>JAVLUX010000050.1:10422500-11622500 GCA_032164185.1 Moxostoma hubbsi
ACCGTCAGATCTATATAGGTAGATAGATAGTCATTGACCCTGAGATATAGATAGATAGAGTATGACCCACAGATAGATAGATAGATAGTTATTGACCCTCAGATAGATAGATAGATAGATAGATAGATAGATAGATAGATAGATAGTTAGATAGATAGATAGATAGATATATAGATAGATAGATATTGACCCTCAGATAGATAGATAGATAGATAGATAGATAGATAGATAGATAGATAGATAGATAGATAGATAGATAAAGTATGACCCACAGATAGATAGATAGATAGATATTGACCATCAGATAGATAGATAGATAGATAGATAGATAGATAGATAGAGTATGACCCACAGATAGATAGATAGATAGATAGATAGATAGATAGATAGATAGATAGATAGATAGATAGATAGATAGATATTGACCCTCAGATAGATAGATAGATAGATAGATCGATAGATAGAGTATGACCCACAGATAGATAGATATTGACCCTCGATAGATAGATAGATAGATAGATAGATAGATAGATAGATAGATAGATAGATAGATAGAGTATGACCCACAGATAGATAGATAGATAGATATTCACCATCAGATAGATAGATAGATAGATAGATAGATAGATAGATAGATAGAGTATGACCCACAGATAGATAGATAGATAGATATTGACCATCAGATAGATAGATAGATAGATAGATAGATAGATAGATAGATAGATAGATAGATAGATAGATAGATAGATAGATAGAGTATGACCCACAGATAGATAGATAGATAGATATTCACCATCAGATAGATAGATAGATAGATAGATAGATAGATAGATAGATAGATAGATAGATAGATAGATAGATAGAGTATGACCCACAGATAGATAGATAGATAGATATTGACCATCAGATAGATAGATAGATAGATAGATAGATAGATAGATAGATAGATAGATAGATAGATAGATAGATAGATAGAGTATGACCCACAGATAGATAGATAGATAGATAGATAGATAGAGTATGACCCAAAGATAGATAGATAGATAGATAGATAGATAGATAGATAGATAGATAGATAGATAGATAGATAGATATTGACCCTCAGATAGATAGATAGATAGATAGATAGATAGATAGATAGATAGATAGATAGATAGATAGATAGATAGATAGATAGAGTATGACCCACAGATAGATAGATAGATAGATAGATAGATAGATAGATAGATAGATAGATAGATATTGACCATCAGATAGATAGATAGAGTTATTGACCATCAGATAGATAGATAGATAGATAGATAGATAGATAGATAGATAGATAGATAGATAGATAGATAGATAGATAGATAGATAGATAGATAGATATTGACCCTCAGATAGATAGATAGATAGATAGATCGATAGATAGAGTATGACCCACAGATAGATAGATATTGACCCTCGATAGATAGATAGATAGATAGATAGATAGATAGATAGATAGATAGATAGATAGATAGATAGATAGATAGATAGAGTATGACCCACAGATAGATAGATAGATAGATAGATAGATAGATAGATAGATAGATAGATAGATAGATATTGACCCTCAGATAGATAGATAGATAGATAGATCGATAGATAGAGTATGACCCACAGATAGATAGATATTGACCCTCGATAGATAGATAGATAGATAGATAGATAGATAGATAGATAGATAGATAGATAGATAGATAGATAGATAGAGTATGACCCACAGATAGATAGATAGATAGATATTCACCATCAGATAGATAGATAGATAGATAGATAGATAGATAGATAGATAGATAGAGTATGACCCACAGATAGATAGATAGATAGATATTGACCATCAGATAGATAGATAGATAGATAGATAGATAGATAGATAGATAGAGTATGACCCACAGATAGATAGATAGATAGATATTCACCATCAGATAGATAGATAGATAGATAGATAGATAGATAGATAGATAGATAGATAGATAGATAGATAGATAGATAGAGTATGACCCACAGATAGATAGATAGATAGATATTGACCATCAGATAGATAGATAGATAGATAGATAGATAGATAGATAGATAGATAGATAGATAGATAGATAGATAGATAGATAGAGTATGACCCACAGATAGATAGATAGATAGATAGATAGATAGAGTATGACCCAAAGATAGATAGATAGATAGATAGATAGATAGATAGATAGATAGATAGATAGATAGATAGATAGATAGATAGATAGATAGATAGATATTGACCCTCAGATAGATAGATAGATAGATAGATAGATAGATAGATAGATAGATAGATAGATAGATAGATAGAGTATGACCCACAGATAGATAGATAGATAGATAGATAGATAGATAGATAGATAGATAGATAGATAGATATTGACCATCAGATAGATAGATAGAGTTATTGACCATCAGATAGATAGATAGATAGATAGATAGATAGATAGATAGATAGATAGATAGATATTGATCCTCAGATAGATAGAGAGATATTGATCCTCAGATAGATAGATAGATATTGACCCTCAGATAGATAGATAGATAGTCATTGACCCTTAGATAGATAGATAGATAGATAGATAGATAGATAGATAGATAGATAGATAGATAGATAGATAGATAGATAGATAGATAGATAGATATTGACCGTCAGATCTATATAGGTAGATAGATAGTCATTGACCCTGAGATATAGATAGATAGAGTATGACCCACAGATAGATAGATAGATAGTTATTGACCCTCAGATAGATAGATAGATAGATAGATAGATAGATAGATAGATAGTTAGATAGATAGATAGATAGATATATAGATAGATAGATATTGACCCTCAGATAGATAGATAGATAGATAGATAGATAGATAGATAGATAGATAGATAGATAGATAGATAGATAGATAGATAGGTAGATAGATAGATAGATATTGACCCTCAGATAGATAGATAGATAGATAGATATTGACCCTCAGATAGATAGATAGATAGATAGATAGATAGATATTGACCCTCAGATAGATAGATAGATAGATAGATAGATAGATAGATAGATAGATAGATAGATAGATAGATAGATATTGACCCTCAGATAGATAGATAGATAGATATTGACCCTCAGATAGATAGATAGATAGATAGATAGATAGATAGATAGATAGATAGATAGATATTGACCCTCAGATAGATAGATAGATAGATAGATAGATATTAACCCTCAGATAGATAGACAGTTCGAAAGATAGATATAGATAGACTGATAAATAGACAGACAGACAGACAGATAGATAGATAGATCCTTGCTACCCTGAGTCCCATGAACAAAACCAGAAGTCTTTATGTTGTTCTGGTGCAGAGATATGTAATTTGTTACTTGGTTGCTATGGTAACCCCATCTGGTTGCTAGGCAGTTACCAGAGTAATACATATCAAGGCTACTTTCCATCATGAGTGAAATAAGTCAACTCGGAAGTCTCTACGATTTTCTGTTAAATAGATATGTGATTTGTTACTTGGTTGCTAGGCTATCCCCATCTGGTTGCTAGGCAGTTACCAAAGTGTTACTCATAAGGCTCCTTGCAATCCTGTGTGAAATATGTCAACCAATAAGTCTCTACGAAGTTTTGGTTCAAAGATATGTGATTTATTACTTGGTTGCTAGGGTAACCCTGTCTGGTTGCTATGCAGTTACCAGGGTGATAACTTGTCAAGCCTCCTTTCCATCCTGAGTGAATAAAGTCAACCCGCAAGTCTGTATGATTTTCTGGTGCAGAGATATGTGATTTGTTATTTGGTTGCTAGGGTAACCCTGTCTGGTTGCTATGCAGTTACCAGGGTGATACTTATCAAGCCTCCTTTCCATCCTGAGTGAATTAAGTCAACCCAGATGTCTCTACGATTTTCTGGTGCAGAAATATATGATTTGTTATTTGGTTGCTAGGGTAACCCATCTGGTTGCTAGGCAGTTACCAGAGTGATGCATATCAAGGCTACTTTCCATCCTGTGTGAAATATGTCAACCCCTAAGTCTCTACGATGTTCTGGTTCAAAGATATGTGATTTGTTACTTGGTTGCTAGGGTAACCACATCTGGTTGCTATGCAGTTACCAGAGTGATACATATCAAGCCTACTTTCCATCCTGAGTGAAATAAGTGAAACAGGAAGTCTTTATGATTTTCTGTTGCAGAGATATGTGATTTGTTACTTGGTTGCTAGGGTAACCACATACGGTTGCTAGGCAGTTACCAGAGTGATACATATCAAGGCTACTTTCCATCCTGAGTGAAATAAGTGAAACAGGAAGTCTCTACGATTTTCTGGTGCAGAGATATGTGATTTGTTACTTGGTTGCTAGGGTAATCACATCTGGTTGCTAGGCAGTTACCAGAGTGATACATATCAAGGCTACTTTCCATCCTGAGTGAAATAAGTCAACCCGGAAGTCTCTCTGATTTTCTGTTGCAGAGATATGTGATTTGTTACTTGGTTGCTAGGGTAATCACATCTGGTTGCTAGGCAGTTACCAGAGTGATACATATCAAGGCTACTTTCCATCCTGAGTGAAATAAGTGAAACAGGAAGTCTCTACGATTTTCTGGTGCAGATATATGTGATTTGTTACTTGGTTGCTAGGGTAACCCCGTCTGGTTGCTAGGCAGTTACCAGAGTGATACATATCAAGGCTACTTTCCATCCTGAGTGAATCAAGTCAATCCGGAAGTCTGTATGATTTTCTGATGCAGAGATATGTGATTTGTTACTTGGTTGCTAGGGTAATCACATCTGGTTGCTAGGCAGTTACCAGAGTGATACATATCAAGGCTAATTTCCATCCTGAGTGAAATAAGTCAACCCGGAAGTCTCTCTGATTTTCTGTTGCAGAGATATGTGATTTGTTACTTGGTTGCTAGGGTAATCACATCTGGTTGCTAGGCAGTTACCAGAGTGATACATATCAAGGCTACTTTCCATCCTGAGTGAAATAAGTGAAACAGGAAGTCTCTACGATTTTCTGGTGCAGATATATGTGATTTGTTACTTGGTTGCTAGGGTAACCCCGTCTGGTTGCTAAGCAGTTACCAGAGTGATACATATCAAGGCTACTTTCCATCCTGAGTGAAATAAGTCAACCCGGAAGTCTCTCTGATTTTCTGTTGCAGAGATATGTGATTTGTTACTTGGTTGCTAGGGTAATCACATCTGGTTGCTAGGCAGTTACCAGAGTGATACATATCAAGGCTACTTTCCATCCTGAGTGAAATAAGTGAAACAGGAAGTCTCTACGATTTTCTGGTGCAGAGATATGTGATTTGTTAGTTGGTTGCTAGGGTAACCCCATCTGGTTGCTTGGCAGTTACCAGGGTGATACTTATCAAGCCTCCTTTCCATACTGAGTGAATCAAGTCAACCTGGAAGCTACTATACTGTGGCTATGAAGATTTTAGGTCATTACTGATTGGCTGCTTGATAAAAGAAATCCTCTGAGGGAGAGAGAGAGGGAGAGACGCAGGGCTGACAGGCCCTTTTTCGTCTGTGTGTGTGAAAACGTCAGTTGGGATTTAAATTTCTGAACATTCCGCAATGTTAATCAATGGGAGTTTTTCCGAGTTTTGATCGTCATTTTTAGGAAAACCGTAAGTCCGATCAGTTAGAAAAGATATAGCACACTATTCGGGATTAGTCTGAAGGTCTGTGCCGAGTTTGGTGCATGTAGCTTAAAAGCTCTAGGAGGAGTTACATTTAGAAATTTAGTCTCAGAATAATAATAATAACTAGATTAAAAAGTTTGAGTACAAACTTTAGGTTGGCTTGAGAAAGCCTAGCATAAAGTTTGAAGTAGCTTTAAAAGTTTGAAGATTTAAGGTTTTTAGTTTGATGTAATTATTAGTAGTTTTCAAAGTTCAAAGTTTAGAGATTATAAAACTATTCAGTCTATCAAATAGAATAGATAGATAGATAGATAGATAGATAGATAGATATTTACCCTCAGATAGATAGATAGATAGATATTGACCCTCAGATAGATAGATAGATAGATAGATAGATAGAGTATGACCCACAGATAGATTGATATATAGATAGATAGATAGATAGATAGATATTGACCATCAGATAGATAGATAGATAGATAGATATTGACCCTCAGATAGATAGATAGATAGATAGAGTATGACCCACAGATAGATAGATAGATAGATAGATAGAGTATGACCCTCAGATAGAGATAGATAGATAGTTATTGACCCTCAGATAGATAGATAGATAGATAGATATTGACCCTCAGATAGATAGATAGATAGATAGATAGATAGATAGATAGATATTGACCCTCAGATAGATAGATAGATAGATAGATAGATATTGACCCTCAGATAGATAGATAGATAGATAGATATTGACCCTCAGATAGATAGATAGATAGATATTGACCCTCAGATAGATATATAGATATTGACCCTCAGATAGATAGATAGATAGAGACCCTCAGATAGATAGATAGATATTGACCCATAGATAGATAGATAGATAGATATTAACCCTCAGATAGATAGATAGTTCGAAAGATAGATATAGATTGATAAATAGACAGACAGACATACAGATAGATAGATAGATCCTTGCAACCCTGAGTCCCATGAACAAAACCAGAAGTCTTTATGTTGTTCTGGTGCAGAAATATGTAATTTGTTACTTGGTTGCTAGGGTAACCCCATCTGGTTGCTAGGCAGTTACCAGAGTAAAACATATCAAGGCTACTTTCCATCATGAGTGAAATAAGTCAACCTGGAAGTCTCTACGATTTTCTGTTAAATAGATATGTGATTTGTTACTTGGTTGCTAGGCTATCCCCATCTGGTTGCTAGGCAGTTACCAAAGCGTTACTCATAAGGCTCCTTGCAATCCTGAGTGAAATATGTCAACCCCTAAGTCTCTACGATGTTCTGGTTCAAAGATATGTGAATTGTTACTTGGTTGCTAGGGTAACCCTGTCTGGTTGCTATGCAGTTACCAGGGTGATACTTATCAAGCCTCCTTTCCATCTTGAGTGAATAAAGTCAACCCGCAAGTCTGTATGATTTAATGGTGCAGAGATATGTGATTTGTTATTTGGTTGCTAGGTTAACCCTGTCTGGTTGCTATGCAGTTACCAGGGTGATACTTATCAAACCTCCTTTCCATCCTGAGTGAATTAAGTCAACCCAGATGTCTCTACGATTTTCTGGAGCAGAAATATATGATTTGTTACTTGGTTGCTAGGGTGACCCAATCTGGTTGCTAGGCAGTTACCAGAGTGATGCATATCAAGGCTACTTTCCATTCTGAGTGAAATAAGTCAAACAGGAAGTCTCTACGATTTTCTTGTGCAGAGATATGTGATTTGTTACTTGGTTGCTAGGGTAACCCCATCTGGTTGCTAGGCAGTTACCAAAGTGATACTCATAAGGCTCCTTGCAATCCGGTGTGAAATATGTCAATCCCTAAGTCTCTACGAAGTTCAGGTTCAAAGATATGTGATTTATTACTTGGTTGCTAGGGTAACCCTGTCTGGTTGCTATGCAGTTACCAGGGTGATAACTTGTCAAGCCTCCTTTCCATCCTGAGTGAATAAAGTCAACCCGCAAGTCTGTATGATTTTCTGGTGCTGAGATATGTGATTTGTTATTTGGTTGCTAGGGTAACCATGTCTGGTTAATATGCAGTTACCAGGGTGATACTTATCAAGCCTCCTTTCCATCCTGAGTGAATTAAGTCAACCCAGATGTCTCTACGATTTTCTGGAGCAGAAATATATGATTTGTTACTTGGTTGCTAGGGTAACCCAATCTGGTTGCTAGGCAGTTACCAGAGTGATGCATATCAAGGCTACTTTCCATCCTGAGTGAAATAAGTGAAACAGGAAGTCTCTACGATTTTCTGGTGCAGAGATATGTGATTTGTTAGTTGGTTGCTAGGGTAACCCTATCTGGTTGCTAGGCAGTTACCAAGGTGATACTCATAAGGCTCCTTGCAATCCTGTGTGAAATATGTCAACCCCTAAGTCTCTACGATGTTCTGGTTCAAAGATATGTGATTTGTTACTTGGTTGCTAGGGTAACCACATCTGGTTGCTAGGCAGTTACCAGAGTGATACTCATAAGGCTCCTTGCAATCCGGTGTGAAATATGTCAATCCCTAAGTCTCTACGAAGTTCAGGTTCAAAGATATGTGATTTATTACTTGGTTGCTAGGGTAACCCTGTCTGGTTGCTATGCAGTTACCAGGGTGATAACTTGTCAAGCCTCCTTTCCATCCTGAGTGAATAAAGTCAACCCGCAAGTCTGTATGATTTTCTGGTGCTGAGATATGTGATTTGTTATTTGGTTGCTAGGGTAACCATGTCTGGTTAATATGCAGTTACCAGGGTGATACTTATCAAGCCTCCTTTCCATCCTGAGTGAATTAAGTCAACCCAGATGTCTCTACGATTTTCTGGAGCAGAAATATATGATTTGTTACTTGGTTGCTAGGGTAACCCAATCTGGTTGCTAGGCAGTTACCAGAGTGATGCATATCAAGGCTACTTTCCATCCTGAGTGAAATAAGTGAAACAGGAAGTCTCTACGATTTTCTGGTGCAGAGATATGTGATTTGTTAGTTGGTTGCTAGGGTAACCCTATCTGGTTGCTAGGCAGTTACCAAGGTGATACTCATAAGGCTCCTTGCAATCCTGTGTGAAATATGTCAACCCCTAAGTCTCTACGATGTTCTGGTTCAAAGATATGTGATTTGTTACTTGGTTGCTAGGGTAACCACATCTGGTTGCTAGGCAGTTACCAGAGTGATACATATCAAGGCTACTTTCCATCCTGAGTGAAATAAGTGAAACAGGAAGTCTGTATGATTTTCTGGTGCAGAGATATGTGATTTGTTATTTGGTTGCTAGGGTAACCCTGTCTGGTTGCTATGCAGTTAAAAGGGTGATACTTATCAAGCCTCCTTTCCATACTGAGTGAATCAAGTCAACCTGGAAGCTACTATACTGTGGCTATGAAGATTTTAGGTCATTACTTATTGGCTGCTTGATAAAAGAAATCCTCTGAGGGAGGGAGAGAGAGAGAGAGCGACGCAGGGCTGACAGGCCCTTTTTTGTCTGTGTGTGTGAAAATGTCAGTTGGGATTTAAATTTCTGAACATTCCGCAATGTTAAGTCAATGGGAGTTTTTCCGAGTTTGATCGTCATTTTTAGGAAAACCGTAAGTCCGATCAGTTAGAAAAGATATAGCACACTATTCGGGATTAGTCTGAAGGTCTGTGCCGAGTTTGGTGCATGTAGCTTAAAAGCTCTAGGAGGAGTTAGATTTAGAAATTTAGTCTCAGAATAATAATAATAATAATAATAAGTTTAAATAGGATTTCAGTAAGTTGGCTTTCTCAAGCCAACCTAATAAGTTTAAATAGGATTTCAGTAAGTTGGCTTTCTCAAGCCAACCTAATAATAATAATAATAAGTTTAAATAGGATTTCAGTAAGTTGGCTTTCTCAAGCCAACCTAACTAGAAAGGCCAACAACCTGTCCCATTTCTTACCATATGCATCTATTTTGCCAAGCTGTTTATACGGTATGACATCTTTTACAATGCCGCCACCCTGCCCAATTCAGTGAACCATTGAAATGAGGGAGTGCCAATTGACTTCCATCCTCAAAGAATTATCTGTCTGCCAAACATTACACTAGTTTGGAGCCAGCTTTTTGTATATTTGTAACCTACATTAATGACAGCCCCATCACCCAATATACATAGTCTGGGGAGAATTAAATTTGTGTATCTAAAACCTCGCAGATTAAATTCTGGACTCTTACCCAGAATTCTTGAATCATAGCACAGAACCATAGAGCATGGGCCATGTTTCCATCCTCCAACTGACATCGCCAGCATGTAAGTATCTTTTAAATTAAGCCTAAACAATCTAGAGGGAGTCCAGTAGAAATGATGCGAAACCTTAAACTGAATAAGGTGTACCATTGAATCTCTAGACATAGTTTTAAAATTGTTTGAAATACTTTCCCACTCCCCATTGTCCAATACCAAGTTAAAATCTCTCTCCCATAACCTCTCAAGAGCTGTGACGGCCCCATCACCAAGACTCTGAATCGTTGAGGAATAATGCACTGACACTTCATGCCCCTTTCCAAAGGCTATGAGCACCAAACAGAGGGTGTCTGCAGCATTAGGGGGCTATATACTACCACCAAAAACTAAGTAGATGGTGCAACTGTAAATACCTGAAAATTTGAGAATTATAAATCCCAAATTGCAGGGTTATATTTTCAAATGATCCCAAATCTCAATTTTCATAAAGGTCATCAAGTGTAGCAACACTCCCCTTGACATGATTAAGTGTTATAGTTAGAACCTTATTCACGCTTCCACCATTCCCATTTTAAATGAGAATGACAACGATTGCTGTGATGGATAGTCTTACAGTCTCTTCAATGGGCTGTGATGCCGTTTAAAATGTTTTTGGATCGTTCTGCGGACAAAACATTGATAACATATCTGTCCAAGAACATTTAGAATACAAAGAACTCCAGACAAAATGAGTTGTGGAAAATCAGATGTGATCAAGGAACTTTATACAGCTTTATACTCTTTGTGCCATTGAAGAGATGGTAAAGCTATCCCTCACAAGCTTGTTGTCATTCCTATTAAAAATTAAAGATGGTAGTAGCATGAATAGGGTCTGTGAACATAGAAGCTCTGTATCCTCCTGAGACCCAGGCACAACTGGGGTGCATTTTCATTTCCCTTTTTGATTTGTAACTAGCAGCACATAATAAAATGCAAACAATACATATACACTGGCGGCCAAAAGTTTTGAATAATGTACAGATTTTACTTTTATGGAAAGGAATTGGTACTTTTATTCACCAAAGTAGCATTCAACTGATCATGATGTGTAGACAGGACATTAATAATATGAAAAATTAATATTACAATTTGAAAAAAATAAAAATAAAACAAAATGTTCAGAACCTCTCAAACTAAATAGAGTTCTCATAAAAAAATCCTCCATGTGCAACAATGACAGCTCTGCAGATCCTTGACATTATAGCTGTCAGTTTGTCCAGATCTAAGGTGACATTTCACCCCATGCTTCTTGTAGCATTTGCCATAAATGTGGCTGCCTTGTCAGTCTAGCTGATCCCACAAAAGCTGGGTTTAAGATCCATAACACTCTTTTCCAATTACCTGTTGTCGAATGACTGTGTTACTTTGCCCACTCTAACATTATCGTTTAGATTTTTTGTTACAAAAGTGGCTTTCCCTATCTGTCACTCACTCGATGTTGTGTCGATGAAGTGACACCCACACCAGGTGGCGGCACTCTGCGGGCATTGGTGCACCGCAAGTGCCTTATCCACTGGGGGCATCACCGAGTACCCATTGGCCACCCCACCATCGAGGGTAGTGAGGGTATTATATATATTTATGATTCCCCAGTGAGCCTACTTGCACAGACCCTGTGCAAGATCAGGGAGGACAAGGAGCAGGTCATCCTAGTAGCACACTACTGGCCCACCCAGACTTGGTTTTCGGACCTCGCGTCAACCCCCCCAGGGACTGGGAACCATCTGGCACCCATGACCAAACCTCTGGAATCTCAATGTCTGGCCCCTCACTCAGGCTAGGGCTCCCTCTATGAAGTGCCTGTATGCCTTGAAGTGGCATCTATTCACTAAGTGGTGTTCTTCCCGACACGAAGACCCCCAGAGATGTGAAGTTGGATTGGTGCTTTCCTTCCTGCAGGAGAGGTTGTAGGGACAGCTGTCCCCCTCCACCTTGAAGGTGTATGTAGCCGCTATTAAGGCACACCGCGACACAGTGGACGGTATGTCCTTAGGGAAGCACGACCTGATCATCAGTGTTGAATGTGCTCCTGAGACGTTCGACCCAGAGCCCGAGATGTTAGCTCCGGAGCTGGTAAGACAACTCCGTCCCCCGGTGGAGGGCCGGAAGGAGAATCTTTTGTTGAATTTATCTCATTTGCCACCCCCCCTACATGGGGCTGCGGTACCCACATTGTCAATAACAGAGCTATTTCCTTTGTCTCTGGGTCACCTGGCCTGCAAATGACGTTCTCACTGCACCCTGCCGTCAGCCCCTCCCTGACAAATTCCCCAGAGGAAAGACCTTCTTTCTCAGGGACGGGGCATGCTCTGGCATCCGCACCCAGACCTTTGGAACCTCCACGTCTGGCCCCTGGACAGGACGCTGAAGATCTAGCTGGTCTACCACCTGTCGTCGTAGACACAATCAGCCAAGCCAGAGCCCCTTCTACCAGGCATCTTTACACCCTGAAGTGGTGCCTGTTCGCAAATTGGTGTTCTTCCCGGGCTGAAGACCCACAGAGGTGCGTAGTTAGGTCAGAGCTCTTATTTCTTCAGGAGAGGCTGGAGGGGAAGCTGTCCCCTTCCACCCTAAAGGTGTATGTCGCTGCCATCACGGCCCACCATGACGTAGTATACGGCAAGTCTTTGGGTAAGCACAACTTAATTATCAGGTTCCTAAGAGGCACCCGGAGGTTAAATCCCTCCTGGCCAAGCCTGTTCCCCTCATGGGACCTCTCAGTGGTCCTCTTGGGCCTTCAGAGACCTCCCTTCGAGCCGCTAGAATAAGCTGGACTCAGGGCCCTCTCTCTAAAGACGGCCCTGCTGATCGCGCTCACCTCCATCAAGAGGGTTGGGGACCTGCAAGCATTCTCTGTTAGCGACACTTGCCTGGAGTTCAGTCCGTCATGTATATATAGTTGATTAATTTGTTGGCATGTCACGTAATATTATTTATTTATTTTCAGTATTTGTGAGCATTCAAAATCCACTCTCCTCAAAAATATAAAGGGGCACAATGCTTCTGAATGAACTGGTCATATACAGGCTAAATTCTGGCTTAAAATTTGATTTTTTTTTATTTGCAAATAAATGTATTGAGAATGTATAATTATAAAATTATAAAAAATATATTTTCCATCTATGCACCACTGCAATCAACATAAAACTCCAAGCACATCCTCTCAGATAGTTGGTATGCTATGAGTGTGTTGTCTAATGCTCCTGTTCTACTGGGCTGTCATTTAAAATAATGTTTGTGTGACCTTGCCAGAGGTGGTGTGTCCCATGACAGATTCATGCCTACTATTTCTCTGACTCAACTCAGCTTTAGCATGTATGTTTTATGTGCAAATAAGTGACAATTCATTAAGCACAGCAAAAAAAAGAAAAAAAAGAAAAGGCAAATAGCATTGTACCACCCTCATGTACCAACTATGGACACATAAACATTTGTTCAATCATCCTTGCACAGTCCAAGGAGGTGTGAGGAGAAGGGGGATTCAGGAAAGCTAGGCTGGTTTACCACTGAGTCTGGTGTCCATATGCCATCATGAGAGCCCCGTGCCCTTCAACAGTGGCATGCTTTGTTGACGACTGGTCATTTGATGCCCAGTCGACTTTTGGCCACAGCTTGGGTGGAAGGATTTCAGGTCTTGTGGAGATTACAGCAATTTCAGAAATTGCTTGCAGAAAACCTGGTGTGATGCTTTTTGTTGTCTGGTTTCCAAGTTCAGTTCTATGCAAATAAGCCTATCCAGAAGAAAGGAATCAGGGTAAAAGTTTTGCCTAGTTGGATGTATTCCTAGAGCAGCATCCTTGTTGGTCCTAAAACAACATTCGACCAATCAGATTTTTGGGATTGTTATTTGTTATGGATTAGATGGGGGTTAGGGTTAGGCATTTAGTTTCCAAAAAAATTTGAAGGAAGATGTCTTATCTGGCAAAATAATTTATTCTAGACACTATTTAGGGAGCTTCAGCCCCTGTAGCTATGATGCAGTATTTTCTCTGCACTTACAATATGCACTCGGCCATCTAGTGTGTGAATTTTCAAAGTGCAGAATTATATCAAATGGAACACTATGTTGTTTTACTACACTGAATAATTTACAGTGTTTCAATTGATGGAAGTAATATTTTAGATTAAACAAATTGGCCAACCTTAGTCCTAAACTTATATCTCAAAAAATATTCTTATATAATAGGGCTGGGTATTGATAAAAATCGCCCCATTCAATACGTTTTTTTATCATTTCGGTGACTTTTAGCTTATGTATTCATCAATAAATATGATTTCTTGAAATTGCATATATTATATTGCATATATATTTTGTTACACGTTTATTGTTTAAATGCATAATTTGTACTATTTGCAAGTATTTACAGTGAATTTTAGAACAAGCACCAAAAAGATACTGTTGCTTTAAAAATAAGACATCAAGATAGTTCTAATGAGGATTGACTTGCATTCAACAATCATTTTCATTGGGCTGTCTTCGTTTTGCTAGTTGCCTCATTCAACATTAATTACAATTGTTTTATCAGAACAAAATCACCGCCACACCACCCCTTCTGCTACACAGTATTTTTGGGGATTAACCAAAATATGTGGTCGCCTCAGCTCCCTTAAAAATCTGTGACTGTGTTTTCTCTCCATGTTTCCTGGAAACAGTGAAAAACATCAGCTGTATCAGTCCATAGAAATTACAAAATGAAAAGCAAACAAATGTGCTCCATACACATCTCTAAACTGACAAGCTGTTGCAAAAGACTGACTGTTTATTTCATGTGTTTACTTGAAATATTTGTTCCCACAGCCTCTAGCAATCAAAGAAAATTTTGTACCTCTAGACTAACACAATTGCTTTACAGGTTAAAGGACATTGCTGCTATTATCGTCTGTCAAATACTCCTGAATCATAGACAATGGGGTCTGCTTCTTCTACTGTAAGGATTCATATAAATGAGAGTATATTATAGTTAGAAATTTAATTAAAACCAGATAGACTTTAGATATATGCTTCTTTTAATATAGAAATGTTATTTAAACATCTGTTGTAGGTGTCAGAATTCAAGGACAGCCAGAACAGGTCCAGGAAAAGTTGTTAGGTCACTGGCACAGGAAGAAATAAACCAGTTGTTGCCAGATTAATTACTTCCATGGTCTCTGCAATCACCTTGGCACTTCTTTTACTGAGATTCCATTCCCAGAGACCATTGTAGAGAATTTGAAGAGAGACTATGAAATACCTTATTAAATCTCCACGATATAGACATTCTGATTCAAATCAATGCATGGACACGAACATAAGGAAAGTCACCTTTTTGTTTGCTGATGTGTTTATTTCTCAGAGCATATTCCGATAAAATTAATTATCATGTTTTTGCCAACATCTATTTATTTCCATATTGAGGGTTGTCAAATTAATCTCTAGGTCTGCTTAATGCTTACAAGCTGTCCACATGGGGAGGGCCCCCTCAGGCACTCATCACACGGCCAGCATATGCACCTTTTCCATCTGTTTCAGGAAGATTTTCATTTTACTTTAGAGGTGAAGTTAGCAATTTCTGCACACTAAACAGAAAGACAAAAGTTAAGTAACAAATGTTTTCAAACAGGTTTCCTGGACACTTATCTGTCTGCCACTGGCCAAACAAAAAGATAGTCCTGTTTAGGGATGTGCAGCAAATCCATTATCTGTATTTGCATCTGTATATGTCATATGACAAAATGATCTGTATCAGTCTCTGAATTCGGATAGAAATGGATGTGGGAGGGGCTTAAACCAGAAGTGCATCAAAACTAAAGGAAATGCCCATTTTTAAATGTTACTCTTATATTTATAGTTTCTATATGCCTTGGAAATACCTTTTCACAATAATAGACTAATAATAATAATAATAATTATTATTATTATTATTATTATTATTATTATACATCTATTATTTAAAAAATAGTATTTTTTCTTTCCAGATGAAGGCTATATGAATATGTAGGCTATATTAACAGTGGAATATGTTGTGGTTTCTCCTAGTATTTCAGATATTAATATCTGCATGTATAATAACATTATTCTGAAGGCAGGAGGTGTCAAGCATGTTTCTTGAGGTGTTTGCAGTGAATAATAAATAACAATTCATGCATTAAAAGAAATGAAAATAAAAACAATATAGCCTACAAACAGGTGGAAGTCCTGTAAATTTGTCAGGAACTTCTATGATAAGACACCAATTATTTAGTTAAAGGTGCACTCAGTAATTCAAATCCAATACACTTTCTACAAAATTATGAAAATATCTCCACACAGTCTGCTAGCTGTCCGTTCTGGGGGGTGGGGCTGAAGAAGTAAACCTGGCTCTGTAAATGGGACAAAAGAAAAACACTGCTCCAGCCAATCAGTAACAGGGGGTGGTTTTTGCAAGTGTACAGGATGGGGGGTGGGGACAGAGTGATAGAGAAATTTATTAGAAGAGTGATGGCAAATCTGGCTGATGCTAACAGATGGCCGAGAAATAGACCAAGAGAAAAATGTCTGACAAAAATAAACTTTCAAATATAAAATATAAATAAGAAGGACTGTAACATAGGTGGGTAACATACATTTTGTTATGTTTCACAGAACCCATATATGCTGTTGTTGTGATGTTAGATTTAGTAGCAGGAGAGTTGTGAGTGTCTGGAGCTGGTGTGCGTAAAACTGTCTTGCATGCATTAATTTTTTTTGGGGGGGGGGGGGGGGGGGCCCTGAGATATGAAAGGATTTAAAACCGACCCAGAGATGGCTTTATTCTTGCTAGATAGGTAAGATATTTTATTGGAACGATAGTTAGCCAGGTAGCTCTCTTAACGCAGTAGTCCGTTAGATAGCATTAACCCCTCTAATTGGGAATTTTATTATGGATTGTAATACAGGAGTGCTTGATTTCATTTTTCGAGGAAGGAGAGTAGAACATTTAAACTTTATGCTGGTAACAATACCAATCTCAAACCAGTTAAACCAGTCTCAAACTACATTGGTCTATTTGCCTGCTAGCTAAGTTATAATAGTTTCCACCGTTTTATCTTATCTGATATGAGTAGCAATCTTTATGTCTAATGTCAGCTTTGCCTAATGTGACGAGGAGGAGGGCGGGGCTGTGATTATGCATGCCAATCCCCAATCGGGCTAATCAGCTGAGCAGAGGGATAAGTGCAGCAGAATGTGGCAGTTCAGGAGAGAGAGAGCCACGTGCAAGTGCAGTGTGTGCGTTTGTGTTCTGTTGTGTTTTCATTAAACCACTATTTTGATGGCACAGCTGGTACCCACCTCCACCTTTCCCATTGTGAACCATGTTACACCTAACTTTTGTAATGTTATTTATTTTAAAACAATTTTCAACAGTTTTCAATAAGTCAAAACAGCAGCGGAGGATATGCTACTTACTGTACCTTCTCACAAGAAATATGTTTCTTATATCCACATTTTCTTTCTTTCTTTTGTTATATATTTTATTTTTGAGGGGAAGTGACAAGATTTGATGTTGTAGTTACATTCATTCTGATAAGATGATCACCTGTAACCATGGTTAAACGCGGCCGTCATATTATGTCGCGCAGAAGAACAGAGCCAGAGTCCAACTCACGTAGTTAACAAAACAATGTGCCTCCGCAAGTAACTTGCAGTTTTATGATTTGAAATTAAGAGGGCCAAAAGTTACATAGTGTAGCTTTAAGCTGGGACAGTATTCTAATATCCAACAAAATTTTCATTACTTAGGAAAACATTACTTATTTGTGGCACAAGTTGTTTGTTTTTGCACTTTATAATCAGGGTTTACTCTGAGTTGTGCACCACTGTTAAAAGAAAAATCTCCATTTATGAACAACGTCTCTCTCTGAAAAGCATTAATCAATATGTTTTTGTTTTTTTTTCACTCTTAATATATCTGGGGTAGTATGTTTTGTATTTGTATTATTAAAGCCACCGTTAAATGAATAAAAATAAATAAAATAAAAGGTCAGTTTTAGCCCAATCAGTAAGTGCAGCTGATCCTTTATTCCTACAGCTGTCAGTTCGCATTTAGTGTTTCATGACTCCTGGGTATTCTGTCAGAGAGACTACACAAAAGGCCGTTGTGATTGGAGGAAAGCTATTTTTTTCAGGGCAGTCTGCACAACATTTGATGTCATCGTTCTAAAAAGGAACATCTTCCAGCGGGCAATGTCATTGGCTTCTTTTTGTTTGAGTTTGTTTGGCCTGAAACAATCACTAAATAATGAGGGGCATTATAAATGGAACAGTGCAATTTGTTGTGTTGTCAAGGGGCTGTAATGAACATAATCCTCCATTCTTTGTGATGCCTGTGCAGCATGTGCAATGGTACGCTTAATATTTCCTTCACTTAACATTCAACTCATTCACTGCACGATTTAGCAGTCTAATCACAAGGGATGTAGGTCAGTTTTTTGCCCACAAATTTCATGCATTTTCCTTTCAAAACACAGTAATGTATTACCAATTATGAACATCTATTATTTGGGGATAGTTCACCTGAAAATAAACATTCTGTCATCATTACTCTCCCTCATGTTGTTTCAAACCCATATGACTTAGTTCCTTCCATGGACACAAAATAATATGTTTTACAGAAAGCTGGGACAGCCTCAGTCAACATGCAGTAACTTTAACTGTATGGAACAAAGATGCGATGAAAGTGAATTGTGACTGGTGCTGGCTATATCCCAAACATTGTTTTGTGTTTCTTTATTTCACACATTATAAATTCACCTTATAATAATCAGAGAACGATTGTCTATTTAGCACCATCTGTATGGAGGACTGGACTCTACAAGTCCCCAAGTCACTGGCAAATGCTTTTCAATTGCAAATTGATTACATGTAGTTATTTTCCCACAAACCTCTCAATCTGTAAACAGTCCTTGTTTGGTAACTGGACAGTAAGGAAAGGATTGTCTTCCCACCTGCTTGATAAGGACCATCCAGATGTTCACCCGACTCTCAAATTGATTTTACTCAAGCAAATAATATTACATAATCATTAAATGAGATATTATGTTTTTATGATCCATTCTATTCCATTACAGCTGCTGCTGTAAAGAAGTGCATGAATACAGATTGAAACACGCTTATATTTATCTACAAACTGTCTTTGTCTGGAGAGAGAGTTGAGGAGGGGAATGAGCTATTAGTTTCACATGATCAGTGTGGACTGTAGAAGCACTGTAAAGAGTGGGCGCCACTGCTCGGAAGGTCATTGATTTGATCTTCACTGCTTGAGTGCTGACAGTGTTGGCTAGTAAAAAATGCTCTTAATACTGTTCTGTCTTCAACAAAATGCCTGACCCTGTCAGCCCTAGGGCTGTTGCAGAATAACTGATTTTATCCACTAAATGCTCAGTTTGCATGATTTCCAATCAAAAAAATGAAGATAAATATCAGTGCTGTTCACCTTTAAGTAACCTTGCAAGTATTAACTCCACCACAAAGCAAAATGTTGCACATGAATGAAAAATGTTCAAGTAATCTGTTTTTCGAATTTGAATTTTAGACACACAATGTGTTTAACTCAAGGTCTTAAAGGGATAGTTCCATGGAAGAAAGATAGTCATACAGTTTGGAACGACATGAGGGTAAGTACATTTTCAATTGGGGGTGAACAATATCTTTATAACTTCCTTTTTTTATTTCCTAGTTGAGTATGCCTCATTAATCTGCAACAAGTCAGCTGTGCTCAAGCAAATAGAATACATTTTTTTCTTTCCCTGGAATACTTATTATTGAAATGAGGGGAAGATCATTTTAATATGCAATCCTTGAGTTTATGTACAAAAATGTTTCTGCTTAGAAAGTGATGGAAAGCTGTTGCCTTGCTCATCATTTCAGGCAGCAGGCCGTGTCCCCTTGGGGGAAGAACACGCAACTTAGCTGGGCCGTGATACTCCCTCTGAATTCGAATTCCTTTTAATTAATGTGAATTAGAAAGAGTGTGATTTTCTGAGACATAATGGGGCCATGGATGTTCAGTTTAAATAACTCAACTACATCTGCTGTACCAAAAACTGGTAGTGGTTGTTGTCATGTTCTCTGTTGTCTTTTGTTTTTGTGCTTTTATGTTGAAGTTTCCTGTTTAGTTCCTGTTTCCTGTTTGGTTTTTGTAGTCCTTTGTAGTTCTGTTTTTTGATTGGTTTTCCCCTGATTGTCTCCCATGCCCTGATTGTTTCCCCAGGTGTTTCTAGTTTTCCCTTGTGTATTTAAGCCCTTGTTTCCCTCCTGTCTGTTATTTCATGTTTTTCTTGTTTTGCACCTAGTTCTCCGTGGTTTTTGTTATCCCTAGTTTGCTTGTTTTTGAATTAATAAAAGCTGCACATAGATCCTCTCCCGTTGCCTGGTCGTTACAGAAAAACAGAACTACAAAGGACTACAAAAACCAAACAGGAACTAAACAGGAAACTTCAACATAAAAGCCCAAAAACAAAAGACAACAGAGAACATGACAACTACAGGAAACTTCAACATAAAAGCACAAAAACAAAAGACAACAGAGAACATGACAGTTGTTTTTTTTAAACAAGATGTTTGATATCTAGAAATAAAGGGATTGTTCAACCAAAATGAAAAATCTGTCATAATTTACTCACCCTCAATTTGTTTATAACTCATGCAACAATATTTGATGTTGTGTTTAGCAGAATGTCTGAGCTGCTCTCTTTCATACAATGAAAGTGGACCAGGACCAGGGGCTGTCAAGCTCCAAACATGATATGCAAAGCATCTTAAAAGTATATTCTACTCTTCAGCCACTTTCCAAGTTTGTAAACAATTACAAAGGAATTAGAATGCTGCTGGCCTGGTAGAATTTCCAGTCTCTGAGTCAAAATATTTTATCAAAGAACATCAAATGATTACCTGAAGTGACTTTTCTAGACGTTTTGTTGGCACTAAGTGTTCACGCAGTAGTGTTGAAATTGTATCATAGTAAAGACGCTCAAAATTATCTCCTTAGCGGAGAGCTCGAGAATATTGGTTCGCTCATATTATGATCTATGAAGCCGTTCCTGTTATAATCAGTGAATCTTTTCAGTGAAACTGTCTGCATTACCTGCGGACAAGGTAAGAATATATACATTTTTTGTAAATACAAGTTTTTGGATAAAATGGTCTGCTAAATATTTAAATGATACAGCTTCATTCATTATTATGGGAGCAATGTATAGCCTACTCATTTTTAGAGCTCTACCTGTCAAACTCACAATAAATTGGCATAAATATTGTTTACCTACCAGAGATAAGATGTGTGCTACAGTTGCTAGACCCTGCATATGTCCAGCCGTCTAGCTTTACTGCTGCAGTTCATGCATCCATTTGTGGTTGTACTTTCGGAGATCTAAACACTTTAATTTCCATCAGTTCAAGGCATCCATGAAGCATCCAGCCACTGAACAACATGGTCCACATTTTAATAATGATATTTTATGACAATACTGTTAATTTTAGTAACATCAATTGTGTTAAAGACATAATGAATGAAGCGCCTCCCACTGTAGTTTTTAATAAGTTCGACAAGTAGCAGGAAATGTTCAAGACACAAAAACGCCTCATCCTTGAAATGACAAATAGCACTTTAAATGGTCTACAGCATTTTCAAAGATTTTGAAGCCATATAATAACTTTGTGTGTGAAAAAGAATAGAATTGAATTAGGGTTAGGATTAGGATTAGGGCTAGATTCTTGCTTAACACCCATGGTTACCATTCACTTTCATTGTATTGAAAATGGCATCTTGGATATTCTATATATTACTCCTTTGTACTCTATGGACAAAAAAAAAAAAAGTCAAACTGGTGTCAAAAGACACGAGGGTGAGCAAATATGTATATAAGTATATATTATGCTGTTGTCCTAGCTGGCAGTGACCCTACCTTATGAAGGTTTGTTTCACCAAAATATTGCATGAAAAACAGGGTGCTGTCAAGGTTGTCAGGAATAGATTGATTAATTATGCTGGACAGATACCTGCAGAGGGACCTCTTACTGAAGGCATGCCCTGTGGAAGACCTTGCCCTACACAGGTCAGGGTCACTGCAAGCATCAGCACTGACAGTCTTTTCAAGAAAGGATTGTTTAATTATACTGGGCAAATAAAACTGTCTATTGAATATATGCAACTGAAATATACTGTAAAGAAGTTCAAGGAAAAGGAGGAGGCTAGAACCGGCTTGACAATGTAAATAATATTTTAATGATAAACTTAAAGCAAAGGACAAAACACACACATGACGGACATGTCCGTTATCAATCTCTCTGTCGTCACACCACCGTCCGCCATCGGCCTTTGTCCCTCTCTGAGGCTTAATTAGCCTGATAAGGGACCGGGTGTGTATAATCATGACCCGGCCCCGCCCTCCGCCCTGCTACATTCCTCCCTCGTTCTCTCAGGCTGGGGAGCCCCCGGCATTACGTACACCCCCCCCCCCCCCCCCCTTTCCCTGGTGGAGGGCGTGCCCTTAGCCCCGTCTGCTGGCAGGTCATCCCCATCTATCTGGATGAGGGAGGGGACAAGTGGAGAGAAACAGAAATAATTAAAATGGGGGGGTACTTCCTAAAACAGTGTAGTACCACCCCCCCCCCCCCCCCCCCCCAAAAAAACAAACTGTAAAATTTAAAAGAGAGGGAAAAGGCCATCGCAGAGCGACAGTGAGAGAGAGAGGAGAGAGAGATGAAAAAAAAATAAAAAATACTCGCCAGTTCTACGCTGTAGCTTGTTCCTCGGCCACTCCTCCACCCTCTAACAGACGACAGCCGCACCTCCCCGGGCGGATCGGAGGCAGTCCTCCAGCCCCTGGTGGATGAAACGCCCCGCCGCGTTCTTGAGGAACAGAAGGGGTCTCCCCCGCCCCTGGCAGTGGTTCTCCCATTCCAGGCAGTCAGTAGCAAGCCCCTCCCCACTCGCGGTCGGCGGTCTCAGACCCAGGCGCGTTTCAGTGGCTGGTAGGGGACTCTTCAGCCCCTGGCAGTGGCCCTGACCACTTCAGGCAGTCGGTTAGTAGCCCCTTCTCCCCTCGCGGTTGGTGGCCGCTCCTCTGCTTCCAGGTGGCTGGACTCTCCGTCCCCCGGCAGATGGCCGCGACTGCTCCATTGGGGTTGACGGTAGTGGCGAGAACTCTACTACGGCGTATCCCTCCTCCTTCCTGGGTTTCGGTACCAGTGTAAAGAAGTACAAGGAAAAGGAGGAGGCGAGAACCGGCTTGACAATGTAAATAATATTTTAATGATAAACTTAAAGCAAAGGACAAAACACACACATGATGGACATGTCCGTAAACGAACTCTCTGTCGTCGCACCACCGTCTGCCATCTGACTTTATCCCTCTCGGAGTCTTAATTAGCCTGATAAGGGACCGAGTGTGTATAATCACGACCAGGCCCCGCCCTTCGCCCTGCCACATATACTTAAAGGGATAGTCCTCATTATAATATCGTACTTATGATAGAGAAAGTACAAAAATATACACTCACCTAAAGGATTATTAGGAACACCTGTTCAATTTCTCATTAATGCAATTATCTAATCAACCAATCACATGGCAGTTGCTTCAATGCATTTAGGGGTGTGGTCCTGGTCAAGACAATCTCCTGAACTCCAAACTGAATGTCAGAATGGGAAAGAAAGGTGATTTAAGCAATTTTGAGCGTGGCATTGTTGTTGGTCCCACACGGGCCGGTCTGAGTATTTCACAATCTGCTCAGTTACTGGGATTTTCATGCACAACCATTTCTAGGGTTTACAAAGAATGGTGTGAAAAGGGAAAAACATCCAGTATGCGGCAGTCCTGTGGGCGAAAATGCCTTGTTGATGCTAGAGGTCAGAGGAGAATGGGCCGACTGATTCAAGCTGATAGAAGAGCAACTTTGACTGAAATAACCACTCGTTACAACCGAGGTATGCAGCAAAGCATTTGTGAAGCCACAACACGCACAACCTTGAGGCGGATGGGCTACAACAACAGAAGACCCCACCGGGTACCACTCATCTCCACTACAAATAGGAAAAAGAGGCTACAATTTGCAAGAGATCACCAAAATTGGACAGTTGAAGACTGGAAAAATGTTGCCTGGTCTGATGAGTCTCGATTTCTGTTGAGACATTCAGATGGTAGAGTCAGAATTTGGCATAAACAGAATGAGAACATGGATCCATCATGCCTTGTTACCACTGTGCAGGCTGCTGGTGGTGGTGTAATGGTGTGGGGGATGTTTTCTTGGCACACTTTAGGCCCCTTAGTGCCAATTGGGCATCGTTTAAATGCCACGGCCTACCTGAGCATTGTTTCTGACCATGTCCATACCTTTATGGCCACCATGTACCCATCCTATGATGGCTACTTCCAGCAGGATAATGCACCATGTCACAAAGCTCGAATCATTTCAAATTGGTTTCTTGAACATGACAATGAGTTCACTGTACTAAAATGGTCCCCACAGTCACCAGATCTCAACCCAATAGAGCATCTTTGGGATGTGGTGGAATGGGAGCTTCGTGCCCTGGATGTGCATCCCACAAATCTCCATCAACTGCAAGATTCTATCCTATCAATATGGGCCAACATTTCTAAAGAATGCTTTCAGCACCTTGTTGAATCAATGCCACGTAGAATTAAGGCAGTTCTGAAGGTGAAAGGGGGTCAAACACAGTATTAGTATGGTGTTCCTAATAATCCTTTAGGTGAGTGTATATACTGTATATATTTTTCCACATGCTAAAGTGAATGGTGGCTGAAATTGTTATTCTGCCTTATATCTCATTTTTAGTTCCAGGGAAGAAATAAAATCATATGGTTAAATCAGCATACAATGATCATATAATTCTAATTTTAAGGAATTAACTCTTTAAAAGAGTTAGCTCAGTTAGAGTAGTAGGAGTAAATGCAAAATAAATGTGAGGAAGGTCTGCATGACCTCTGCCTTCATGTTTGCATCTGCTTCTTCCTTTGAGCTATAGAGAGATATAACAGAGAGAGAATATGACTCAAACAGAATGTACTATGAGTGCATGAGAGGCACAGAGTATTCAGCAAGGGACAGTGAGTGGAATTTTTAATGTGTGCCTCTACAGCTTTTGGGTTTTGAAGGAACTTCCCTAATGTTAGTCAAAAAGAATAAGCTTGGAGTAGCACGGTAGAATCTGTGTTAAAATCTCATTGGTTGCTTCTTCTACCTACATGTGTCTTCCTTAGTTAACCTCTGGCTCACCAGATAATAAAGAATTCATGAATAATATAATTATATAGTAACTGTTTTCCAGTGCAGAATCATATTCTTTAACAATGTGCTCCACTATCTATATATATATATATATATATATATATATATATATATATATATATATATATATATAAGGCATGCTCATCTGCGTGAACATGCCTTAGGCGCATGCTGCATGGAGGCATGAGGACTGAAGATCATTGCAGGCAATCTCAATCCTGTGCATTACAGGGAAGACATCCTCCTCCCTCATGTGGTACCCTTCCAGCAGGCTCATCCTGACAAGACCCTTCCGCATGGCAATGCCACCAGCCATAATGCTCATTCTGTGCATGATTCCCTAGAAGACAGGAATGTCAGTGTTCTGCAATTGCCAGCGAAGAGCCCGGATCTCAATCCCATTGAGCACGTCTGGGACCTGTTGGATCGGAGGGTGAGGGCTAGGGCCATTCCCCTCAGAAATGTCCGGGGATTTGCAAGTGCCATTGGAGCAAGAAATGGCAAATCTGGTGCAGTCCATGAGGAGGGTGGGTGGCTTCCTTAGCTCCTAAAATGATTTAGAAGAGAATGACATATCTTACAAAGATACATTACATTTTCATATAAAAAGGCTCTGACAGCATAAAGTCATTCAGTAAGGTTTTAAAGGAATAGCTCATCCAGTAATTATAATTGACTCTTCATTTACTCACCCTTAAGTGGTCTCAAACTTGTACGACTTCCTTCCAAGGAGCACAAATAAAATATTTTAGAGATATGATTCGGTTTATCTCCATACAATGCAAGGGATAAAGGCGGCAAAAAGGTTATGAGTAAGACTAATAGTTTTTCGATTAGAACTGACAAATAGAAATAGAAACCTTGACATAAGCAGTCTCCTAGCCGTAGATTTCATGTTCGGATCTCCAAGATTTCAAGTTTGATTACACTTCCTGGCACCATCTAGCATTCTGGTATGCATTAAGTGCTATGAAGTTTAATTAAAATATTTTTGTTTGAATACTGTGGAAGAAAGTCATGGGAGTTTGAGATAACATAAGTGTGAGGAAATTATGAGAGAATGAATAAAGAGCTATTTCTGTAATTCAATGCATGATAGTGAGTATACTACTATAGTCTAAAATGTATATTTCCAAATAAAACTCGAAGCAGAAAAAAATAACTTGTCTTAAGACAAATGTTTTTGTGAAGCACCTAATGTGCCTAAGACTTTTGAACAGCACTGAATAAAAATACTGATACTCATAGATGTTTTTTTTTTTTTTTTTTTTTTTTTTATGCAGACAGTAATTCACCACACAAAACATATTGTGGGTAGCACAAACCATGTGTTTTCTCATTGCAATTCAACTCAAATTGAATATAGTCTGTGTTGCATTTCTTTTACCTTGCATAGATTTGGTAATTGTGTTTGAGGATGAGTGGCTATTTATTTTACAGTTGTTCAGCAAGCCTATTTATTGTTTCCCGTCTGTCGCTCACTTCGACGTCGTGTCGAAGAAGCGACACTAGGGGTCTCTCTTGAGCGCCGAAAGATACCTCTGATCTATGAAAAAAGGCCAATGAGAGTTGGCGAACAGTATTTGCATACTCCGCCTCCGGATACGGATATAAAGGCGAGAGAAATACGCTCGTTCATTCAGTAATTTTCTTCGGAGCCGAAGGTCGTGTGTATGCAGTCAGCTGCGAGTAACACAACTGATCCTGCTTCTGATCCTCTGACGCTCTGCTTTGCTGTTGGATTTACGGCGCACTACAGCGGCTTTTCTCTTCACTGCCGGCGTGCAGTTTGCCCCTGGGCGCTTCGACAGCGCAGAGTTAAAAGAGTTGAAAGAGTGATTCTCTCCGTAAAAGAGTTTATTTCTCTGAAAGAGCATTACACAGCGGCGTTGAACGTCCTTTTCAGGACGCGTCTTTATAAAGATGTAATTTCCGCCCCTGTGTAGTTTCTGGATGCGGTGATTTCTCCCCACCTCTCTCGGTCATAAAACACTGTCTTGCATGCCTGGGCTGCGATCACACGCAGGCAGCGTTTTATGAATGGTTCACGTTCTCAGTGCCAGAACATAGCCATGGCAACATTGCAGTCGTGTGGCTTTCTTTTGTAATGAGAAAAAGCCGTTTCAGCCGCCCCCCGCGCCTCGCCTCCTTCCTACGGGATTGACGCAGGCGCCGCGGGCGGTGAACACGATTTGGGGACAATGACGGGCTCTGTTCGCCGGGTAAACCCCCTCGAACCTCCCGCCTCCCCGGCACGCTTGTTTGTTCCGTCTGAGCCCGGGATGAGCATTCTCTCCAGTGGTTCATCTTCTCAGTGTGAGAACATGGCCGTTATAGCATTGCGGTCGCACGGCTTTCTTTTGTAATGAGAGAAAGCCACTTCAGCCGCCCCTCGCGCCTCGCCTCCTTCCTACGGGATTGACGCAGGCGCCACGGGCGATGAAGGCGATTTGGGGAATATGACGGGCTCTGTTCGCCGGGTAAACCCCCTCGAACCGCCCGCCTCCCCGGCACGCTTGCTTGCTTCAGAATTGGATGACATCACCGCTGCATCGGAGAGCATTACAGCGGCATCGGATGCTGATCGCTCGCCTGGGCCGCCACCTTCGGGTCTGCCGCCCAGCCTGAGCCTGACGCACGGAGATCCGCTATGCTTTCCCGGGCTACTTGATCGGTCCTGCGGGCAGGTGCGCCGCTCACAGCCACGCCCCCCCCCCCCCCCCCCCCGTTCCTTTCTTCCCGGACGTGCAGGACGAGTTGAGCAAAGCCAAGGCTTCTTCGCTCCCCCGCTCTTACTACCCTCGCGGTGGAACGGTCCCAGACCGCTTCCACTCTGCACGCCACGGCCCTTCCTGCAACCAACGCCAGGCCAAGGCGCTTCAAAACTTGCACCTTGGGTAGTCCTGTTCTTGATGTGCTGCAGGAACTGCGCTGGATGACCAACCGCGCCCCCGGGCCACGGAGGTCAGAAGCGCCGGCACTCGAACAGGCGATGGCCACCCCTTGTGGTCCAGAAACGCACCTGTGTACTGGACCTGGTCGAAATGCGGGAAGCAGACAAGGCACACCTTCTCCCACACCCCCGTCTCCCAGCTCCGTCCATTCGGCGCCACCGGCGACGACTCTGCCCAGCAGTCCTCAGCGGTGAGGCAGACGGAGGCCACTGCACATCCTGCCCCGCCGCAAGCCTGCCGCCATGGGCCATGCCCCGTCTGCTCGCCGAGGGCGTCCTCCTGTGGCTATGAAACACCCTGCTCCGCCTCAACCCGGGCCCAGCTCTCAGCCCCAGCGTCGAGCACTCCGCAGGAAGCGGACGCCCCCGTCTCATTGACCCCCTCAAGGACCAGGAAGGCTCCCAGGCTGTCCGTAGACGCTCAACCCAGGGACCAAGATGTTAGCTCCGGAGGCTGGTAAGACCGCTCCGTCCCCGGTGGAGGGCCGGGAGGAGAATTTTTTTCTTGTTGAATTAATTTTCACATTCCCATATTCTCTGTAATGAGCTATTTCCTTTTGTCTCTGGGTCACCTGGCCCGCAAATGCCGTTCTCACGACTGACGCCTCCAGATTGGGTTGGGGCGCCGTTTGCAACGGGCACGCAGCCTCAGGCCGTTGGAAAAGGGCCTAGCTGCGTTGGCACATCAACGGCCTCGAGTTGTTGACCGTCCTTCTAGCCCTGCGGCAGTTTCTCCCGTTAATTCGCGACAAACATGTCCTGGTCAGGTCGGACAGCACCACTGCGGTCGCGTACATAAATCGCCAAGGCGGCGTACGCTCCCGTCACATGTCACAACTTGCCCGTCGTCTCCTCCTTTGGAGCCAGCACCGACTCAGGTCGCTGCGTGCCACTCACATCCCCGGCAACCTCAATGTGATAGCGGATGCGCTGTCATGACAACGCTTGCCTGGCGGAGAGTGGAGGCTTCACCCCCACTCGGTTCAGCGGATTTGGGAACGGTTCGGCAAGGCCCAGGTAGACCCCTCTGCCTCCCGAGAGACCTCCCACTGCCCGCTCTGGTACACCCGTTCAGAGGCTCCCCTCGGGGCAGATGCACTGGCACACAGCTGGCCGATGGGGCTGCGCAAGTACGCATTCCCCCAGTGAGCCTTCTTGCACAGGTGCTGTGCAAGGTCAGGGAGGACGAGGAACAAGTCACTCTCGTGGCTTCTTACTGGCCCACCCGGGCCTGGTTCTTGGACCTTGTACTCCTCGCGACAGCCCCTCCCTGGCGAATTCCCCTGAGGAAGGATTTTCTTTCTCAGGGACGGGGCACGCTCTGGCATCCGCACCCAGACTTTTGGAACCTACACTCAGGCCCCCGAACGGGATTCGGAAGATCTAGCTGGTCTACCACCCACGGTCGTAGCCACGTTCAACCAAGCCAGAGCCCCTTCTACCAGGCAACTCTACGCCCTGAAATGGCGTCTGTTCGTGAATTGGTGTTCTTCCCGGGCAGAAGACCCACAGAGGTGCGCAGTTAGGTCTGTGCTCCTGTTCCTACAGGAGAGGTTGGAGGGGAGGCTGTCCCCATCCACCTTGAAGGTGTATGTTGCCACTATCGCAGCTCACCACGACCCAGTAGACAGCAAGTCTCTGGGTAAGCACGACTTAATCGTCAGGTTCCCAAGAGGTGCCCGGAGGTTAAACCCCTCCCGGCCAAACCTGATCCCCTCCTGGGATCTCTCGGTGTTCCTCGCCGGTCTTCAGAGATCCCCCCCCGAGTCGCTAGAATCAGTTGGCTCAGGGCCCTCTCCTAAAAAGACGGCCCTGCTGATCGCGCTCACTTCCATCAAGAGGGTCGGGGACCTGCAAGCGTTCCCTACTAACGACACTTGCCTGGAGCTCGGTCCGGCAGATACTCATGTGATCCTAAGACCTCGACTGGGCTATGTGCCCATGGTTCCTACCACGCCCTCTGGAGATCAGGTAGTGAACCTACAAGCGCTGCCCCGGGAGGAGGCAGACCCAGCCCTCTCACTGTCGTGTCCGGTATGTGCCTTGCGTGCCTACCTGGAACGCACCCAGAGCTTCAGGCGCTCTGAGCAGCTCTTTGTCTGCTTTGGAGGACAGCAGAAAGGGAACGCTGTCTCCAAACAGAGGTGTCTCACTGGGTGGTGGATGCCATTCAGTTGGCCTATCACACCCAGGCCGTGCCCCCCCCCCCTTTTTTTTGCGGTTCGAGCCCACTCTACTAGGAGCGTGGCATCCTCATGGGCACTGGCTAGGGGCACCTCCCTAGCAGACATTTGCAGAGCTGTGGGCTGGGCAGCACCTAACACCCTTACGATCTCAGGGTTGAGTCAGTCTCGTCCCGTGTTCTCTCAGGTCTGAGCCCATAGAACTCGGTACACTTCGACGATCTGACCGGGTGAATCGCTTGTTTCCAGCGCCGTTTCCCTCGATCGAGGTAAAACAGTGCACCTTCTTTCCCAGAGAACCTAGGTCCCTGGTTGATTCCTCCCTAGCGCTTCGGGCCCGCAGCAGTTCAGCGGAGGAGACTTGCTGGTCCAGTCCACTACGGGTACCCCAGGCTACCCCTACTGGAATAGGTGCTCCACAGATCAGGCCTCCTACGGGACTCCTCCTGTGTGTATTTCCGCGGTACGGTCACCTTACGAGCTGACCCGCGTCTCCCTTAGGCAGTCCTTCGTTGCCCTCCGGTCGCCGTGTTGTAGCAACTCCCCCCTCCTCGAGGTTGGATCTACCACCGCGCCATTTCCTCCCACATGCCCAAAGTGGCCATGTGATGTACTTTGCCACCTTTACCTCCCCTGCTGGGCGGGTGTGGCCTCCGCAGGGTCTTTTCCCCCTAAAATAATAGGAATTCGGGAATAAGACCCCCTTCCCTCGATGCGGTAAGGGCCCCGGCTGCTCTTGCTCTATGCCGAGAAAACATAGAGAGAAAAGAGGCCCAGCCAGGCTTGGCCCGTTCCCTAGTTGGGAGCGTCACCTTGTTCCCCCCTAGGGTAATCAAAAGGATGCTGACGCTTTTTCGGGGCATTGGGGAAGAGTACGTGCAGCCTGAGCAGAGTTGGTCGCTTGTGCACGTAGAAATACCTGCCCGCTTCTGTGTCAGCAGTACACGTACACGGCTCAGCGCATGGCGAGTTTTGAAGTGGACCCCTAGTGTCGCTTCTTCGACACGACGTCGAAGTGAGCGACAGACGGGGAACGTCTCGGTTACGTATGTAACCTCCGTTCCCTGATGGAGGGAACGAGACATCGTCACTGAGCCGAGCCGCTGAGGTGCCCGGAACACTCCCGGCTCCTCAGAAAAATCCTGAATGAACGAGCGTATTTCTCTCGCCTTTATATCCGTATCCGGAGGCGGAGTATGCAAATACTGTTCGCCAACTCTCATTGGCCTTTTTTCATAGATCAGAGGTATCTTTCGGCGCTCAAGAGAGACCCCTAGTGTCGCTTCTTCGACACAACGTCGAAGTGCCCTCCATCAGGGAACGGAGGTTACATACGTAACCGAAACGTTTCTATTCTATCTACAGTATGCACGGTTAGTTCCATTTTAATTACATGCATTAATCATGTATATTTTCCCATGATATCTTATCAGAACATACCTGCCACCCATTTTTAGGCCACAACCCCACCAATTCAGAGTCACTGGTCATGTAACTAACTTGTAACTTTGTACTGCATTTTATTTTATGTTATATGTAGTCAAGCATCATTAGTAAAGCTTCAAGTAACTTGTGGAACAAAAGGGGCATATTATGTTTTTGAGTCTTTCAGTTTAAATAGGCTGACAATGTGGTTGTCAGTTTATGTTTTAATAGCTGAGCTCAAGTCTGGTAGAGTTCAAGACAGCAATTGTTAAGAGTTTTGTAAGGTGTAGTTAAACACCTGGGCTGGTAACTGAAAAGGTTGTAGGTTCAAACCCTGCAAGTGGCAATCCATGTCACCATTGTGCCCTTTAGCAACACACATTTAAACCTTGTTCAGCTATGACCAGATACCATCCCACATGCTAAATTAGCCTGAACCAGAATGTTAAATCATGTTCACCAGTCAGTCAAACTTTGCAGCGGGGATGTGGCACATAAATACAACTCACATTATTTCTTGCATGGGTAAGCCTGGACAAAAGCTCACCTGCTTAAATTTAACCCAAACATTAATTTCACTCTGACCTCTGCACTAAATTTGATTTTCAGTCTTGCTAAAGGTGAAAAATGTGTTTGTTTGATGCAGTTGCTCTAAACTATGGCAAACTCTGTATGGGTGCTTGATTGTAAGCTAGTGGAAGAGATGACTTCTCAGGATAAAGTGCAGATACCCAGCACCAATTACATCCTCGAATTACACAGTGGGACAGAGTGCAGGCAAATACCTCTGCCTGCTAAATTATCTAATGAGTGGCTGAAGCATGGACCACTGCACACATTCGCTTACACATTGTACCCACTGTGTGGCATGAATGAGGATGGTTTGACTCCAGGTTGTTTGCGTGTCTCTGTGCCAGTCAAATAATGAAGCTATATTTTCTCATCACCTTTGATGGCACAAAACTTACTGTAAAATTGACCACGTGCCTCTGTGGCCAGGAGAGTGGAATCTCATCTGACTATATTTACAGCTTGAATTGAAGAATTGTGTTTATGAAAAGGAAAACTATACTCAAAAATGAAAATGATGTATACTTACTCTCATGCTGGTCAAAAGCCATATCAGTTCCTTTCTGAACTGAGTTGTTAGGCTGAATGACAGCCTCAGTCAACATTCACTTTCATTGTATGGAAAAAAGATGCAATGAAATTGAAGTGACTGAGGATAACATTTACATTTATTAATTTAGTAGACACTTTTATACAAAGTGTGTTACAAAATGAGGAAGGATGCAACGGGCAGCATCCAGCCATCCACATAGTTTAATTTGGCCAGGCCAGGTTCTACGGGGGTGCTAAGCACCCTCAAATGAACCTTTGAACACCCTGAATTGCAGACCAGGGCAATCTACTGCATGTGTGTATATTTATAATGAACTTTTTTTTTATTAGATCTTTCATTTATCTGGCTTTGGGACCTATTGCAACAAGCTTTTAATATACTCAGTGTTGCCAGATAATAGATGCAGCACCCCAATCAGAGATTTACACTTGCACAAATAGGAAATATTTCACCTTATTTCATACTTCATTTTAGCAATATGGCAACCATGTATGCGAGTGTGCGCGCTCTCTCTCTCCTCTTCAGAAAAAAAATCAATCAATAAAAATAGTCAACTCAAAAGTGCAATTTTTATACTCAAAGAAAAGTGTGATGCAGCCACTCTGTGTCCATTCATGAGGCTGCATGTGCTGTTTAGTGCCAGGTCTGCGAACAAACCTTTTCAGTGATAAACTTTATTAAAATCCCAATAGATCTTCACCTCATTCGCACACGGAGGAGACACGCGAGCACAACCAAGCAAGAGAGGAATATATTTGTGTTATTTGTAAAATGCTGAAGTCCTTCACACCTGTATGCGAATATTACTCTGGCAGTAATCATTTCTCCGTGTCATGATGCCTATTTTATTCAGTTGTGTGCTGAATGGGATGCCAAACAATCCACTGACAAGACCCACATCATGACCCATGAGTGTGTAATCGGGTTAATAATGTTCAGAATAAAACAAGTAAATGGGTCAACTTTGCGGCCAACATTAAAATCAGCTTTTAGAATCTATAATTTCCAAATATTTTAATTTACCATTAAACCAGACTCCTGATGTAGAGTGTTAAATTGAATACTAAATTACCATCGCATTGAAGTATGGTAAAATAAACAATTCATAATAATACTCAATTCAAGCAGCAAACTTCAAGCAATCGCAGAATGGTCCCATCAGTCTCTATACACTTCAGTAAATTGTGCATCATTCATTGAGTGCATGAGTGCACTACTAATTCTGGCTTAAAAGATACAACTATGCAGAACTTTTTATCTTCTCTCTTCCATGTTCTACTCAACGGCTGATGTGCCCCTGTACCAAAATAATTGCACATCCCTGCTCAATTTAATATGTAAGACTAATACTGAAAATTGGCAAGCATAAATCCTAGAAAACACACAAAACCCCTGCATTTTGTGAACACACAAAATGTAGATTCAATGTCTTAATATACAGGCACAGCATTTTGCTGTCATTTTCAGAACAGATCAGCAGACCGTCATGTGTGTGTTTGTGTCTTTTGCTTAAGTTTCTCATTAAAGTATTATGTATAATGCCAAGCCGGTTCTCACCTCCTCCTTGCCCATTTATATCCCTTTACATATCCATTTAATGTGAACTAAACACATTTGCATTATATTTTGATAAGGCATATACTTAACACCCCATTCATTCTCTCCTAATAGCTCACAACTGTGCCAAATAAATAAGCATTTTTTGAGCTGAATGTGGTATACCATAGCAGATGGGCCTGAAGGGTAAGGACTGTGACAGGAGAGTGACGTTCCTCTCTAAACAGCCTGCAGACAGAAGGTGTTCCACCTGAAACAGAGAGGCAGTTTGAATTCTGACATGTTTAGTTTGTGACTTTACAGTGAGTAGTTTGCTTGATTGGAGGATTTCACATCATTTCCATGTAATCAAGGTAGCGTTTTTTTTTCTCTAGATGCAGACCTGTGGTTCTCAGTATGTCAAAAATAATTATGTATCTACAAGACAGTGAGATTTTTAAACTAAGACCCTTGTTTCTTGTTAATGTCTCTGGCTTGTTTATCATCCAAATTATATGTAATTAATGTAAATAACAAGATATTATCCAACAACCAGTAATATCCAAATATTTATATTTTAAATATTTGTGAGCAGTGCAGGAAGCAAGGCTGTACTTATACCTCAATTGTGCAAATCATTATTGTTTTCATAGGGCTTTACCCACAAATTACAGGAGGTTGATGTCTCCAACTTTAACTACAGGTTTAAAAAGAAACAAGTTTTTTTTTTCTTAATTAAGGCAATATAGTAATATATACAACAATACATGCACCAAGTTTGGTGATTATAGTTGAAAATGGGGGTGCTACAGAGACCATGCTACATGCCCATTTTAAAAGGGATTTCTCAGTTCTAATGGCAACGACTCTGATGTGTGTGCTAAATTTCATGAAATTTTAAGCATGGCAAGTGCCTCAAAAACACCCAAATATTAAAGGAAAGGAATAATAAAAATTAATGTGTTGCCATTGAAGGGCATCCGGTGTTAAACCTGTGCCAAGCCAAATATACGGATCACAGATGGTCCGCTGTGGTGACCATTAATGGGAGCAGCCGAAAGAACAAGAAAAAGAATGTGTTGCCATGGCAACAGTATTTAAGATATCAAATATTCCTTTACAACCTCACATAAGTGGTGTCTTGACGTTATTCTAAAGAATTTTGAAGCAATTCATGTAAACACAATAGGGCTATAAAAGTCTTTTAAAAAAGCCATACTTCCTGCTGCATATTCGTGGCACTATGACTGTGACCAATAATAGCTGAATGCACACAGAAGATAAAGGGTACTTCCTTTCTCCCATTTTTAACCATAAATGTATTGCTTTGCCATGGCGACACCGTTTAAAATATAAAAAATAATTGTAGATGCAATTTAGCATCTACAATGTCTTGGCATTATGTTACACAAATTTGATGCCAGTCACATGAATCCCCTAGGTGGAGTATTTAAAAGTTCAGAGCCTGTGATTTTCAGAAAATCAGACTTCCTGTTGGGTGGAGCTAATGACTGTGAATATGAAAGTTGTTCAGCTCAATGAGGACTATATATGTACCAATTTTGGTGACTGTAGGTGAAAATGGGGGTGCTACAGAGGCCACCTTACATTCCCATTTTCAAGGGGGGCCTACAGAGGCCCCTGCATGCCCAACTCCCACACATTGCCCAGACCTAATGGCCGACGACTCTAATGTATGTGCAAAATTTCAGGAGATTTCACATATGTTAAGTACTCCAAAAGTACAGAAATTCATGTGTCAGTTATTAAAATGGTTCAATGATACCATCTTGTGCTATTACAAATGCAACATATTACGCTTAATTGTCTTAAAGTGGGGGATATTGGTACTACAATATACATTTAAGCAAGTCCTAGTTTTAGATTGTTTTCTTGTACTCATACTGTTGCAGGACACATGGTGTATCTTATATAAATTGTTATTTGATATAATCAAAATTGCAGTTTGCATTGCTAATTTCCTTAAAAGCAGAATCCAACATGATGTTCCAGGTACTATCTTGATCCAGGCTCTAAAAAGAAGAAGTCTTGTCATAGTCCTCCATAATGGAAAGGCCTAGGTTCACAGGTGCAGTGGCCCTGTCATCTTAAGGAACTGAGAATGGTAAGAAACATGGCTAAACCCTCTGTTACGAATGCAGTCCATTCCAATCTAACATCACATTTCTTTAGGGATGTTAAAAGGCACTTTAGCTAGGCTGGTGAACTGTAAAGGAATATAAATGAATGTACAGCAAAATTCTGCACAGCTCGGCAGTCAAACTCAACTCATGTTTACTAAGAGCAATACATTATTACTATGCTTTTTGGGTCTTGGAGGAGCTTATTTAATTTCTCAAAGGAGTCCTGTGCTGTTAAATAGTAATGCAGGTAATGCTGCTATACACCAGACCATTTATTAAAGATAAGTGTATTTGATTGCTTTAATGAAATGTGCTCTGATGAGATTCACAAATAGAATGTAACGATTGATCACAAATGCTTAAACTTGCACATTACTCAACATCTGAAAAAAAAAAAATTCCTTGTTCATTGATAATTGGACAACATGATTATCTGTCATACTGAATCTAACTTTAAATCAGAAACTGTAATATTGGATTAAAACACTGACTTGTGTTTGACATGTGATATAAATATGACTTTAAATTAAAAAAATATTTTTTTCTTCCATTAGATTTATATATTGTTTATTTAATTCGGCTGAAAAATAAAATAAAAATTAATCCTGCCTAAGGTGGTTAGCTGGTCTCCGAGTCTGACCAAGTTGGTTTAGCTGGTCTGTTTTGCTGGTTTTAGAAGTGTTTTGGGCACGTGTCAGCTATTAGAGATGGGAGACCAGCTTCGGTAGACTAGCTGAAGACAAGTTTGGCCAGGTGGGGAGATCAAATACAGTAAACCAATATAAATCAGCTAAGACCCACAAATCATCTTAGGCTGGTTTAATCTTTTATTCATAATTTTTTTTAAGCAATTTAATTGGTGTGTGTAATGAGAGCCAGACATGAAAGTTGTGTGGTTTGTGTAAACCTCACTCCCCCAGCCTCAAGAGGCGCACTAGTGACTGACGTTAGAAGCGGTAGACTTTAGCCTCTTTGTTAGCACGTCCACCTCCCATGCCAAGATGCCAGTTCCAATCACATTTTGAGTGGGTAGTGCAGAGGTGGGTAGAGTAGCCAAAACTCATGTAAAATTACAATTACTATTAAAAAAATTAGTAGAAGTACTAACAAAAACAATTACTTGAGTAAGAGTAAAAAAAATCGTAATCAAGTAGTAACTCATTACCTTCACAAATGACATAACATTAACTACCCTATATTCCATTACATAATACACATTTATCATGTATTACAGAATTAATATTATTATTATTCTGTCATCGTTCATCATTATGTTGTTCCAACAACCCCGTATGACTTTCTTTCTTACATGCAACCCAATAAGGTTATATGAGAAAGAATGTTTGCCTGAGTCACTATTTTCAGTGAATATTTTTTTACTCCATATTTTGAAAGTGAGTAGTGAAAGAGACTGTCAGTCCTAACATTCTGTCTAACGTATTTTGTGTTCCACATAATACAAAGGGTCACACGGGTTTGGAACATCATGAGGGTAGGAAAATGATGACAGAATATTCAATTATGGCCAAGCTATCACTTTAAAGGGATAGTTCATCCCAAAATGAAAATTCTCTCAACAATTACCCACCCTCATGCCATCCCAGATATGTAACACTTACTTTCTTCTGAAGAACACAAATTAAGATTTTTATAAGAACATTTTAGCTCTGTAGGCCAAAATGTGATGCCCAAAAAGCATATAAATGCAGTATAAACATAATCCATTAGACTCCAGTAGTTAAATACATATATTCAGAAATTATATGATAGGTGAGGGTGAGAAACAGATCAATATTTGTCTATTTCTATTCTTCTCCCTGCCCAGCAGGAGGCGATATGCAGAAACTAGAAGTTTTCCCAAACTTCTCTTCTTATTGACACATTCATCCAGATCTGACAAGAGCTCTTAAAAAGTTCACCCAAAAATTACAATTCTCATTATTTACCCACCCTCATGCCACCCCAGATGTGTATGACTTTCTTTCATCTGCAGAACTCAATTTAAGATTTTTTTTGATTATTATTAGAAATGAAGAATTTCTCAGCTCTGTATGTACATACAATGCAAGTGAATGGGTGGCAACATTTTAAAGCTAAATAAAAATCACATAAATCAGCATAAAAGTAATCCATAAGACTCCAGTGGTTTAATCAATAGCTTCAGAAGTGATGTGATAGGTGTGGATGAGAAACAGAGAAACAGATCATCTTCACATTCTTCTTCTTGTGTTTTTATGGTGAAAATGTCCCACAAGGACATTATATTTAATGCTGAAATATAAACCAAGATCATGCTTTATTAATGCCTATCTTCACTGTTTCATAGCTATTAAAGTCCTGCATGGATTCTTATTTCAGTGTAGTTACAGTTTTCAGTGTTTAAAGAATTTAGAGCATTAGATCTGTACAGCAGTACCACTGTTCTCTAAATGCAGAGTATGCAGCCTAGAGAGTAGGGCACCAACACCAAATGCAGAACATTTGCTGTGTCTGAAACCACCCCCTATCCACTATATAGTCCACTATTTTGAGTGTCCCTATAAATAGTCCCTATTTTTGTTCACTCATTCTTAACTACAATGCACTCTAATTTTGAGTGTATATTTAACAGACAACAGTTAATTGCCCACAGTCCACCATGGAAGTTTACTGCTTCCTTCATTCCTGCAATGTTTTATTTCATGCTGAATGTATTAAATTACTTTTTGACAAATCATTTATTGATTAAAATAACATAATAACATATAGAGAGGCAAAACATACAGATACATTTTAAAATGTACTCTTTATATTAACATACAGTATAGATTCAAAATGACAGAATTAAGATTTATTGAATTAATATATTATTTAATAAGAATACCAAGTAAGGCTCAAGTATTTTAAAAGTTCATATGTGACTTTGTTTCTTCGACCGCCCCAGAGCTCCAACGCTCGGTGTATATGTCACAGTCCGAATTCACTCACTCATTTTGTTCACTCACTGCTGAGATATAGTGCACTCACTGCCATTTACTATATAGGAAATAGTGAATGAGTGAACAATTTTGGACACAGTCACTCTCTTCGCCATATGATCGCCTCGCACCTGCACATCTCTCGCGTGCGCCCCGCTCTGTGCACGTGCAGAAATACTGTCTGTTAGTGCTCCAGTTGTCAATCATGCGAATGGCAGAGCAAAAGGCATTTACACTTAATTTGGATCTTTACATGTAATTATACAGTTAATCCACCCAAAGTAACTGAAATAGTTTCATAAATACTGCTCATGACATGTGGGACGCAGGACAAAGCGCACTGATATGTTGCAGCACTGATTTAAAAATATACACTTAAAAACTGACGTCATAAGAGCCCAGTTACATTATCATCCTGAAAACATTACACAGAAAAGTCTGCATTATCATTAGATCCACAACTCACCTCAGCGTGCTGCCTTAAATTGAAGCTGAGATTTTAATCTTGAAATATCAGCTTGTATTGGTGTTAAATAAAGGCATTGCATGACAAAACTATTCCTTTTTTCACTGTGTGGAGTGAAAAAAGTGTTTCACTTTGAAGAGTTTGATGCTGCTGCACTGATGACTTGAGTGACAGTCTGTGTCAGCAGCACGTGCAGCAGTGTGCACTTCCGCTCTCGTAAAAGTCGTATTCAATAATCTCTCAATAAATTACACATTAACTAAAGTTAAGCCCAGTAATGTAACAACAGGTACACCGCCCATTGTAAAGAAGTAAAAGTAAAGAAAATTCATTAGAAATGTACTTGAGTGAGAGTATTAAGTACCCACTTTTAAACCTACTCTAAAAGTACTTTTTTTAAAAAAAAAAGTTACTCAAGTAAACGTAACTGAGTAAATATAGAGTGTTACTAGTACCCACCTCTGATTACGTGTGTATCCAACAAAAACATACTTGTGTCTGAAAGTGCATTGTAAATAAAGATTTTTTTATTGTGACTTGTCCAGACTTAACTTTACAACAGAAAACTTACAATATATATGGGTGTTACATCATAGCACAAGAATATTTGTCACATAATTGGCTCAATGCCTGGACTGTGGTTGCTCATTAAAGGAAATATAACCAGTCTAAGAATTGCTGAAGGGTTTGTTTTGTCTGTTGACTTTGTCTAATCCACCCAGTCATTCCCCTCTAGACATGCCAGCAGTGGTCAGTCGTGAGGTAAGACTTCTGCATCTGCTGCCACTGTCTGTAATCAGTGAATGAATCTCACAGCAATCAGCTGTAATTGAGGCATTCTTTAGAGAGCAGCATTGTTCTAAAGAAATAATCCTGATTGTGCATTTATTTGAACTTTCTCAGGATACATAATTTGTTACCTCTAATAATTTGAATTTGAATGAAATCAGAAATCGTATCAGACTCAAATGGATGATGACATGCAGCTGTGTTTTTTGTAGGCAAATTTCATGATTTAATCTTTTATTAAAAAGTGTATTCCAGTATTTAATCAAAGATACTTTTAATCAAAGATACATTCTTTTACCAGGCACAATTAATTCTAAGTGAATTTCCCCCAATATGTGTTAACATGATTTTAGTGTGATAAAAGTTATATGCAATAATACAATAATAATGTAGTAATAAAGGTGTGTTTGTTTTGGCAGTTGAGTTCGATTATCAACAGTGTTTCTTCAGAGTTATGTGGCATTTTTCTATTAAGGATAACCACTGAGTTTTTGTGAGGTTGTGACATCTCTGCAATTAGAAAATATTCCTCTTTGAGCCTTGGTTTCTCCCAAGATTTCTTTCCTTTCCTCTTTAGTTCTCCCCCCAGATTCTCCTTGGCCAGAGGTAAAAGTAGGAAGCCAAAGTAAGCCAGTAAAGGTAAATGTTCACATAGGGGCAGAACAAAAAAATGTTTCCAGTTAGGTGTAATCTTTATATTCACAGCCAGATGGTCATGGCTGATTGCATCAAAGTAGATCTTCTTCACACTGATAATGTCAGGCTTGAGACAGATAAGAATACGAGCACCTTAGAGTAATTCTTCTGTATGTCTGGTGCGTTGTTGGAAGTGGCTCATCACTGAGAACTTTTATATAATTTAGCATCACATGAATCAACTAACTTAATCTAACTGAATTTACCACTACAATTTTTATAACATGATTAGATAATGGATAAAACATTTTTTTTCTTTCTTTTTTTAATCAGCTTGGCAATATATTTAGTTTGCCCTCATTGTATATGAGCACACAATTATGCACCGAGACTGTTGCCAATTTTGTTACAATTGAGTTAATTTGGCATTCCTGTAGTTTTAATAATTCTGAATTTGCAATAGCCACCATCAATAGCTTTCTCTCCCATTGGGATTGAGCGGTTTGTGCTCTCAATGTAATAAGTGCTTTCGACAACCTAATTAGAGCTGTTGATGAATGAAGCAAGCTTGTTTTGGCAACCCTGCACCAGTTTATGTGGAATCTATTGGCAGAGACGATGACAGCAGTGAGCTACCTTTTGCTTTCTCTACAGTGCTTAAATTCCCATCTATCAGTGCACACCAAGCTTGCCTTTTATTGCAGGAGATATGAGACTGTTAATCATCCTCATATCCATTAAAAGCAGACACATAATCAATTGTGAGCAGCTTGCCAGCGATTCTTCTTCTGATGGCTCTCTGAGGAGTGAGAGAAGTGGAGGGGTGTTTGTGATAATCAGAAGGACAAATCTTGACATACTGGTGTTTACAGCTGAAAAACAGGAGAATGACATACTGGGGCTTTAATTTTCCATTTGCATTCCTGTCATTTTCTTACAGCCATTTATCTGGCACTACAGTGACATCTTCTGGCATGTTTTGTCATGTTTCTTTGAATATTTTGTTGATTCTTTATATATACCTTAGATGAGCATCAAACTTCTTGTCTTGTTGTTAGTCAGTTACAAGCATCAAAATGTTAGGAAAGCATTTACTGGCATTTAGATTTAGACCATTTGTTGTTGTCAGTGTTTCCCTTCCTATCAATAAAAAGTCATTAAGAACGAGCAATGACTCAAGCTCGACTTTGGCCTAATCTGATACCAGAGGGCTGGCTGTAATTGAAAGGTCCTATTTTTAGATTGTGCGTTTGACTAAGTGTGTGCATATTTGTCAGGACTTTTGTGCTATTTTTCCCTAGATGACATTTAAATTTCATTAAATCTAAATGATTTTCCATTAATTCATTTGAGATTTTTCTGTTCTGCAAACTACTGTTTACTGTTTAGAAGTTTCACTTGAAGTTGAATTTTGCAAAGTTTACATAAAAGGTTGCACTGAAAATCAGAATAATATTGTTGTTTTAGTTGTCCAAATTTTTTATAACCTAGATTACCAATGGCACGCTTAATAATTAAAAAGCTTTTATAATCACGTGGCCCAGTTCAAAAGGTAAAAACATATTTGTTGTACATTTTGTACAGTGTTAGGTGATAATAAAGGCATTTTATTTTAAGAATGCCTTGGTTATTTAGGTTTAATATGAAACCTTTACCATAGAGCACTTTAAAGGGATAGATCATTCAAAAAGGATAATTCTGTCATCATTTACTCACCCTCATGCCATACCAGATGTATATGACTTTCTTTCTTCAGCAGAACACAAACAAAGATTTTTAGAACAATATCTCAGCTCTTATGTCCATACAATGCAAGTGGATGCTAGACAGCACTTAAAAGCTCCAAAAAGCACAGACAATCATAGTGAAAATAATCATTACGACACCAGTGGTTAAATGAATGTCCTTAAATAAATAAATGAGCTATATGATCACTCTGGGTGAGAAACAGAATATTTAAGCTATTTTCATTCTGCCTCGCAAATGAATTAAGCATGCTGCCATTTTCAAATGAAAGCAAAACTAATGAAGATTGTGAATAGTGTTCTGTTGTATATAAGTTGACCGGTTGTATCACGTCAGTTCCCCTTCTGTCACACACTCGACGTTGTGTCAATTGTAGTGAATGTGTAGTGTATGCTGTGCAGACTCTACCCCTGGGTGCTTCGACAGCGCTCCTCTCCTAAAAGAGTTTGATTTCTCTGAGAGAGTTTATTCTCCTCTAAAAGAGTTTATTTCTGGTAAAAGAGCAACATACACAAGCGAGCATTGAACTTCCTTTTCAGGACGTATCTTTTTAAAGATGTCCTTCCACTGCTGTGTCGTTCCTGGATGTGGTCGGTATCTCTCCAGATCCGACAGTCATAGACGCTGCCTTGTGTGCCTGGGTAGTGATCACAATGTGGCAGCGTTTGTGGATGGTTCATGTTCTTACTGCGACTTACTTATATGACCATGGCAACGTTGTGGTCGCGGCTTTCATTTCTCAAAGTGAACGCCACTCCAGCCGCCCCCCGCATAGCTCCTTATTCCCACGGGATTGAGGACAACCCGGCTGGCGATGGAGGCGATTTGGGAATGGCAGCGGGCTTGCTCTAAGATCTACACCTGGGTAGTCCTGATCCCGACATGCTGCAGGAACTGCGCTCTGCCACCGACCTCGCTCTCAGAGCTATGAAGGTCACAGCGCAAGCACTTGGGCGGGCTATGGCCAACCTTGTGGTCCAGGAACACCACCTGTGGCTGAAATTGGTCGAGATGCACGACGTTGACAACGCCCCCATCTCCCAGTTCGGTCTCTTCGGCGACAACTTCGACGACGAGGACTTCGCCCAGCAGTTTTCGGCAGTGAAGAAAGAGACGGAGGCCATCTCTCACATCATGCTATGCTGTCACAGCGCAGGCCGTCACCAGTCTGCTCGTTGTTGGCGTCCTACTGTGAAGAAACCACCGGCAGCTGTGTGTTATACACATACAGTGTGTTACTCACCTCTTTCTGCCATCAGACTTTCAACCCTTGGACACACCTCTGTTTTCTGCAGACAGGAGCCCCCTACAGCAGGTGTCCAGACATGGTGTGGTCACCACAGACACCTCTCAACTGGGTTGGGTCGCCATGTGCTGCAGGCACACAGCCGCTGGTTCCTGGACGGGGCACTGTCTGTGTTGGCATATCAACTGCCTGGAGTTGTTGGCTGTACTCCTTGCCCTGCGGAGGTTTCTCCCACTGATTCGGGGAAAGCACATCTTGATCCGTTCAGACAGCACCGCCATGGTAGCGTACATAAATGGCCAAGGCAGCGTATGCTCCAGTCACACATCACAACTCGCCCGCCATCTCCTCCTCTGGAGTCAGCCGTGACTCAGGTCGCTGCTCGACTCTCACATCCTTGGTGACCACAACATGACGGTGGATGCGCTGTCGTGACAGTTATCACTCAGTGGAGAGTGGAGGCTCCACCCCCAGGTGGTCCAGCTGATCTGGAACCACTTCGGCAGGGTGCAGATAGATCTCTTTGCCTCCCAAGTTAACTCCAACTACCCGTTCTGGTACTCCCTAACAGAGGCCTCTCTCAGCACAGAAACACTGGCACACAGCTGGCCCCGGGGGCTGCGCAAGTACACATTTCACCCAGTGAGCCTTCTTGCACTGGTGCTGTGCAAGGTCAGGGAGGATGAGGAACAGGTCACCTTAGTGACTCCTTATTGGCCCACCTGGACCCTCGGGACAGCACCTCTGGCACCTGTGCCCAGACCTCTGGAACCTCCATGTCTGTCCCCTGGACGGGACGCAGAAGACTTAAGCGGTCTACCACCTGCAGTCGTAGACATGATCAACCAAGCCAGAGCTCCCTCTACTAGGCAGCTTTACGGCCTAAAGTGGCGTCTGTTCGCAAATTGGTGTTCTTCCAGATCTGAAGACAATCAGAGATGCGCATTTTGGTCAGTGCTTTCATTCCTGCAGGAGGGCTGTCCCCCTCCACCAAAAAGGTGTATGTCGCTGCTATCGCAGCCCACTACGACGCAGTAGACGGCAAGTCCCTTGGTAAGCATGACATGATTATCAGGTTACTTAGAGGCGCCCGGAGGTTGAACCCTTCCCAGCCAAGCCTGTTCCCTCCTGTGATCTCTCAGGGGTCCTTTCAGGCCTTCAGAGACCCCCCTTCGAGCTGCTTAATTCAGTCAAGCTCAAAGCTCTCTCCTTGAAGACGGCCCTCCTGATTCCTCTCTCTTCCATCAAGAGGATTGGGGACCTGCAAGGGTTCTTTGTCAGTGTCACTTGCCTGGAGTTCGGTCTGGCAGATGCTCACGTCATACTAAGACCGCGACCGGGTTACTTGCCCAAGGTTCCTAAGGCCCCTTTCAGGGACCAGGTCAATGAACCTGCAAGTGTTGCCCCGGGAGGAGGCAGACCCAGCCTCTTCGTTGCTGTGTCCGGTACATGCTTTGCATATCTATGTGGACTGCACGCAGGGCTTTAGATGCTCTGAACAGCTCTTTGTCTGCTTTGGTGGATGGCAGAAAGGGAACGCCGTCTCCAAGTAGAGGTTAGCTCATTGGGTTGTTGATGCTATTTCCCTTGCCTATCACACCCATGCCGTGCCAACCCCCTTGCGGGTTTGAGCATACTCTATGAGAAGTGTGGCATCCTTGTGGGCTCTGGCCCATGGCACCTCCTTAGCAGACATCTGCAGAGCAGCGTGCTGGGCAATCTCACGACACTTATTTAAATAATATCTTAAAGGGAGTAGATAAATTTTTTACATAGTTTTTCCAAGAAAAAATTGCTTACAGCACCTTTAACAGACCTCCAGTTTTCCTGCCATTTTGGAAAGTCAGTTAAACCCCCTGAGTCATAAATCATTTTAGATGTTTCCAAGTCAATGATTAAATTGTAAAGATAATCCTTCATTTTAGTGTGTGATGTATTCTTGCACTTATTTTGGAGACCAGCATTATGGCATTCGGCTATCTCTTCTAACAGACACTTGGACTTGCTACCTTTTTTTCAGAGTGATTTTTAGTGATAAAATTGACTATAGGTGACAGCTAAAATTAACACATCAATCATAGTCTGGGAGAGGGTCATTCGAGAACTCATTTTCATTTGACTATATATATATATATATATATATATATATATATATATATATATATATATATATATATATATGCTGCCTGTCTGCTCCCCTGCCCTCTTCCACCATTTATATACCAGTACACATGCAATGGTTTTCAGACTGAGAGACCAAAGTCTGGTTTGAGCAACTGAGCAAATCTCTCTCAAAGATTCACAAGCTTGGAGGGGCGCCTGAACTCCATCACCTCTCTATTTGGGTTTCCAGGACTACTTGCCTCTGATACCTCCTTCCCACCAGTTTACAGTCTATGTCAAGCTGATCCCCAGTGTCTGCAGCTCTTACCCCACTGTGCTCTGTGAGAGCTGAGCGACTCTAAGACAGAAAAGAGATTGTTCCTCAAACTTTCTTCTAGGTAGCAAGTTACTCAGTGTCACTGAAGACACTGAGTGAAGCCTGTTTAGAGGGTAGTGGATGCTTAGAACTCAGAGGCATTGTTTGACAGTTATATTAAGCATGCCACTAGAATCTATGTAATTACATTTTTTATAATTTTTTAAAAAGTTTATAATGGTTTTCTATTAAAAGTGCTTTTATTCTACATGGTGCAGCTCACCCCCTTCAAAGTGTTTCACCATGTTGAAATTACATGGTCCGCTGTGTTTCACTAAACATCGAAGAAGAAAATCCTCACGCTCATTGGCTGCCGCCTATGTAGATACGCGTGTCTATGCTTAGCGCAGTATTGTTTGGTGATGCGATTAGCAAAAAAATACAATGGAGCATACATATTATCGTACTTTAGAAGCAAAGACAACAGGAGATTCAGTAGCTGTACTGCTGAGGAAGTGATAAAGGTATGAAGCAAGAAAACAGAAAGACCGGCAAAGGCAAAAAACTAGCGGAAATATCGGTATGGCATACACAAGATGGAAAGATTTGATGATGGAGAAAAAGTAGTGATGCCGCTGTTGTTTTTTTTTTAGCTGGTCAGGTAAGACATTATTAATTATTTAGACCACTCGCTAAAATAATATCAGTGGAATTTACCAAAAACTCATACAATTTTCCCTCGAACTTTCTACAATTACGTGTGTAGTCAATGTATGTAACTAATGGACAGTTTTCAGCTGTGTTTACAAATGCAACCGGAAAGCAACATGCAATTATATTTTCTTTGTTATCACAGCTACAGTAAGGGGGGCCCATATACCTCCACCTCCATGAAATGGCATACTTCTTCATTCTTTTAGTAGCTTGGCACAGCGATTGTTGTGGATTTTGAGTAAACCATAACATTTGTTTGCTTGGAAACAAAACAAGTTCTTTAAATACAGTATTAATGGACATGCTAAAAACAATTCTAATCTATCCTTTACATTCTAATTATGTATCGCTAGATAATTAAGGTTTATTTCATGCTAAGCAGTTATCTAATAAAAGTAATAACCAGACTGATCTCACATAAAATTCAGCAAGTGTGTGCCGATTTTTCTTTTGCCGAAATCAGTATACTTTGACCAAATTTGAAAACACAAGTATGACATCTATTTATATCCAGAAGATCACCAGAAGCGAGTTGTAAACAAATTGTTTTCAGCTGAACAGGGTGTAAAACAATGAAGAGAATTTTATTTAATCTACCCCCCAAAACAAAACCCAAATCTTACCCTAACCATTAGTTGAGACAAAATGCAATGTTAGGGATAAAAATGTAACCTCATTATCACGCTCGTGATTGTTTATACAAATGTGATTACTTACTTGTTTGAATGGGGATTGAACGTCGGTCTCCCTTGAAAATGAAGCAATGCACTACCAGTCATGCAACGAGAGAAAGTATTTGTTGTTGAGTCATTCCAAATTTGTCAGACAGGGCATGTCAATGAGTCGGCATTCTGTTGCCGATCCTAGGGTTCCGTAAGCATGCCGACTTCCCGTGTGATCATGTTGCAATAAAGTGAAACGTAAACAGTCTCCAGAGATTATGGATATGAGTGACACTATTAATTTGTCCTTAACTGTAGAAGTCTTTTCACTTGAATTATGACGTTTGTTTTTTGGCTAAGCAATTATATTATAATAGTAATAAATATCTATAGAAATTAACTCAAACTCTGACATTTTCCTGATGCAAATGAAATTCCAAAGCAGGCGGGGGAAGCAGACATGATCGTTCTTATCCACATGGATAGATGGCATTACAACGTCTAACACCACTGTTGTATCGGTACTTAAAGTACACGAAGAAGAAGAGCAATTCTAACGCTAGCCAGAAAACTACTGAATGCCCCTTTAAATGATGGAATTATTTGAAATGAGTTGAATACAACACTGATGGTAAACAGTTATGATGTCAAAGTGGATCAATGCGTCAACTGCATTAAATGTTATGATACTGAAAATTCAATGAATCTCATTGATTATAAATACAATAAAACTAACCGATTACTTCCAAAATTTCAGTATTCATGAATTCAAGAAGGATTTGCAAAGATTTGCATGTCTCTAAAGTAGTTCACACATACAATTATTTATGTTTTAGATGCTGTCAGTATGTCAATTTTGTATGTTTCAATGTCTTTGCAAATGTAAGCAAATGCATGTGTGCTAGAACCAAACTTTACATACAGCATGTATACTTATGAATACTAACGTAATCACATTGAATTAACAGGTGTAATATAAATAAAACTACTTTGTACAATCAAGTGTCTTTGTTTATCCTATTTTTAAGATTTACACATTAAATTAAATTGTGTTACCTTTCAAACACTAAAGAAATAAATGTAAAATATATATTAAAGATTACTTCAAAACATTAATTCAATTTGATGTAAATTTGTAATGAAATTGAGAATCGCAAATCTGAGAAATATTATTTTAAGTGTAATGTTTGCTCCACTAGCATCAGCAAATTAAATATATGAAAGAAGTTTTCCCAAAAACCTATTCCATCTGCCATTGGTCAGACAAAAATTAGAAAGAAAATCACGCCATAGTTTGTTCCAATGTTTCTTTTTCTCTTCAGAGCCACTATGTTTACACTTTTCGTGTGGGCATACTAATAATTAAACTGGGCCAGGAGAAAGTATTTTAACATTGAAAAAATGACACACATCACCTTTCCTGAATTACAGTATTAAATGATAAACAAACTGTTAGTGCGTGCACAATGTTTAAAATGAAAAATCTCTCTTGCAAGAGATGAGCTAACCCATGAGCTGTGTGGAAAAGGGTTTTCATATTGGCAAGCAAAACTAAAAGAATCCTTTATTGGACTGGGTGGCATTTTCTTTGCTTTTTTTAACACAGCAATTAATTCCACTCAATAACAAATAACAACAAGCCCTACCATCACCCCCATGCCAAGAACACCCCCTTCCCCAAATCAAAACATCCCCTAAGCATTTCTGCATCCATCGCAGTGAGCAGCAGCTGTGGTGGGCCTTGCTGCGATTTTGATTTCTGTCCCCATTTCCTCTTTATCACTGTTTGATAAGGTCACCCCACGCTGTCACCTGCTTTAACAAACTCCATTTACTTTCCACTGCAATGCTATTATCTCTATGAGATGTTGTCTGAAAGACTGTATACCTACACAGAGAAACTCATCATTTCACTGCTTGGGAATCAAACCTTCTTGTTCATGTTGAAATCTTGTCCTCTTAACTCTAGAAATGGTCAATTTTAGATCTCTTCTTGAGATTTGTAATCTGCCATGTTTGCTGTACAGGTCTGAATGTAGCAGAATGACAAAACAAGCCTTTGTTGACAACAAGAAAACTACTAGCAAATGGTGTGTTTAAAAGCAGTTTTTTGTGCACGTTGGTTGTTTATGAACCGAATATACGTGTATTGTATTCACATTTACATTTATTCATTTGGCAGATGCAAGTATATTATTATGACTATTTCTCAAGTACATTGTTATTATCACAGATAAAACAGTAAAACCAATATAATGTAATTACATTATAATAACTTTAAAAATACATAATAATAAAAAGTGCTTATCACGTGAAACAAAGAATTTATTACAGTCTGCAGCATCCAAACTCAATTTCTAATGTTTTTTTTTTTTTTTTTTTTTTTTTTTTTTTTTTAATATCAAATGTTATTTCAATCAAGCAACCTATGGTTAGCCAATTGTCACAAACTGTGACAACTTTGACCCCCCCCCCCCCCCCCCCCCGTGGCATGTTTGTACACAAAGTATTATTGTGTACTGAGGTGTGCATAAGTAAACATTAAACTGCTACAATCAAAGGCCAAGAGCAATCTCATTAAATTGCAAATGTGTTGACCTCTTATCAAAAAATTCATCATGGTCCCTCCACTTAATCGCAGCTCTCACTCAAGCATGAATATTGTTAAACAGTGTATTAATGTGTCGAGGTATGTTGGGAACTGTTACAGCCTACAGGTCTTTGACCCGATTAGGCTAGCTGTGGGATATTTCCATGTAAATCACCAACTGTGAGATTGCCAGACAGCTCTGCTTACTGCTGGAGTGGGTCATTTGAATTTCACACCCATCATTCCCTGCCTTTCATCTGTCCTTAATGGAGAAGCAGAATGCACTAATTGTCAGACGTGAGACAGGGGTGCTATCCCTTGACTAATTTAAACTGCATAATGTATTACATAACTACCAACTGTGTGGCAACCACGCCTTTACATCAGATCTGTGAATTATTAGACTGCTCCAACCACTATGATACAGTAGATCAGGGCTGTAACCGCAATATACATTGAGGGTGTAAGGGATCTCCTCTTTGGGGTGCTGTTCCCCTCCAGACCAGCAGAGGGCACTCGCCTTGGGCCTCCCGTGCCATGCTCCTCTCCACTCCTGCAGATGGCACCAATGCCCCTAAACCGTTCTACCTTCTGCTCATTAACCCTCATGCCCTTCACCTGTGCATAGGCCTATATAAGTCTGTTTGTTCCTTGCCAATGTGTTCAGTCTTGAGCCTTTGTACCGTGTTCCTCCCGTGACCAGCTCTCAAGTTAAGTTTCACCCTTGTTGTACTTTTTGACCCTTGTGTCTCTTTTGTTTCTCAGTTTTGTGGAAGCTTGGCTTCCCCAGTTTATTTGTACTTTACTAATTTCAACAATTAAAAGATTATATTTTTTGGAAGAAACGCAAGTATCCAGACTATTTTCTCTTCTGCTCTTGTGTTCAACTATCAGGGAGTTAGCTCAGTGGTAGAACACCAAACACTTGAGCACTGCAGACCTGGGTTCGATCTCCGCCTATGGCAGCCCCGTTACAGCAAGACTGAACCATGGAAGTGAGCCCAGCGGAAGAGTCTTCTAACCTTGAACGGATTCTGTCAGCCCTCTCAAACCAAGCTGTGACCATTCAGAGGCATGACCAGGCTCTGTCAGAGATGGTGAGGTGTCCTTCACCTTCTAAGTTGCCAGTCCCAAGCCACTTCATCCCGAGATCCTCCTCCTTTGCTTAACCAAGACCTATGCCTTTACCATCTGAGCCCAGACTACCAGCCCCTGAATGATTTGATGGCATCCCCGAGAGGTGTAGAGGTTTTGTCAGTGTACCCTGGCCTTCCAGCTCCAGCCCAGCAGCTTTCCCGCCAAAAGTAGTAAGGTGGCCTACATCATAACCCTTCTCACAGGCAAGGCTTTGGACTGGGACTCAGCCTTATGGGACCACAGATCTCCACTTACTACCAATTGTCAAGACTTCATTTCTGAAATGAAGAGAGTTTTCCTTCACCCAGCTAGTAAGGGAGATGTGGATCTTCACCTGCTTCACCTCTCTCAAGGTACCCGGAGTGTAGCAGAGTTTGCAATCGAGTTTCACACCCTTGCCACGGAGAGTGGATGGAACCAACGAGCCCTGAGAGCCACCTTTCACCATGCCTTGTCTCCTGAGCTCAAGGACGAGCTGGATTTCCAAGATCCCGCATCTGATCTTGAATCCCTTATTGACTTGGCCATTCGGATAGACCATCGCCTTAGAGAACGCCAACAGGAGCGACAGCAGGAGGTCAGATTGCTTGAGTCTGCGAACCCTGTTAAACTGCCTTCGTCCCCTTGCGACCCCGAGGAACCCATGCAGCTGGGTAGAACCAGAATTTCCCAAGCGGAGCATAACCGACTGATGAGGGAAAGATGCTGTCTCTATTCTGGCAGGTCAGGCCATTTTCTCACTGCATGCCTTGAGTTGTCGGGAAAAGCCAAGTCTCGTCCAGGAGGAGGGGAGCCAGGACCATTAGTTTGACCTTCCAAGCTAACCTTACCCACAGCACTCAGCATCATCAGGTTTGTGCCTTTGTAGACTCTGGGGCAGCCGGGAGCTTTATGGATTTTGAGTTGGCCAGGAGTCTCTCTATTCAGTCTGTTACCCTACCTAGACCTCTTAATATTATGGCAGTGGATGGCAGCCCTCTGGGTTCTGGACAGGTTAGTCAATGTACCCTGCCTCTCAAGCTAAGGTTGGGGCAACACCAAGAACAGATACAGTTTCTTTTGATTCATTCTCCTAAGCTTCCTCTAATTCTCGGCTTCCCATGGCTGACCGCCCACAACCCTCAAATTGACTGGTTCTGAGGGGTTGTTAGAACATGAGGAACCAACTGCGGTGTCTCTGATTCCGCCTTCTGCTGTGTCCCAGATCCACTAGGAGCATTCCCAGAACCCTCGCCAGATATCTCCAGGCGGAATTGTACCTCTGCTACCGAGACCCTGTCCATGGAAGTCTTGGCTCCTCTCAATATGGAGCCGGACAAACCCAAGTCTTTATCCCATCATCCTGAGTTATCCCGAGTACCCCCGGAGTATGCAGACCTTTACAAAGAGCTGCCTCACTGCCCCCTCACAAACCTTATGATTGCGCTATCGAGCTGCTTCCCAGTACCTGCCCACCTCGTGGAAGACTCTATTACCTCTCTGGTCTTGAAAGATTAGCCATGGAGAAGTACCTCAAGGAATCTCTGGACAGTGGGTTCATCCGCCCTTCCACCTCACCTGCAGGAGCCAGTTTTTTTCTTTGTTGAAAAGAAGGATGGCAGCCTCCGACCCTGCATAGATTACCGAGGCCTTAACCGCATCACCATCAAGAACTGGTACCCTCTCCCCCTCATGTTCACGGCTTTTGAGATCCTGCAGGGTGCCACCATCTTTACCAAACTGGACCTCTGGAATGCATATCACTTGGTTAGAATCTGTGAGGGAAATGATTGAAAGACAGCTTTAAACACTCCGACAGGCCACTATGAATACCAGGTAATGCCATTCGGCCTGGTGAATGCCCCAGCCGTCTTCCAGGCCTTCATTATTGATGCTCTCAGAGAGATGCTTTACAAATTCGTGTTTGTCTATCTGGACGACATTCTCATTTTCTCCCACAACTCCCAAGAACACGTTCAGCATGTTCGGCAGGTCCTAAAGCAGCTACTTAAGCATAAACGCTTCGTGAAGTTGGAGAAGAGTGAATTTCACGTCCCGTCAGTCTCATTCCTCAGCTTCTGCGTGTCCAAAGGCTGCCTCCAGTGATCCTGGCAAGATTCGGGCAGTCTTGGATTGGCCCTGTCCAACTTCTGTGAAGCAGGTACAGCGCATTCTTGGCTTCCCCAACTTTTATAGAAGATTCGTCAGGAACTTTATTTCTGTTGCAGAGTCTCTCTCCGCTCTTACCAAGAAATCAACCGGACAGTTTTCATGGAGCAGCAGAGCAGACCAAGCTTTCAACAAACTAAAGCGACTCTTCACATCTGCCCCAATCTTACACTCCCTGATCCAGAGATACCCTTTGTATTGGTGGTGGATGCCTCACACATGGGAGTAGGAGCTGTCTTGTCACAGAGGGGTAAGAGGGATAATAAGCATTCTTCTCACATCGGCTTACCCCAACTCAGAGGAACTACGATATTGGGAACAGGGAGCTGCTGGTCATTAAGATGGCATTGGAGGAGTGGAGGCATTGGCTGGAGGGGGCCAAACACCCTTTCCTCATATGGACGGACCACAGGAACCTCATCTATATCCAGGAGGCAAAGAGGTTGAACTCCCCACAAGCCCGATGGTCCCTCTTTTTTAACCGGTTCAATTTCACTCTTTCCTTTCGCCCAGGTTCCAAGAATCTCAAGCCTGATGCTCTTGAGACAGTTTGAGCCACCAGAGGGGGAGTCCTGTCCAGAACCCATTCTCCCCACCTCCAGGGTGGTGACCCCCATCCAGTGGGATATTGAGACGGCCGTCAAGAGGGCTCAATTACAGCAACTAGGACCAGGTAATGGCCCTCCAGGGCATCTTTTTGTCCCTAACTGTCTCCGTTCTGAGGTTTTGCAGTTTGCTCATGCCGCCCTCCCTTCTGGACACCCGGGAACTACCAGGACTTGCAAGCTTGTCCAGAGGAAGTTCTGGTGGCCCAAACTGCAGAGCGACGTCGCTGCTTGCCCCATCTGTGACCAGAACAAGGAACCCAAGACCCACCCTCAAGGCCTGCTGCACCCACTGCCCATCCCGAGATGCCCTTGGTCCCACATTTCCTTGGATTTCATCACAGGTTTACCACAGTCCCAAGGAAACACGGTAATTCTGGTAGTGGTGGATAGATTCTGTAAGACTTGTTGCCCCTTAACTTTGCCTAAGCTCCCCACAGCAAACCAAACAGCAGAACTGTTAATGAGGCACGTGTTCAGGATCCACTGGTTCCCGCAGAATATGGTTTCTGCCCACAGTTCACGTCACAGTTCTGGAAGGAATTTGGTTGTCTCATCGGGTCTTCCATCAATCTGTCTTCCGGCTTCCACCCCCAGTCCAATGGCCAGGCAGAGAGTCAACCAGGACATTGAAAGGACTCTAAGATGCCTGGTCTCCAACAACCACATTACTTGGAGCCCTCGATTAATCTGGGCTGAGTTTGCACATAACACCCTCTTCCATTCATCCCTAGGCATGTCCCCCTTTGAATGTCTGTACGGTCCCCTCTGTTTCCTGGACAGGAGCCAGAGGTTGAAGTCCCTGCTGCTACACAGCTGGTCCGCCAGTGCCGATGTTCCTGGCAAAGAGCACACACTGCGTTACTGAAAGCTGCCCAACCCACGCTTGGCCCAGGGCAAAGAGTACGGCTATCAACCCGAGATCTTCCTCTGCGGGTGGAATCCCGAAAGCTGGCCCCACGTTACATTGGCCCATTCAAGGTCCTTAAGAAGATCAACCCGGTTTCCTATCGACTCTGTCTGCCCAGGTGGGTTCACCCTACTTTTCATGTTTTGCTGTTAAAACCTATCGTTTGCTCCACTCTGTCTCCAGTTAGGAAATCTGCCCCAGTTCCTCGTATCATTGATGGCCAACCAGCGTACAATGTCCGTAGACTGCTGGATTCTCGGCGGGTCCAGGGGAAGACCCAATATCTGGTAGACTGGGAGGGCTATGGCCCGGAGGAGCGGACCTGGATCCCTGCTCAAGACATCCGTCTCATCGCGGAGTTTCACCGATCCCAAGGGAACTGATTGGAGAACGTCAGGAGCCGTTCCTAGGGGAAGGACTCCTACAAGGAATCTCCTCTTTGGGGTGCTGTTCCCCTCCAGACCAGCAGAGGGCGCTCGCCTTGGGCCTCCCGTGCCATGCTGCTTTCCACTCCTGCAGATGGCACCAACGCCCCTAAACCGTTCTACCCTCTGCTCATTAACCCTCATGCCCTTCACCTGTGCATAGGCCTATATAAGTCTGTTTGTTCCTTGCCAATGTGTTCAGTCTTGAGCCTTTGTACCGTGTTCCTCCCGTGACCAGCTCTCAAGTTATGTCTCACCCTTGTTGTACTGTTTGACCCTTGTGTCTCTTTTGTTTCTCAGTTTTGTGGAAGCTCGGCTTTCCCAGTTTATTTGTACTTTACTAATTTCAACAATTAAAAGATTATATTTTTTGGAAGAAACGCAAGTATCCAGACTATTTTCTCTTCTGCTCTAGGGTTCATCTATTGGGGAGTTAGCTCAGTGGTAGAACACCAAACACTTGAGCACTACAAACCTGGGTTCGATCCCCACCTACTGCAGCCCAGTTACAGAGGGGGACAAGTCTCCACAATAATAAGATATGGACAAATTGTCCCCCCAATAATTGATATCCTTGTTGCTGTTCTGCTACAGTCCATTATGTTCTGCTGTCTAATTGTTATTATGTTTTTGCAGGAATAACAAGGGTTTAAAAAAAAGTTACATTTGTGTGTGCGAACCTCTATATATGTGAACAAATATAAAACACATTCATTAAAAACTGACAATATAAAGTATATAATTTTTATATATATATATATATATATATATATATATGTGTGTGTGTGTGTGTGTGTCAGTAAGAAAATCATATTTTGTTAGTTTCATTGTGCCGTACAAGGTGTAAAATACCTGTCTTCGCATAGCTGGGGGAAAAAAAAGGAACATTTCGATTAAAGGGGTTAAATGTAAAGGATTACTTGGCTGAATTGCCTCTTTTGTCAAAAGTATAGTGTTTGACCATAGCCTACACTTTCAATGTATGGGAAAACAAAATGCAATGAAAGTGAAAAGTGACTGAGGTAAACATTTTGCCTTTTGTGATCTAAAGAATAAAGAAAGTGTGGGGTTTTGAACTATATGAGGGTGAGTAAATGACAGGTTTATCATATCATAAACTACCATTTTAAGGCACACATTTATGTGAAACAATATGTAATGTGAAAATGCTGTACAAATAGACTTTCCTCTACCTGACAACTTCTAAGGCCTTGTTCTGCATTCTTCCACTTGAAGTAGAATAGCAATACATATTAGTATTAATAGAAAAAGCAAAACATATGAAATCTCTCATTTTCAGCATTGCATGTAAGTGGTAACAATTGTGACCAGTGTGATTGATTGACTCCCTTCATAAACTTGCAGATTTGAAAGGATTGTTACAATTAATGAAACAAAGAATATAAAAAATATATTTGTTTAGAAAAAAAAATATATAAAAACGTATTCTTGGTTTATCATTGCCTTTTCCCTCACAGCTGCAAATCAATGAAAAAAATATTAAGTCATGTTATGTTATTGCTTTCAATGTATTATTGGGTCTCATTAAGAACTGTGAAAAATTTGACTCTGTAGTTTTACACCTCTACATATGTGAACAAGTATAAAACACATTCATTAAAAGCTGACAATATACAGTATATAATTTATATGTGTGTGTGTGTGTGTGTGTGTGTGTGTGTGTGTGAGAGAGAGAGAGAGAGAGAGAGAGAGCGAGAGAGAGAGAGAGAGAGAGAGAGAGAAAATTGTATTTATCTAGTTTCATTGTGCCATACAAGGAGCAAAATACATGTCTTCTCATAGCTGGGGGAAAAAAAAAGGAAAATTTGGATTAAAGGGGTTAAATGTAAAGGATTACTTGACTGAATTGCCTCTTTTCTCAAAAGTATAGTGTTTGACCATAGCCTTCACTTTCAATGTATGGGAAAACAAAATGTAATGAAAATGAAAAGTGACTGAGGTAAACACTCTGCCTTTTGTGATCTAAAGAATAAAGAAAGTGTGGGGTTTTGAACTATATGAGGGTGAGTAACCCTCATAAACTATCCCTTTAAGGCACACATTTCTGTGAAACAATATGTATTGTGAAAAGTGCTATACAAATAAACTTGCCTTGCAGCACATACAGCACATACAGCACATTTCTGAACTTCTAAGGCCTTGTTCTGCATTTTTCCACTTGAAGTAGAATATAAATACTTATTAATATTAATATAAAAAGCAAAACATATGAATTCTCTATTATTCAGCATTGCAGTGGCACATCTTCCTACAGTGTACACAAACTGAAGACAATGTAGTTTGCTTAGGAACCACTGGGGGGCAAAGACGTACCATCATCTCATTTAGCCAAGAATGACGATGAACTATTTTGCAAAACTATGTGCAAAAGCGTTCGTTTGTTTCTTTGAAATGCACAGTGTCTATTTGTATACATATGCATATCCACTAACATTGCATTGTGCCAGAGTGTCGCATCACAACTTTAAAAAGCATGTTATTATTTGAAGAGTCCTGCTGAATCTCATGAGGAGTTTAGGCAGCTTTCTGTACTTTCATCAAACCCAGTAATACCCTTAGGAAGCATGCTGCACAGCTTTGCTAGTACTCTTTGCAAGTACTGGACTGACCTCATACTAAATGCTGTATCCAGTCAGTGATGGCAGGGTGGGGATTAAAACTGCATCTTTAGCACTTTAAATAATCTGCCTCGAGTTTCGTCTTCTGCATCAAAGAGATATGACGAACAGATTAGCATGTGTTTTCAATGGGGAGAGATTTATTTATAACTATGGCAATGAAGCCCTCCGTGCTTTTGACTGAGGTTATTTATATCTTAAGGTTTGTTTACCCTTAAGGGCATGCAAGACGTTCCCTGGGGATCCAATAGGTTGGCGACCTTGTAGCTGTTCGTCTCCTGAGTCAGGTCTCGGCAAATGCGGAGCACCTTGAAAAATAGAGACAGCAAAATGTACTGAGAAGGCACACAGGGAGCTGGGTTGAATCTTCTGAGACTGATTTCAGACAGAGAAAGGGGGGGAGGGGGAGAGAGAGAGAGAATAGTATATGAGCATTAACTGGGGCTCTGACCATCAATTGGTGGCAGGATTAGAGCAATGGAATGGAAGTAGCCCAGGGCAAGGGGAAAATTAGCTGGGGGTTAGGTGAGGAGACTTTGCTGAAGTTGTAGTGAGACAGGGTCTTTGCTGGTCTGATGGTGACCCGGAGAAGCTCATACCAGGCTTGACACATCTAAATGGCTTTTTGATATGCTCTACATCCTCTCTTGAACTTGAATTGTTTCTAGAATACGGCAGTCCTACTTACAGTAACTAAGAGACTTTTCACACAGTACATATATGCATACAAAAACAGGCAAATGCAGTGCAACAATATGTACTAAAATTCAGGTTTTTAGAAGTTAAACTTTTTCTAACTTGACATGTTCAGTCTTATTAATCTTAATAACAGTCTTGACAGTCTTAATAATGTCACGTTCATGGCATGAGAAACAAATCTGTTATCATGGCAAGTCATGATAATTAGTATGAGATGGCAAAATCATAAGAAATCTTACAAGTTGGCTCAGGGAAAAGAAACAATGGAAAATTTTATCCTGATTTATCCTACAATAAACCACTAAACCAAACCTAAATCTAACCATAAAGTCTAATTACTTACCCAAACCCTAAACCTAAACGGATTTTGATAGAAATTTTGAGTATAATGGACAAAAAAAACTCCAAAACCTTAGGGTTTGGAACAAGATGATGGAAGCGTGTTACAGGTTATTGACATACGTCAGTCATTTGTAATGCATTAATAAATATGGAATGGGTAATACATTTTTCTTTTTTTACTGACATTTCCTTATTGAAATAAATTATTGGATTGGAGGGTAGCTAAACTTTGCTTCTGCTTGTTGATTGGTTAGTCTGTATGTGAATAAATGTCATACCTTTTCACACAAGCCAAGTCGTGCACTGTAACAAATGTCTGTAGTTTTTACAGAATTATTTCTGTATAATGAACATATGCTTACCTTAGAACCTGTATACAGCATGTTTCTGTAGATCTGAAAAGCATCATGGCCAAATTTCTGTGTCGGGTGAATTCTACAGTAAATATATTTTTACTGTGAATCACAATACAGAAATTCTGAGCTGGATTTTTTTTTCCAGCAGTAGAAACAATAACCTGTTTTTGCTGATGGTACACTTTGCTTTATTTCCAAAACACATGTTAGCTAGTTGTGGCAGGGCGGAATGCAGGGCCGGGTTGTGATTCCACACACCCGGCCCCTAATCAGGCTAATCAAGCCTTATAGAGGGATAAAGGCCAACTGGAAGTTGCAGTGTGACAGAGAGATTTACGGATAGCTGTCCATCACCTGTGTGTGTGCGTTTGTCTTTTTAGTTCAGTTTTATATTCAAATATTTATATCGTCAAGCCGTTTCTCGCCTCCTCCTTTCCATTAATCCTTTACACTGGTGCCGAAACTGAGAGGGAAGAGGGATGCGCCGTAGTGGAGTTCTGACTGCTACCATCCACGCCAAAGGAGTAGCCGCGGCCATCCGCTGGAGGAGCCCAGCCTTCTGGAAGCAGAGGAATGGCCGCCGATCGCAAGGGGAGGAGGGGCTCCCAACCAACCACCTGGAGCGGGGGAGACCCCTACCAGCCACCAAAAATGCGATGGGGCATTCCATCCATCAGAACTGCCTCCAATCCGCCCGGGGAGCTACAGCTGTTGACCATTAGAGGGTGGAGGAGTGGCCGAGGACCAAGCTATGGCGTATCGGATAACCTCCTCTCTCTCTCCCACTGCCGCTCAATGTTGGCCTTTCCCTCTCTTTTATTTTAACATGTTTTGTTAATTTGGCACGATCGCTGTTATGGCTTGTAGGTGCCACATTTTTTTGTTTCCTACCCCCTTGTCCCTCCCTCTACCAGATAGATGGGTTTGACCTGCCGGCAGACAGGGCAGAAGGCACGCCCCTTCCCAGGGAGGAGGGGTGGTGGTGGTGGTGTGGGGGGGTATGTTTATGTGGTTTACGAGGACAACATTTTAGGTTATAAACTGGTAATTACAAGGATATTATGCTATAAATCTAGTTTATGAGGACATTTCTAGTGTCCCCATAATTTAAATAGCTTAAAAAAACATATTAAACAATGTTTTATTTAAAATGGAAAAATGGTAAAAAGTTTTTTGTGAGGGTTAGGTTTAGGGGTTGTGTTAGGTTTAGGGGATATAATCTATAGTTTGTACAGTATAAAAATCATTGTGTGTGTGTGTGTGTGTGTGTGTGTGTGTGTGTGTGTGTGTGTGTGTGTGTGTATATCGCTGTAACATGCCCATTAGAGTTTCTACAAAGTGATGTTTCTGTGTGTTTTTTCACATTGAACCAACATTACCAAAATACATGTGACTGTAAATGAGTCTCAGAAAGCAAAGGTAAAATAAATTGTAAAATATTAAATAAAAAATGTTTACAAAATGACAAATGTTGACAAAATTAAAACTACAAAATAAAAACTATTTAGCGCCTATGTATTTTTAAATTTAAAATGACGAAAGTTGAATGAATTTATACAATAAATGTCATTTTTGTGACAAAAACAGTGTCTTCATTTTACAGTAATTATTTTACAGTTATTAATTTACAAACCATCCACCTCCACAAGACTCTCAACAATGTGGGTACTTTTAACACAGAGAATTTGTTATCATAGCCACTGTGTTGAGCCACGGTTGTGGCCGGACCATTTCCGGCTCCTCAGAAAAATCCTGAATGAACTCGATGTATTTCCCCGCTTTTATACCCATATGACCGGGGGCGGTGTATGCAAATACTGTCTGCCAACTTCTCATTGGCCTTTTTTCATAGATCAGAGGCATATTTGGCGCTCAAGAGAGACCCCTAGTGTCGCTTCTTCGACACAACGTTGAAGTGAGCGACAGACGGGGATCTAAACTTATCCAAAGGCATCAGATGGGGAGATGATTTCTTTAGTTACCTTGACAGATTATACACTTCCTTTCAACACTCATATAGCCAAAGAACATTTACTGATGATATTCATAATTTAAATTTGTGAACAATTTTATTTCAGATCTTTCCCCTTAAAATTACATGTTTTTTGCCAACTGGTAATAAGAGAATATTTGCATTTTGAACAAGCTCACTTACTCGGTATACCAAGGTTTTTTGATGGAAAGTGCCAGAAATTATGAGCCAAATTTTATACATCTTCTAACAGGATGTGAAACTCCCCGCTTGGCATCCTTGTAGGCTGAGGCTGGTCAGTTCTCTGCAAGCAGTTGCAGTGGCAAACATATCATTAAAGCTCTTGGTCCTTGAGAGCTTTTCTTGTCTCCAGCCACACCGCTGACGCAAAGGGCTTCGGGGACTTTTTCAAGGCCTCAGCCTACTTTTCATCTGCGGACTGGAGAGCATGGAAGAGGAAAAGGGCGGAATTAAGCTCCATGTGGCGCCTCTGTTTGGCGAAAGCAAATAACACAAGTAGCCCCAGTCAGCTTTGAGGCTGAACACAAGGCTTTGAGGCTTAAAAGAGTTTTCCAGGCTCCAAAGTTTTTGTATCATGCAGCTAGATCTTGGTTTCTACTGTACAGGCTGTTATGTGAATGGCTTCTTAAAATAGTGCAATATACTGTATGTATGTATGTATGTATGTTAAATTCTCTCATCATTTACTCACCATAATGCCATTCCATATGTGCATTACTTTATTCCTTCTGCAAAACACAAACAAAGATATTCAGAAAGAATATTTCAGCTCCATAGGTCCATACAATGCAAGTGAATGGTGACCAGATATTTGAAGGAACAAAAGGGAAATAAAAGCAGCATAAAAGTAATCCATTAGTTTCCAGTGTTTAAATCTTCAGAAGTGATATGATAGGTGAGGGTTAGAAAAAGATCAATATTTAAGTCAGTTTTTACTGAAAATCTATACTTACAATGGTGTGGAATTAACTTTCACATTCAAACTTCGTACTGGTTGGGGCTGGTCAAAGGTGTAGATTTATAGTAAAAAAAAGACGAATCTAGTTCTCACCCACACCTATCATATAGCTTCTGAAGACATGGATTTAACCCCTGGAGTCATATAGATTACTTTTCTGCTACCTTCATGTTCTTTTTTGACCTGATTTCTGGACACTATTCACTTGCATTGTATAGAACAACAGAGCTAAGATATTCTTCTAAAAATCTTCAGATATGTTCTACAGAATAAGAAAGTCATACACATCTGGGATGGCATGAGGGTGAGTAAATGATGAGAGAATTTTCATTTTTGGGTTTTAATCCATGTTCCATGTCTTATTATAATGATAAATTGGTGTACATTTCATATCATATCAAAACATATCTTGTGAATCTTTCATTAATTTATAATTACCCCTCTCTTGAAACAACCTGCAATAGGAAGATCTCTTTTCACGATCTAATCAATTCTTGATCGATAAATGTCCCACTCTACACTGCAAAATTTGTGTTTTTGTCTTATATCCCAGTAAAAATATTGAAACATCCTTAAAACAAGATACATTTACATGAGAAGCTAAATTAATATTTTGTTTACAGAGAATAAATATTTTCTTTGCTAAGTGTACTTTTCTTACCCAAATTGGCAAGAAAACAAGTCTTAATATCTTTCATAATTTGCTTCTCAAGTACATGTTTATTGTTTTAAGTTTAGATTTTTTTATTAATTTTTTTAACAGGAAAAATTACAAAAATACTACATATAACCTACTAAAAAATACAAAAATATCTAAGTCTAATAATTGAGAATGCCATTTCATTTTGACAATAATCAGAAGTACATTTCCTTAAAAGAAAAAATTAACTCTTAATAATTTGGATAATTTGCCATAATCCAATACAAAATGTTTTAGAAGTGATTCCCTCACTCTCTGAGAGACAGATCTTCTTGTTGCCTAAGGAGCTACACTGTATTGCCTGCACAATCAGTTTTCAGTTTCTGAAGGCATGAATAACAGCAGTTCTTTAATGAGAAATTTAAATCACAAAGTAGCACTTTTGACAATAGATCTGAGATTTGATGTAGAAGATGAAAACCAACTAGCGAACCCATAGTTGAGCTGTGCCATTATTTCCCATAAATTTAGCCGTAAAATATTGTTTTAGTTACGTGTCACACATATAATGAACACTGTTATGGATGGTGGAGTATAAATGAAGAATGGCAACACAAGCGTGGTATGGAGGTGTTTTATTTCTTGTCTGTTCTCCAATGCCAGACTGAAAATCAAGAGTTGACTCTGCAGGGGTCGAAATGTTTTGCCAATATACTACAGACTTTCTTGGCTAGAGAGAATTCTCATACTACTGACAGAAACTTAAAACACTTCTAAAAAAACTTGAGTTCTAGAATGTTCTGCCACTGTAGAGAGAAAATTATCCTTGATTTTTTATCTGTTTGCATAGTACAGACTTCATAGCATGTTCTGTTTATTCTTGTTTGATGGCATGATTTCCAAGTGACATGTTTATTTACAGTCTGCAACAGATGTAAACATTAACTCCCTCCTGGGCCATGCAGGTGTGCCGTGCAATGCCACTCATGAGGGGGGAATATTAAATGAAGATATGTGCTCTGTTTCTGTAAAATGTGGAACCGGGAAATTAAGTCATCCAGCTTCAAATATAGTCAGAAACAAACATTGAAACATTAACAAATAGATGTACTGGATTCTCTTTTTAGAGGTGAGTTTGCACTCCCTGTTTGGTGAGCAAAGCAATTAATTCAATTTAATTAATGTTATCAATTCAAAAGGTGACAATGGCTAGGACAAACATGAATGTGATGTTTACTCAAAAAGTAACATGGTATTTTATTATTATTATTATTATTATTATTATTATTATTATTAATTATACTGTAGTTTTTGGGAATGACACATACCAAATACCTTGGACAACATGAACTTCATTAACTTTGTATCAAATCACCATGGTGTGACCAAAATACCTTATCACTCTACCACAGTACCACAGTATTTTTATTTTTATTTTTTTGTACGGGTATATTTCTTTGTTATTAGGATTTACCAATTGCTTGGGAATTAGTTCCATCAATTAGAAGGAACACATTTAAATTTTATTCAAAGCGACTCAATTTGAAGCAGTTCAAAAGGTTAAAATGGTAAAGAAAAAAATCCCTAAGATGTTTAACCAAAAAGTACCATATTTAATATTTATTTATTAATATATTTATATGTATTTTTTATTTTTTTTTATGGTACCATGGATATTTGGTTGGAATAATACCATGGTACTACCATGGTATTCTTGGAAGTATCTTGGAGTACCATGGAAATGCAATGGTACATGTATTTCAGTACCATTGTATATATCAAATTACCTTGGTGTGGCCATCTGATTCAATCACTCTGCCATAGTACCACCACTGTACTTTTTGTAAGGCTAAATTTCTTCTTGATCATTTATTTTAACTTTTTTTTTTTTTTTTTTCAAAGCTACTTTATATTTAGAAGCATGTCAATTCCATTCATAACCACTCGATCTGAAGCAATTCAAAAAGGTAACAATTATTATAAAAACTCCCTAAGATGATTAACAAAAAAGTGCCATGTTTTTTTCTTTTCTTTTTCGAATGGTGCCTACCATGGATTTTAGGTTGGACTCATACCATGGTACTGCTATAGTATTCTTGGATAAACCTTGGTGTACCATGAAAATGCCATGGTATATACATTTTGGTACCATTGTATATATCAAATTAACTTGGTATGACCATCTGATATCATCATGTTTTTGAAAGGGTAACAAATAAATTTACAAAGTTTTTGTCAGTTATTCAGGTAGGAACAACCCCATCAACAAGGTATTCATGTGTATTCATAGGACTAAGGCCAAGTATCTCATACCTGGGAAGTTTTATCTGAAAAGGACCTTTCATCTCCAAAGAGCTCCCTTATAAATTGGGCAGTGATGGTTGTACGTTTCTCAGTTGTCTTTCAAAATTGCTCTCTCTTTAATTCGTGCACCTTCAAATTACTTGAAGCGAGGGAGAAATCATGGAACATGACAGGCGGTGTCTAATCCTTGGGGGGATCAGAGAGGTACGGTTCTGGAATGATCTCTCCTAATGAAAGCGAGCAGGTGATGAGAGACACCTACAAATCTCTCTTTACCACCCCCTCCCACAAAACACTTCATTACTATTCGTAATTCTGACCCGAGTAATTCAGATATCACAGGTTATTAGAGGGCGGGGCAGATCACTCTGCTAGAACATGCTGCGTGTCGCTAAGACATTGACAGGTATGGTGTCATCATGTGATAGCATGCAGAGACAATGTTCACCTATCATCTCCACTCGACTGAGGAGGGAGACATCGTCTAGCAGATCAGTGCTGCACAGACATGCAACTCCAGGTTGTTTTCTTCATGAGTGAGCTTCCCATGTGAGATGCTGGATTTAGACATTCCTGTGAGAACTCCTGTTTCTCCACAGAGGGACATGAGCTCATATAAATGTGCTTAAAAAAATAATTAGAAGACTGTAAGTAACTTTATTGCTGAAAAGCACAATGTCTGTGAGACCTCGCCAGTAACTGTCACAACACCTTTATATTGTGTCAAGGGCTGGTACAAGCGAAGTTACAAAGAGGAAAATTGTATTGCTCAGAGGTTGTTGTTTCAAAGGTCAGGACACCTTATAGAGTTCTTCTAGGCCTATATGTTTAATTTAAGTTTCACTTTAATTTCAAATATTTCTCTTTGAACTAAAAATAGACCAAAATGAGTTCTGAGCAGCATCTACCTATGTGGATTGCATAGGTCAAATAAGTTGGTTTTGGAAGAATTTGAAATCCAGTATACAGTATGAGATATTGAAATCTCTAGCTTTTGATTGCAGACTTTGTGAAAATGCTGAGACCTCTTCTGAAATTCAGGAGACTCAGGAGAAAAATCTGAGAAGCTGAGAAGCTTGAGTCTTGTGAAAAATTCTCCATTTGCTCTTCATTTCATCTCATTGCTATAAGAGAAACAACTGAGATCGATAAATAGACAAACACAGACTGATCACACTGTGAATATGATTGTTTTTTCAGCAGAAATCGAAACCTTTGAGTCTCACGTAGAGACTGAGTGCAGAAAGCCCCACCTGTGCATGTACTTTTATTGTAAGCTTCGAAGTTTTAATGTTGACAACACTTTCATGAAAATGTTTTATTCTTGTTTTATTGAATAGGCTCTTATGTTTTCTTTTATCAGCTGGTATGGGTCACTCAATCTCAAAAATAAAAATAGATTGAAGGGCATCATTAAAGTGTGCAGCAAAATTGTAGGCATGGCCTTGCATGATTTAACGTATTTGTACAAGGTCAGGTCAGTTAAGAAGGTCCAGTCAATTCTGACTGATTCCAGCCACACACTGTTTAAGGAGTTTAAGTTGCTTCCATCTGGCCGCAGATATAATCTGCCAACATGCAGGACAAATAGACTTAAAAACAATTGTTTTCCCAGCTGCCATTGGTTTCTTAAATAACTCATCTTGATTTTTATGTTGTAATTAATGTTTATAGGTCTTGTCATTAATGTTGTTATTATTATTATTCATTTTTTCTTTCCCTGTTGTATTTATTTTCTATATATTATTGTTTGTCTGGTGGTTGTGTGTAGTTACTGCTGTCTGTACAACAAATTGCCCCTTGGGGATAATAAAGATAAACTTCAACCTTGAAATCAAAACACTGCCCCAAATGGCCGAAGTTGGAGTTGGAAGTGTTGTTCAACATATGGGCATGTGTGAGTTCAAGTTTCTGGGAAAATATACATAGAGTGGCACCAGAAGCGAGTAGTATTTTTAGTTGTACATGATGCAAAACATTGAAAAAGAATAAAAAAAATGAACCTTACACTCTATACCAAACCACAAAACTTAAAGGGATAGTTCAACCAAAAATGAAATTTCTCTCATGTTTTACTCACCCTCCTGGCATCCCGGATGTGTATGAATTTCTTTCTTTGGCTGAACAGAAACTAAGATTTTTAAAGTAATATTTCAGCTCTGTAGCTCTTCACAATGCAAGTGAATGGGTGCCAAAAAATTATAAAGTGAAACTGACGTGGAGATTATCTGTGTCTCATTTCGAAAGCTGCATCCTCCAGAGGTCGCATTTGTCATCCGCATACGTTATCGAGGCAGTCTCATCTCAGAAGAGTGAGTAGGACACTCTCCGAATGCACCCTTCAATTGTGACCTTTTTTCACGGGAATTCGGAGGATGCATGAGGTGTATCCTTCATGGGCACTCACAACTCACAATTCTTTGCTTCAATTACCATAATTTGTCTAACAAAATTACACCAATTTGCCCATAAATACGATGTTCAAACGTATGTTAAAATTTATGATGATGGATGCCACTTGACAGTAATACACTAAATATTTTAGAAATATTTTTGTTTTCAATCCTATATAATGTCAACACATACATTTGGGAGATTTACCTGGACATGTCAGAGCATATATACTAATATAATATCTTTATTCATATTTTTTAACCGCAATATGTGCTTAAGCTGTCTTCAAAATTCACTTTTTAACATTCCTTTCCTCTGTTTCTATCTTTTGTGACGGAGTATAAAGCATTCACTCTAAGTTCACCATATAATTGAAGGTTAAACCCTTTCTGATTTAATCTACATACTAAATGCAGATCTTTTCAGATATTAACAATAAGGGCTAATGATAATGTCATTGATGTTACCTTTATTAATGACCCAAAACAAGACTAAAATGAACATCAAAAGGTTTTCTTACATGGTCATTTGTGCCAAGCGGCTTTGCTCTTAGTTTACATCACTTAGCATGCATAGTCTTTCACTTTTTGCTCAGCTGAACAGAGGGTTGACTTAATTCTCAGTACCAACACTCTTGGTGTCTGTGGGCCTCCCCACAGCATGCTATTAATTTACCAGTCATTAGCACCATGGTCTGAAAACATCCCATAATTCTTTGCTTTAAAAAAATTAGGCTGGAACAGATGGAGTCTCTAACTGTATATCCACAAATTCCCATTCTAGATAGGGTAACACAGTCTAACAGGCACATATTTTGGCCACTTTATTGATAGTGCGTCACCAAGAGTGATTATTCTGTGCTTGTGTGGGTGCCCTGAGCTGATGGAGGATAGCAGCAGGTGAGACATATTATCTAGGTGAATAATGCACTTGTGCTCTTTATGATTAAATGTTAGGAGCATGGCTGTTAAACTTGGCTGAACTTAACATGTCCTAAGTTCCCAAAGAGGAAAATCTAAGTGGGCTGTGGGTTAGAAAGAAGCTTTGTACTGAATTATTTGAAGAACTTACTTCTAGACCACTAATGAACTCACCAAAAGCTAGTTGTATTTGTTGTTGTAAATGATGTAATACAGTCAGCAGGATTGCATATTTTATTAACCCAAACTCCAACCCTAAATTTAACCATTAGTGGAGTAAAAATCCACTCTGTACAATTGTGGTGAGAAGAATAGCATCTCAGAATGCTATTCTGAGCTGTGGGTTGGCACTGCTTTGGCGGCACGAAGGGGACCTACACAATATTAGGCAGGTGGTTTATATATATCCTGCATATATAGTACTGTATATATACAGTATGTGTATATATATATATATATATATATATATATATATATATATATATATATATATATATATATATATATTATATTATATTATATATATTATATATATATAATGGAATGAAAATCTGAATATATGGAATGAAACTTGAATATATAGAAAGACAGAAAGTCTGAATATATAGAATGAACTCTGAATTTATGGAATGAGAGAAACAATGAATATATATATATATATATATAATTAAACTAGAATATATAGAATGACAGTGTGAATATATGGAATGAAACTGAACATATAGAATGAAACTTTGAATATATTAAATGAAAGTGCAAATTTGACAGTACTTAATGAATAATGTATATCTAGTTATATTCTTGTTTGTAGAAAGGGGCTGCTGTGGGTGGAAGACATGTTTCTTTCTGTAATGTTTGCCTGATAAGCAGGAACTTCCCGGCCTGTGAGGTTCATCGCATTCAGTCTTCCGTGATGACATAGTGAATAAATGTTTTCTTCGGTAGAAGAGTATTGACACGGTTAGCTGTATTTTGGCCCATACATGCATTCGCCAGGCTGTTAATTAGCTCGTCATTACTTAGGATTGCTGCTACTATATACTATATATACTATATATGTAGTATATACAGGTGCTGGTCATGTAATTAGAATATCATCAAAAAGTTGATTTATTTCAGTAATTCCATTCAAAAAGTGAAACTTGGATATTATATTCATTCATTACACACAGACTGATATATTTCAAATGTTTATTTCATTTAATTGTGATTAAAACTGACAACTAATGAAAATCCCAAATTCAGTATCTCCGAAAATTAGAATATTACTTAAGACCAATACAAAAAAAGGATTTTTAGAAATGTTGGCCAACTGAAAAGTATGAACATGAAAAGTATGAGCATGTACTGCACTCAATACTTAGTTGGGGCTCCTTTTGCCTGAATTACTGCAGCAATGCGGCGTGGCATGGAGTCGATCAGTCTGTGGCACTGATCAGGTGTTATGAGAGCCCAGGTTGCTCTGATAGTGGCCTTCAGCTCTTCTGCATTGTTGGGTCTGGCGTATCACATCTTCCTCTTCACAATACCCCATAGATTTTCTATAGGGTTAAGGTCAGGCGAGTTTGCTGGCCAATTAAGAACAGGGATACCATGGTCCTTAAACCAGTTACTGGTAGCTTTGGCACTGTGTGCAGGTGCCAAGTCCTGTTGGAAAATGAAATCTGCATTTCCATAAAATTGGTCAGCAGCAGGAAGCATTAAGTGCTTTAAAACTTCCTGGTAGACGGCTGCGTTGACCTTGGACCTCAGAAAACACAGTGGACCAACACCAGCAGATGACATGGCATCCCAAACCAGCACTGACTGTGGAAACTTTACACTGGACGACAAGCAACATGGATTCTGTGCCTCTCCTCTCTTCCTCCAGACTCTGGGACCTTGATTTCCAAAGGAAATGCAAAATTTACTTTAATCAGAGAACATAACTTTGGACCACTCAGCAGCAGTCCAGTCCTTTTTGTCTTTAGCCCAGGCGAGACGCTTCTGACGCTGTGTCTTGTTCAAGAGTGGCTTGACACAAGGAATGGAATGCGACAGCTGAAACCCATGTCTTGCATATGTCTGTGCGTGGTGGTTCTTGAAGCACTGACTCCAGCTGCAGTCCACTCTTTGTGAATCTCCCCCACATTTTTGAATGGGTTTTGTTTCACAATCCTCTCCAGGGTGCGGTTATCCCTATTGCTTGTACACTTTTTTCTACCACATCTTTTTCTTCCCTTCGCCTCTCTATTAATGTGCTTGGACACAGAGCTCTGTGAACAGCCAGCCTCTTTAGCAATGACCTTTTGTATCTTGCCCTCCTTGTGCAAGATGTCAATGGTCGTCTTTTGGACAGCTGTCAAGTCAGCAGTCTTCCCCATGATTGTGTAGCCTACAGAACTAGACTGAGAGACCATTTAAAGGCCTTTGCAGGTGTTTTGAGTTAATTAGCTGATTAGAGTGTGGCACCAGGTGTCTTCAATATTGAACCTTTTCACAATATTCTAATTTTCTGAGATACTGATTTTGGGGTTTTCATTAGTTGTCAGTTATAATCATCAAAATTAAAAAGAATAAACACTTGAAATATATCAGTCTGTGTGGAATGAATGTATACATTATACAAGTTTCACTTTTTGAATGGAATTAATGAAATAAATCAACTTTTTGATGATATTCTAATTATATGACCAGCACCTGTATATATATATATATATATATATATATATATATATATATATACAGTATGATTGCTGTATACCCATATATACATGGGATTGATTACAGGATATATTAACTTTCTGAAGCAACATGTCATTTGCCATGTGATCATATTGCAAAAGAGCTGCCTGATGCAAAGTTCTTGACGTTTTTTAAAATTCCAATTTTTTAATCGGGTGGCTCTTCAACTCCCATGGCTTAATGGGAGAGTAAACTGTCCTTTAGTTGCACAATTCAGAATCTTTTCTTTTTGCATACTGTGTAGCAGGAAAGTACACCAATCTGGACGTGGTGGTGATTAAAACTTTTACTTTGAGAAAGAACCATTCCAATTGTCAGATTAATGCACCAGCAATTCAGCAGTTAACATAAAAGCTGCCAATCCACTTCGATATTTAAACTTTAAAAGTGGGACACAAATTTGACTTGAAAGCAACGACAGTCTTTAACTTAGAAATTGACTCACATCAAACTGTCCGTTTGGTTTATTTGAAAATAGGTTCTGAAGCATGATCTTTTATTGAGGGATCACTTGCCTCCTAGCGGCCTTGGAATCCATGTATGCTCAACGATCTTACCTCAGCTGTCGGCTGTTCCTTTTTTATTGCCAAGCAATTAAAATTTGTATTGAAGCAGAGACCCTTGCCATCTGAAATGAGAGGAGATGTGTAAGAGAATCTCTGCAGCTGAGTGGGGAAAACGGTGTTTACGACATAATCGCTGAGGAGCATGACTTATCTGTGGCACACACTCGTGATTCTGATGAGAGGGGCTGGTGGAATGTGCCAGCGTCATCCCTGGAAGTGGCTTACAGAACACTCTAAGCTATGGAGGTGTTATTTCAGCAATGTCTGGTTTTCAACCCTTCCCAGAGCCATGAAAACCAACCAAATGGCTTGTGTAGAGTGATAGACAGAGTTTGGTAGAGTTGGTGCTAAGTGAATAGGTTGATGAATCATCTCTTAAATTAAATATTTTTCTTTCTTATTTTTATTTTATGCTGCGAGAGCGGTAACAAAAAAATAAATAAAAAGAGGTCATGCAAAATATCATGTACAAATGTTCTGACTCCTCCTTTGCTTCAAAATAAAGGCAACAAATCAATGTGAAGTTATCATGAAAACCTGTTTAGACAGCTTGTCTTTATTGGTGCTTTTGATGTGGATGTGAACTTTCTTGGTAAAAAGCACAGTGTGATCCATGTTTCTGTTTAATGCATGGATTTTAAAGCATCTTCAATATAGTTTATAGTGTTCATTGTACAATGGTTTGCTCTTGCAAAGTAAATAATGTTTGGGGGATTAAACCACTCTTCACAGAATCAGAAACATCAAAATAAATCAATGTGACCTTGAGCTTTTCATCAAACAGCAAACAATTGTAGAGTCACCATCCTGAGTTTGTGATTTTCTTAGATACAAATATCTTATCTGTGTTTGGAGTGACCTCTGTAATAATGATAAAATTAAATAAAATGACTGACAGATAACATCATAGGGCAACACCTCAATGTTGGTGAAGTTTTTCTACTTTTGCCTGCGATTTTATTAATTAATTGCGCTCACTAAATACATTTGTCTTTAAAAAGAATTGAATACTGCAGTACATTGTGGCATTGCTGTATTTAATTATTGAACTGAAATAAAGTGCCACAGCAAGGAGGCTTTTGGCTTCATAAGTCAAATTTTTTTAATTTGTTGAGTTTGACACTGAAACGAAAAAGGAAGGCCAGTTGTTTTACTGCCTCAAAACTTCTCAAAGCTTTTGAAATATAAATCCCACTCTGAAAGATAAAACCATGGCATATCTTTTTTTATTTATTAATTTTTTTTGTACATAAATGTATGAAACAAAAAATAAAATGTGAGAGATGAAAGGGAAATTAATAAGCTAGTTTATTTTCACAGACCTATTAGCACTTTGTGTAGCACTCAAATCCGACGTGAGTTAATCAAAAATGCTTATTATATACGGTATGTACAAACCGTTATTTAGACTCCTGAGTGACACTTTAAAATGTATGAATTTGATTGCATTACTTCAGTCATAACAACTCTCTGAAAGATTAAAGGATGTTAATGTGGGTTTTATATATTTATAGGATATTGGTCTTGGCAGACCTGCTATGCTTCTGCTGCTGCAGAGCAAGTACAGAGACTTGCTAATTCTAGAACATTCACAGACATACTGAGTTAAGCATGTGAGCATGCTGCACAGTCAGAAAAACACAAGACCTGCTGCTGCATCAAGCATGCATAACATCCTGCTGAAATTAGACATGAATACAATTCCCATGTAGCAGACCAAAGCTGGGGAGGTGGAGGATTTCAGAGAAAAACTTTTTCAGGGCACTGCAGTGACACTGGCTTACTTGCAAACTGAGCAAACTGAGCAAATGAGAGAGAGTACGCAAGTTGATTGGCTATTTCCAAACGAATAGGATTTTTCATTTTACAAAAACATCTTGGTTCGGTTCTTCTGTCCTTGTTTTCTTCCGTCCTTTACTCGTTTCTTAAGAGAGTGGAGCAAAAAAAAAATTAAATAGTAAAGGAAGCAAGGAAAGGAAACACAATTTCCTTTGATATTTGAATGATATGACCCTTTAAACGTTTTGATTGGAAATTGGGCTTGTATTTTTCCTTTAAAGTTTAAATCTGAAGTTTAGATACAACTTGGTTTTATATGTTGTTATCATGTCATTAAATTTCAACATAATGTATATATTTATATATACTGTATATATACAGTAGATGTTAGACAGACATACATACATGCATTCTATGAATTTAAGTGCCAAAATACTTTTTAGGGGGTGACACATGTGTCAGAAATGTGTAACTGAAAGAAAGTGGCTATTGTTAACAGTATATATTTAATAGTATTTGGTTTGACAAACAAGCTTTGATGTATTATGTTGCATTTTTCATGTTGATGAGCTTCCATTTAAAATTTGACACAGGTGCAGAAATATTTAATTGTCAGTATTCTCATTTACCCTTCCTTATGAAACCTTTTCTTTCCATTATTCTTTTAGATATCTCATGTTTTGTCACATGAAAATGTATCAAAAAATTATTTTCATGACAATGTGCTTATGTCTCATCTAAAAATAATTTTATTTTTTCACTATAAGTCACTATAAGTGTTGCAATGATACAAAATATAAATTTGAATGTAAAAGCAGTAGGGAAAGATGGTTTTGTGTATCATTGATGACAGTCAAGCTACATCAGCATTGACACATGCAAACAGACATTTTAGTTCCCTTTCGATTCAGTTCACTCTGCATTGTTTAAGAACTATGGGGAGTCCTTCTCAGCTGACCATTTTGAAATCCTTATTCAATCACACCAGTCCTGTAATTGGAAATGGTGTCTGAGCCCCACCTCTTCGGACACACAGTTGGCCTTTATAAGCAGGCGCTCAGTCACCATTTCTTCATAATTTTCTTCCTTCAAGACTACAAACTTTGTCTTCATCTTGGAACCCTACTGCTTCACCGCTGATATACACTTACAGCGGGATGACTCCTCACCTGTGCTCAGCGCCTAAACCAAAAGGCTTTCCGCTCCCCTCTGTGTTCCAGTGAAGAGTTCTCCACATCGTTGTAGAAGACACTCTCGGTGAACACGTTCTTCACTTCAGACACTCGTCATTGATCAATGCTGCACTTCAAACTTCTACCTGCTTCCCACAGCACTCTGGCTGGAGTTACTGTATACTTTTTATATATACAATATTATCTAAAGAGCTGCTTGCATGATTCACAGCTTTTAAAAGATGTCATTCTGCAAGAGTTTCCTATGCAAACAGCACATCACGTCATCTGATGAGCACGAGAGCTGTGTTCACTGCCTGGGCCATGTCCATGCACAAGTAGCTCTCATGGACACAGACTGCCCTTACTGCGAGGGCTTGAATCTCCGGATGTTGCGCTCTAGGATCAACCAAGTTCTGAGGGAATATCCAGCCTCTTGTGCCCTCACACCTGCTTAACTATGTTAATCCTCGAGGGACCACATGAGAAGGTACGGCGGGGAAGTGAGGTTGAGCTGGAAGAATAAGAGGAGGATATCGTGCTGGCGCAAGCCGAATGAGCCCCCCAAACATCCGATTTAACGTCCTCGCCTGTGCAATATGCACGTGATGAGCTCCGGGCCTCTATTGGATTACACAGCCTCATTATGCTTGCCGACTATGATGATAGGGATTATGCTGTGTCACTCACAGCTTCAGGTCAGTGGTTCACGGAGGATGTTGCCAGCTCTTCCCCCAGTGAGGATGGTTAATAGGCACATGCCATGGACAAGGAGATTCTTCGCATTCTCACAAGAATGGTTGAAGAGCTCAGTCTTGAGTGTTGCCCTTCAGAAGAGACAGAAAAGTCTCACATAGATGAATGGTTTTTGCAAACCGGACATTGTCAGCAGACCGCTGTCCGGAGGAGCCCACCATTCTTTCCTGAGGTCCATGCGGAGCTCACAAAAACTTAGCCATGCAAACCGTGGACCAAGCGTAAGCACCCGCCATCTCAGCACGAAAAAAGTGCAGATGTTAAAACCTCTCCAGTATTAGCTAAAGCGACACATTCCACAACGAGCCTGGAGCCTCGGGCACATGCGCATGACGGTGACTCGCCGCAGTCTGGCTGTTGTACTATGGACAGCACTGGCCTTCTACCAACAGGGTGTTATGCTGGGTCAAATTTGCAGGAGAAAAGTGGTGACCATATACACATCCAATACAGGTTGAGGCGCAGTGTTCGATGGATGCCCGACTTTCGGCATCTGGACAGGTGCGAAACGGCCATGGCACATCAGGTTAAACGTACGTTTCCTCCAGTGTGCCTCCTTCATTCTGTCATCAGCAAAGTCAGAGAGGACATGGAAACAGTTCTATTAATTGCGCTGAAATGGCCCAATCAGTCCTTTTTTACGGAGATGAGACACTAGAGGCCATCCAAGGGAAATACCGCTGAGGAGAGACCTTCTCTCTCAAGCACAATTTGGCATCCCCAGTCAGAGATGTTGAACCTACACGTGAGGCCCCTGAATGGAGCACATCGGACGAGCCAAAATTGGCTCAGTTGATGATGAATACCATTTTACAGGCTAGAGCACAGACACCTCAAAGCACTTAAATGGTGTGTATTTGCAAATTGGTGCTTTTAAAACTGTAGGAAATCTGGAAGTATAAATGTACACACTACGGATTTAAGTGCCTGTGAACCTCCACCATTATATGTAGGAAATTTGGTTGTATAAATGTAAATGGTACAGATTAAAGTGCCAGCGCACCCCCACCATTATATGTAGGAAACAGTATGTGTGAGCTAGGAATTAAATTAAACTGTCCTTATTCTACATTATTATGTAAGGAAATTTATAATGAAATTAGTAGCATTCAACAACCATCATAAATTAGAAAAATGACAAATAACAAGATTATTTGTCTGAATAAAATTCTCCACCATTAATCTCATTGTATCCGCTCACAATTTCTATTGTAAGGAATTATGTTTAATTAACTTAATGGAGTAATATTATTCCATTGCTTATTGAAAATAATATCACACATATTTAGGTATAGCTTTGAAGCTAAATCTTTTAAAAATAGGGATGAGGTTATTTATCAAAATATACCAAAGTCAAATTTTCTTTGAATACAGACAAACTTTATTGCTATTCTAAACATAGAACTAATCTAACACATTAAACATGAAACAGGTTGGTGAGTAAAGTGACAGAATGTGAAATAAATGATCAATACAGTTAAAATGAACTTTATGGAGCTTTAAGATCCATTTATCCTTTGAGTCTAAATCGATTTGCATTCGGATTATCCTAAGTATTCAACTAATACACCAACATTTTGAGCAATGGCCCGGAGATGTTCTTGTATATCATTGCGTTTACTTGCTTTGCATTTCGTCATGTTGCTTGGTTCTTTGGCATTTGTAGAAACTTTGTTTCGTCAATGTCTTGGACTCTGTTTGTCAGGTTGAAGCGAGGCCTTCTGCAAGGACTCGTGACTCCCGTTGGGTGTGTGAACCATAGAGCAGAGAGTGAGAGGTTTCCTCTGGACATTTGTTGTACCAAGTTTTCCTTGGACTCTACATGGCATGGATGATCTTGAAGATGCGAGTGAGCTGAAGAAGTGAGGAGACAAGGGACCGTTGTAAGAGCAGAAGAGTTCAGAAGAGAAGAGGAGGTTCTTCAACTGAAATTGGCCACACCCCAAAGGTGTCTTGAGCCAGTCTGAAGTGTCTTTTCAGGGTCACATGGTCGATTGGTCTGTCCATTTCCCAAAGTTGATTTATGATCCTTTGTGGAGGATACTTACAAACTCCCGCTCCAAAATAGTGCATGTTTAATCACAAACTTTTTTATCTTGACAACAGTATAAGAGACATGACATTCGTTGTCATCAATATTCTCTACGTAAACAAGCAAGCATTTACATACTAAATATGACATTCTTTCATGAATATTATACATGCAAGTAACAAAACATGAGAATCCCTGGTTTCAAATCATACTGGTTAAGTAATTGGTTATACAACATGGATAATACATTATACCTTATGAGAAACCTGATTGTTGAGGTATAATATGCAGTTGAATTATTACCATTTTTAGTGTAATGAGATGAATCATACCAGATTAAATAAATATTATAATCATCGATTTGTCAGTTATAAGTGATTAACAATCACTTATAACTGATTATACAAGTGATCACAGGTCATAGATTAATTTTCAGAATTATCTAGCAAGGCTAGTTATGGTGTATTTTTTATAGTGTTAAATCACAAGTACAGGGACTGGGATGAGAATCTCATGAGGATCTGGACAAACAGGACTATTCATATACACTTTAAAATGACTCATAAGTCATCGGCCCGCGGCCTGTGACTCCTTATGAATATATCTATTTAGTGTTATAACTCTGGGAGTGTAGTCATGCAGTGCTACCTGATGGGATATTGTTCCCCATAATGCTTACAGCAATGTCAAGTGAACTGAATCGTCTCCAGTTACACATGCAACCTCGGTTCACTGAGATGAAGCTGCACTACTACTTCAGAGTTTCATAATACGAAAATATTTTTTTTTTCTTTTCAATTCTGAAGAAACGGTGACTAAGCCCATGCTTATATAGGCCAACTGTGCGCCAGAAGGGTTGGGGCTCGTTTTATTACTCTTGGAGTGGTGGTGGCGTAGTGGCTAGAGCACAGCGCTGCTAATCAGAAGGTCGTTGGTTCGAACCCCATGGCCACCACCATTGTGCCCTTGATCAAAGCAGTTAACTCCAGGTTGCTCTGGGGGGATTGTCCCTGTAAAAAGTGCACTGTAAGTCGCTTTGGATAAAAGCGTCTGCCAAATGCATAAATGTAAATGTAATGTAAATGTAATTAGCGTGATTGAATAAGGGTTTCAACAAGGTTGTCTAAGAAGGACTTCCCATAGTGATTACAGCAATGTCTCATTCCCTTCATCTCAGGGAACTGAGTTTACATGTGTAACCGGAGATGTTTTTCTACTATAGTGAGGACTTTCCACTTCATTTCCTTTGATGTTTTTATACTGAGTTATATATACCTTCAGCCCCCTATTCATATCCCTAAATCTAACGATGATAGAAATATTTCTGCTTTTTTACATTTTCATTAACACATTATTTGTTGGTTGGTCACCACAATGTAGTTGATTTCACACACACACACACACACACACACACACACACACACACACACACACACACACACACACACACATATCTTGGTGCAGCTAACATTATGGTAAATGGTCTGCACTTATATAGAGCCTTTTTTAACCTTAGAGGTTACCAAAGCGCTTTACACTGTGTCTCATTCACCCATTCACACACACATTCACACACCAATGAATGAAGCAGAGCTGCCATGCAAGGCGCTAGGAATCTCTTTATGAATTATGAGGAATCTCCATAGACATAATGATTTTTATACTGTATGAACTATAGTTTATATCCCCTAACCCTAAACCTAACCGTCACAAAAAAAAAATCTACATTTTCCAAAAACATAATATAGTAAGTTTTTAAGCGATTTGAATTATGGGGACACTAGACATGACCTCATAAACCACATTTATAGCATAATACCTTTGTAATTAAAAGTTTGTAACCTTAAAAAATTCCTTGTAAACCACATGTACCTGCCCACACACATTTTATGTGTGTTATGTGAGGATGTATTTAATCCAACTCCATTTAAAATGACAACTCCATTCTTATGTAAAATGCTTCAACATAAACCACTTTAAAGTCTGAAAATCCAAATACCCTGCAGGATAGATATAAGTAGCACTTGGTGATGAGCGACCTGGTCTAGTGAGCAGTAAACAGAATGTTAAGTCTCTTCCTCAAGCCAATAAACATGTTGCATTATAATGAGTCTTATGATAAGCCTCCAGTGAATACCTGGTTTAGGTGGCAGGTATTGTTTGCTACAACTGAATCTCACCAACAAGAGCTGAATACTTAAAAGGACATTTCACCTAAAAAAAAATTGTATTCATTGTATGATGCAAAAAAGTGAAGGGTAAGTGAGGCTAACATTCTGCCTAACATCTCCTTTTTGTGTTCCATTGAAGAAAGAAAGGGTTCCGGGTGAACTATCACTTTAACATACTGGCTGCATCAGAATCTCACCATCAAGAGCTGATCTATCATTATTAAGCAAAAATCACACATAGATGATCTGTTATTTGTGTGTTGACCGAAGAGAGACTCAAATACAGCATTCCTGCCAGTCTGCAGTTTCATCAAACTCGGTGGTCTGATTGGAGTAGATGGCTCTGCAAAAGATTCTTGGTCTCTCTGGTAATCTCGCCAGCTGTCTGCAGCAAAGGTGCAATTCTACAGGGTTCCCATTGCAGTTAGCCAGGGATTATTTTTCCATGATAAGGTCTGTATCTGCTCTTCCTGTGGCTGGTGTGGTCCATGCTCCAATGAGAACAGCTTTTGCTTATTACTCTGTGTGACCACAGAGGGGCTGTGTTCACGTTTCTGGTTTAGGTATAATTCGAGGGGACAAAGCCCATCCCAGTACCCCCTAGATCCAGCCCTGGCTACTGTTATGCATCCTGTTATTTACCAAGCAAGAAAGTGCAGCTGCTAAATTAGTGTGATATTTCAAAAGTAAACATCCTAAAGGAAATCCATGGATACCCCCCAGGGATAAATAGTGCCCCAAAAATGTTTTGGACACTATTATGAGTGCCACATTATTAAAACCATAAACTAACATTCCCAGAACATTGCGGGAACTGACTGACATTTGTTTATATACAATCTAAATAATTAACTATTTTTAGACTTAAGATTTAATATATATTATTATTTTTTTTCTAAAGATTTGACTCATAAAATCGAAAAGAACATGTGTAAGTGAAAGCAAAGATGTCCCACTAAACTGTGCACTTCAGTGGTAGAAATAAATCCAATTTTAAACAAGTTAATGTTAGTTAATCACATATTTAATGTTTGTTAATACATTTCTGATTTTAAAAACTCTCAAATGTGTTGACGTAATTGGTTATTTGGAATAATTCACTTATACAATTTCTGTATATTGTCTTGCGCTGAGGGACAGTGTTTTAGGAAATACAAAATCAAGATACAGCAGGGTTGCAGAAAGGTTTATTATGATTATATGATGATAATTTTTCATTATAATTAATAATTAATCACTCAGTGTCAGGTTGAAGCATCTTTGAAGAAAGGTTCTAAGAATGAAGAGATTAAAGGAATATTCCATGTTCAATACAAGTTAAGATCAATTGACATCATTTATGGCATAATGTTGATTACTACACAAGTTTATTTTGACTCATTCCTCTTTTTCAAAAAAAAAAAAAAATAAGAAAAAAATAAGCAAAATTTAGGTTACAGTGAGGCACTTACAATTGAAGTGAATGGGACCAATTTTTTAAAGGTTTAAAGGCAGAAATTTGAAGCTTACAATTTTAATAAAGCACTTACATTATTTTTTTGTATAAAAAAGTAAAATTAAATGAATGTATTATTTGAGCTGTCATTGTAAGGTTTTAGAGTTTGTTGACATTATATCATCATGATCACTAAAACACACTAAAATCATGTTTACACAATTTGTTTTTGTCTTGTGGCTAAACTTTGAAACAGTGAGTATATAAACATTAAAAATTGGCCCCAGTCACTTCCATTACAAGTGCCTCAGTACAACACAGATTTGTTATTTTTTATTTTTTATTTTTAAGAAAGGGAGGGGCAATTCAAAATAAATTTTGTGGTAACCTTAATTTGTATTAAACCTAGAATAATCCTTTAAGGGAATGTTAAGGTAAAGATAGGGGAACAATCAAATATAACCTAAGACTATTTTTCTAATTCCATAAAAAAGAGACCTGCTACATTTGCATTTTGACAAATACCTTCTTTTATGACCAAATTGTCTTCAGTCTCAACTAAGCGCTCAACTGCATTTTACAAATAAGGTCTTTATCCTTTTTCTAACACTGATTCTTAAAAATATTACCTATATATGAAAGTTCAAGTGGGTCTTTTATCTTTTCCATGAAGATAAGAACACTAAGCTGACAAAGCTTTTTAAACACTGCCTAATTTCCCACCTATTATCATGCATTAGTTGTTCATGTTCACTTATTGCCTATTTTGTAGTCACAGATTTCTTATCCCGCTAATGAAGAAAGAAACAATTTCCATGCACTAGTGGTCAAACACCATCCATTAGAGTGGGTGGCATTTCTGGGTTGGGGCAGACGTGGCCCACATAGTTTGTGCAGTTTACATATCCCCCTCTCCCACAAAAGGGCAAGTTAAGTGGCTGTGGAAATGGGAGTGATTTCTGTCAGCAGTGTGCCAAGGTAGAAAAAATGATGGCAAATGTAGTGAGCTTACTGATCAATAGCACATTTCTGCACAGTGTGAAAACATCATCACTCACACTGGAAGAGAACAGTGATTTTCATCAATATGTTATTTTTTTTCTTCTCTTCCTCATCCCCAGAAAGTTGGGTACAGTAAATTTAACATTTCATTATTTAGTACTTCAAAGCTATACAAAGCCTTCAGCTCAGAAAGCTTTTGCTCCAACTCTGATGAATTTTTGCTAATATATACTACCCTCAGGATGGCTGCAAATATTTTGACCTACATGGATTAATATTTACCCGTGATTGTTTTCTCTAAAAACTTTTTTATCGCTGTTTGCAGCCTTCTCCGATGGCATCTCTTTTCGTTTTGTTCAAACATTCGATATTCACCAAAATACCACATTCTACAAACAATGATTCTTTGCAATGTACTGTCTTAAAAGCTTTTTAATGTCATATGGATGTAGAGCAAGTGAACTTTGAAATCGATGGAAGAATCGTTGCTTTGTAATCCATGACTAATTTAAGACCAAAGCTTCCAAACACTCCAAAGTAATCCCCAGTCTTTCACTGCAGTCTGCAACCTTTGATAAAAGTCAATGAAGATCAAGGGAGCCTGTCAAGCGCTTTCCAATTTGGCAAGCCTAATATAAATGAAAGTCACTTTTCCAGAGAATATTGCGATGTTGGGCTCAGAGTTCCTTTCAACAGGTTATTTGCTATTCAGCTAATCTCCACTGAACAACAGCACTGAAGATAGTCCAGAAAATATCAATTTTGCACAACTCCAACATCACTGCTTACACTTACTTTTTTTGTTTTATGATATTTAATGCATGCCAATCAAGATGCAGTCAAGTTCTATGTAGTGAAACTAATGTGCATTTTGAGAAAAGTTCTCCATTAGATTTCAGGGATTTTGCAGAGGAGAAGTGTTTTTACCACGTTTAAGTTTATAACAACTGAAAAATAACAATAGATTAATTGAATAAATAAATAAAGTTATTTGCAGAGGTGGGTTGATTACCCAAAATATTTACTCAAGTAGTTATAGATCAAAAGTACAATTACTAAAAATATATATATATTATTCAATTAGAAGTAAAAGTAGTAATGTAACAAACTACTTGAGTAAGAGTAAGAAAGTATCCAATTTAAAATATACTCAAGTATCGAGTGACTAGTTACTTCCACATAAAACATAATGGATGATTGTGCCCCAATATTCCATTACATAATACATACTTAACATGTATTACAGAATAATAATAACTATACTACTGTTATTAGTAATAGTACTACTATTTTTTTTATTTTTATTATTATTATTATTATTATTATTATTATTATCATTATGGAAATTGTCATCATACACCCTCATAATGTTTCAAACCATATGACTTTCTTCTGTACAGCACAATTAAAGAGATCTCATATTTTTTTCCTCCATATTTTAAAAGGAAATGGTGACTGAGACTGTCAATTACGCATCTTTAAATATACTCATAAATGTATATATTTTTTTTCTCAAACACCCATCTCTGGTTCTTTTGCATTGTTAACATGTAATTTAAGTTGTTGCCCATATCAGATAGTGGTCTGAAAAGCCAACGTTTCTTAACTGACCCACATGTATAAAACACTCCCTGAGCATTCATATAACAAACCATGTTAATCATACATTTACAATGTAGGATGAAATAAATTATAATAAATTTTGTAATTAGTCATTATTTTAACATGAAATGGACACTTACCTATTTCAGCATGGTCTTGATGGAAAAAGTCATTTTCAACAAAGTAATTTACAGTCGTATAGTGGAATTTACTTATCATCGAAGCTCAATAATGTCATTATAGATCTAATTAAGAGCAAAACACTCCATAATAATTGAAGGACAGCAGGATGAATGACATTACATATATGTAATGTAAGAATATGTATTTTGCTATGTGTATCGCAATTAAAAGTTGTATGCCATAACATGCCTATTTATATGCAGTAAATCACACAAGAAATGACAAAGTTTGAGTTAGATTAATGTAAAATCACAAGTCTGACCTTGCTATTCACACTGAAGGCACATTGGGAAAAATCTAATACCAAATTTATTTCCACATTTAAAAGATGGCTCAGATTGGATTTGAAAAAGTCATATTCAATCCACCTTTGGCAGTTCACACTAAAATCCATTCCAATCTGTATAGTAACAGATCTGTAACAAAATGAAGGAAAGAATCTGTTTTGGGCCATATTCAGCTGCGATGTGAATGTAGCCAATAACTTTTATTCACACAAATCACTAGTAAAATGGAAGATTACTTTTTACTCTGTTACCCACACAATGCTATCTTATTACTTATTAAAAAATGATTTTTACTGTAGCATATGACTCGCAAAGCAATCGTTTTTAACATTTGTTTGTCCATGAAGCTAATATGGCAGCATCTAAATTGCATACTTCTGGGGCTATCTGCACCAATCGAACAACTGCAATTAAAATGAAATGTGAATGTTAAAGAATAACTCTTTCCGGGTATTTTAAGCCTCTTTGTTGACGACACCATTTCTTAGATGCAAGGAATAAAGAAACAGAATAGGAAAAGAGATAAAAGCATGTAATCCCAACCTGATAATCAGTGTTCTTTTATTATCCCCAATAAGGTGATCAGTCCCCAATAGTTTGTAATTCAGCTTGCTTTTAATGCATCATTTAAATCTTTTACATCAGTCTTAATGGCTCAGAACATCCTTAATACCCACTCACAATCTATGAAGAAAGGCCCTAAAATACTATAGTTTGAACACTGGGCCCTAACCAGACACTACATTACAAAACGACATGCAATAAATAATTTGTCTTCTGTGTTCACTGCTTCTGTTTTAACCTGCTATAACATTGACAAGTCTTCTGATTTCTATTTCTGTTGCATTGTGCTGGGTTTTCTAATCCTGGCTTCCCAAAATTGCAAGAATCTCTCTGACTATGACCCTTCATTTCAATCACAAATTAGAGAGTGAAAATCTTGAAATATTTCCTATAACCTTGCATAATCAGTAAATAAACTATTTCAAATTCAAACATGTTCTCTAATGAGACAAGGTCAAATGCAATATAAGCAGTTAACAACTAAGGCATCTTAAATTACAGCATTGAAACAACCTTTTGGGAGTAGTAAGTCAATTCCTTATCATGCTAAACAAAAATTGCTTTGAATCTCCTGCATTAAAATGCATGATATCAGCTCATAATTATGGCTTAATACAATGAGTCCAATTATAGCCAATGAGGACTAATTTGAAAAGTCACCTCAGCAGTTTCAGTAATTATAACAGTACGCATACAGAAATTAATTTAGTTTGGTTGCATTTTGTTTATTTTGCACTAATTAGACATATTACAGCTTAAAGAGGAAGCGATGTGAAACGTGACTGTGACTATGAGAAATTAAACAGTTAATTGTGTTTTAATTTACATGATTGCTAAACCAGATTTAATCAGACTCTGTTACATGAAAGCTTGACTTGGAAATTTAAATGGGAAAAAGATTATGCTAACAATCCAGAGCATATGTTATGTCTGTGAAATATAGAGATTTTTTGATACAATGAAAGAAAAAGAGACTGAGAGTGTGAGAGCCCATCAAATGGCCATTCTGTACTCCATTTGTAAATTGTCTCCCAAAAGCTGTGTTCATTGACTTTTTATTTTATCTTGTAACCTTAACAACAGTTTCACGTTTAGAGTGACTTTTTTATTCTTACACACTAAAATCTCTTGTTCTGCCAAACAGGACAACAATTTTACTTCTTTGGAGTATTTTGAAGTAAACTGATGTGAAAAGTGATGTTGTACAATTGACTTTGATGGGCCTTTGAATTTGTTAACAAATGTGAAATTAACACTGAATAATTTGCAGATGCTTTATACAGAGCAACTTATAAAGAACCTCAATGTAGAGTTCCGAGCATAAACCAGAGTATTACCAATGCATTACCAGAAGTGTGAATGCAGGCAGCTACAGGTAGCCAATGGAGCGAGACTTTTATGAGGGGTGTGACACTCTTTTTGGTTGGTTGGCTAAATGTTACACCACTTTCTGGATCATCTAGTGTATGGAGAGAGATAGGGAAGGGATTGAGACATGATTTGTACTACGTCCCATGAACAGAACATTTCATAATCATGTGGACCACTGTGCCAAATCGCCACCAGTGCAACTGATTTGTAATGCTTCTTGGCCAATAAACAAAACCATAGATCTAGTTTGCCCTGACCACCACTTCCATGTTCTTTATATCCGAACCCACCAATAACAAAACAAAACTTACAAAAAACAACACTGTATACTTTCATCTCTGTTAGCGAGTAACGACAACAAAAGGTAATCAATTGTGAAGGCTACAATATTACCATGCTCAATATATTTGTGTTACTCATTATATTTATTAACCACTGAACGTAGGCCTCATTGATGGTGGGGTCATGTCCCTCCACATTTTGTGTCCAATTTTTCTCCATCACTTTTTGAAAGAATTTCTTATGTTGAAAACTGGAAAAGGCACTCAGCAGGGATGTATCTAAAACAGAGGATGTGCGTTAGTGTTTGTTATAATGAGTGGTGATGAAATCTAAAGCTTTGAATGTGTTGCTGTGTGTTCACTGCATTATTCCTCCATGGCAGATCACTGCAAAAATGTATTTTTATCTTGTTTTCCATGAAAAATATCTGAATATTCTTAAAACAACATAAATTGATTGCAAAGTAAATTTGCATGAAATATGTGGTCTTGTTTTCGAAATTAACAACATTTAGTAATCTTTATGTCTACAACAAGAATACATATATATATACATATATATATATATATATATATAACAAAACTTGATTTAAAGGGAAAACAAGTGTTTTCTCAGATTTTTCTGAAAACAAGACTTTTTCTTTTACATATTTTACAGAAAAAGTAGACAAAAATAAGTAACGTTTTCTCCTGCACACCATCCAGTGTGCGATTGAAATGGTTATTTACAGTAACTTGTGTTTTTAATTGTATGTTCTTTTTCTTTTATTTAATAATTCCAATTTGATTAATACGGTATTGATCATCCAGTTTTTACTTAAAAAAGAGCAAATGCTATAGTAACCAACCAACCAACCATAAGCAATACATCAGGTAGACTATGTATTTATCAAAACAGTAAATCAAATAATGTTACAGTAAAATATTCAAGGAAATATAAAGTGGGCTTATCTGATATGGTATCTCAATGGAAAGTTGGCATGATGGTCTAAATTTACAAATCCTAGCAATGAAAATAATGAATGATATTAATTACTTTATGTGACAACTCAATTAGATGATGATAAATGTGTTTGAAACCTTTGTAACTGTTTCCTCAATACTTGCTGATTAGTAAATGGAGCGCAAATGGCTACATGCCCCCATGGTGCTTTTAAGGAGATTCCTGCTATGCCGACATAACTATGTGACAGATAAAAAATGTGCAGGCCATGAGCCGCTCCCTGTATGAGATTTGTCATCATATCCAGTCCAGTTGCTTCAGGGTCAGGACTCAAATTAATTCCTAACTGACTACAGCAGTCTGTGTGAGTGATAGTGCAGGCTGCTATTTTTGAACAATAGAAATGCATGTGTCTGCTTGCTAGATGGATGCAGTGGTGGCAGCAGGTCTTTAAATTGCCCTGTAATTTTCTAACCTTTTGTCAAACACAGCTCAGCAGAGTTCATCACTACACTGTAGCTCTGCAGGAGAGTATGTCCCTTTAAAACCAATTAAAACACTGTACAATGCTGTTATAACTGTGCTATAACAGGTTTACTAAGCATTTATAACACTATCAATTGCAAAACAGCCGACTAGATTGCTTCCATCACATAAGTGTTTTGAAAAATGGATATTGTGTCTAGTGTGGTCTTGTTTACAATTTTTGGTATATGTGGAAAAGAACTGTTAAACACAGCACTCCTTCTTTTATTAGTATTACAATACATGGACCAGGTGTGACAGCAAAACAAGATTTTTTTTTTTTATTTGTTATTCAAGGCTACAGGTTGCCAGAAATATAAAATGATTTCTTTATTTATTTAAATTCTATGTTTATTCTGTGTCTCAATTGGAGCTGCAAAGCCATCTCATTTGGGGGAATACTTTGAAAACACCAAACAAGAAGCCATTGTTTTACAGAACACGCTGATTTGTGGGCGTCATCAATATTTCTCAAAAGGGGAATATTGGCATTTCACTTTGAAGAACTTAGTAGTTATAAGAAATGAATGAGAAACATGAGCTCCACAATAAGTTTTTTTTTTTTTTTTTTAAGGTTTAAAACCCAGACATACATCACAAAATCTGCGTTATCTTGCTCTCGCCTAAAGGAAACTGCAATTTACCCATGAAATGTATTCAAAGGAATTAAACATTCTAGATCAAGTAAAACAAAGAACATACATCAAACTATCTGTAACTCCTGTGATTCAGTGATTTTATACTGCTTTGTAGTTTGAAATGAGAAAGATATGAGAACAAAAATAAATTAATTCCCAAGGACACAACACTCATTGTTAGTTTAGCAAAAGTTAGCAGAAGAGAGGAGAACTGCTCAGTTCACTGCAAGGTTAGCAACTCTCCTCTGGGAAAGCACTTGTTTCTGTTCAAACAGATTTTGTAGGCTGAAGATAATGGTGGTGTTGCACATCATTTAAACATAACCTTGAGTCAGAGACACTGAGGTCAAACGAATAAGTTTTTAGAAAGGCTCTTTACCGCAGCCTGGCAAGTCAGTCAAATAGCTTCTATAATGAATGTCACAAAAATCAGAGCACTGTAAATTATTTATTTACTTTAAGATATTTCACAACATTTCAATCAGTGCTGTTTAATAATATTAATAGTATTATATTATGATAAACACTTAACTGTAACTTCAACTGTAACACGTAACTTCAGATAAAGCATGTTTATGAATGATGTTTCATCCCAAACAACCTAGTCTGATAGAATGAATGTTACAAAATTTTTGAGCAAACTGAGTTTTCCATGCCTTGTTCTATGATTCGCGCAGTGTCCTGGTGAATTTAACACTAGAGGCGCTACAACAACAGAGCATTTATTCACTTTTACACAAATCATGACTATAATTGCTGAATATTATTTATAATAGGGATGTGCCTGAAGCTGAATACATTATTCAGAAAGTCACTAATAATGACTTTAAAACGAATAAAAAAAAAATATTCGGAAGACTGATTATCCAAAGAGCACAGGTATTAAGCGATATTTTAAATAAACATACACAAAATTGCATATCAATGATGAGTCTGTGAAGCCAGTAAAGCTGCGTTCACACTGCCAGTGACATCGCACGAGACAGCGACACCTTCCTATTCATTTTCAATGAGAGCACATCGACCTCCGGCGACACGAGAGATCAGATGTGGGTGTGTCCAGCGACGTGACAAAGTTGAGACAAGTTTAAATTTGTTCAAATGAAGAGCGACTTACGGGAGTGACAGCCAATACGAGAGAAGATGGTAGAGCTCACGTGATCCTTCTCTCTCTCTCAGCTCCTGCAGTAATGGAAAGATTAGGGGACCCACCCTCTGTAGCAGCTCATCAAACTGGGTCCTGTCAAGCCTGAAGTACTGCTGGAACCGGACTTCATTCAGCCGCAGCTCCTGCACCAACCCGTGCGGACTCAGGAGATTGAATGTTTTTGTGGACCCAGACCGACCAGCTGGGTTTGCGTTTTCGCCGCAGATAAACAGCCGCTATGGCAAAGTTTAATTCTACACATGTACTTTAATAAAATAATTATGTTCTCCACATTATGTTAAAATATGTGCACACAAAAGAAGCCTCAATTGTACTCTGCCATAAAACTTTACATTTACAGTGATTTCACCTGTTTGTAGGCTTTATAATTTGTTTTCCCAATTTTTTTTAATATTTGTATTTAATACTCAAAATATGTGCTTGACATTTTACAATTGTTTGAGACCTCATGCCTCTAGAATAACATTATTATACTTGCACACTGCACATAAACTTAAACATACACTAGACATAAACTAAAAGTCTTTTTCAGCAGATATTAATGTAAAAAATACCAGAAGAAGCCAAAGATAAAAGCACCGTTAATGTCGACAAGATATCTGGTGAGGAAAAAAAAAAATAAAAATAAAAAATAATATATATATATATATCCAAGGCCTATCCAAGGCATATTTTATATACAGAAACTATAAATTTACATTTTAATTACATATTATAAATAGTTTTTGAGACACGTCTGGATTAAGCCATACCCGCATCCAGATCTGTCCAAATACAGAGACAGATACAGATAATTTTGTCATAGTAACAGACAGGGCAGGACTGGTAATCTGGCATACCAGGCATTTTCCCGGTGGGCCGACGCAATTTGGGGCTGATCAGGGACGGACTGTCCATCGGGAGAACTGAATGAACAGAATGGACCGCGATAAGCTAAAATGAGCCACCGCGTTATGCATAACGGGCAACAAAATAGCACCGCGATAGGCAGAAAAGGACAGCGAATACCCCAACAAGTTTTGGGCCAGTTGCCATGTAAAATCCTGGACCGATTTATCTTCCCAGTCCAGCCCTGGTAACAGATACAAATACAGATAATGACTTCTCTGCACACACCTACTTTATAAACATTTATTATCACTGTTACTCACACACTGCTATGTTAATATCAAAACTCTTTTACTCTAATGCATCATTTGAAAAACGCTGCATTTTAATGTTTTTATTATAGACTCACCTACATTTACACACTTATTCCAATGTGATTAGCCTCTATTGTAGCTCAACTCATAGGGTATTGGACAGTTAAGTCTGGAGTATAGCCATATAGCCGAGTATATGTTCGAGCCCAGCTAAATACACAAGCTGACACATAAGATGAATGTATCATATAAGCGACACAAAATCACGTTTTTGACTGTTTTTGGCTGTTTCTGAACATGTGCTTTTCATATCACATTTTGTTTTTGGACACTGCCTGTTTTGTATCTACCTCACATTTGCTTTTTTTAGAACAATATTGTTTAGGTTTAGGTTAAAGTTTTAGGTTAGGTAGGTATGTTAAAATCATTAAAAATGTCTCGGGTTACTTAAGTGTAACCCTTGTTCCCTGAAAAAATCGGAATGAGATGCTGCGCTGAGAAAAGCGCTTTGGGAACATCTTATAGTTGTGACCAGCTGTGAATATGTGTGCAACACGTCAATGAACATTGACATGAACATGAACAATTTATAACCTCTGCCGGTGTAATCAATGGTGAAAAGCCCAGTGTGAAAGCCCTGTGTCCCTCAGTTGGTACCCCTTAGGGGCCAAACATGAAGGTTCCACAGGTCGGGCCAGGGATGAAATATTGTCCCCTATGCCTGAGACAGAAGGTTCCTCTTGTTCGGAATCGCCCAAGGCGAGCCGTCGAGGAGAGACATTATTTCCGAGAACCATACCCTGTTCGGCCTCTTTGACCAAGAGATTTTGCAGTTCTTTTCACAGTAGACATGCCTGCTTCGGTTTACGGTAGTTGGGACCACGCCGTTGAAACGTCTACAGCCCCTCCCCCTGAGTGTGGCGAGGACGAAATTGCCTGAAGGCTTCCTCGTGACTTTTTGCCTCCTGGAACCTGGTGATAGCTACATTCATAGCATCACCAAATAAGCCAGAAGGAAAAACCGGGGCATCGAGAAGGAAAGTTCTTGTCCCTGTCTCTGATGCCCGATAGGTTAAGCCACAAGTGTCTCTCAGCCTTCCCCACAAGTGTGGAGGTGATCCTGCACAGCTTTGTGGGGAGAGTGGGTCTCTTTAGTAATGACGCCTAGCCAGGCGAGAGATAACCCGCAAGTGTCTCTTCTACCGGCTACATCACCGAATATTTCAGCAGATTAGCCTAGTATGCCTGTAACACTGCCATAGTGTGCAGGGCAGCACCAGCCTGACCTGCTGTCTGATAAGCCTTCCCCACAAGCATGGAGGTGGTCCTGTACAACTTTATGGGGAGAGTGGGTCTCTTTAGCCTGGCAAGAGATAACCCGCAAGTGTCTCTTCTACCTTGCGGCATCACCGAATACCCCCGAGCCTCAGCACCCACGATTAGTTGAAAATTTCAACGTCGAGGGTATGAAGACACAGGAAGTATAAGGATTCCTTATAAGGAGGTCATAAAAGAAAGGAAGGGACTGATATAGCGTTCCCTTCCCCCTTTTTTATTTCTTTCAATTTTCTTTATTTATTTATTTTGGCCACCAGATCGGGGTGTCTCTTAATTCCACAGCCACTGTCATTCTTTTTCTTTTTTTTGAAGAGAAAAGAGAAAAGGTTCACTGCACACTGCCTAACAGATTCTAACTCCTAACAGAGGAAAGAAATTTTGACTACCCTACCACCCTTGGAGTTCGTGAGGTTGAATCCTAGGACATGCTGAGTGACTACAGCCAGGTCTCCTAAGCAACCAAATTGGCCTGTTTGCTAGGGAGGTTAGAGTCACATTGGGTAACTTCCTTGTGGTCGCTATAATGTGGTTTGTTCTCAGTGGGGCACGTGGTGAGTTGGCCGTGGATGCCACGGTGGATGGCATGAAGCCTCCACATGCACTATGTCTCTGCGGTAACACACTCAACAAGCTACGTGATAAGATGCATGGGTTGATGGTCTCAGATGCTGAGACAACTGAGATTCGTCCTCCACCACCCAGATTGAGGCTTGTCACTACGCCACCACAAGGACTTAGAGTGCACTGGGAATTGGACATTCCAAATTGGGGAGAAAAAGTTGGAGAAAAAAACAGGTAGTTCACCCTCAAGTAATAACAAACACATATGACTGTGTTTCTTTGGTGGAACACAAAATAATATATTTATCAGAATGTTCAAGCTGCTCTTTATGATGCAATGAAAGTGAATGGGTACCAGGGACAACTGTGGTCACCATTCACTTTCATTGTATTGAAAAGAGCATCTTAGACAGTGCAAAATGTTGGGGTTATCCATGTATGTATTTGTATCTGGCAAATTTATTGTAGCTCTATTTAGTTCTGTATTTTACCATTTGATGGTTGTGAGTCTAGAGAAGATCAAAATATTACACTTTTCCAAATGGTGGCAGCCAATGTGACTTGTGGAGCGTGACGGGCATTCATTGTGCACTTCTATATCAAGAAGTTCAGATTCAGTCTTGGTTGCATGTCTGAGGTTTTGTGGCACAAATGAAACAATTCTGAGAGCTTTGTTACAGGTTACATTTTTACCAATTCAAACTTCACCAATTGACCATTGCTAGTCTTCTGGTTAGCTGTTACTCAACAAATAACTTTTAAGGCATTCTTATCATTTAATTAACTGGTAGGTGCACCAATGGCTAAATTGTTGTGCTTAGAATTAATAAACAAAAGAGCACATAACTGCTTGTGTTGTTTTAGATAAATCTGAACAAATATTGAAAAACTATGTTTGCAGATTTATGCAACAGCTGTTCAGATCACAATTTGCATTCATTAGACCAAGTTTAAAAAGCATACTAAAGAACAACTTTTTCTCTGCTGATCCTGGGACAAGAAAAATGTTCAGTTAAGACACAATAATAATTTCATGATTTCAGTGAGACACACACGAACACATGCACACACATAAAATATGTACAGAAGTCACTTACTTCTCCGTTTTTATCAGGTCTACATTTGACAAATTGATTATGTGAAACTTTAGACACCGTGGAGACAGGGGCATTGAATATCAGGTGACAGCAGGAAAGTGAGCATGCATGAAAAGTTTTGAGTGACTCTAAATGCCAACCAGAGATTGAGAGTAAGATATTTCGCTATTAACAACTCAGCTGTCGCCCTCATCATAATCTGCATAACCATTCGGAATGATAATTGACATTTTCAACAAATCCGGTGCTTCCCTCAAACTGAGTGATTTCAGCTCTCATTCCAATGCATATAAGCTGCATTAATTTGATCTCGAAGGAATGGTTCAACTGCAGTAACATTTTGATTGAAAAGCTCAAGTGAAATGCATTTACCTTGAAGACCATGGCACCCTCTGCTACATGGTTATCGACTCTGGTAGGATCGCAAAGACTGCAGTTGCATGAGATATAGTTGTGGAAACGCTATGCTAATGTACAGGTTTTCTGTCACAAATTGCTTTTGGACTTAAGGTTAAATTTGGACATTTGCAGTGCACATATTTAAAGTATTTTGCCATATGATAAGAAATTAAGAGATAATGAGCAAGATATGACATGCCAGAGTGAATTTAGTCTAGAGTTGTCATTCCACACTAATATGGTTTGAAATAGTTCCATTCATACACATCTCAGTTGATATTAATAACAGAATGGCTTAAACAGGCAATATGAGTTATGCTTGTGAGATCTGTGGTATAGTTTTTAATATCTTTATTGATTTTATGTAGTTAAAATATTATGAATAGAATCTACTAATTAATGTCACAACATTACACAACAAGGCTGTGCTTTACAATGACGTTGAGTGCCAAAAAAAACCATGTAATGCTAAGGCTCACGACAACAAATTTTAAGTCTATTTCTAAGATTAACACATTTCAATTCCATTACAAATCTTTAATTTATTTAATAAAATGTAAAATATTTTTTTCATTTATTTAATTTATTAACAAAACTAATTTTGTTATTAATTCAAAATTTGTTATAAAACAGAAATGCATACATCTAAAAAAAAAAAAAAAGGTTTTTGTGTAACAAGTCATGTAATATAATTTAGCAAAATTGTTTTCATGGTCATGTATGTTCATCAGATTAGGCTAGCATTTAAACAGGTAGTTCAGGGGGCCTGGGTAGCTCTGTGAGTAAAGATGCTGACTACCACCCTTGGAGTTCATGAGGTTGAATCCCAGGGCATGCTGAGTGACTCCAGCCAGGTCTCCTAAGCAACCAAATTGGCCCGGTTGCTAGGGAGGCTAGAGACACATGGGGTAACTTCCTCATGTTCACAATAATGTGGTTCGCTCTTGGTGGAGTGCATGGTGAGTTGTGTGTGGATGCCGCGGTGGATGGCGTGAAGCCTCCACATGCACTGTGTCTCCGTGGTAACGCATTCAACAAGCCACATGATAAGATGCATGGGTTGACGGTCTCAGACGCTGAGGCAACTGAGTTTCGTCCTCCACCACCCGGATTGAGGCAAGTCACTAAGCCACCTAGGGTCTTAGAGTGCATTGGGGATTGGGCATTTCAAATTTGGGAGAAAAAGGGCGCAGCAGTATGAAAATAGACATTGATGTTCAATATATAGTTAAATGTATTAATAAAATGGTTGGAATATACAATTTTTCCACAATTTAATGTAACAACTTTTTTTGGCATTCAACAACAGCATCAGAGTTTTAGAAACAAGTGTTTGTGCCTTGTATAGTTGGGTTAGTGGGCATTTTTAAATGGAGGGAGGAAAGGAGTGAAGTACTGTATAGGTAGATGGATAACTGGATACACAGAGATGGATAGGTAATTCTTAATAATTGCATCTTCTGCAAGTAACAGAACTACAGCAGAAGAAAGACAGAATTTGATCAAAAGTGACTGCAGCTATATCACAGCACCCCACATGACCCATTTATACCATATCTGTCAGAGCCTCAGTACTCAGTCAGTGGCTTCATATGCATTAGTTCCTGTATTATAGGCTCTGCCTTTCTGTTTTCATTCCTTCATGGTGATCTTTATGTCTGTTTATATTAGTGCTGTTCACTGAGCAGAAGGAACTGCTTGCTGAGATCAGGCGAAAATCATCACTGAGAATGCCTACGGAAGATCTTTCATACAGTAGGACAAAGCATGCATTATTTGATTATAGCTGGTTATGGGTACAAACTGCATCCTGGTGATCCATATCTGAACATTAATTTACTTGCAGAGCCATTGTAACACATAAACTAGGAGAACAGGGTGTAAGATTATCAATAATTCAACATACTATGTGTTTCCCAGACATGACCTCATCTATTCACAACAAAACATTGAAATACTTGGAAAAACCACTTGACTTGAAATAAAACATTATTATAACCCCCCCCCCCCCCCCAAGATGTTCTGCATTCATCTAGAGCTATAAGACAGAACACAACTGAGCTTCCTCAATGAAAAACAAAAACAAATAAAGATAATTGGCATTACTGAGATGGTTAAATTCTCTAAAGTATTCTTCACTTTCCTATTTTTTATTTTTTTAACTCAATCAATTGGGGAATTAAGGATAAGTGGAATTAAGGATCAGTAAACTTCTGTTTTCCTCCTGAATTATTATCAAATCAAGGGTATCGTTTAACACTTTCACTGAGGTGAAGATTCACAATACTAATTAGCTAAACTGATCTCTAATTTGTTTAGGTCAGCTGGGTTTTTAATTAAATAGCAGTTAAATCAAATCAGCATCTCAAGGACCAGATAGCATCACAGGAAGATGTATATGTTTTAATAAAACTTAATCTCAAGCCATACTTCAACTTGGCTTGTTCATTGTCATCATCATCATCATTATCATCATCATCATTTTTAAAGTAACAATCTCTGATAAAAAAGGAAAGAACCCTATTCTGCCAATAAAACATGAAACCCTTATGCTTTCATTGTATTCCCTGTAATGTATATCTACCTTGCATGGAAACGTATTGCCTTGCTGCTTTTATCATTTTATGTTAGTTTTAGATCAGTTAATGTCTTTATGAACATGAGTATGATCATTTTTAATAGTCAATATGAGAAATGACACATATTTGGGTACTTGGATGCATAACATTATTGTTATCTGCTAATCATGGAAGAAAAAGTGTGAAGGAAATATGTAAATAAGGAAAAATACTCCCACTTTAATGACTTAACATGATATGCCACTGATTTTCTATCCAAGAACACACAATGACTGGTTTAATGCCTTATATGGAAATATTACTGGGCCTCATATTCCAGTGTTTATTATTAGACAATGATATATATATATATATATATATATATATATATATATATATATATATATATATATATATATATATATATATATATATATATATATACACACACACATGGATCAGCCACAATGTTAAAACCACCTGCCTAATATAGTGTAGGTCCCACTCGTGCCACCAAAATCAGTGCCAACCTGCATCTCAGAATATTCTGAGATGCTATTCTTCTCACCACAATTGTACAGAGTGGTTATCTGAGTTACCTTTGACTTATTCACACTGAAAACCTGATAAGTTGTCTTTACTAAATTGATTGAGTAAACTCGTTCCCTCAATTGAGTGGTGTCACCTGTTAGACTTGTGTAATTAAGTTCACTGTAGGTGTTCATAATGAATTTAACTATTTAAGTAAAGGTAACTAGATGCAATTAGACTAAACTCAGATATTATTATGTTGTGTATTATGTCCTAATGTACAAATGTATTATGTCCTATTTATATGTTGTTGCTTCTACTTAATAAATTTAGTTGATCTGACAAATTTAGATGGAGTATTCCCTCTAGACTCAATTTTGTACTGTTTGAGTTATCAATACTTAAAATCTTAAGTACATGGATTTTATTGTTAAATAAGTTCAAGGAACATAGATATTTAAGTTAGGAGCCCAAAACATGACATTTTAAGTAATATTGAATTAATTTTTCCAATAATGATGGCATTAGGGTTTACAGTGAAGTTTAAACCAGTCTGGCCATTCTCTGTTGTCCTCTCTCATCAACAAGGCATTTCCATCTGCCGAACTGCTACTTACTGAATGTGTTTTGTTTCTGGCACCATTCAGAGTAAATTCTAGAGACTGTTGTGTGTTAAAATCCCAGGAGATCAACATTTACAGAAATACTTAAACCAGCCCATCTGGCACCAAAAGTCATGCTACGGTCCAAATCACTGAGATCACATTTTTCTACATTCTGATGGTTGATGTGAACATTAACTGAAGCTCCTGACCCATATCTGTATGATTGTATGCACTGGACTGCTGCCACACAATTGGCTGATTAGATAATCGCATGGATGATTGTTGGTGCCAGACAGGCTGGTTTGAGTATTTCTGTAACTGCTGATCTATGCATATACAGACTGTATGTCAGTTTGAACAAACACACTAGGATTGTAGGTTCTAAATTATTTTATATCAAAAGTTTGATTGATTTATGTAATGAAATACTACTTAACTTTATTTATTATTATTTTATTTTTTTGGCTATATGTTTCACATTAATATGACTTTTTATCTGACACTCCAGGATGTGGTTAATTAAGGTCTTTGATCATATGATCTAATTCACTTGTAGTTTGCTGTTGTTTTCCATTAAACGGGAGTTTGTATTAATAAACCTTTGATTGCATACTTTACTGTGAGTCAAAATATCTAAGTATAAGTAATGTATTGCCATTGACAAAACAAGCCTTTTTGGAAATATTCATTGAGTTGCATTTTTGTCCCTTTCTATGCTGTATTTCTTGATTATGGCCCACCTTATATTGTTGCTTAAAATCATCATTATAATAATAGCCATGTTGTCCACATTAAACTCGTCATTTGTTTGCGTACAGTAGCCTAAGTGAAAAAGCAAACCAATAAATATTGTCCCATTCCATGTGTTGACCTCAGTGAGTGAAGTGTCTTCTTCGCATGCGTTCACCCTGAGTTCAGCTCTAGTTAAGAGTACGCAGGAACTGATGGGCGGTCAGTTTCTTCACCTATCCGAGCGCGAGAGCACCACCGACCGTGCGCTGAGCGCGTTCACTCTCTTTCCCGGAGTATTTCTGCTTCTTTCCTCACAACCCTGTTTCAGCACCACTGGAGCTGTTCACCCACGGAGCATTCTCTCGCACTTGAGATCAGTTTGTTGATCCTCTTAAAGTGAATTTGGAAAAGACGAAGCTCAGAACGAGGCTGAAGCATCTTTAAGAGCGCGTAGCCTACATCTCTCTTAGCACGTTAACAACAAATGTGCTGCCTCAGAATACTCACTATATCACTACATCGCCTCAGCGGTTCTGAAAACGCTTGAAAACGTCTCGCCTGAATGCCGAAAACTTTCCAGGAATATTTAGGAGCATTTGGGTGGATTTTCGTTTCATTTTCTTTCAGTAATACCCACTGAGTGAAAGTAACACTTTTGGAGCTATTTAAAAGCGGAATACGGAGTGAACGCTGCGATCTGCGGGGATTCAGATTTACGGTCCCTCTGTTTACACGGTCGTTCTCTGCAGACGGTTCAGTTTGGAAGTTTCTGAGTTTCCTGACGGAAGAAAATGGGCATAACTGGCTATTTTGTTCTGCCGTGGAAATGTCTGGTTGTTGTGGCTCTAAGACTGCTGTTCCTTGTGCCCGCAGGAGTGCCAGTGAGAAGCGGAGACTCTTATTTAAAGGACAACATCACTGTCAGACAGGGAGACAGTGCCGTCTTGAAGTAAGTCAATGATTATATTATTTATATTGTGAAAAGTCTATGTGAGTTTCTCGTCGCGCGCAGTGTTACATAATGCATTTGAACAGTCGTATGCTGAGACCAAGGGCTGTATTGATATGTGCTTAAGGAGTGTAATTTTTTCACTTTTGATTGGCTTAGTATGTTTAGAAATATTATTATTTTAATAAAAAAAATTTTATTTTGAAGGTACGCTAATAATTGTTTATGTGCTCGTCATTAATTTTTAATTAAAAATGAAATATTGTTATTAACCTGTCTGCTGTTTGCACAGCTAATTTTTCTGCTGGAGTTGTTATAGGAATTCATAGTGTGATCTGTCTGGTAATGCAATCCGCATGCTGTCTGGTCTATGTCATCAGCTTCGGTGGCCTATTTAGATGAATAAGTAGTTCACCAACAAATCAGATTTCAGTTTGACTCAATTCTCCATCTTTCGCACTGACTCCCTCTCTCTCTCTCTCTCTCTCTCTTCTTCTATCTTGCTCTTCCCTGTTTTGCAATTCTCCCTCCTTTTCTGTCTCAGTGTCTCTCTTTCTCTCCCTCTCTCCCTTACGCACACAAACACACACAAGCAATCCTTGGTGCACGCGCGCCCACATGCACTCTGTAGTGGATCCTGGCTTAGGCGATATAGGCTGGCACCTAGGGCGGCAACGCTCTCTGTGGCGGCACGACAGGGTACCTGCCAGGCCGCCCCCGCGTAGAGCTCGCAAAATCGCCATGAGAAAAATGTGCCCGAATTGTGCCGCTCGTCTCTCCTGGCTCTCATGTTCGCGATGGGAGATAGGTGCCTCAAATCGTGCCACCCTTCCACCGCACAGCTTGCAAGATTGCGATGGGAGAAAGGTGACCCAACAGGCTACTCACCCTTAAAGGCTCAAAATGGATAGAATTATGGATGTTTATAATGCATTTTTACATTACGAACAAACATAAGATAACCATGATAAAGGCCTATAGTGGCTACACCATGAAACATACTCTTCTTTGTGGTCTTGCAATAATTCATATAACCATGTGATTGCTGGACAGATATGACCAAGTCATTGATGATTTTGCATCAATGAAAACTAGGAGGGGAGGGTTACATTTTAAATTAGGAGTTAGGTGTAATAACACAGAGTAGCAGCAATTTGTAAGAATTCTGCCATATACTTAATTTATTGACTCTCTTTATTTGATTATAATTTATAATTATAATTTAACTGTGCAATTTAAATTATGTACTGTACATACTGTACAATGTCAACGCTATATATATATATATATATATATATATATATATATATATATATATATATATATATATATATATATATATATATATTTAAGGGCCGTTAAGGGTAACAAGTAAGCCAGAACCGCCTCTGCATGCACTTACAGTACCATTATTGATTCTGACTCTAGATCTGATGTCTATTTTATGAAGTTTGATAAATGTGGGGAAACCGTCAATCTTTTTACCAGCCGAGGGAAACAGCAGACTATGCCTCCTCCATTTTTTGCTTTTGCCCTGAGCATGGTACAATACGCAGTAGGGGACGTTTTGTACAACACTAGACAGTAGCCTGTGGTTGTCTCCTTTGACACTTGGCTCAAGAACCTCTTTCCAAAAGAATGTGTCATTTTATCTGGAACAAAGCTGCACAACTCCACTGCTGGAGACAGCAACAGTGACGTGGGTCTTTATTCTGTAGATCTTTTCAGAGGACTTTGATGCATGCATAAACCTCCTTTGAATAAGGAGACATTCATGTGCAGACTGTCCCTTGTTTTTTATTTTATTTTTCTCACATTTTTCTTTTCACAAAATGTGATAAAAATCGCTACTAACCTTTTATATGTAAAGTTATGTCCAATTTTACAACTTTATTGCCATTACGATGTAATGCTGTAAACCCCAAAACATTTTAAATGAAAATGGCTATTTACAGCTCAAATAAGAGTTTTAACAGAAGAATTAATGTATGTGCAGTTATAAAATCCTAAGCTTCACATTTCTGTCTATAAACCCTCCAAAACGTCTGTTGTAAGCGCCTCGCATTAATCATTGTAAATGTTTTTTTAACATTGTAACAATGTATTTAACATTATGCCACAAAAACTACTGATTGAGCTTAACTTGTATTGAACCTAGACTATTCCTTTAAGTACTGTACTTTTGCTAATGTACACAGATTCTAGATTGATCTATCAATTGATTTAGTATGAATCACTTTGAATTAGTATATATCCCAGAGGCTAATATTTCAGCCAATATTCAGAATTTTTTAATTAGAGACATCGACCGATAAATTTTCCCGTTTGGCTGATTTATTTAATGAGAGCGGCGAAAATCGCTTGCTTGTATGTGAAGCGAGACATGTAAATGACCCGTCATGGTTCATTTTGTTTTTATGTGCCATTATGTTACTACAATAATAGACCAGTGATCAACACAGTGTAATTTAAATGGTCCACATAAATGAGCTGGGGCAGATGCGTTTGAGCTCATAATGTTAAAGTGCTTGTCTGTTTCATTCTCCCTGTCTCTCCTCAACAGTTCCTTGTAACTTTTAACTGTCTTGTCTAATGATAAAAAGGCAAATATCAATAAAACTAATATTATACACCATCTGCAAATATGCGCATATCTCGTTTAAACAGATGTAATAAACAAACCTCACAAAACTTGAGCAGATCCAGAATCCTATGGAGCACTCTTTTATTTGTCTCTAAAGCATGTATTCTATAAACCTCTCCTTAGCAGTTCCCTGTCATTTTTAGCTTTCTTTTCTAATGATAAAAGGCAAATATCAATATAACCTCTATTATATACAATTTGCAAATATGCAGATATCTCAATAAAACAGATCTCATTCATGAACCTCACGAATATTCAACATTTTCTTCCCACTGAGCGCTCATCTAATATCTTCCTCTGAAGTGCATATTCTATCAGCTAGAATAAAAACTTCAGGATCAGGATAAAAATTTTCACTGATTCACAAATCATGAGGGTCTCTCTGTGACAATCCAAGCAGGTGATCCAGGCAGTTTAAACTGTCATGTTCCACATGAGCACGCAGGGGCAGACTAGCCATAGAGTGCACCGGGTGTTTTCTCGGTGGGCCGCTGGGTAAATTGGGCCGGCCCGGTGCTGGGCAAGTACCGGCCCATCTTACAGGCAATACAGGCAGCCGCCCTGGGCTCCAACTTGCCTGCGCAGATGTATTAACAATGTGAAAACTTATTAAACTCTGAAAGAGAAGCCAATACAATGACTTTTATTTAGAAATAATGTAATAGCTGGCTTTTAGTTTGAATTACTTACACATCGGAGCGCAAATTGATATGTACGCATAAACTCTTTGGCTATGTCAGTCTTTGAGGCTTACTTTGTTTAAAGGATGGCAGAAACAGCTCTTGTCAAAGTATAGGGCTTTATACTTTTTCTCAAGAATAATCTGGGGAAGGAATTAAAACACTACATATATAAAGACGCAACAAACTCACATAGAGGGAAAATATCTGCAAATCTCTACACTTTAAGAGATATGTTTATTTATTTATTTTACATATATTTATTTTTGTGTATTTATATATGCACATTTTCTGGCCAAATTAGTTTTCACTGATATTTTAAAATAAACATTTACTCATAGTTCATTGAGTAATTAAAATTAAATTTTAAGCATTGTCATCAGTGTCCTGCTGTGTGACACTTTTTCATCTAACAATTTAAACCACATTTTATGATCTTGTATGGCTATAAATACATACATAATATATTATTATTATACTTGTTGTTCCCAAAATCTTACATTTACAAAGACAATAGTTTATTTGCACTTCTTTATCAGCACTGACTTCACAGCACCTAAAATACACACTTTCCCTTGTACGTTCATGTATATTTTAACCTAACATCTGTTTGTTGGAAATTTTCTGTTATTTGTCTGATCCATAAAGCACTTATTTTTAGTGCTTTCTCTAAAAAAAAAAATACAAATAAAAAATAAATACACATCACATTTACAGTGGTGTTATTAAAAAAAAAAAAAAAAAAAAAAAAAAAATTTTTGCACTGGTGGGGCCCATTGTCATGACTAGCAGTTAATAGAAATTTCTTCTTTCTTTTTTTTTTTTTTTTTTAACACAAAAATCTGAAATTGAGCCAGAAAATGAAAAAAATGAGCTGGTGTGTTATGGTGTGGTGTGTTGGGGGCCGGGTTTGATGGGCCGCTCTGGACCAGAAAGTATAGGGCCACTTTTTATTCCCAGTCCGTCCCTGCAAGCGTGTGAGTGCAACTTCAAAGTAAAAGCAATTCACGTGTGCTATAAGTAAAAGTCTTATTCAATATGCACTGTATGTACAATTGGATTGATTTGATATTTTTTGAGTAAATGCAATTGCTAAAGTGAACATGCCATCCATGTTTGTTGGACTACTGTGTGTACTGTTATTTCCTTCTTCCTAATATATTAATAATTTATTCATGAGCAAATAAATTACTAAAATTAGATGACTAAACAGAAATGAAAAGAAACTTCTATCTACCATTTAAAATACAAAAAAGTTAAATAGATTAGTTTTTTAAGTTTTGAGTGAAAGGAAATGTGAAAGGAAATATATTGAGAAAATATAGTGCTAAATAATAGCAATTTATTGTATTAAATTGTGTGTTATATCAGCATTGTATTGGTCTATTGACCACCCTGCACTCTGGATATATGCATTGGCCATTAAAAAACCCATATTGGTAGGCCACTACTTTGCATGGCTGAGCAGAAGTTTTTGATAAGGAGTTTTGTGGACTATTACTATTACACAGATGATAAGAGATCTACACACTGCAAAAAATCCAACAAATCAGCATGAATGAAGATAGTGGAATGAATGCTGCAAGTCTTGATTTTTGACTTTCTGATCTTAGATCAATGAACTCTGTTTGTTAGACTCATTTCACACAGACACAAGAGAATCTCTGGACCTTATTTCTCAGTCTTTTTCCACTTGAAGTCCTTTCACTTGAGAATTAAATCTGTCATACCATCTGTCAACTCAGAGTGCTGCTTTTCCCCTCATTCTCTCTTAATTTAGCCGTTCAAATTGACTTTGATTTTCTCAATCATTAATGTGGCACAGTATGGTCCTTCCACTTTTGATTTTACGTAATCAGAATCAGAATGAGCTTTATTGCCAAGTAGGGGCATTAGGACTAAGTGGTTATTGCAGGGGCAGCTCAAGCAAATTTGTATTGCTGGTGCTGAATAGGTGCTAAATCATTAATAGGGAGAGCTGAGGTTTGGTCACTAAATATGTGCAAAACCCTGTCATGGTCCTGTCACTCTATCAGTCTGGGTTTTTGTCTGACAGGACCGTGGCATTATTGTCCCATGTCTGTCTTGTGTTTCATTGTCTGTCTTTGTGTGAGCACACTGTTTTGCTTGTATTCCCTCACTCTAAGTCCTTCTTGTTTCATGTCTGGAGCACAGTGTCTGAATCCTGACTTCCTGTCTAGTTTCAGTCTGTGTTGGAATCCAGACACTCATGCTTCATGTCTGACTGTTATTGACGTGGGTGCATTGCACTTATATCATCTTGGCAGCATGCATTTACGTCAATAGTTTGTCTGGCTCTCGTGAACGCGGGTGCGCCTCGCATCATGCTCGCGTTGTGAGCCCGGGTCACGAGCTGCCTTCATGTTGAGATTCGGTCACTTCGGTCTAAGGTGTCGGGTGTGTGTGTGGATGAACTCTCACACAGGTGTCCTGTCTTGTTTTTGTCACCTGTTGTGTGCATCTAGCGGTATTTGCCTCGCGATATATGCTCAGGTTCTGTTTAGTGTGAGAATGTGTGGCATTGCATTGTTTAGCATTGCTACACATTCTCTCATCTTGTTTGTCGTTTGGCATGAGCATATATTGCCATATTGTATTGGCGATGTGCTCTCATGCTCATCATTTGTGTCTTTTGTTGTCTTGTGAGAGCACTTGGCTTTGTTTTGTTTCTGTATCTCCGCTTGTCTCACTGTCTTACGTCATACCCCGCATCCATGTTTGCTTATTATTAGTTCATTTTCCTCACCTGTCCCCTGTTAACCTGTTTGATTTCTCTCCCTATTTTAGTCTCCTCATGTTTACTGTCCTGTGCCAGTTCGTTTTGTTTCCAGTCTTGTTTGTTCAGTTGGCGTTGGCCTCATGTTCAGATGATCTAGTTAGTTTCTTAGTCTGGTTTCCCATCTCTGTTTGGTCCAGTCGGTTCTGGTCCCTGATTTGTCTGCCCAAGCCCCTCTTTGGTTATCTCTGCCCTGTAATTTTTAGTTTTCCCTCTTATTTTTATTGTTATTATTTTATTTGTATGTAAATAATTTCCTTCTTTCACTCTGCGTTTGGGTCCTGAGCCTCATTCTCAGCATTCGTGTCGAACCCGGCATTACCAAGCCATTTTATTAATATCAGTTTGCATGTGATGACAACAGAAGTTAAATCTTTATGCTGCAGCATCAATAAAACAGGCAACATATTTTCAGGTGTGTTTTCAGCTGTTTACAGTACAGGTACAGCAAAACAGTGTATCCTTATTGGGATTCTGGGGACATACTCCCCGGGGAAAAACATTTAGCAAAAATGGCATTAAAGCTAAATGGCACTAAATTCTGGTGACTTTAAAAGCAGCATTTTTACAAGTATATATTGGGCTACAAAGTATTGATACAAGACTTCTTCACACAGCACATCCAGCACTAGTTAAAGTTTCTCAAAATCAGCTACCATTCGAAAATAAAGAAATAAAATAAAATAGCCTGCTGTGGCAGTACCATGGTATTGTGATGGTATCAGATGGCAGTACTGTGGTGCATTAATGTACACCATGCTATTTACACAGTACCCCAATGTACATGTACAAAAAAACATGCAATGATACTTTTTGATTCCTGATTGGTTGGAAAAAATGTATTTACCGTGAGTTGTTCAAAAGCTGCACACGCATAAAGACATTATTAATTGCTGTCAAACAAAGGATGCACTTGCAGCTTTAGATTAAAAAAAATTGCTATCACCGTACATATTGCAAAATTGTCTGTGACTTAAACAACAGCAATCTTTATTGTAGTAAACTATAAAGTTTCCTTACAAAAGCAGTTTATTATTTTTGTCTTTTGTCTCCTCGCCAGTGAACCTCCATAACAATGTCTATGGGAACACTGCGTTATGCTTTTTTGATAAATTTGCAGGTTAACCTTGGTAGAAGGGCTCTGGTTGTTACAAAGCAGGTTCTGAGGTTGTTAGGTTATGGGGACTGCTCTAACATTATTGAGAGAGAGCTGGAGCTGGAGTGTGCTTAAAAAAGTTTCAACAGTTAGGTTTATCTCCTAATCTGCTCTGTGTATCATGAGATCAAGAAATAAGAGACACACAACATGATTGCTAAAATATTGTCAGGGTAAATGTTTCTTCATATAATCTTTACACAGAGGATAATCTGCTTGCTGTTACAAACATTTGCTGAGGGTGCTACAGGAGTGACATGGACTTTATTGGGAATGCTGATGCACAAGCTAGCCCCTTCCTAGTGCCACCTCTGCCAAGTATGCTTGCACACACAAGGAATTTGTCATGGTGACAGAAGCTTCCAGTGAAACATGAACTTATTGTGAAAAGCTTGTGGAAGACTTCCTAAAAAGTTTGACCCAAGTTAAACAATTTAAAGGCAATGCTACCAAATACTAACAAAGTGTATGTAAACCTCTGTCCCACTGGGAATGTGATGAAAGATATACAATTTGAAATAAATCTTTCTACGATTATTCTGACATTTTGCATTCTTAAAATAAAATAGTGATCCTAACTGACCTAAGACAGGGAATGTTTTCTATGATTAAATGTCAGGAATTGTTTTGAGTTGGAATTGAGTGTAAATGTGTTAAGGTTTATGTAAACTTCTAACTTCAACTGTATTTCCATAGCAACGTTGCATTAGGTAAAGTAAGTTCATGCTTGTATTGATGTCAGAAGTCACATCTCAATCCATTTTTGTATTGATCTCTGACAGTCAGATCACGTCTTTTACTTTAGATCAAGTAAAGCTTCTGCATAATGGAGAACTGTTGAGACAACCCGTCACAAACACTGTCATGCTGCATTCTTTGAGCCCCAACTTCTCTGTAGCACTGATTCAAATGGCGACTGCTATTGTGTGCCTGTGCACACCTGGAGATGTGTGGTGTGATTTATCTATCCCCCAAAGAAAAGCCATTTCAGCTCAGCCAAAGCAAATGAACATTGGCAGACTTTAGCCAAGCCAGAAGCCATGATTTCTGCTTGAGGAAACAAGACATTTCTAAGACAGCATTTTCCCTCTTGTGTTTTTTTAGGGGGAAAACATGCAACATTGTGGCAGAGCCTTCACTTTTACAGCATGTGAAAAGTTGTCATGTTTTTGATTGGACTAACAAAACACTTGGCTTGTCAGTGTGGTGTGAAGCTGTGAGCTGCTGAAACGTTTTGATAGTCAAACTGGTGCATTATACTGTTTTAAAATTGCATGAACTACAATACAAACTGATGGGTGAATGTTGACATTGACAAATTATTTGAATACCGACTGAAGTTTTGGTGCACAATTTTCCAGCCACACGTCTGTGCATGATCTGAATATTTTTTTGGCTTAATGTGTTAATTATGTGAGTATTAAATAGAAGTAATGAGAATATTCATCAGCCGGTGGCAAAAGACACACAGATCTAAGTGCTAGTAGTACAAAATTGTGTTCTACCTGTAGAAACTGCTTTATAGTTATTATTATTATTGGTATTCTGTTGGATATTTATATTACCACAGTTAAATAGTGGATAGATTTGGAAACGCTGAAAGCAGCGCAGGTTGTCTTGCAAACCTTCTGAAGTAAATGTTAAAAGATTGCTATTGTAACTGGAAAAATACTTGTAGCATAAATAAATGAAACTGAAAGACGAAGCATTTTATCACATTATTGTGCGTGGATTCCAAACATCCACAGATTTGCATTGGGAGGAATTGTTTACTGTTTTATAGTGTTTCAAGCTTTTGTTTATACACAACCAGTTGCATCAGTCATTTATGTAATACTTGTATTGCCTTAAAATTGTGTACATTTTTGAGTTGTTATTAATTTGTACTGAATAAAATCATTAGGTGAAAAGAGCTGTCAATCAGAGCATCCCAAATCAGGAATCCAAAATCAGCCACCAACCATTATTAGTGAAGGAATTGAACATACCAAGAGGTATTAAGCTAACATGGATGCTGTCACATTTTGTGAAGGGAAGAGATGAGAGTGAGGATCCAAAAGCTGAACTTCAATTGAAAATAAAATATGATACAACGATTAAGGTAAACATACAAAAAAAAAAAAAAAAAAAAAGTAACAAACTCTACAGCAATGGGATGCTAATAACACAGCACATACAAACAAGAACCAAAACAGGAACAAAGAACAAGATGAGGGTATATGTACACATGGGCTGACAAGGAACACCTGGGATACAATTAGTGCAATGGACAGGAAGACAGACATAAGAGGAAGATACAAAACTTCAGACTAAGAGTCTCTTCAAAACAATAGTCCTTGGAGGAAAACATAAACATGAGATGACAGATGCTTAATTGTCTTTCCTTTCTTTTTTTTTTATTGAACTGCTGGTTTGATTAAGCCAAATGGCGTAAAGGCACTTAACACAAAAAATAAGAAGACCTAGAAAACATGAACCTTGATGGATTTGGTTCTTGTCATGTTATATTATGTTTTATGGTATGACATGTTCTGTTATGTTACGTTAAGGGATGTCCCAATACCATTTTTTTTTTTTTTTTAGAACGAGTATGAGTACTGATACGTAATTTTTGGTACTCGCCGATACCGAGTCCAATACCTGTCAATCAAACGAAAATATAACAATTACTTTCAACATACATTTTTATTATTTTTATCAAATTAACTACATACATATATATATATCACAGATGTGAGATACTGCTTAAGTATATTTCAATTACTACTGTTTATTTTTAGTAGCAGCAGTAGTGAATAATACATAACTTTACAGTAGTGATATATTTCTGCCATACTACTGTAACGTATGAAGGAAGTCACGAGAGCAGGATATAAGTGCAGCTTAATTTAATAGAAATATAACCAAAGTACAAAACATGGTAAACACTGGAACACAGCAAGACTAGGAACAGGAAACAAAAACAAACAATACATCAAACAGGAGCACACAAATCACAAAGACTGGATATAAATCAGGGTATTATATCTACAGGGGCAAATGAGGAAATGAAACACAGGTGAGAACAATAGGGAACATCTGGCAGTGATGAAGGCAGGGGATTATGGGAAGTGTATTCAGGGGAAAACAGATGACGGGGTTAAAACACAACGCAAAACCACAGTCAATCATGACAACTACATGGTCTGTGATTGATATCTAGGAAACATATTTGTAAACTAATATTTAAAATTTCATTCCAGTTAAAATAAATACTGTATATTGAAATGTTAAATTATATTAATTTCCCATATTTCTTCCCATAACAGAGTGGACATGTTATGCTTGACCACATATGACTAACACCACAAAATAAAGGAAAACTTAAATTATACAATAGAGTTATAAACTTCAAATAAATCAAAGTAATTTTGCAGAATGGGTGAAAAAAGCAAGAAAAACCCACCTCAATAAAAACCTGCACAATAAATCATGGGACACACAAAAAACCTCCACTATCAAAGTTAAAATGACACATTAACCACAAATGAATAAATGTTAGTGAGATAATGTAAAACTAAACTTTTAACTGTATGTGTGGGGAAACAGAAATCCAATGATTTAGCATTTATTTTTGTCAAATATATTTGACATGCAGTTTTTGAGGCATGAGAACATGACACAGTGTAATAGAAAATGTTATTTAAAATGTAACTTTAAGCCCACAAAAGCGTGCAACATTAAAAAAAACTTTTATTATTTTTAGCAAGCCTATTAAAATTGTAACTGGGTGAAATTAAACAATATAAATACCACACACACAAGTATTGGAAACTTAAATGACACAGAATTGTAGGAATGATCCATAGTTACAGGCTTTCCTGTGCGAGACGCTGCTTTATATAGAAAAACAGTGCAAACGGACTCAAAATAGCATTCAGTGTGAATGTCCTCTACTAAACTTAAAATTAAAAATGCTTAAATACAACGTCCAGGGAAGATCACGTGACACCAGCCGAGGCCCTTGCATTTTAAGTCTAAGCCTTCAGTGTGATTTATGCCATTAAGAAAACACAGTTTCACAATTAATATGCAATAAATGAGGCTGGTATCCCTTCAGCCGACCACCAGAGGGAGCCCTCTCCTGAATACGGACACTTAACCGTTTCTTCTATGGTGACTTCCTGTTTGTGTTATATAAATAGCCATGCCTTGCCATTGCTAAAGTATTGCCAGTTTCACTGCCTTACCAAGCATAATTCTCATTGTCTGTTTCATTGCCTACCATTGTGCCTGCTTAACGGAATTATCATTTTTAGATGACTGTTTTGCTCTGCTTGCCTGGTTGGACTGATTATTTGTTAACAACTAGTTTGCCTGCTTCACGACTACATCTCTGCTGGCTTTGGATGCTGATTGTTAATAAACTTCCTGCTTTTGGATTCTACCTTCGCCTCCATGTTGAGTCCCTTACAGAATACTTTGCCATCCATGAATCCAGCTGAAGTTTCTCAGCTCCAGACTGCATTCGCTTACCAGAGTGAACTTCTCAAGAATTACCAGGAACAACTGAACAACCTGAAGCCTACAAATGAGGAGCTAGTACAAGATCTCCATATCCCTACAGTACCTTGTATACCCACCATTAACATTACTGCTGTGAATAATGCACCTATAAGCACAGGGGTCACTCACCAAACTATTCCAGTTACATTATGGATCAAATTATTTCCCACAGAGATCACATCTCTTTATGTCATCAACTCACCCAAGTACCTTCTCATCCTGGGTCATCCATGGCTGGCTATCCATGATCCCATCATCTCCTGGAATGGTCAGATTATTGTCAGTCAAACTGTCTTCATGTCACCATCACCATGCCATGTTCAACTACTAGCATTGAAAGTCCTGAGAACCAAGCTCAAATCCAGGTCCCCAGGGAATATTCTGAATTCACAGAGGTATTCATCAAAATCAAGGCAACCCAATTATCATGATTATACTATGAATATCAGGTGATGCCTTATGGTCTGGCCAATGCATCAGCAGTGTTCCAGTCATTCATCAATGAGATCTTCAGAGACCTCTTCAACAGATGTGTCTCGCCTACATTGACGTCATCCTCATATACTCCCAAGATAAAGCACAACACATCGAAGACATTAAACTGGTCCTCTCCCGCCTTCTGAAGCACCAACTCTACGTGAAAGCAGAGAAGTGTGAGTTCCACGCTATCCATGCAACATTCTTAGGGTATAGCATCAGCCATAAAGGTGTTGAGATGGAAGACTCCAAGATCATAGCAGTAATGGAGTGACCAAGACCCAACACTGTTAAGGAGCTACAGCGTTTCCTTTGTTTTGCGAACTTCTACAGGAGGTTTATCCACAACTACAGTCTCATCTCTGCCCCTTTAACATCTTTGCTCAAAGGAAAACTATCCAAGCTACCATTGTGTGACTCTGCTCAAAAACCCTTCAACACCCTCAAGACAAGTTTCACAACCACCCCCATTCTCAAGCACCCAGATTCTAACCAACCGCTCATTGTGGAAGTGGATGCCTCACACTGCGGCACAGGGGCAGTTCTCTCTCAATGCCACGGTAACCCTGGAAAACTTCTTTATTCTGTTTTATTTTTCCATAAACTGAACTATGATGTTGGAAAAAAAGAGCTACTTTTCATGGAGGCTGTTCTAGAAGAGTGGCGCCACTGGCTTGACTGTTCTGTCCATCCGTTCCAAGTAATCACGACCATTTGAACCTCAAATACATCAAGGGAGCAAAACGTCTTAATCCACAACAAGCCCGATGGTCACTCATCCTCACAAGGTTCCAGTTCACAGTCACCTACCGCCCTGGCAGTAAGATCTGCAAAGCTGTTGTTCTTTCACATCATCACAATCCCCTTCACAACATGCCTTAAAATAAATCCACATCACTTCCTTCTGTTATCATCACAGCCATAAGCTGGGACTTCATGGAAGAAATCAAGAGTCAAACAAACAGACCCTGCACCAGAATGCCCTCCTACAAAACAGTACGTACCACACACTCTAAACCAAAGAACAATCCAATGGATTCATACTTCCCTCAGCACTGGACACCCTGGCATCCAGAAAACTATTTGCCTGGTACGTAACTAATTTTGGTGGCCTTAAATCGATAATGATGTCACTGCTTATGATAAAATATGTCAAGACCCTGGTCCTACCTGTCTGTTGACTTCATCATCGACCTGCCAGACTCCAATGGTTATACAACGATCTTTGTTATCATTGATCATTTCTCTAAATCATGCAGACTAGTCGCCATGAAAGGTCTACCCACTGCTATGGAACCCACAAAAGCTCTTTTTCCACCAAGTTTTCAGGATCTATGATCTACCAGAATACATAGTGTCTGACCAGGAAAAACAGTTCACTTCCAGAGTCGGGCAGGCTTTCTGTAAACAGCTCGACAGCAACATCAGCCTCACATCTGGTTATCGCCCTCAGGTAAACGGATGGGTGGAGACGCTAAACCAGGAAATCGGCAGGTATCTCAGATCTTACTGCATAAAAGAACAACAGAGGTGGAGCGACATTCCCATGGGCTGAATTCACGCACTCATCTACTGGACTCACTCCCTTCCTATGTGAGCTGGGCTAACAACCTCCTATGATCCCTTGGTCGGGTGAACCTTCTAAGGTGCCAGCAGTGGATGATTGGTTCAGGTGAAGCAAGCAGGTGTGGGACAGTTTGCACGTCAGATTGTAGAGGGCCATCCAGCCCAACAGATCCAAGCTGATCGACGGAGGCGTCCCCACCCCGACCATCAACCTGGCCAGAGTGTCTGTCTATTTACACGTGATCAAGTTGCGGCTAACCTTCAGGAAACTAAGCTCCAGGTATGTTGGTCAATTCAGAATTGTTAGACAAATAAATCCTGTAACTTACCGACTGAAGCTGCCTGCTAACATGATTTGCATTACTGTTTCACGACTATGTCTCTGCCTTGTGTTTTGGATTTAGATGATGATTGTTAATAACTTCCTGATTTTGGATTCTACCTTCACCTCCTCTTCAGTAACTACATTTCATTAACACTTTGTGTATGAACCCAAAACAGTCAAGAACATTTGCCATGATGTCAACATTCGTCAACGGTAAATCAAAGTAAAAAATTGACCAGAATCCTCACTTACATTTTTATGTGAGTTTTTTGCAAACCTCTGCAGAGGGTGCTTGCATCATAGCGTTTCAGAAGTGGTAAATATTTACATACTGTTCTGGAGCTGGTCTGAGTTCATTTTGAGTGCTCACATAATGCAAAAACGTCCGAACATGTGATCAAAAAATGCACCGTTCATGGCATTTCTATATTTGCTAAAAATTCCCTTGTGTTTGTATAGCAACATTTTTATTTTAAGTGCAGTTATCATGGTTATCTCAAATAGTCATGGTTATCTCAAATAATTGTAATCAAACGATTATTTAATTACCGCAGCAGGCCTACAAACACATGAGTGGGAGTAAATAATGGCAGAATTTTCATTTTTATTTTAACTATCCTTTTTAAAGAATATAAAAACTGCAGACGCACTTCATGCAAATAGTTAATGTAATGCCTTTTTTATTCTATCATTACCAGAAAGTAGCATAATATCTATCAACTCTAAAATATTCAAATGCAGATCTACAAATTGGGAAAGCAAGTACCAATACTGCTGATGGAAATCAAAAAGCAGAAATCAAAGCACTGCAACATGTTCTCAATCGAACTGAGGGCCCTTCTCTGAAGCAGGCCGGATGATGAAGTCTTAAGTGGATGCCCCCTGAACCAACTGTCACAGTGACAGATGGTAGAAAGCTTCTCACAATGGTGATCTTCCTTATCAACATTACAGCACTGGGGATTTCAGCATAGTGTTTCTAGCAAAAACACAACACTTTCGTTTCACACAGTTATCTTCCATTATCTTAAACAATATTTTGGCTGTCTATTCACATTGTTGGACAGCTTCACTTTTATAAAACTTAATAGTAAAGTATTACACCTCTAGTAAGTATTGAATCTATAGATGAGGCAGATGTGTCAGTGTTTATTGTCTTAAGCTTACCTCAGTTACTGTTAATGAATGCAAACATACTGTACATGATTAGTAAAACATGATTAGTACAACATTCTTCAATAGGCACTAAGCATTTTAAAGATATTTACCAAAGTTGTTGGTATGTGCATAAAGATCTTTTCTAATCAGCCCTGAATATTTTCTAGGGATCCAGGGACCATTCAATTGTAAATTCACTGATGCCTGCTTCTGGAAAAGTTAAAAATGTCTTTCTTTTCGCCCACACAGCTCTTTAAAAAGCTTGCCAGTGTTCAAGGAAATAGCCACTTTGGTCGTGTTTGCGTAACATTGTGTTTGGGTGACATTGTATAAGTTATTCCCCTTTCATTTTTGTATTAATTTTTGGGAATTTAGTAATAGGCTAACATTGATCTGATTACATTGTACTAACCCCTTTGGCAGCTTGACTGCCTTACTGGAACCGAGAGTCCAGTCATACACTGTTGTTGCTGGGCAAATCAAATATGAATTATTTTGCAGTTATGTTATAAGATATGGCAAGATATGGCTCGGTTCACAAAAACACTCAAATTAAAATCTAACATGGCTTTTTTTTTTTTCACTTTTCTCATTTGTGAAAGACTTATGTATTTTATTTTGACAGTTTTGATTTCTCTGTACGCCTGCAGTGTTCTATTATGAATGTTTTATTTCAACACATTTAATGACATTTGATGCTTTTCAGGCCTTTTTGGCTTTGTAATTTGTAAGAAGTTGAAATCACATTTTTGAAGTTTATTTTCAATATGCAGTGTTTAGCACTTGCAACAAAACATGGCTCAGTCATTTTCAAAGAGACAGTCATTTTCATCAAAATAATTTACTATTATTGCACTTGGTATATTCAATTAATTTTTATTACAACTTTTTACAACTCAGAATAGCTTTTTAACAGCTTGGTAATGAATGCAAACTCAATTTTACCACATAAAATATAGAGTACAGTAAAATATTACTTTAGTTGGATGTCTCATTAGAATCGACTCTCAGTAATGTATCTTGGTACTGCCAGAGTGCTTTATCTTTAAATTTGACTATCACACAGCTTTTACTTCACAGTTGACTGTAAGTGCCTAAAGCATGTTTTAAGACAGCAGACACACTTTGATGTTCACTGATGCCTGCAGCTCAACATTAACCAATATTGACAGACTGAGAGAATAGCAATACTGTTGAAGGTACACTGTAAATTATTTTTGTTGTTCTGACAGTATATTACTGTATTTCCAACTGCAACTTACTGTAGATACTGTTTAAAGTATGTTGCTGTCAATTGTGTTGTTTTTACAGTATTATTGCTGTATTTTCCACCAATAAAAGTTTAGCCTTACTGTAGAAACAGTTAACCGTATGTTACTGTCAAACTGAGCTGTATTCTTTTGGAAAAATGAGCGGGAAAATAATTACAGTAATTTACTGTTAAAATTAGAGCTGGCCCAATCTCAAGGGTTGGGAGGGTTACTTTTGAAATGTATTCCACTACAGATTACAGAATACATGCTGTAAAATAAAATTTTGTATGTATTCCGTTAGATTACTCAAGGTCAGTAATGTATTCTAAATACTTTGGATTACTTCTTCGGCACTGGCAGATTTTTTTCCACTTGTTTTGACCATAAAAGTCTGCCAGTACAGTAAGAGAAAATACACATTAAAAATGCATTCTCAGAAAAACCTAAATATCTTATGCAGTGTTGTTTCGTTAAATCTAACTGATCTTGTTTTATGGATTTTTTTTTAAATATTTTTGCAGGAAAACCTAATATCAAAGGTCTTAATAGAAAAAAAAAAAAAAATATGATCCAACGGGAATTTTCTTGATGAAAAATATGATTGTGCCTGCTAACATGTGCATGTAAAATGGCTAGAAATAGCATTTTAGCTTGGTGTAAAGTGACAATTTACACAAGGTTTATTTCTATTTCTAATGCTCCAACTTACTTCAAACTACTTCTCTGGCTGCTAGTATGAATGTAACGCATCATAAGAAAGTGTTTCACAGCTGTTCAAATGCACTTTGGATCGCGTCATTTAAACGTATAAACATTTTCCATCTGAAAGGACTAAATATTAAATGAAACAAATTACAATAAAATGCAAAGTAATCTCTTCAGTAATCAAAATACTTTTTGAATGTAACTGTATTCTAATTACCAATTATTTAAATTTTAACTGTAGTGGAATACAGTTACTTATATTTTGTATTTTACATACATAATCCCATTACATATCCTGTTACTCCTCAACCCTGTCAAACCGGTACATACACAATTTAGAGGGGAAATTTGTGGTATTATTCAGTGATCTATTATCAAAAAGACAAAACCCTGGAGATGTCTTCTCTGCATTTATCTTACTCCTACAAATACATGAAAAGTAGAACTGCATTGTGAATGCACTTTACAACCTATGAATGTTGAGCCTGCACTTGAATCCTCGTGACTTCGGCTGTGAGAGAAGCAGAGGCAAAGTGATCAGGTGAGAATAAAAAATAAATAAATACAAAAAAAAAATAAACAAAATCGCACAAAACATCTTTTAGCAGTTTATAATATTTTTTTTGACAATGAAGATCTACCTGTAATTTTCGCTTTGAGTAGCTTTGTATTGAAAAGTTTATGTTCTCAAAAGGATATTAGCATTAGTTATAACACCCATTCTATTTAGTATTGAACTAAGCACTTTTGAAGTACAATAAGTAACCAAATTACCTTGTCTGTTATCAAATGTTGTTTTTACACAAGTCGAACGTGTGCAACTCATTGGTTATACCGGCCCATTTATTTGACCCTTCTGTCTAAAATAATGTTATGTATAAATAACGTGTTAATGTTTTGCTGTGAAATGTATTTGATATGTACAGTTGTGGCCAAAATTATTTGCACTATTTGTAAATATGAGCAAAGAAGGCTGTGAAAAACAAAATCTGCATTATTTATCCTTTTGATCTGTCATTCAAAAAAAATCATACAAATCTAACATTTAATTGAAATAAAACAACTGAAACGGGAATGTTTTTCCTCAAAACGCATTGTCCGTAATTATTGGCTCCCTTTTATTCAATACTTTTTAAAACCTCCCTTTGCCAAGATGACAGCTCTGAGTCTTCTCTTGTAATGCCCAATGAGGTTGGAGAACACCAGGCAAGGGATCTGAGACCAATCCTCCATACATAATCTCCACAGATCCTTCAAATTCATGGGTCCATGTTGGTGAACTCTCCTTTTCAGATCACCCCACACATTTTCTATGGGGTTCTGTTCAAGAGACTGGTATGGCCATGGCAAAACCTTGCTTTTGTGGTCAGTGAACCATTTTTGTGCTGATTTTGATGTTTATTTTGGATCGTTGTCCTGATGGAAGATCCAACCAGGGCCCATTGTAAGCTCTCTGGCAGGGGTAGCCTGGTTTTTATTTTTTATCTCTTGGTATTTGTATAAAAACAGCCCTATACATTTAACCGTGGGCATTGGGTACTTTATCTATGTGTGCGCCAAACCCATCTCTGGTGTTTGCTGCCAAAAAGCTATTTTTTTTTTTTGTTTCATCTGACTATAGAACCCGGTCGTATTTGAAGTTCCAGTAGTGTCTAGCAAACTGAAGATGCTTGAGTTGTTATTTGAGAGCAGAGGCTTTTGTTTTCTTCTTGAAACCCTCCCAAACAACTTGTTGATTTGGGTGATGTCTGAAGTTTTTGAGACTTTCTTACCCGAGACCTAACTTATTTCTGCAATTCTTCAGCTGTGATCCTTGGAGATTCTTTGGCCACTTGAACCATCCTCCTCACTATGCGTGCAGACAATATAGGTCAATACACGTCCTTTTCCAGGCCAATTCTTAAGATCTCCAGTTGATTGGAACTTGTTACTTAATGCCCTGATTGTGGAAATTGGCATTTGCAATGCTTTGGCTATTTTCTCATAGCCACTTCCCATTTTTTGAAGATCAACAACATTTTGCCGCTCATAAGAACTATATTCTTTAGTCTAACCCAGTGTTATTGACGATTAAGTGAATTTGGCCTGTGTGTTGACCTATGTGGGGGTCCGCATCCAGCATGCTGGTACTGTTGAGATCTGGCGGCAGAGTGCCGTGAGAACGGCATTTGCGGGCCAGGTGACCCAGAGACAAAGGAAATAGCTATTTTACTGAGAATGCAAATGAAATAAATTCAACAAAAGATTCTCCTCCCGGCCCTCCACCGGGGGACGGAGTGGTCTGCTTACAACCTCCGTAGCTAACGTCTTGGTCCCTGGGTCGAACATCTCGAGGGGGTCCGTAAGACGGGGGGGGGGGGGGGGGCAGCGTCTGCTTCCTACGGTGTGCTCGTCGCTGGGGCTGAGAGCTGGGCCCGGGTTGAGGAGGAGCAGGGTGTTTTTTTTAGCCGCAGGAGGACGCTCTCAACGGGCAGACGGGGCATGGCCATGGCGAGAGAGTTCCAGGTGGACCCCCCCCCCCCCCAATCCCCACCCAAGCACATCCACCTGGAACTCTGCGTAGGGCAACAATTTGGCCAGCAGCGGCACTGATGATAAGACCATGGCCGGATCATGGTTTCACAGCTCTTTTGTTAGCTGCCATTTAGAAGAGTTTAAATATTGCATTTGTATAAAGTATTTTTTTTTCACCTTACACAACAAGTGTAAAGTACATTTTTAAATATAATTTCATATTATATTGCTGCATATATAATTTAATATGTAATTAATGTTGGTCAGGAATTATTAATTGTGCATTGGTTTTAACAGAATACAATTGAGAGAGTAGCTTGTAAATTTCTGTGTAAATATATTTTAATAGCCCTCAGAAACTATTTTTCTTAAATAATCATATGCATACTCACAGCAGGAGCTCTGAACAGTTTAACAGTTAGTTTGAACTCATACCAGAAGTTCTGATAACTGTGTGAACCGAGGCCAGTCTGTGTAGTTATTCAGGCATAAGAAGACAGCAGAGATCCTCCAAACCCTGTCAGTTTTGCCTGAAACTTGGCTTCCTCTTAATTCTCTCTTTAAGCTTGACTGGATCTCTGATTGACCAGGTGCAAGTGAAAGAGAGATAAAGGAAAATACTAACCACTGGCCCATCTATCTAGATTTAAAAAGTTGTAAGTGGGCAGAAACTGCCCAACTCTCTAAAAATATTGGATGTTGGGGTGTTTATTTTTTTTTTTTATGTGTTAGTAATTTCTGTGTACATCTTAATTACTGTTGTAAACTCCGTTCCCTGATGGAAGAAATGAGATGTTGTTTCGATATAGTGACACTAGGGTCACTCTTGGGAGCCCCAAACACCTTCTGATCTTTGAGAAAAGGCCAATGGGATTTAGCGAGTGGAATTTGTGTGCCACTCCCCCAGACATACGGGTATAAAGGGAGCTGGCTCGCAACCACTCATTCAGGTTTTGCGCTAAGGAGCTGAGACAGGGTCCCGGACATTTCAGTGGGTAGTACAATGTTGTGGCAAGAGGGATATAATGTCTTGTTCCCTCCATCAGGGAATGGATGTTACAACAGTAATCAAAGTGTTCCTTAGCTGTCACTCACTCAACGTTGTGTCAATGTAGTGACACTAGGGGTCCCTATAAAAATGCCACAACTAGCTGAATTGTGTTATGTGGACTGCCGATGCAAGTTCAAGCAAGCTGCTGTGTGCGTAATAGCAGGTTCACTCAGCCTGCACGTAGCCTCCCCCAATGCCCCAAGAACGTTGCATAGTTCCTCACACCACGTGGGGGGGTGACGTGTCTACTATGGGAACAAGACACACCAGCCTGGACTTTTCTCCCCACAAAGTAACATTTTCCGGCTGGGGCCAAATGTATTCATGTCGGGTAAGGTGTTCTTTCCCGGGAGGAATAGACACAGTGGAAACCACATCCTGCCCGAATGGGAGGTTAACATGTGGCAGATACGTCATGTGGACTTACCAGCCGCATGTGGAAGTGGCACCGTGGTAGGTCCTACCCGGAGGGAAGGAGCTCTATAAACGCGGCCACTGGTGGCAAAGGGAGCTCTGAGATGCGGATCTACCGACAGGGAAACCGTACCACGGAAAATACATTACAGGGGGTTACCACAGGTAACCAGCACATGTGGAGCTCCTACCCAGGTACAGGGAATCCTGGTACACGTACTGGGTCCGGCTACAAATTCCTCCATTGAAATCACCAGCCACAGGGCTAGGGAGGAAGGACATCCTGGGTCCACCATCTTGTGAACTCGCATGGGGGGAAAAGTGCACATCTTCCCTCCCGGAGTGGAAAGGCACTGTTCGCAAGTGGTACACCCAGTCAGCTGCCCTGTATACTTACCTGTTCATACCTGACAACACACAGGAGCAAACCGGCTCAACCCAGAGATTATAAAATCTCGTTATGGTATTGGGTGTTGCCCAGCCCGCCGCCCTGCAGATGTCTGCTAGAGATGCGTCATTGGCTAGTACCCAAGAGGATTCTACACTCCTTGTGGAGTGTGCTCGTAATCCTAAAAAGGGACGGGCACGCCCTGGGCCTGGTATGACAATGCGACGGCTTTGACGATCCAGTGGGCCAGCCTCTATTTGGAGACAGTGTTCCCTTTCCACTGTCCGCCAAATAAGACAAAGAGTTGCTCAGAGCATCTAAAGCTCTGCGTGCGATGCAAGTAGATTCGCAAAGCATGCACCGGACATAGACGGTGAGAAACGGCCACATACACCTTTAAGGTGGAGGGGAACAGCTGCCCCTCCAGCCTCTCTTGCTGGAAGGAAAGCACTGACCCGACTGCGCATCTCTGGGGATCTTCACCACGGGAAGAACACCAACTTGCGAACACACACCACTTCAAGGCATATTGCTGCCTCCTAGATGGAGCCCTGGCCTGAGTGATCATGTCTACCATCATTGGAGGTAGGCCAATTAGAGCTTCCTCGTCCCGTCCTGGGGCCAGATATGGACATTCCAGAGAGAGGAACTTGCCAGGATCATGAGATCCAAGAACCAAGTCTTGGTGGGCCAGTACAGTGCCATGAGGGTGACCTGTTCCTCCTCCTCCCTGTCCTTGCATAAAGTCTGTGCAAGAAGGCTCACTGGGGGGAACGCATACTTGTGCAGCCCCTGGGGCCAGCTGTGTGTCTGCGCATCTGTGCTGAGGGGAGCCTCAGTCAGAGAATGCCAGTGGGTGATTTCCGGGAAGCAAACAGGTCTACCTGTGCTTCGCTTAATCGTCTCCAAATCAGCTGGACCACTCCACTCTCACCTGAGCGTCAACTGTCGTGACATCGCATCCAGTGTACGGTTGAGGTCGCCTGTGATGTGAGTGGGCCGCAGCGACCTCAGGAGATGGTGGGCGAGTTGTGACATGCGACTCGAGCGTAAGCTGCCTTGGCAGTTTATGTACACTAACGTCATTGTGTTGTCCGTATAGACCAACACGTGCTTGCCCTGGATCAATGGCAAAAGTCTCCACAGGGCCAGCAATAATTCCAGCTACTCGAGGTAGTTTATATGGCAACCAGTCACTGTCCTGTCCTGGAGCCAGCGGCTGCTTGCCCATTGCACACAGTGCCCAAGCCTAACTTGGAGGCATCTGTCGTAACCACAATGTGCCTGGACACCTGCTGTAAGGGGACCTCTGCCCACAAAAATGCAAGGTCAGTCCAAGGGAAAAAGATGTGACGGCAGATCGGCGTGATGGCCATGCGATGTGTGCCCATTTCAGGACTCGAGTCTGAAGCCAGTGCTGGAGCGGTCTCATATGCATCAACCCGAGTGGTGTGACCACTGCTGAGGATGCCATATGCCCCAGGGGCCTCTGAAACTGTTTAAGTGAGACCGCCGTTCTCCACCTGAACAACTTCAGGCCGTTCAGCACTGACTGTGCACTTTCGCTCGTGAGGCGCACTATCATAGAGAGAGAGTCTAACTCCATCTCAAGAAAAGAGATGCACTGAACCAGGGAGAGCTTGCTTTTTTCCAGGAGTGTAATGTAACTAATTACAAATACTCACGTTACTGTAATGAAGTAGTTTTTCCCATGAGTTGTATTTTAAGTAGTTTAAAAATGTCTTTCATTTTAAGAAACATATCAAGGTAAATTTAATATTTTTGCTAACTAGATTCTGTGTCTTTAACGTAGCCTGTACTAGAGGTAAGAGATAAATACAATGTTATCAATAGGGCTGGGCAATAATAAAATCTTTGTTTATATGAAAGAAGAGTTGTCCTCGATATGGATTATAAACTTGAGTAATTTTCTACACTTGGCCTATGTTTTACATCTAGAACAGGGGTGTTCATTCATTACAATGATCGCGATAGCAAGACCACCACTGGTTGGTTGATCTAGATGAAATATAAAATATATTTCCTCGTGTCTGCAGCAGCGTGCTGTCGTGACAGTCCATCCAGTGTATGGTTGAGGTCGCCTGTGTGCACCTAAATGATCAAATACACTTTGTAATTCCGACAATATCCATCTTGGTGAGGCATTAATGTAAACGCAAATGTTTTGGTCTAAAGTGAATGTAAACAGGGACAAAAAGCGTATTTGCATCAAAATGTTGGATTTGAAGTGTACATGTAACCGAATAGAGCACTGTCTAGTAGACTATGTTATAAAAAGTCTATTAATCAAACAACAAAAACCACTTACTATTACTTTTGGCTGAATAACTAGAGTAGCTATAAATGTATTAATATAATAGAATAAAACTACAACTATGTGCTACTTAAAGAATTATTTATCTCAAAAATGAAAATTCTCTTCCACTGATACTTCAATTCAGACGAATTAAAGTATCAGTGGTTAAAATTTATTTTAATAATTTTGCAGTATAACCACAACCAATGCTGGATTTTCAAGATGGTTACTCCTCAAAAATAGTGCAGTTCACACTTTGTTGGGACAATCTGTCGCTTCAGAATCACAACCTGTATGTATGCTTGAATATTTGTGGATTTTTTTGCTACCGAGAGCAGAGTTTTGTTTTGTAGCTACAGTTGTAGGCCTCTGCTAACCTGCTAGCTAATGTTGTTGTCTTGAAATAGTTTTGATAATTAGCTGCGGCCCCACTTTTAACTACAACTGTGTAAAATTATACAGATTGTTTGCCATTCTTACTATCATGAATAGTGATCAAGTGTGGAGATGGATTTATTTTTACAAACAGTAATTTTATATCTGCAATTCATGGTAGGGCTCGGCTAACTTACTATTAAGTGTTTACTGTTCAGTTGTGGGCTGGCTTTTACCTAAAACTGTGGAACAAAATGTTCAATCTCAAGAGTCTTATATAATTAAATAATTACAAGCTGTTATGTTATGCATGCTATCCGTGGTAGTCCACGGCTAATGTGCTCACTAACTCTCTAATACCACCCGGTAATGTCCAACCGGGAGTAAGCCTCTGTTCTCCGTTCATAGCTCGGACAACAAAAGTTCTGTACACACATTACACCAAAAAATTACAAACTTAGATGCACTACGTGTCTTTTACTTTGTTCCCCTTCTGTCATTCACTCGATGTTGCATATAAGGAGCTGGAATGCAAACACTCATTCAGACTATTTCTTTGGAGCTGAGTGGTTGTATTCACAGGATTTAGATTAATCTCTGAGTCCTGTGAAGCTGTTGGATTTACGGCGCATTACAGTGACTCCTCCCCCTCTTGCACCGGGGCGATTCAGCAGCCTAAAAGAGTATATTCTTCCTCTAAAAGAGAAAATTTCCTTTTTAACCCTCTGGGGTCGATGGACGCGCCGGCGCATCCTGCTGGATTTTTTCGTCATTACAGCAGAAACAACTTAAAATAGTCCATCATTTTTGGGTATACAGATATCTTTAGAGACTATAAAGGGTCTACTTTTATTTGTGTACACTCATAATAACAATGAAACATTGTGCTTTTGTAAAATAAAGAAAATAAAAAGGGTGAGCTTTCAGCAGTCTCTGGGTTTGAGAGCATTTATCCGAAACACGTCACAAAAATGACGTGAAACTCCGCGAATCCTTATCACACAAACATGAAACATATGTCTAAAGAAAGCTTTAAATGTCTACTTTTTAATAAAATAATTCAAATTTAAATCAAATATTCTCCTGCAATGCAATCTGTTTGAAACAAAGCGATGTACCGTTTTTACCGGTCCCTCTAATTATCTGTAATGTGATCCCACCCACCAGCAGAGCGTGCCATTCATACGCTAATGTGCTGAGACAATCTGCGCAAATGTACACGCCCCCCATTTGCTGTAAACAAGAAAGCTCCAGGATTGTAAGAAAGATTTAACATTTTCCTCAGAAGAAGAGCGGGACTCCGATGAACATTTGTATTTTGAAGAGAGACTTGATCCAGCCGAGGATACAATTTCAGATGAGTAAGTTTAGTTTTAATTAGTTGACATGCTATTTTATATAAACTTTTTAACTTGTATTTTACTAGTGGGACTGTTTCTAGACTTGCCAGCCAGGATTCAGAGTATTGCAATTTGAAATATGTCCTAATAAGCAAGTTTTAGTTACATTTAAATGCTGTTTCGGATAAAGCAGGTATTTAAATTGTATGCTGTATAATATAAATATTATATAAATATGATATAAAAATAATATGAATGTTTAGATTATATTTTAGCTAGTGTTTATAATGCCTCATTATCATCAACAAAGCTTGTGCTTGCAAATATGTGTTCAGGTTAAATGAGTAAAATGCACTTTATATATGCCCATATTAGAAAATCAGCATATTATGATTTCTGAAGTGTCATGTGACACTGAAGACTGCAGTAATGATGCTGAAATTGCATTGAATTGTGATCACAAATTGCATTTTACAATATATTCAAATAGAAAACTGTTGTAAAAAGAGTTCAGAATATCAATATTTTTTCTGTATTTTGGATCAAATAAATCCAGTCTTGGTGAGCAGAAGAGACTTCTTATAATGGTAGTGTAGGTCTAAAATTAAGTAAAGTCTTTATGTAAAGAAAATATATAGTCAGATTACTTCTTTTAACTTAAAACTTGATTTTGATCATTAAGTCTCCTCACATTCCTCATTGATAGGCCCAGGGGTGGGGTTCATTGTCTCTCAGGTGTGAATTACCTTAATATTCATGATCATTCACGCCTCCTCGCATATTACCTTTCAACACTAAAATTCTTACAAAAGTCTTACAAAAGTTAAATTAATATATTGTTTTGTATCAGGATGGGTTTCACATCATTTTGTAGCAAAAACTCTAGGCTACAAGATCCAGTTCTCAAAAGTCTTGTGGACAAATGTTTAGTATGTGTTATATGACCTTATTTCAATGACTTAAAATTTTAGTTTTTTTTTTTCAAAAACCACGCATAAACATTATTTTCTCAAAAATACAAACATGTACGCACATGTTGCTCACATATTATTGTAGCCCAGTTTGTGCTGAATACAGTGTTATCAGACTTTAGCCATTAATATGTTTTTAAGCAACTGAAAAAAGCACAAATGTTAAGGCATGTCAAAACTTCTCCAGGGCCCAAATACCCTCAGACCCCAGAGGGTTAAAAGAGTGGCTCTCACGGGGAGCGTCTTTTTTCCGTTTGTGTATATTTCCTGGTTGCGATCGTTACCTCTCCACTTCCCATGGCCACTATCGCTGCCTCAAGTGTTGGGTGCTGCCCACGCAGGGACAGTGTTTGTCTTCGGATCATATTCTCACTGTGAGAGTCTGATTATGGAAACGTTGCTTTTGCCCCCCAGCGGCTCCCTGCCACAGCCCTTCTACCTACGGCTTTGAGGCTGCGTCAGTTAGCACTGGGAGCAGTTTGGGGATTTAAATTTAATTTCCCAGCATGCTCGTTAGGCCCAGCGAGTTCTGCGATGGGACCGCCGTCTCGTCTCAGAGCGAGTCCGCAATCTCGTTTGCAGCTCGTGAAGTGGATGAGCTTTTGATTATAGCATTGGAGAGCGGGCTGGTTCAGTCTGAGGCCATGCAGAGCCCTGAACCCTCGCGGGTTGATGATTGGTCCCAGGGCCCTGAGCGCCGCTCACGCCCTCTCCCCGCCCCTGTACCTTTCTTCCCGGAAGTGCATGATGAGCTCACACGATCGTGCTGGGCACCTTTTTACTGCACAGACCCGGTGCACAGGCTCATCCGCTCTCACAACCCTCGACAGTGGGTCTGCCAGCAGGTGATCAATGACTCCCCAGGTGGTTAAGGCGATCGTGGTGCACCTGTGCCCGCAGAGCGCCGCCACCTGGCGGAGCAGTCTGAGACTCCCATCCAGTGCCTGTAGGTCTACGTCATAACTGATGACTAAGGCTGGCAGTGCCATTGACACAGACCCTTCCTGTGGCTTACTTTCGAGGGCCGGGCATACCAGTAAAAGGTCCTCCCCTTCGGTCTATCCCTGTGAACTTGCGCCTTCATGAAGGTCGCAGAGGCAGCCCTTGCCCCATTAAGGGAAGTGGGCATCCCCATACTACACTATCACGATGACTGGCTGATCCTAGTTCACTCGCAGGAGTGTTGTGTGCACACAGGGATCTGGTGCTCCTTCCTCCTTAGCTCTGTGGCCGGTGAATTTTCTGAGAAACTCGCTGCCGGCCCAGTACGTGTGTCAATAAGTGTTTCAGCCAGAGTATGAAAAACGGGGAAAATAAATGTACAGTATGAGAAAATTAATGTGTTTGTTGAACATTAAAGCATGCAAACCTATTCTAGTAGACCCCCAAAATAAAATTATGAACCTGTAAATTAGCATAATATGGTCTCTTTAACAAAAACTGAAGATTTCCCCAATGGAGAGAAGATACTCAAAGTCAGATTGATAAATGTTTTATGTCAAGGCAATTTGAAGGCCATCCTATTTACTTGCAGATGATAGCCAAAATTAAGCTGATGTAGGGGTAGTCTATAATTCAGACACCACTCCCACTTATTACATTTTGGAATCTAATGGAGTCCTATCTAGTGGTTTTTCTATAGACATGTAGAAATGTAGATTAATCAATGTACAAATATGCATTTGTTTACAAGAAAATAAAAGGGAACAAAGGAAAAAAGGAACACTATGCCCACATCTTTTTGGTGACCTTTTTAATACAGATTTCATGGAATCTGTAATTTCAATACAAAGAAAAGAGAACAAAAGAAAACAAAATGCAATTTAGATGGAACAGCAATTGTTTTCTCACAAGGCTGTATCTATATATATGCACAGAGCATAACATATCACTGCCTGGCAGCACATACCTTTGCCTGTGCCCTCGTTTCCTTAGAGGTGCAAATACAATCTTTTAGCTTTCTGTTCTGTCTGTGGTACTCTGATGAAGTGCCAAGGCCTCAGGAAGGAACACGAATGGGCTCTAAGGTGTTATACGTTAGATTGAGTATCAGTTTTAGATTAGTGCACATCAGGTTTTCCTTGGAAGACAATGGTGTGGTAATTAGGTGGAGTTCTGCAGTCAAAGTGGACTTGATTATATCAAGGTTATACCATTATGAACAAAAAAGACAATGTAATAGCCAAATCCAAGTCAAGCCCTATCAAGCATTTCTTTACTATCAAAAACATAGGGAGACTTTCACATACACACTTTACAGCAGGATACTATCAGTGGACATGTAATGCATAAACTCCGACGGAAGGCATATAGACTGCCCATGCTGACAGAAATGGCCAGTTCCAATCAGATAGTCTGACTCATTCTCTGGTCATAAGGACATAAATCAGGGGTACGTTTCCCATTGTTAGCCAACTATGGTTATAGGTTAAACAATTTGGTGTTTTAAAATAGTTAAACAATTTGGTGTTTCCTAAAATCGTAGTTTGAACGAACTTTCACAAACAACATTGAAAAGTTGTGTGGTTGAAACTACAGCTCTGTACCTGTGGTTAGAAGCATAGTTCCTTGTTAGTTTGCCATGTGGACATCCTTTCACTTCGCTGTGGCTTGTATATCTTTTATTCCATATATATCTTTAATTATGTCAAGACTTTGATCACATGTTCATGCAAAAAAAAAAAACTTGTTCGGGTTTTTGCTGAAAGCGGCATTCTGAAACGTTATATGAACAGGAATGCAGCCGTTTAAGGGATTAAATGCTGTTAAGATAAAGCACTTTAAAACAAATGGTTTCTGTTGGAGAATATGGCTTCTGTATCCATGTTAATGTACAAGTGCTGTTTTTTGCTGTGTTCCAAACGGCATAAATCTGCCTCCAAAGAGAGGGAGAACAATCATAATAGATGTCTTAAAACTTAATTTTTAATGAAAAGTGGCTTAAAAAAGTGAGTTCCAAATTACTGTTATTTTGAGCCCCACATCTTTCAGCCCTCTACTGCTCTAACAGTGGATTGTAAAAACTTTGAAGGGTACTGGGCATAGGGATGATATCTTCTGAAAAGAACAAGCCCATTTGATGGTTCCGCATGTGCGTTTGTGCTCAAGTGTGTCGGGGGAACCCCGAAGTTTGATGTGGAGGGAAACTAATCAATTGCAGTGCAATGCCTCTGTCTCATTACACAGTGTATGATGATTTCTTGTGTTACATAGTTACTACAGTTTAGGGAAACAGTTGTTATTAGCTAGTTTAATGTCTCCAAAGATGTATTGTACTATGGTGGATAAGCAGTGAGTTATGTCATTGTTTGGGAAATGCACCCTTGTTCGTCTGGAAACTAAGCTGTGATTACTGTATATGGTGCTGGCTTGATTCATTGAGCTCTTATGAGGAGAAAATCACTAGATTTGCCAAAGTTTGTGAGGTTTGTAGCTTTAAAGCTTTGCAAGATATTCAGAGTTTTGTTTGAGGCACTTAGTAGCAAGTAGACGAGATATGCATAAGGAGAACGGTATATTCTGCTTTGTGTACGGTATGAAATATTCAATACATGCTGCATTTGGATGGACAGAAATTGTAATTACAGTGTCTATATAGAGTAGTGTTGACAAAAGTACTGGTACTACCAAATCGATACTAAAATAAAAAAGATGTAACAATACCATTGTTCCTGTAGTACCGGTAGTACCTGCAAAAAAACCCACGTCATAATAAAAGCATGATTCAACATAAAACCTAGATGCCTGAAATTGATGAATTTGTGACATATATAACAACTATATAGTAAAATGTAAAAATAATATTAACACTACTAATAATAATAATCAAGCAATATATTGCAAGCAAAAAGTAAAAAAAAAAAATGCAATAATATGTTGAAAAGTTCCATTTTCACTTGATAAAATTTTAATAATTAATTTATTAGACACCATTTTGATGATGAAATTAAATTAAACTTTATAACATGGAGTTCTGAAAAATAATAATAACTGTTAAAGTATAATTATTTAATTATTAAAAATAACTAAACTGGTGTGTTCAGTAGCACATTATCATATTAGCATATTTTTGGTGTGGTATTGAAATTGTTATTGAGTACCATGAAATTTGTACTGGTATTGGTACCGACAATATAAATAATAATACGATTTAAAGTCAATGCAGGTCTCTATATGTGTTATACACTAAACCCATTAACAAAGGATTTAACTCAGAATTTTGTATGAAACTCACTTTAATATCACCAATGAAAGAGTCATATAAGAACAGTCAGAGCATAAATTTTGAGGTGTGCTGTCATCTAAAAAAAAAAAGTTCTTCAAATTTTGTATTATATACACATATGTATATAATATTTAGGGGTGTGCCCAAAGTAGAATACTGTATTCTGAAAGGCACGAATTATGACTTCAAAACAAATAAATATTCAAAAGAATAATAGAAAAAAAATATTAGCTTGACTGATTATATAAGAAGCACTAGGAAAAAAAATTGTTTTAAATAAACATTTTAAATGACTGTTCAGTGCTGAATAGATTTTTTTTATTTTATGTATTTTTTTATGTATAGGCAGTTGCCACAAAATGTCTTGTGGTTTTTCAGTGAAAATTGATTATCATCTTGCTTTGTATGAACTTTTTTTTGTTTTTTTGAATAGGCTATTTATTGACAATGTTCCTTTAACTTTTACTGTTAAAACTTTCTGGGGAAAACAAATCAATAAAAACATTACTTGATTTAAATGATTACACATTTTGTCAATGCAGGTCTCTAAATGCACTATACATGAAACCCATTAACAATGGATTTAACTCAGGATTTTGTATAAAATTCACTTTAATATCACAATGAAGGAATCATATATAGGGACAGTCACAGCATATATTTTTATGTTTGCTATCATCCTCTTTTCAAAAAGTATAACAAATGCGGTTATTCAAAGTGTCAGGACAGAACAAATACTGTATGCATATACTATTTAGTGGGTGTACCCGAAGCCGAATACCATATTCGGAAAGGCGCGAATAATGACTTCAAGTCAAATAATGAATTAATCTGAATAACAGAAAACATATGCGTTTAACTGATTATATAAGAACAACAAGGATAAAGTGACATTTAAAAAACCCAAAACATCCTTATGAGTCTGTGAAGCCAATATTTCTAAGTGTAAACCTTATGAATGAAAATGTGCATGGTGTGATTTCAAATCGGATGGCTGCAGATTTGACTCCATTTGCTATCTCCATTTCAGGTATGTGTGAGACTAGTCGACTTGTCAACTAAACGGTATTAATGCTGCTAGTCGACACTGGAATTACTAGTCGGGCAATATTTTTCCCCATTAAACTGTTCAACATTTTTACATATTCACATTTTTATATTTTTACATTTTTACATATACAGTATTTTTCATGATAATATTTTAAATATACTGTAATTAATAATGCAATTATGTAAAAATAGGATATCTGTAGCAGAATTATGCAAAGTTGTGTTTTATCTTGTGACGTGAGAAGGAAAATATACTCTCAAAAGATGAGCAAAGTAGCTAAGGAAATCCCTTCGGTGGTGGTGCAGGATGCACATTTTTGAAATGTTGGCTTGCAAGTCGCTATGGATGTTTTCACATTTGAGTCTTCATTAAATCTGTGAATGCTTGCAAGGTATTTTCCCGATGAGCAGGATAATCACCCCTAACCGAACCGCGTTAATGTTAATTTTGCTCATCAAAAATGTATGCTCTGAGTAAGTAGCCTGGAAAATAAAAATTTTAGGCTAATGGTATGTTTTATATTTTCAGTTATTTTTACCCTGCTGATTAAGAGGAATATATTCATCGATGTTCTGACTGCTTAACTAGTTAAACTAAATATTTAGAAAAATACATTTGGTTTATTGTACATTTCTCACAGGCCTTTTTTTCTATCCTAGATATTTATTTTTCATTGTAACTGTTATTGGTTAACATTTTTAACTGAACAGCTGTCATATTAGATCATAATGCAAATCACGAAATATGCAAAACTTTTTAGGGCATTTTTTTGTAGATTTGACTTACCTGTTAATGATTATTTTAACAACTTTTTCTTGGTGAATTCCATTTAGAACTGGCTAGTAGGGTTGCTCAAATTCTCTTCTCTATTTATTGTTTTCAATAAAAACGCCTGTATTCACTAACTGTGAATGCGTGTCATGTACAATATCTTGATTCAAGGCAAGCATGTTGCAGATACATTTTTTTTAATTTGAATCAAGTATCGGATTTGGCTGTTGGAATAAATATAATCTACACTATGTAAGCTTGTTTTGTTAGAAATTAACAAAAGTTAATAAATGATCAAGTACACAAACAGTCAGTCTTCCAAACCATGTATTTACCTTACCCCGATTCACTATGGTAAGCTAATAATAGTTATTTATTAGGGCTGTCGATTTAACGCGTTAATTCAGTGCGATTCATTTTACATAAATAATGCGTTAAAAAAATGAACTCAAGATGTTTAAAGATTGAGTATTACACTATATTTAACTTGACACAGTGACCTAAACATTTTATGTTTATGACGCAACACACCCATAGGTATAAATTGTAGGTATAAATTGACGGGCCCTTAAACGAGCCCTCATAATAAATCTCGAACTGATTGACAAATTCACTTGTGAAATGGATTGCTGTGAACTGTGTGCCAATGATTGACTTATGTTCAATAATATGGTTGTAAACAATACATTGTATTCTAAAGCCGCATTTTGTCTTATCAATGATTAACTCTTCTGCTACAGGAATGTAATGAATTGTAATTATCTGAATATATATATTTTTCTTTGGCTGTCTATCTTGTTTCTAAACAGCAATTTAAATCTAGCAATTCTGTGATTTGGCGACTAAAAACAGCCATTTGGCTCCTTAATGTTTCAGTGTTGGAGCCAATGGCTCCCAGGTCATTTTTTTTAGTCTGGAGCCCAGTGAAGTATTACTCGCACTGTTATGGATTGGTCTTCATGGCATACCTACACAGATCTAATGCTGAAAACACATCTGCATCATGACACTTCCAGGAGTGCCAACACAAATATCTTGTGTCATGCACCTGTCATCGACAAGTGCATGGAGAACAATTGAATGGCTAGTCTTTGCAATTAATTGAATCATGGTAGCCATCCATTTATTTATTAAAGTAGCTTTCTCACACCATTCAAAGTAATAGATGGCAGTAATGGAATTAGCCCACAATACAAAACATATAATTTCTGGGCACAAAGATGTTTTAAATAAAAAAACAAATACACAATACTAGGAGAGAAGCATCAAAGTGCTTTTTTTGGAACACTAACAAATAGCCCAATTCTATGAAATTATTGGTTAGCTTACTTTTGAAAAAATGCAGGCAAAATTCCCTGTATTAATTTAAATAAATTACTAAATGAAGAAAAGCATTAAGATGAAAATAGATAATAGTATTAGGCCTATATACTTGGCTTTTTTTACACAAAATTAAATTAACCTTACCCTGTTCTGTATAGATTTAAAAAAATCAGCTGAATGGCATTCTCAGAATGTTCTACAATGTTTTCAAGACTATAAACCAGTGGTCGGCAACCTTTTTGACATGAAGTGCAATTTTTTAATTTAGTGTCAATTGCTGTGCTAAAAAACAAACAAACAAAACAAAAAAAACAACAACATGCGCATGTATGTGATTTTCTGAAGTTTGAGTCCACTTGTGAAAATGTTTCTATTTTGCATTTTTCTAGTTTAATCATTTATTTTTCATTACAGAATCAGAATTAGCTTTATTGCTAAGTATGCTTACACATACAAGGAATTTGTCTGGTTGACAGAAGCTTCCAGTGCACAAACAATACAATAACAAGACAGAGATCATAATAAAAAAATAGATATGCTATTATCAGCATATACTGTACTTAAGAGTAATTTTTTTTATGACATAATCATGATCCTCTTGTGAAAGTGCTTTTTATATTTTGTCATATATATTTTTATATCACGCAGAGGGGTAATCACTAGGAGGAGCAGGGTATTTTATTTATGTAACATTTTTCGCTCCTGCATGCCAATCTACATCATGATGTAATCCTTCCTCATGTTCACGCAGTGTGTTTTCATCAGCTGAATGGGAGGCTAAACACTATTAAAGTGTGATGAGACTCGCGCTGCGCGTGCAAGCCATTTGCGCAACACAATATGATCAACTAACTAGCCCTTTTCGGTGAATTGCACCTGTAAAATCCTAAAACTTTATTTCCAGGTTAATGTATATTTTGAATGGACAAAATGTGGGTTCATGTTTTCTCTTTTAATGTAATTTTGAGTGTGACCATGGTTTAAGCAGATGTACTTGTATACTGGGCTGGAAATCTCAAGGATTAATAGAGGTGTTTTCCTCATTACATGACGTGTTGTTCTGAAAGCAAAAAGCAACAAATTAAACACGGAATGTAGGCTGTCATCCGTGCGTTTGGTCCAAAGCAAAGCGGTCTTTTAACTGAAAGTGCTGCCGGCTTGTGATGCATGAATGGCTTGCAAGCACTGCACTACTCTGTTGGGTATTATGCAGTCTCATCACATTTTAACATTTTGTTTAGCCCATTCAGCTCATGAAAATGCTGCATGATCATTAGGAAGGATTACATCAAGATATAGATTGGAATGCAGGTGCAAATTTTAGCAAATTAGCTCAAAAGGGAAATATGAATAATTAATCATAACTCATTATAATTAATTATAAATATTTGGATCAGTTAATAGCATTAACTTGATGTTGCTGAATTAATATTACAATCCAGCACTCAGTATTGATCATTACTCAACTTTCAGAAAGGATATTTTTTGTGGCCACAGAAAAATAACTCTTTCTAAGCATGTAGCTGTGATCAAATCGTTAAAATTGATGTTCCAGTTCTGACATGCAGGCCAGAATCAACTCGCTAGAATGTACGCGAAAGCTTTATTTAACTAAATCACGAACACATAACTAATATAAACAAACACATACACACAAATCACGCACACATGGAAAATGAAAAAGTGAAAGTGAATGAAACCGGAACAGAACGGGGGAGTGAAGCTATTAAAAGAGTAATTTAACCATCAGTTTCTTACTTCAAAGCACCTTTGTTAACAAAGGGGTTCACAGCTTATACTAAATCTCTGTTTTGTTAGTTAATTTTACAATACTTGCAATGCCTTGGCTGTTGTGAGAGTGCCTGGATGCAGTCTCAGGTGGAAGTCTTGATGGTTCTTGGGAGTCGATGGTGTTGAAATTGCAATCAACTTCTTACGCGTAGAATGATGAAATGACGATGAACTTACAGTGTTAGTAGAGGAAGTTACACATGGCTTGATGTGTTGAGGCCTGCCGGCCCGCAACCTTGTAGTCAGACCAAGTGTTTCCGGTCCCACACAAACAGTAAACAGGAGAAGAAGGAAGAGAGAGGGAGGTCACTCCGACAGTGCCCTTTAACTTCTGAGGGAGGTCACTCCTCTCGAGTTTGGCTTGACCAATGAGAAAGGTGCAATTCTCCAGTGGGAAATGTTCCTTTGTTTGGAAGCTGACTCATTTACATGATTGGAGTTAGCTGGCTGTTTGTGCCCCATGGCCTGATTATTATATAACAAGCATACATTGCATGCTTTAAGGAGTTGATATACACCAATGTACAGGGTGTCACACAATAATTAATTTGATAGGAAGCATGATCAAAATAATTGTACATTATCTAGTGGTTCTGTCATAAGGCATGCATAAAACGGTATACAGTACAAAAATCTCACACACAATGTCCTGGGTATATGCATTGTTCATTTATAGAACATTTTGTCTATAAATTCATGAAGAAAAGTCTATTTTATGGGCTTTATATGTCTTTCCTATGGGGAAATGGAGTGAGTTACTCTCCCCACATTCCTTTGCTTTTGCATGTGGCTACCTTCCCACATCTGGAATATCTTTGAGGTTCACTAGTTGCTGGACCAGCGTCAAAAAAGGGGAGTAAAAGCTGATAATGATCAGTGGAAGAGCAGATATCTCAAAGTCTGCTTGGGCCTACATGGACCCTTGCTTGTTACGATTTTGAGACGTTTGTTGGATTATTCATTAAAGAATTAATACATTTGTGTCTGATTGGTCCAGATGCTACAGGAGTTTATATAAATAAAATAGTCTACTCCACTCTCGCCATTTCTGACGTGCCAGTGATTACCCCTCCACGTGCCAGCATGGGTTGCCAACCCATGCTAAAAAAGTACTAAAAATTAGAACTATTTGTCCCATGCTGAGTTCACATTCAGAAAACTAGCTTTTGAACCTTTTAAAATGTTTAAATACTTTACCTCGTATCACATTTGCTGAGCTTCTTCAGAAAAATTTGACTGCATTATGGTACTAAAATACATTTTAGATAACAGTCGTTCAGTTGGTCTTCAAATGTTGCTGGACAAATATGCGGGACATAATTCAGTTGTGATAGCAATGCTTTAGATTACATGTGCACGTGTAGTTCAAAATAGCCTATTGAATATCAGGAATTTATCATATGTAAACCCTGATATTACCCAGCATAATGTTTTCTTTAATAGCTGTGCACACTGCATATACACATCAATTAATCGTGCTTATACTAAGACCAAAAGTTTCCCCCACTACTTTGCAGGTTGCCAGCTTGAACAGGGCCATGACGATTCGCTTTTGGTTCAGAACTGGTGGTATAACTGGTCTCCTCTCTTCACTCTTCATTGTGAATCAGTGAATGAGACCGGACACCACAAATGTTGATCAAACAGGCCCTCGTTTTTTTATTCTCTCCATGAATAAGATAATATTTTTTTTTTATTATTAAAACACATGAACTTCTGTGGCCTTTCCCAAATATATTCCTGTCATCCTCTCCTCAGTCACATTACCCGTGAACTCCGAAATTTTACAACTTTATATTGACATGCATTTGATCAAATCAATTACACATAACATTTTATCCAGTTTAGAACATTTTAAATCAACACAAAATACATTTTAACAATAATAGCAGAAATAAAGATGTGGAAGCATACCTACATGAATAAAAGAATGATCCCTTTCTGTCACTCACTCCACGTTGTGTCGATGTAGTGACAATAGAGGTCACTTCTGGGAGCCCCAGACATCTCTGATCTTTGAGAAAAGGCCAATGATAATTGGTGAGTGCAATTTGCATGCCACTCCACCGGACATATGGGTATATAAGGACATATTCCATAGTTAATGTAGTTTACAAATCAATCTTCATCTAGTAAGAATAAAAATATTAAATAATAATAAACATAATAATAATAAATATTATAATAATAATAATTATTATTATTTGTAGTAGTAGTAGTAGCAGTAGCAGTAGTATGCTATTGTTATTAATAGGCATATACAAGTGATTTTTCATTAACTAATCTATAAATGTATTAAAGTAACATTTAAAAATGGCCATTTCATTTAGTTTTGATGGACTTCCAGTTTAAGACTGTTAGATAATTTTGTCCCCCAATGTGTTTAATTTATTTTCTTGATCTGCAATCCCCGTCTCGATACGTCTCAGCTGAGGGAAGAAAGAAATGACACAGACACCCAGTGCTATCAAATCCTTCTTCAACGTTTATTGTTCAGCACTTTGTTATATAGTCCAGAAAACCACATTCCACTGGACACACTGGACTGGCTCATTACCTTATTTGGTTGTGACATACATTTCTGAGCTACGTATGAGACGTGAGAGTAGAGACAATAGACCAATTCTTATAGAACATCTTTCAAACAGGAAACAGCTGCAGTTACACCAACAGGAAAAGTTTAAGAGATGCCTCCATTATTCCACATTATTATAGAAATGTGACATACATTTCTGAGCTACGTGAGAGTAGAGACAAGAGACCAATTCTTATAGAACATCCTTCTAACAGGAAACAGCTGCAGTTTTGCTTTGTGATGACACAGCAAGCTACATCACCCAGAGAAGTGGTTGAGAAGTCTTAATTATTTCACAAAGACCAACCCACATCTGGTTCTATCCACGTACAGGTACAGATATTTTTGCAATAGGACCAGATACAGATACAAATAATCACTGCACATCCTTAATATTATTATTCATGCATTGTTATGTATATTTGTAATTACAGTATAATCTCTGTTTGGATCTGTAATTATTTTATAAAATATTAGTACTGCTTCATTATATTAATGTTGCCTTTTACTTAATCTAACTTGATTCTGATTTAGTGTAAAATGAAACGACAACTAAGCAGGAATTTTGGCAACTAATCTTTCATTTGCACTTAATATGGTTATTTTTTTCTTTCGTACCATTAATGTTCTTAAAATGTCACTAAATATTGCTTTCCGACATTCTTAAATGCATGCAATGGAATCAATACCAGTCTCCAGTATCATGACCTTGTGAGACAGTAAGACACTTGCCTGACAGCTACTTGAATGAAACACTGAGGTTTAGGTGTTATTGCATTTGAAAATGAAGCATAGCCTCTTGCTGTTGGCTCGATTCTGTCCTTCATTCCTTTTATTTTTAACATAATGCTTTTGACTTGGCTTTATTGCTTTAGAAACGTAAACACTTCTTCATGTAAGCCTTCTCACAACAAGGTTGCCTGAAGAGGAAGAAATTGATTTTCTTTTAAAGAGAGAAGAGAAGGACAGAGTTTGTTCTTACCAAACAGTCAGTGATCCGTCTAATGCAGAAGCTGTGTTCCTGTGGTTTTACAAAACATTTCATATTGTTTTGTTGATTTGTTAGTGATTTGCTTTACCTCTGGTGGAGGCCCAGACAGCTAACACGTTGGTTGCCATTTAGCGTGGCATCCAGCGCATTGCGTGTGTGTTTGTGTGTGTGTGTGTGCATAGCTATAATTTTGGAACAAACTCCCCAGAAATGAGCTAAATCTAAACCTCCCTTTGGGGATATTTTGGAACATCTTCATTTGGAAACACGATCCACACATTTTAAATATATTTTGTTTTATTATTATTATTATTATTCTAAGAATGCTAAAAAGTTTTTTTAGGACCATAAATCATAGCTATATTCATGAGGCTGTGTGTTGCCTATACAAAAATGCTTTTCTTTACACCAGTGCCTTTATACTGTGCAAAGTCAGATGGTAATTATTTCAGTATTTCCCAGCAGAAAATGTTTTTGTCACATTGGCTGATTGGTGAGTAGAAAAATTAAGATTAATCAGGCTCCTGTATGGCCTGCGTTCTGTCCCTGCCAGACACACCATGCCACTCTCTACCAATCAGAACAATGATGGCTTTGAAAAAAGTTTTGGACCACCTGTACAGATTCCATTACCAGCACAGACTCTTCTTTTTGATTGCTGTAATAATGCCCCATAGTTTTTAATTTGTATGCATTAAAAGCTAATGTTTAAAATGATGAGTTGATATAGTAGATCTAAATTGTGCATTGGCATAAATCATTTTTTGCTTTTGTAAACAGTATACATTATGTTGTTTATGTGATACTGCAACTGTAGGTCTAGATCTGAGTGAAGAGGATCTAAAGTCTATGTAGAATGCTGTACTAAAACAAACCAGAATGGAAGGAAAAGCTTCCAATTTGTTACTGCATGAGTAATATTGACATTGCTTGACTTCTCACAGAATTTCATTAGAGGTTTAAAAGCGTGTTGAATTTCTGTCAATACTGCTTTTGTTCATATGTCAAAGTGAGAGGAATTCACTTTTCCTCCATGTTTAATTCACTAGTGTAAATGTTAATTATGTAAATTCTAAGTGTATTTGCTTCACTTCGCAGTAGAATATTGTCCCTCATGTGAATCCCTAACCCACACATCTCATGTTTTTCTCTTTCACTTACTCATTCTTTCTCCCACCATATTCTTTTCTTTCACTTTCTTATCATTTCCAAATTTTTTAAGCCCAGAGTTCTGCTCCTGTGGAGTTATCAGGTATCAGAATCATATCATTGCTGGCAGATAAAGCAGAATTGAATCATGCTAATGATAGGCAGTAGGTGTATCTTGGCTTTATCAGTTATCTACATTCTCACTCGTATACTTTGGGGACTTGTTTCTATTCACTGGCGATGCCGGCAGTCATTCTCCCCTAACCATGCGTATCTGGAAGACATTTTCAGCTGTCAATTGGAGGAGGAGGAATGCACAGCACCCAAGAAAAATTGTTGGAAAAGGATGCAAATTTTTGAAGTACACAATGACAGAAAAATCAAGTCTTGAGATGTGCAAGATCTATCTATCTCAAGTAGAAATAAAATTGAACTGAGCCGTCTTGGTTAATTGATCAGCATCTGTGAGTTTATGAGGTTCTTGTCAAACCATACTCTTAAGACAAATAGACCTTTATGCTCATATGTCCTTTTCCAGAGTGTACATTTACTAGATATTGACTCCAACTAAAATTGCACTAAAAGTGTCTGAGCCTTGGCATTCATATGGGCAATATGAGCTCAAATCTTGCTTGTAACATTTCCCAATCTTGTTCACCCCATCATTTCCTAACATCTCTCCAATATTGTAACATAAAAATGGCAAAAAGGGGTGGGAAAAAAGAGCATTAATGCCTTCATCTATGAAGCATCGGAAATCTATGGGCATCTAGTTTCTTGCATGCTTGACAAGAAATAACCCATCAACCCTGCTGCTCATAGTCTGTGTGCACTCAACTGAAAGACAATAACGAACGAAGAAAATTGAACCAGAGTCAGGATGCCACACCAGTACTCACATTGAAATGATTTATAATATCTCAGAGACTGTGACCATGTTGTGTGTTTGGTTTAAGGGGATAGTTCCCCAAAAATGACAATTCTGTTGGCTTTTACTCACCCTCATGTAATTCGAAACTCAAATGACTTTCTTTCATCTGTGGAACACAAAGGGAGATCACAGCCTCAGTCACTATTCACTTTCATTTTATCAGAGGACAAAATATGCAATGAAAGTGAATGGTAAATGAAGCTGTAAATGAATAAATGATTACAAAATGTTTTTTTTGGTGAACAAACCCTTTAAATTCCATTGAGCATCTTGGAAGACGAAAGATCCACTTATTGAACCTCCCACTCGACTTGCCCATCCAACTACCATGGGATCTATTAATAGGGGTCTACAGGCAAGAGTACAGATAAAGAGAGCATCATCCTGTTTATCCATCTCTGGGGAAATTCTGTAGATTGGCATTCCATGCAGGTCTCATTTAATGCATGCTGCAGAGTTTGTATGGAGTGCTGGCTAAACACCCTCAGGCTCCAAGACCAGAATCGTTTGTTTTCAGTCCAGCTGCCTGATGTTTCCGGAGGGAGAATTTCTTCTTTTCATCTTTAAATGAGGCCTTGACAACTCTTTCTGGTGGCAGTGGCCCGCTACAACTCATATTGCTATTTATTTTTGGGCTGGGCGTTTTTTTATTTTTTATTTTTCAGATTAATTCGAATTTCCGTTTTGTCACGATTGTTTTTGTTTTGTTTTTTATCGAGAAATCAAGATTTTACAAAAAATACTGCAAATGCTATAGGCAGATACAATGTAAATACACAAAGGCTGAATAAGAAAGAGAAAAATAATTCATAGCACTTGTCTGGATGCCGCTCCCGATCTGATCAGCTGCACGTGTGTGGGATGCTCCAAATAAGCATGACAGGTTAACAACACAGAGACTGATATAAAAGACATCGTTAATATTCCCATTACGATTGTGTGATTGTAGCTCATCTTCTAACTGGCCTCAGCGTGCACATGTTGATGAGCGGTCTTTTTACCCATAAACTGGCATTAGTTATGTTACAGTTATGGGCGGTTAATTTCAAATTATTGAGAGGATATATATTGGAGAATCAATCATCCGCCGCTCCTTTTGCCTATATGATTCAGATAGCTAATTATTGCTTTGTTCTGTGGCATGTTTCAAGTGTACTGCATCTATAGCCAACATTTTGTAAGTGGTAATTTTTACAAACTTTGCTAGCTGAATTGTAATGAGAAGTTATTTCATATTGCTGTGCTGCTTGACGTGAAGCGTTATAGGGTGCGTCTCTATCTGCAGGGGTTAATAAATATACACACAAACTGTTTGATATACAATGGGTACTTTCTATATAAACGTGATAATTGATATTGATTTCTAGATATCTTTCTAGATAGACTTGGTTTAGATTAAATTAATACCTATACTGGCTAAGAATTATTTTATTTATATATTTTTTTTATATTATATTATTTCTGAACATCTGTGTTTATTAGATTTGAATTTATTTTACATTTACACTCTGTTGGCAGTTCCCCAGTGGTGTATTTGCCAATTTTTCATGCACACCTTTGTTTCCTATAATGAAAAGTACATGGTTCCCCGTCTGTCGCTCACTTCGACGTCGTGTCGAAGAAGCGACACTAGGGGTCTCTCTTGAGCGCCGAAAGATACCTCTGATCTATGAAAAAAGGCCAATGAGAGTTGGCGAACAGTATTTGCATACTCCGCCTCCGGATACGGATATAAAGGCGAGAGAAATACGCTCGTTCATTCAGTAATTTTCTTCGGAGCCGATGGTCGTGTGTATGCAGTCAGCTGCGAGTAACACAACTGATCCTGCTTCTGATCCTCTGACGCTCTGCTTTGCTGTTGGATTTACGGCGCACTACAGCGGCTTTTCTCTTCACTGCCGGCGTGCAGTTTGCCCCTGGGCGCTTCGACAGCGCAGAGTTAAAAGAGTTGAAAGAGTGATTCTCTCCATAAAAGAGTTTATTTCTCTGAAAGAGCATTACACAGCGGCGTTGAACGTCCTTTTCAGGACGCGTCTTTTTAAAGATGTAATTTCCGCCCCTGTGTAGTTTCTGGATGCGGTGTTTTCTCCCCACCTCTCTCGGTCATAAAACACTATCTTGCATGCCTGGGCTGCGATCACATGCAAGCAGTGTTTTATGAATGGTTTATGTTCTCAGTGCGAGAACATAGCCATGGCAACATTGCGGTCGTGTGGCTTTCTTTTGTAGTGAGAGAAAGCCGTTTCAGCCGCCCCCCGCGCCTCGCCTCCTTCCTACGGGATTGACGCAGGCGCCGCGGGCGATGAACACGATTTGGGGACAATGACGGGCTCTGTTCGCCGGGTAAATCCCCTCGAACTTCCCGCCTCCCCGGCACGCTTGTTTGCTAGCATTGCGGTCGTGTGGCTTTCTTTTGTAATGAGAGAAAGCCGTTTCAGCCGCCCCCCGCGCCTCGCCTCCTTCCTACGGGATTGACGCAGGCGCCGCGGGCGATGAACACGATTTGGGGACAATGACGGCTCTGTTCGCCGGGTAAATCCCCTCGAACCGCCCGCCTCCCCGGCACGCTTGCTTGCTTGCTTCCGTCTGAGCTCGGGATGAGTATTCTCTCCAATGGTTCATCTTCTCAGTGTGAGAACATGGCCGTTATAGCATTGCGGTCGCACAGCTTTCTTTTGTAATGAGAGAAAGCCACTTCAACCGCCCCCCGCGCTCCGCCTTCTTCCTACGGGATCGGCGCAGGCGCTGCGGGCGATGAAGGCGATTTGGGGAATATGACGGGCTCTGTTCGCCGGGTAAACCCCCTCGAACCGCCCGCCTCCCCGGCACGCTTGCTTGCCTCAGAATTGGATGACATCACCGCTGCATCGGAGAGCGTTACAGCGGCATCGGATGCTGATCGTTCGCCTGGGCCGCCACCTTCGGGTCTGCCGCCCAGCCTGAGCCTGACGCACGGAGATCCGCTATGCTTTCCCGGGCTACTTGATCGGTTCCGCGGGCAGGTGCGCCGCTCACAGCCACGCCCCCGCCCCGTTCCCTTCTTCCCGGACGTGCACGACGAGTTGAGCTAAGCCAAGGCTTTTTCGCTCCTCCGCTCTCACTACCCTCGTGGTGGAACGGTCCCAGACCGCTTCCACTCTGCACGCCACGGCCCTTCCTGCAACCAATGCCAGGCCAAGGCACTTCAAAACCTGCACCTTGGGTAGTCCTGTTCTTGATGTGCTGCAGGAACTGCGCTGGATGACCAACCGCGCCCCCGGGCCACGGAGGTCAGAAGCGCTGGCACTCGAACAGGCGATGGCCACCCCTTGTGGTCCAGAAACACACCTGTGGACTGGACCTGGTCGAAATGCGGGAGGCAGACAAGGCACACCTTCTCTCACACCCCCGTCTCCCAGCTCCGTCCATTCGGCGCCACCGTTGACGACTCTGCCCAGCAGTCCTCAGCGGTGAGGCAGACGGAGGCCACTGCACATCCTGCCCCGCCGCAAGCTTGCCGCCATGGGCCATGCCCCGTCTGCTCGCCGAGGGCGTCCTCCTGCGGCTATGAAACACCCTGCTCCGCCTCAACCCGGGCCCAGCTCTCAGCCCCAGCGTCGAGCACGCTGCAGGGAACGGACGCCCCCGTCTCACGGACCCCCTCGAGGACCCGGAAGGCTCCCAGGCTGTCCGTAGACGTTCAACCCAGGGACCAAGATGTTAGCTCCGGAGGCTGGTAAGACCGCTCCGTCCCCGGTGGAGGGCCGGGAGGAGAATCTTTTCTTGTTGAATTAATTTTCACATTCTCATATTCTCTGTAATGAGCTATTTCCTTTTGTCTCTGGGTCACCTGGCCCGCAAATGCCGTTCTCACGGCACTTTGCCCCCAGATATCAACAGTCCTGGCTTCCTGGACACGGACCACCCGTCTTCAGCCCCACGACTGTCCCCCGGCCGGCCGGTTCCGACGAGTCTAGAGGACGCCTACCCAGGACCTCCTCCTCAGTCGCTGACCCGCCCCCTGCCGGGTGTGCGGAGCAAGGTAAGTGCTTTGAGTCTTTTCTCAGCACCTCAGCTGCGGGTCGCCCCGTCGCCGCCCAACGCTGCCCTACCTGCTCCGCCCCGCTGCGAAGCCCCGCCGGGTACGTCAAATTAATCGTCCCTTTGGTGCCCCTAGCGCAGAGGTTGGACGCGTGGCTTTCACTTCCCAGCCCGTCTTGCTGGCTGGCCCGGACCATCCGACTCGGTTACGCAATTCAGTTTGCCAGGCCCCCGTCCCCCTTCATGGGCGTCCGCTTTTCCGCAGTACACGGCGAACACGCCCACTCCCTGCGCGCGGAAATCGCGACTCTTCTGGCCAAAGACGCGATAGAGCCTGTCCCTCCAACCGAGATGAAGATGGGTTTCTACAGCCCTTACTTCATCGTACCCAAGAAAAGCGGCGGCTTATGACCAATCTTGGACCTGCGAGTTCTCAACCGAGCGTTGCACAAACTCCCGTTCAAAATGCTCACGCTTAACCTGCGTCCGGCATCTAGATTGGTTCGCAGCGGTAGACCTGAAGGACACGTACTTCATGTCTCCACCCTCCCCCAACACCGCCCCTACCTGCGGTTTGCGTTCGGGGGCCAGGTGTATCAGTACAAGTCCTCCCCTTTGGCCTGTCTCTGTCCTCTCACGAGAGTTACTATGCAAAACCCACAGAGATCAGGTGCTCAGGCACCTCAGCCGTCTGGGGCTTCAGGTCAACTGGGAAAAGAGCCAGCTCACTCCAGTTCAGAGCATCTCTTTTCTCAGGATGGAGTTAGACTCGGTCTCAATGTCGGCATGTCTCACCAACGAGCGTGCCCAGTCAGTGTTGAACTGCCTCGCCGCCTTCAGGCCAGGCACAGCGGTCCCCTTAAAACTTTTCCAGATGCTCCTGGGGCATATGGCGTCCTCCGCGGCGGTCGCGCCGCTGGGGTTGATGCATATGAGACCGCTCCAACACTGGCTCCAGACCCGAGTCCCGAGACGAGCATGGCGCCACGGCGCCGTATGCAACGGGCACGCAGCCTCAGGCCGTTGGAAAGGGGCCCAGCTGCGTTGGCACATCAACTGCCTCGAGTTGTTGACCGTCCTTTTTGCCCTGCGGAAGTTTCTCCCGTTAATTCGGGACAAACATATCCTAGTCAGGTCGGACAGCACCACTGCGGTCGCGTACATAAATCGCCAAGGCGGCGTATGCTCCCGTCACATGTCACAACTCGCCCGTCGTCTCCTCCTTTGGAGCCAGCACCGACTCAAGTCGCTGCGTGCCACTCACATCCCCGGCAACCCCAATGTGATAGCGGACGCGCTGTCATGACAATGCTTGTCTGGCGGAGAGTGGAGGCTTCACCCCCACTCGGTGCAGCTGATTTGGGAACGGTTCGGCAAGGCCCAGGTAGACCCCTCTGCCTCCCGAGAGACCTCCCACTGCCCGCTCTGGTACGCCCATTAAGAGGCTCCCCTCGGGGCAGATGCACTGGCACACAGCTGGCCGGTGGGGCTGCGCAAGTACGCATTCCCCCCAGTGAGCCTTCTTGCACAGGTGCTGTGCAAGGTCAGGGAGGACGAGGAGCAAGTCACTCTCGTGGCTCCTTACTGGCCCACCCGGGCCTGGTTCTCGGACCTCATACTCCTTGCGACAGCCCCTCCCTGGCGAATTCCCCTGAGGAAGGACCTTCTTTCTCAGGGACGGGGCACGCTCTGGCATCCGCACCCAGACCTCTGGAACCTCCACGTCTGGTCCCTGATGCAGAAGATCTAGCTGGTCTACCACCCACGGTCGTAGCCACGTTCAACCAAGCCAGAGCCCCTTCTACCAGGCAACTCTACGCCCTGAAATGGCGTCTGTTCGTGAATTGGTGTTCTTCCCGGGCAGAAGACCCACAGAGGTGCGCAGTTAGGTCTGTGCTCCTGTCCCTACAGGAGAGGTTGGGGGGGAGGCTGTCCCCATCCACCTCGTAGGTGTATGTTGCCACTATTGCAGCTTACCACAACCCAGTAGACAGCAACTCTCTGGGTAAGCACGACTTAATCGTCAGGTTCCCAAGAGGTGCCCGGAGGTTAAAAACCCCTCCTGGCCAAACCTGTTCCCCTCCTGGGGATCTCTCGGTGGTCCTTGCCGGTCTTCAGAGATCCCCCCCGAGTCGCTAGAATCAGTTGGCTCAGGGCCCTCTCCTGAAAAGACGGCCCTGCTGATTGCGCTCACTTCCATCAAGAGGGTCGGGGACCTGCAAGCGTCCCTTACTAACGACACTTGCCTGGAGCTTGGTCCGGCAGATACTCATGTGATCCTAAGACCTCGACTGGGCTATGTGCCCATGGTTCCTACCATGCCCTCTGGAGATCAGGTAGTGAACCTACAAGCGCTGCCCCGGGAGGAGGCAGACCCAGCCCCTCTCACTGTCGTGTCCGGTACGTGCCTTGTGTGCCTACCTGGACCGCCCCCAGAGCTTCAGGCGCTCTCAGCAGCTCTTTGTCTGCTTTGGAGGACCAGCAGAAAGGGAACGCTGTCTCCAAACAGAGGTGTCTCACTGGGTGATGGATACCATTCAGTTGGCCTATCACACCCAGGCCATGCCCCCCACTTACGGGTTCAAACCCACTCCACTAGGAGCGTGACATCCTCATGGGCACTGGCGAGGGGCACCTCCCTAGCAGACATTCGCAGAGCTGCGGGCTGGGCAGCACCTAACACCCTTATGATCTCAGGGTTGAGTCAGTCTCGTCCCGTGTTCTCTCAGGTCCGAGCCCGTAGAACTCGGTACACGTCGACGATCTGACCGGGTGATCCGCTTGTACCAGCGCCGTTTCCCTCTGCCGAGGCAAAACAGTGCGCTTTTGTCCCAGAGGACCCAGGTCCCTGGTTGATTCCTCCCTAGCACTTCGGACCCGCAGCAGTTCATCGGAGGAACGTGCTGGTCCAGTCCACTACGGGTACCTCCGGCTACCCCTACTGGAATAAGTGCTCCACAGATCAGGCCTCCTACGGGACTCCTCCTGTGTGTATTTCCGCGGTACGGTCACCTTACGAGCTGACCCGCGTCTCCCTTAGGCAGCCCTTTGCTGCCCTCCGGTCGCCGTGTTGTAGCAACTCCCCCCTCCTTGAGGTTGGATCTACCACCGCGCCATTTCCTCCCACATGCCCCAAGTGGCCATGTGATGTATTTTTGCCACCTTTACCTCCCCTGTTGGGCAGGTGTGGCCTCCGCAGGGTCTTTTCCCCCTAAGAATAGGAATTCGGAATAAGACCCCCTTCCCTCGATGCGGTAAGGGCCCCGGCTGCTCTTGCTCTATGCCGAGAAAACATAGAGAGAAAAGAGGCCCAGCCAGGCTTGGCCCGTTCCCTAGTTGGGAGCGTCACCTTGTTCCCCCCTAGGGTAACCAAAAGGATGCTGACGCTTTTTCGGGGCATTGGGGAAGAGTACGTGCAGCCTGAACACAGTTGGTCGCTTGCGCACGTGCAAAATACCTGCCCGCTTCTGTGTCAGCAGTACACGTACACGGCTCAGCGCATGGCGAGTTTTGAAGTGGACCCCTAGTGTCGCTTCTTCGACACGACGTCGAAGTGAGCGACAGACGGGGAACGTCTCGGTTACGTATGTAACCTCCGTTCCCTGATGGAGGGAACGAGACGTCGTGTCTTCCCGGCCACGTCGCTGAGCCGAGCCGCTGAGATGCCCGGAACACTCCCGGCTCCTCAGAAAAATCCTGAATGAACGAGCGTATTTCTCTCGCCTTTATATCCGTATCCGGAGGCGGAGTATGCAAATACTGTTCGCCAACTCTCATTGGCCTTTTTTCATAGATCAGAGGTATCTTTCGGCGCTCAAGAGAGACCCCTAGTGTCGCTTCTTCGACACGACGTCTCGTTCCCTCCATCAGGGAACGGAGGTTACATACGTAACCGAGACGATTTCTCTAACCAATTTGCAATTGCCTTGCATTCTAATAAACAACATACAATTTGAATCATGTTGGAGTCAATTTAAAAGTTGAATTTTTTTTTTATCATTGAATTGTCCATAAATTTGATAAAAATCGAGATTTCTTTTTTTATTTTGTTTTGCCATATCGCCCAACCCTAATTTCTGTGTGTATAAAAAGGTTTGCAAGTGTGTGAAAGTACTATTGGCTATTTCAAAACTTGAAAAAAAAAAAGGCTTTGCAGGTAAAGCTAGTCTTTTCTACCTTGAACAATGTAACAATGAACAATGCCCCCATGTCAATAGGCCTGGCACCCTCAGTGGCCCCCTAAATTGGAGTGGTAAGAGTGATATTCTCATTTTCATCCCACTTAGAGTTCAGTGACCCCACATCATAATACATAGACCAAACAAACTATATTTAAACAAAACATCAATGCATTATTACTGCATAATAATATTTAGCGGGCTAAAGTTTAATTTATGTTCGCTTATGATTCATAAGAGATCGTCTGATAATCCACATACTGTGCTAAAAAGTTACTGGTGTCCAAGTGTTCAATTCAACTGTCTTGCATGTTCTGTATTAAACACTGTTATATACATATATATATATAAAAGAAATTACACATTCTAAAGATTTTTAATTGTATGTATAAATTACACTTTAATTTAATTAATTAATGAATGAATACCTCTGACGTTTTAGTGACGTGGATGAAATGTTCAGACGGTCCCTTAAAAGTGCTAGTCAATGAAAGCCATTTGGAGCATTTTTAGGTATACTTATCCTGCTACTACAAGCATTGTCCATCTAAGTTTAATGTTTTGGGCCTGTATAATATGGTCATATATTCTTTAACCTAATTGTGCTAATGATATCATCATAAAATGGTCGGCACCAGAGAGCACGGGTAGGAGAAACCCAATGTCAAAGGAAAAACAAGCCAACAACTTCTGGAGATAAGGTAGAAATGTTAGCATTAGTTTTGCATCTTTGGATCAGCCAGCTCCAGTTTCAGTTCTACTTAATGTGGATTATACGTGCTGTTGTAAATGTAAGTTAAGTTACTTTTATAGCACAATTTCCCAAGTTATTATCACAAAACCTGATCTGGATCTGATTTTTTGCCTCACTGAATGCACCAATGCATTAGAGATCACTATTAATTAGCAAGCATTCATTATAAAATAGTTTTTGTATGTATACATCTGTTGGGTTTTCATTTCCTGAGCAACATACAGTTCACACTTGTTATTTATAATGAGGTATTTTTTTCACCATCTTTTAATGTTTTGAACTGTACAATGCAGAAACAAGTCAAATTTATTGCAACAAGACTATCAAAACAAACAATTCAGTGACTCTGAAGAAGCAGCACACAGGCACAGATGTAAAGAAACAGTAGCTATTGTTATACAGGGATACAATGGAAAATTTATTATGAATAAACTTTAAAACATAAAATCTAAACCCTTCATAATCCAACCCATTAAAGTCCAAATAAATGCACTTCAGAGAGAAAAGCCCTTATACACTTAGCTCGCCACATCAACACTGTGCAACCAAACAATATATGCAGATTAATATTGGTACTGTTGGGTACAGGTTCAAGAACGAAAAGCAAACTTGCAACAACTCACTGGGAGAGAGAGAGAGAGAGAGAGAGAGAGAGAGAGAGAGAGAGAGAGAGAGAGAACAAAGATGCAGAGTTGATCCTGCTGCTTCTCTTGCAAACAAAATCAAGAAAAGCATTAAAGAGTTTACAGGGAAGACAACAAACACAACATCTTCTTTATAAACACCATTTATCAATCAAATACTTAATGTGTGGCACTCCAATCACAAGGCACCTAGGGGGTTTAAGGTGATATTTTGTAGATACTATAACTATTGTGGGCAATAGTTATAGGGCACCTTCCCTATCTGTCACTCACTCAAAGTTGTATCGATGTAGTGACACTAGGGGTCGCTCTTGGGAGCCCCAAACACCTCTGATCTTTGAGAAAAGACCAATGGGAATTGGCAAGTGGAATTTGTATGCCAATCACCTGGACATACGGGTATAAAAGGAGCTGGCTCGCAACAACACATTCAGATTTTTTATTCGGAGCTGAGTGGTGTCAGCAGCACGTTCCACTACCATTCCATTCACCTCATTGAGAAGCGTATGCTGTTGCTACTCTGCATGACTGATGCAGAGTATGCCTCTGTGCGCTTCGATAGATAGAAGAGTATATATTATTGCAGAGAAAGAGTGTGCACTGACGGACAGCATCTTTTTAAAGATTCCTTTATGTCTGTCTGTAGTTCCTAGATGATGATGTAGTACTCTCCGCCTCTGACGGCCACGAGCGCTGCCTCACGTGTCTCAGCACTCAGTCAGGCAATGTCCACCTTGGTGGTCCAGGAGCGCTACCTACGGCTGAATATGGTCGAGATGAAGGATGCCAACAAGGTCCGCTTCCTCAATGCTCCCATTTCGCAGATCAGCCTATTCGGTGACACTGTTGAGGGCTTTGCCCAGCAGTTCTCAGCGGTGAAGAAGCAGACATTTTGTGCCCCGGCGCAGTTCAAGGTTCCGCTCCCTGTCTGCTCACCTCCGAGGGCATCCTCCAGCGGCTGCAACTCAGGCCACAGCCCAAGCCGACCACACATGTTCCAGCGTTAAGTGCCCAAGGAAGACCCACAAGTGCCACTGAGATGGATAACGCAGGGAGGAAGAGGTCTGCTGGAACCTTGGAGCTGGTATCCAAACCACTCCGTCCCCTTGTGGAGGGCTGGGAGGAGTATCCTGTGTTCCCTTTTGTTTTGTTTTTGCTGCATGTCCAAGGGGCTGCGGTACCCACATTTTCAAAAAAACCGTGGACACGAACACTCGTGGCCAGGGAGCTATAAAGGCAGGGCCTCCCACCTTCACACACCTAGCCGTGGCACACTCCCATCCAGGAAGTTGTGATGAGTCACGAGGATGGTCTCCCTCCTGCCCCGTCGCTGACCCACTATGATGGGTACTCGGAGGGTGGTAAGTGCTTTAAGGTTCCCCTCAGCACAGCCACAAGCTCGGGATGCGAGGCTCCTCAACGTGGCATCTCCTGCTCCCCCCACGAGGCCCCACCCTTTGGTACGTCAGACAAGATTGTCCCCTTGGTGCCCCTCTCCCATGCTGTTGTAACATCCATTCCCCGATGGAGGGAACGAGATGTTGTGTTCCTCTTGCCACAATGCTGTACTACCCGCTGAAATGCTCCTCAGCTCAAAACCTGAATGAGTGGTTGCGAGCCAGCTCCTTTTATGCCCATATGTCCGGGGTAGTTGCATGCAAATTCCACTCGGTAATTCCCATTGGCCTATTTTCAAAGATCAGAGGTGTTTGAGGCTCCCAAGTGCGACCCTTAGTGTCACTACATCGACAAAATATCTTGTTCCCTCCATCAGGGAATTGAGGTTACAACAGTAAATTTATCAACTATTACAAATAATTTTGAGACAGCAAGATGCTTTATTGAGAAACAATTTAAGATGGTGCTTCCTCAAAATAACTACTTCAGAAGATGTCAACCATTTCCTGTTAATTTCAAATACATTTGGCATTTTATTACATCTCAAGAATTCTATCTCCATTATCACTAGATTAGTCAATGTGAACCCACTTTGAAAATTTTTCAGAACAAATCTTTTCACCCATTTAAAAAAAAGCTATGTTTAATAGGGGGTGTAATTGGTGACCATTTACACTTTAACTTCTAATAAATTGTCTAAATTATAACCTAAAATCTTGATGTAGCCTATCATTCATTTTACCCAAGAATTTTACTGCATGAGTCACTTTAAAGAACAGAATGGCAACATGGCCGGGGTAAAAACACAATGTTAGGTTTTATTGACTAACTGAAACATTTGTCACAAGCCTGTTTGTTAATATATAATGAAATTTGAATGTAAAAATTCTTACTCAAATTTGGTGAATCTTTGAGTCAAAAAAATTGCATGTCAGCAAGTATTTAAACACACACATATGGATAGTATTAGGGTGGGCAGAGCTGAAAGAAAAAAAAAAAATTAAAAATATATATAGATATAGATAGATTTTTTTTTTTTTGTCTTGTTTTCACTGAGATTCTGTTGTTTGGGACAATGCAAACAGCTGCATTTATCGGCCTGTCTGTCTCTCACGCTCTTGACTGATGGGCCAAAAATGGCAGTTCTCTTCATACTTCTGCAGGGCATTCATCCACATGACTAGTTAGCTATAGAGGTGGGCTGGAGGCCTTCAGACGGATCCTCCGAGGACTGACATAAATAGAATGTTAGTGCATCCACCTTGAAAGCAGTGACAAAAGTGGCAATCAAAAGTGGCGCCCTATACGATTGTACTGTTATTTCAATTCAAACTAGGGCCGCGACTCACACAGGCAACTGGAATTGGGTGGAGGAAAGCAAATTATTTTGCAGTGGGGAAAAAAAAATTTAAAGCATACAAAGGAAATACATAACATCCAGGTTAATAACAATGTCCAAATGCATTCTCTGCAAAAATATGACATCTTGGTTAGCGACCAATACATTATTGGCCTTAAATCACTAACATATTCACTGTCAATTCAATACTTCGACTCTTATAAATAATATCATTAACTATATTGTTAATTCAAAACAAATTGCATGTACTACAAATTTAAACCACACATAATTAACATTAACTTGAAGAGAAAATAATACAAGATGTTTACAATAAAACAACAAACAATCTAAATTAACATTATTTACTTTTTTTAATAAATGTCCCTGTGCCTTATTGATTCATCATTGCACACTATTATAATTTTTTTAGCTGTCTTCACCTCGCTTTGACATTTCTTTTCTGTTAAAATATTAACCAATATGTAACAAAAAAATTCAAATAAATCCTGAAAAATATGTCACAATTTGGAAAATAAATGTGATGCAAATGCTGTTTCAGGTCTGAGCTTTTGCTCTGTACTTCTGACAATACTTGGTAAATTTTTTGTGCCTCAATCTGTGAATCAACTCACATAAAAGGCCTGGCACCGATGTGCTTGATTGGGAAATCATTCCTGTTTCCCCTCTATCTAAAAGCCCACAGTGTCCACCATTCATTGCCCCTGGTGTAATGGCCTTCATCAGTCTCCCATCACATAAAGCCTGCCTGTCATTAATCTCACCCTGAGACACATGGCCGTCTGCCGACAATGATCTGCAAGCACCAAATCCCCACAGCACAGAGTCTCACTGACCTACTCATATCTTAAAACGACACAGCAGCGATATGAAAAATATGGCAAGCATCATTTTATGAAATGGCGCCTCTTATTCTCTTTGCCCAAACATTAAGCTATGTCCTATATTAGTTGTACGATAAATATTGTGTAAATGATAAAATAAATATTTTTTAATGATTCTCTAATAAGACTGAACTGTGCATGCTGAGATAAGAATGTTGAATGCTAAATACTAACTTTAAAATTTGTCAGAATGCAGAATTTGTCGCGATGCAGATCTGTGCATTGGAAATTTTAAAGCATTTACTTATCTGCAATTTATTGCTAAAACATTCCTTTTTGGGTGGTAGAACATTAGCAGAGGATTTTGAGATGTTTTAGATTTAGAATGTATGAAAATCTGCTCTTTTTTTTTTAAAGATGTCCATTCGATGTTTGTACATAAAAAAAAAATGTGCATTGTTTTAAATAGAATAAAAAGACTGATCATGCATATGAGCATGTTTGAGCTCCATTTTCCGGGGGTAATAAAGTCCACAGAAGGGCGCCAAAAGCCAGTTTTGAAGCATATTTTATATACAACCCCCCCCCCCCCCCTATTAAATTAGAGGGAAAATACAATCTCCAAATAATGCTTTCCACTGACTATGCAAACACAATTACTTCCTGGTTTCAACAACGTGCTTGTAGTTGCACCACAAAGGATGATAATTATGCTGGAGCCAATACAGAAATTTCTAATAGGAGATGCCGCGTGTCAATAGGTAAGCAAAATGTGGCCAACCTAGGGTACTGGAACTCTTGGAAACTAACTGCTGACTTCCCATATGATCACGTTGCAATATAGTAAAATGCTTACATTTGCTTAAAGGGTAAGAAATACATAAGAAACCTGGTCTTATAGAATCACATTACCATAGCCACATTTTTGCAAAATGATTTTTACAAAGCACATTGTACATATTACAGCATTTTCTTGTTGAAATGAACACTAGAAGCACTACAACAACATATTTTACACAAATTAGAAAAAAAATAATGCTGATTATCAATTCTTATATACTTTCTTTTCACCCTGTTCCTCACACAATTCTACCTTATGACCAGAGTTCAACTTGAGTCAGAGCTCTTGGGGGATCCCCTTACAACATCACCCCAACCATCCAGCTTATCATTGTCACCTTTGTAATTTTTTAACAATAGTTCCCCTTATGTCGCTCACTTCGACGTCGTGTCGAAGAAGCGACACTAGGGGTCTCTTTTGAGCGCCGAAAGATGCCTCTGATCTATGAAAAAAGGCCAATGAGAGTTGGCGAACAGTATTTGCATACCCCGCCTCCGGATACGGGTATAAAGGCGAGGGAAATACGCTCGTTCATTCAGTAATTTTCTTCGGAGCCGATGGTCGTGTGTATGCAGTCAGCTGCGAATGACACAAACTGATCCTGCTTCTGATCCTCTGACGCTCTGCTTTGCTGTTGGATTTACAGCGCACTTCAGCAGCTTTTCTCTTCACTGCCGGTGTGCAGTTTGCCCCTGGGCGCTTCGACAGCGCAGAGATAAAAGAGTTGAAAGAGTGATTTTCTCTGTAAAAGAGTTTATTTCTCTGAAAGAGCATTACACAACGGCGTTGAACGTCCTTTTCAGGACGCGTCTTTATAAAGATGTCATTTCCGCCCCAGTGTAGTTTCTGGATGCGGTGATTTCTCCCCACCTCTCTCGGTCATAAAAAGCTGTCTTGCATGCCTGGGCTGCAATCACACACAGGCAGCGTTTTATGAATGGTTCATGTTCTCAGTGCGAGAACATAGCCATGGCAACATTGCGGTCGTGTGGCTTTCTTTTGTAATGCGAGAAAGCCGCTTCAGCCGCCCCCACGCCTCGCCTCCTTCCTACGGGATTGACGCAGGCGCCGCGGGCGATGAACACGATTTGGGGACAATGACGGGCACTGTTCGCCGTGTAAACCCCCTCGAACCACCCGCCTACCTGGCATGCTTGTTTGCTTCCGTTTGAGCCCAGGATGAGCATTCTCTCCAATGGTTCATCTTCTCAGTGTGAGAACATGGCCGTTATAGCATTGCGGTCGCACGGCTTTCTTTTGTAATGAGAGAAAGCCACTTCAACAGCCCCCCATGCTCCGCCTTCTTCCTACGGGATCAGCGCAGGCGCCGTGGGCGATGAAGGCGATTTGGGGACTATGATGGGCTCTGTTCGCCGGGTAAACCACCTCGAACCGCCCGCCTCCCCAGCACGCTTGCTTGCTTCAGAATTGGGTGACATCACCGCTGCATTGGAGAGCGTTACAGCGGCATCGGATGCTGATCACTCGCCTGGGCCGACACCTTCGGGTCTGCCGCCCAGCCTGAGCCTGACGCACGGAGATCCGCTTTCCCGGGCTACTTGATCGGTCCCGCGGGCAGGTGCGCCACTCACAGCCACGCCCCCCCCCCCCGGTTACTGTCTTCTTGGACGTGCATGACGAGTTGAGCAAAGCCAAGGCTTCTTCGCTCCTCCGCTCTCACTACCCTCGCGGTGGAATGGTCCCAGACCGCTTTCACTCTGCACGCCACGGCCCTTCCTGCAACCAACGCCAGGCCAAGGCACTTCAAACTTGCACCTTGGGTAGTCCTGTTCTTGATGTGCTGCAGGAACTGCACCAACCGCGCTCCTGGGCCACGGAGGTCAGAAGCGCCGGCACTCGAACAGGCGATGGCCACCCCTTGTGGTCCAGAAACGCATCTGTGGACTGGACCTGGTTGAAATGCGGGAGTTAGACAAGGCACACCTTCTCCCACACCCCCATCTCCCAGCTCCGTCCATTCGGCGCCACCGTTGACGACTCTGCCCAGCAGTCCTCAGCAGTGAAGCAGACGGAGGCCACTGCACTTCCTGCCCCGCCGCAAGCCTGCCGCCATGGGCCATGCCCCGTCTGCTCGCCGAGGGCGTCCTCCTGCGGCTATGAAACACCCTGCTCTGCCTCAACCCGGGCCCAGCTCTCAGCCCCAGCGTCGAGCACTCCGCAGGAAGCAGACGCCCCCGTCTCACGGACCCCCTCGAGGACCCGGAAGGCTCCCAGGCTGTCCGTAGACGCTCAACCCAGGGACCAAGATGTTAGCTCCGGAGGTGGTAAGACCGCTCCGTCCCCGGTGGAGGGAGGAGAATTTTTTGTTGAATTAGTTTTCAGATTCTCATATTCTCTGTAACAAGCTATTTCCTTTTGTCTCTGGGTCACCTGGCCCGCAGATGCCGTTCTCACGGCACTCTGCCACCAGATCTCAGCAGGCCCGGCTTCCTGGACATGGACCACCCGTCTCCAGCCCCACGACTGCCCCCCTGACCGGCCAGTTCCGACGAGTCTAGAGGACGCCTACCCGGGACCTCCTCCTCAGTCACTAACCCGCCCCCTGCCGGGTGTGCGGAGCAAGGTAAGTGCTTTGAGTCTTTTCTCAGCACCCCAGCTGCGGGTCGCCCTGTCACCGCCCAACGCTGCCCTACCTGCTCTGCCCCGCTGCGAAGCCCTGCCAGGTACGTCAAATTAATTGTCCCCTTGGTGCCCCTAGCGCAGAGGTTGGACGCGTGGCTTTCACTTCCCAACCTGTCTCGCTGGCTGGCCCGGACCATCCGACTCGGTTACGCAATTCAGTTTGCCAGGCCCCCGCCCCCCTTCATGGGCGTCCGCTTTTCCGCAGTATACGGCAAACATGCCCAGTCCCTGTGTGCGGAAATCGCGACTCTTCTGGCCAAAGACGTGATAGGGCCTGTCCCTCCAACCGAGATGAAGGAGGGTTTCTACAGCCCTTACCTCATCGTACCCAAGGAAGGCGGCGGCTTACGACCAATCTTGGACTTGCGAGTTTTCAACCAAGCGTTGCACAAACTCGCGTTCAAAATTCTCACGCTTAACCTGCGTCCGGCATCTAGATTGGTTCGCAGCAGTAGACCTGAAGGACGCGTACTTCCACGTCTCCATCCTGCCCCGACACCGCCCCTATCTGCGGTATGCGTTCGAGGGCCAGGCGTATCAGTACAAAGTCCTCCCCTTCGGCCTATCTCTGTCCCCTCGCGTCTTCACGAAAGTCGCAGAGGCAGCTCTTGCCCCGCTCCGAGAAGCCGGCATCCGCATACTCAACTACCTCGACGACTGGCTCATTCTGGCCCACAAGCGAGAGTTACTATGTGGCCACAGAGACCAGGTGCTCAGGCACCTCAGCCGTCTGAGGCTTCAGGTCAACTGGGAAAAGAGCAAGCTCACTACAGTTCAGAGCATCTCTTTTCTCGGGATGGAGTTAGACTCGGTCTCAATGTCGGCACGTCTCACCAACGAGCGTGCCCAGTCAGTGTTGAACTGCCTCGCCACCTTCAGGCCAGGCACAGCGGTCCCCTTAAAACTTTTCCAGAGGCTCCTGGGGCATATGGCGTCCTCCGCGGTGGTCGCGCCGCTGGGGTTGATGCATATGAGACAGCTCCAACACTGGCTCCAAACCCGAGTCCCGAGACAAGCATGGCGCCACGGCACGCACCGGGTAACAATCACCCCTGCCTGCCGTCAGACATTCAACCCCGGGACAGACCTCTGTTTCTTACGGGCTGGAGTGCCCCTACAGCAGGTGTCCAGACGCGTCCTGGTCACGACCGACGCCTCCAGATTGGGTTGGGGCGCCGTTTGCAATGGGCACGCAGCCTCAGGCCGTTGGAAAGGGGCCCAGCTGCTTTGGCACATCAACTGCCTCGAGTTGTTGACCATCCTTTTGGCCCTGCGGAAGTTTCTCCCATTAATTCGGGACGAACATATCCTAGTCAGGTCCGACAGCACCACTGCGGTCGCGTACATAAATCACCAAGGCGGCGTACGCTCCCGCCACATGTCACAACTCAACAGTTGGCTCAGGGCCGTCTCCTTATAAAGACGGCCCTGCTGATCGCGCTCGCTTCCATCAAGAGGGTCAGGGACCTGCAAGCGTTCTCTACTAACAACACTTGCCTGGAGCTCGGTCCGGCAGATACTCATGTGATCCTAAGACCTCGACCGGGCTATGTGCCCAAGGTTCCTACCACGCCCTTCAGGATCAGGTAGTGAACCTACAAGCGCTGCCCCGGGAGGAGGCAGACCCAGCCCCCTCACTGCTGTGTCCGGTACGTGCCTTGCGTGCCTACCTGGAACGCACCTAGAGCTTCAGGCACTCTGAACAGCTCTTTGTCTGCTTTGGAGGACAGCAGAAAGGGAACACTGTCTCCAAACAAAGGTTGTCCCACTGGGTGGTGGACGCCACTCTGCTGGCCTATCACACCCAGGCCGTGCCACCCCCTCTGCGGGTTCGAGCCCACTCTACTAGAAGTGTGGCATCCTCATGGGCACTTGCTAGGGGCACCTCCCTAGCAGACATTTTCAGAGCTGCGGGCTGGGCAGCACCTAACACCTTTACGAGATATTACAATCTCAGGGTTGAGTCAGTCTCGTCCCGTGTTTTCTCAGGTCCGAGCCCGTAGAACTCAGTACACGTCGACGGTCTGACCGGGTGAATCGCTTGTTCCAGCGCCATTTCCCTCTGCCGAGGCAAAACAGTGCGCTTCTTTCCCAGAAGACCTAGGTCCCTGGTTGATTCCTCCCTAGTCCTTTGGGCCAGCACAGCAGTTCAGCGGAGGAACTTGCTGGCCCAGTCCACTATGGGTACCCCAGGCTATCCCTACTGGAATAGGTGCTCCACAGATCAGGCCTCCTACGGGACTCCTCCTGTGTGTACTTCCACGGTACGGTCACCTTACGAGCTGACCCGCGTCTCCCTTAGGCAGTCCTTTTCTGCCCTCCGGTCGCCGTGTTGTAGCTACTCCCCCCTCCTCGAGGTTGGATCTACCACCGCGCCATTCTTCCCACATGTGACCCAAGAGGCCATGTGATGTATTTTACTACCTCTACCTCCCCTTTCGGGTGGGTGTGGCCTCCGCAGGGTCTTTTCCCCCTAAAAGAATAGGAATACGGGATAAGACCCCCTTCCCTCGATACGGTAAGGGCCCCGGCTGCTCTTGCTCTATGCCGAGAAAACATAGAGCGAAAAGAGGCCCAGCCAGGCTTGGCCCGTTCCCTAGTTGGGAGCGTCACCTTGTTCCCCCCTAGGGTTACCAAAAGGATTCTGACGAATTTTTTGCATTGGCATTGGGGAAGAGTACGTGCAGCCTGAACACAGTTGGTCGCTTGTGCACATAGAAATACCTGCCCGCTTCTGTGTAAGCAGTACACGTACACGGCTCAGCGCATGGCGAGTTTTGAAGTGGACCCCTAGTGTCACTTCTTCGACACGACGTCGAAGTGAGCGACAGACGGGGAACGTCTAGGTTACGTATGTAATCTCCGTTCCCTGATGGAGGGAACGAGACGTCGTGTCTTCCCGGCCACGTCGCTGAGCCGAGCCGCTGAGGTGCCCGGAACACTCCCGGCTCCTCAGAAAAATCCTGAATGAACGAGCGTATTTCCCTCGCCTTTATATCCGTATCCGGAGGCGGGGTATGCAAATACTGTTCGCCAACTCTCATTGGCCTTTTTTCATAGATCAGAGGCATCTTTCGGCGCTCAAGATTGACCACTAGTGTCGCTTCTTCGACACGACGTCTCGTTCCCTCCATCAGGGAAAGGAGGTTACATACGTAACCTAGACGTTTGATAGTATCTTTATCACACTATTATCTCCTTTCTCTTGTGGTTCTCTTAGGTTTCTCTAACAAAACAACATGGCACCATATGTTTACCTGACCACAAATCAAAATTAAAACATTATCATTTGTGATTATTTAACTGCCAAATGCTGTGATTAAAACAAACATGGTCTGTGTGCACTTTAGAACGAACCGGCGATGCGCTGATATGTGTGCACACACGGGGGCTCATGGGCTCGTGTATTTAGTGCAATTTACCTGCATTGCGAAGTACTGCAGGTTCAAGCATTCGCGCAATTCCAAACTATAAAGTTATTGCCAAATCTACAAATGCAGAACAGTAAGGAGAGTTTGACAGCAGTTCACAAGATGTAAAACTTATAACTGTCAAAAAAAAATTGCAGTTCCCATTTTATAATAAATGCTCCTGATTAAAGTGAAATAAACATGACTGCACTTGCACGTGTCAAAATTAAAACCACAGTTTAGGGGTGAATTAAATTGGACAGAAATATATACATTTATTTTTAACTAATCTTACCCTGAATGCAATAATGATTCAGAATTATATAATAATAATAAACATGACTGGGTTCCAGAAATAACTTAGTATGATGCAATAGTCATCTAGTTTCCAATAATAGTAGTTTTTGCACACCTTGTTCATTCACAAAGAAAAAGTAAAAAATTTTAAAAATGTATGTGATTTTTATTTAAGCTAAGTATGATTGTTTGTTAAATATAAGTATAAACATGCAAATCAATGAAATGTGTTAATTTAATGAAAAACTCTGGGAGACATGCCTTCATCATTTTTTTTTTAAATATAATTCTTATTAAAAATAAATCTCAATTAGAACAGTGCTCATGACATCAAATCACTAACTTCTAAGACGATGCATTTTAATGTTTGCATTAAATAACTAACTACATTTATGAGCTTGTTCAAGCACAATCAAGTTGTGTGGAAGCTTAACTGATAGAGTATTGCACCAGGGTATGAGTCTTGAAGAGCGTGCAAGTCAACACTTGAGTCGAAAGTGTTATAGAAGCTCTACAAAATTACATGGTTACTTGAGCAATTGCATTTTTCTGACAGTGTTTGTTAGGCTTAGATAGTACAGCGTTGTGGAAAGGGGGACACAACGTCTCATTCCCTCAGTCAGGGAACAGAGTTTATGACAGTATATGAGACATTCCCTATCAATCACTCCCTCAATGTTGTGTCAATGAAGTGACACTAGGGGTTCCTGTAAAAAAACGCCACAACAGCTGAACTGTGTTACGTGTGCAAGCAGGCTACTGTGTGCGTAATAGCAGATACACTCGGACTGCATGTTGCTTCCTCCAACGGCCCAAAGAATTGTTGTATATTTCCCCACATCCCTGGGGGGGGGGGGGCACACAGTGGCACATGGAATACATACACCTTCAAGGTGGAGGGGGACAGCTGTGTCTCCAACTTCTCCTGAAGGAAGGAAAGCACTGACCCCGCTGCGCATCTCTGGGAGTCTTCACGTCGGGAAGAACACCAACTCACAAACACACGCCTGAGTGATCTTGTTTACCACTGCAAGCAATAGACCACTTATGTCTTCCGCATCCTGTCCAGGGACCAGACATGGAGGTTCCAGAGGTCTAGGCAGGGGTGCCAAATGGTGCCCTGTCCCTGAGAGAGGAAGTCCTCCCTCAGGAGAATTTGACAGGGAGGTGAGGTGTCTGTGGTGAGGTGTCATGGACAGAGTCTGTGCAAGTAGTCTCACTGGGGGAACGCATATTTGAGCAGCTCCCAGGGCCAGCTGTGTGCCAGCATGTCTGTCCCGAGGGGAGCTCACATCAGGGAGTACCAGAGCGGGCAGTGGGAGGATTTCCGGGCAGCAAACAGGTCTACGTGTGCTTTACCGAATCGACTCCAAATTAGTCCCCACTCTCCCCTGAATGTCACCTGCCGTGACAACGCATCCACTGTGGAGTTGAGGCTGCCTGGGATGTGAGTGGTCTGCAGTGACCTGAGCCGCTTTTGACACCAGAGGAGGAGATGGTGGGCGAGTTACAACATGTGATGAGAATGTAAGCTGCCTTAGAGAATTATATACTCTACCGTCGCCGTGTTGTCCATCCGGACAACACATACTTGCCCTGGATCCACAGCAATAGCCTGCACAGGGCAAGCAGTATTGCCAGCAACTCGAGGTAGTTGATGTGCCAACATAGCCGTGCCCCTGTCCAGGAGCCAGCAGCTGCGTGCCCATTGCACATGGCACCCCAACTTGGAGGCATCTGTCGTAACCACAATGCGCCTGGACACTTGCTTTAGGGGGACTCATGCGCTCAGATATGCAAGATCTGTCCAAGGGCTGAACAATTGGCAGCAGTCCGGCGTGATGGCCTCGCAATGTGTGCCACGATGCCTTGCCAACCTTGGGACTCGAGTCTGAAGCCAGTGCTGAAGCAGTATCATATGCATCAACCTGAGTGGCGTGATTACCGACGAGGATGCCATATGCCCCAGGAGACTCTTAACCGCAGTGGAACCACTGTCCAGCGCCTGAATGACTTCAGGCAGGTCGGCACTGACTGCGCGCACTCGCTTTTGAGGCACGCTATCATTGAGACCGAGTCCAACTCCAAGCCGAGAAAAGAGATACTCTGAACTGTTTGCTCTTTTCCTAGTTGACCCGAAGTCCTTGACGGCTGAGGTGCATGAGCACCAGGTCCCTGTGAGCGCCGCCCCGAACCCAGGAACCAATCGTCAATCTGTGAGTGCTCAGGGGCAGGTGGAGGGTTCCACTCCAGCCTGGCACTCGTGGTGGCCTGGGTAATAATGCAGGTCAGATCCGTGTCAGACTGGGCTGGCACACTCTGAAGGCGCTTGCCCAGTCGTGTCCTCACGTCCGGCATCACCAATGCGCTCTCTGATGCAGCAATCTAAATCTCATTCATCTTGCGAGCTCCGAAATAGACATTAGGCTGGCACTGAGGCGAGTTGCCTGTCTCATCCCAGAACTGGACCAGAATGAACGAGTGTGCTGGGGAATGAGCAGTCCATGAGGGATTACCTGGTAGAACCAAACCCATTGGAGCCCCCAAATTGCCTCAAACGAGCCAGCCTCGTACCCGTAGGTAGAAGGTCCAGCACGGGGGACAGCTAAAGTGGCTTTCCCCCTTAAGAAAGAAAGCTGCGACCACAACGTTGCCATGGTCACGTTCTCGCAATGAGAACTCATACCATCCATGAATGCTTCCTTAACGTGATTAGGGCCCAGATACGTGAGGTGGCTATCATAGGTGGAGAGAAAACGATCGCACCAATAAACTACACAGATACGGAAGGGCATCTTTAAAAAGAAGTCAATGTATTTGCTCAATTAGAGAAAATATACTCTTTTGCAGGAATATATACTTATATCTGCAGAAATCTGCAGAGACAGCTGCAAAAGGAGAGAATCCAACAGCAATTTGCTTCTTAGAGGTGAATGAATCGGCAGAGGAATTCAGATCGCTGAACACAACCGCTCAGCTCCGAAAAAAATATCTGAATGAGTGGTTGTGAGCCAGCTCATTTTATACCCGTATGTCCGGGGGAGTGGCATATAAATTCCACTCGCCAAATCCCATTGGCCTTTTCTCAAAGATCTGAGGTGTTTGGGGCTCTCAAGAGTGACTCCTAGTGTCACTACATTGACACAACGTCAAGTGATTGACAGATAGGGAACATGTGTATTTTGTCTTACTGTACTGGCAGAGTTTTTATAGTCAAAACAAGTGAAAAAAACTACCAGTGTTGAAGAAGTAATCCAAAGTATTTAGAATGCGTTTCTGACCTTGAGTAATCTGACAAAATACATTACAAATTACATTTTACAGCATGTATATGTAATCTGTAATGGAATACATTTCAAAAGTAACCCTCCCAACCCTGGATATCATGTATACAGCCTAGCCTTAAAGACTACATTTCTATGTGTAATAAAAATCTAAAACATCTAATTCAAAAACTGAATTAAAAGGAAGTTCACAGTAGCTTTTTCTCTTTGAATAAGGGTGTTGTGGAAAATATTTGTAATCCATCTCTGTATTTTAAACATGCTTGAGTTGAGAAGATATTTCTTTATATAAACAATCTTGCACCAAGGTGGCTGACAGTCCATTATGCTGAAGTGCAAGGGGCTGGTGTGACAGAGTCATTAGTTCACTGAATGAGGTCTGATCTCACCCTGTCAATGCTGGATAATGGAGGTTCTGCCTTCCAAGAAAAACCTCTTTTAAGCACAGTGTGTGAAGATCTGTGTGCTTTTTTCCAAGTCGTATACTCAAGTAATAGTTATTTTGAGCACAGTATAGAATGACTTTTAACATATTGCATTTATAATAGCTGCATTGGTTGATATACATATGTCAATCACTGGCTGTTTGAGAGGGATGATTTTAAATGTGTGCATGCTGATTGATGCTCTGTGTGCATCAGTTGTGTGATGACATGGCAGAATGCGGTTTGTCCTACTTTTGCATACGCATAATTATTTGTATATTTTAAAGGTGAAGTGAAGTAATTTTTTGCTATGTCAGATTGTAAACAGTGCAATTTTTAATTTAGTGAAAGTGTGTTCACTTTTCGGGGGAATCAAGCTAAGAACAAATGACTTAAAAGGCTAGTTCCCACAAAACTGAAAATTCTCTCATCATTAACTCACCCTCATGCTATCCCAGATGTGTATGACTTTCTTCTGCAGAACTTAGATTTTTAGAAGAATATCTCAGCTCTGTAGGTCCATACAATACAAGTGAATGGTTAGCAACATTTTAAGCTCCTCCCTGCCAATTAGGTGGCGATATTTATGAAGAATGTGAATCACCAAAAACAAAAGCAGAAGAATTTTAAAGTAAAAGTGAGCGTGATAGTGATAGTAAAAAAAGGACTTAAATATTAAACAGTTTCTCACCCACACCTATCATTTCGCTTCAGAGGATATGGATTTAACCACTGGAGTTGTATGGTTTACTTTTAAGCTATGTTTATGTGTATTTTGGAGCTTCAAAATTTTGGCACCCATTCACTTGAATTGACCTACAGAGCTGAAATATTCTTATATAAATCTTTGTTTGTGTTCAGCAGAAGACAGAAAGTCCAACAGATCTGGCTGGTATGAGAGTGCATAAATGCTAAAGATAATTTAAATTTTAGGTGTGCATATTGTTTCCAAAACTTCCAGTATGTTATGATTGGCCACATTATGCCAACACACTCACAATCTGCATTTTTGAAATTTTTTCATCCAACGGCTCCAGTGTGTTTAACAATGCAAAGTGTACAACAACTAACCACTTAAATTTATAATGTATACATTTTAAATTATCTTTTGGCATAGGCCCTATGTTTTTTTCACCATTAAGCTAATGTTATTATAATGGCATTTATGGTTTTAAACTCAATGTGTTCCTCTCAGGTAAAAAAAAAATAGGTATAAATCCAAATACTTATCAACTATGCACATATTGGAACATGAAAAGCAACCTGGTTTGGAAGATGGAGGGATGCTGCATGCAGAATTAACATGCATTATAAAATTTGGAGGATATTGTTATGAGAATTTCCTTTATTGGGTGGAAAGCAGCAATAAGTTCTTGCACACAGTTTTTTTTTTTTTTAAATATTCAATGTGTTAAGGCTATAATGTTATTTTTAGACTGAAATATATGAACTTAACTTTATTTAAAAATAAATCCATTCTATTGTTCAAATGTGCATAGTGATTCCCAAGCAAAAATTGCAGAGCATGCATGATTATAGACCGCCACTTAATCTTGTGGTTTTCTATGGTTCAAATCCTCTGCAAGCTCTCTTGCGCTCCAATACTCTGCATAGATTAACAGACTCAGAAAAAGCTTTTCCCTTTGAAGAATTTCCTGAGAAAGGATTCGTTTCACTCTTGGTATTGTTGCCCTCCAGATTTGTCAAATCTTGAGAAGTACCCTCTTGTTGACTAATTTTCGGAAATGGGAAATTCTCCAGTAAAGGGTCTGATAATCCATTTACTGATTTTGACCTTGAGTAAGAAGCCCTCTTAAAGACTAATATGAATTACTGCAGCATGTTTTGGCATGCTGACGTGAATGGTTTGGCAATGGCATTTTGAAAATGCTCAATTCACCTTGTAAGTGTCATTGATGAAAACCAGGTCAACACAGTGCATTCTCTGCTACTGTAGTTTTAAATAACTATTGGCAAATAAAGCAAATGCCAGATAAAAATATAAACAGTGAAAAGAGTATTTTCCTTTTGAGATTGTAAATTGCTTTGTGTTTGAGAGTTGAGTTTTGCAATATGTATTTCTGGCTTTCAATTAGTTCTAACTATTAGAGCTATCATTCAAAAGTTTAAAACGATAAGTAATGGTCTGTGCCTCTACGTCATTTTTAGTAGTTTTAAGAAATGTACTTTCCTCTTGAGAGCCTGGGTAGCTCAGCGAGTAAAGACACTGACTACCACCCCTGCAGTTGCCGAGTTTGAATACCAGGGTGTGCTGAGTGGCTCCAGCCAAGTCTCCTAAGCAACCAAATTGGCCCAGTTGCAAAGAAGGTTAGAGTCACTTGGGGTAACCTCCTCATGGTCGCTATAATGTGGTTCGCTCTCGGTGGGGTGTGTGGTGAGTTGTGCGTGAATGCCACGGTGGATGGCATGGATCCTCCACACGCACTATGTCTCCGTGGTACAACAAGCCACGTGATAAGATGCGCGGATTGATGATCTCAGATGTGGAGGCATCTGAAATTTGTCCCCCACCACCCAGATTGTGCTGAGTCACTATGCCACCACAAGGACTTAGAGTGCATTGGGAACTGGGCAATGCAAATTGGGGAGAAAAAGGGGAGAAAAAAAAGAAAAAGAAAGAAATGTCCTTTCCTGAGGAGGAGACTGTATTGCCATTTCCAGATTCTTCTAAAACAAAAGATGGCTATTGCCCAGAATTGCTGTAATTTTTCGCTAATGTTCTGCTGTTCGACCTGGATGACCAGCTATTGTAAATCTCAAACATATTCTTAAGATCTGTAACAGAAAAATGAGAAAGAAGCAGAGATTATATTACCTCTTGCCTTATCACATTTTTTTGTATTCTGAAGAAGCTGAAGTGATACTATGGGCATTATGGTATTTATTCAGCAAAGTCTGTTGAATTGAAGGCTTAGGGTTAGGACTCGATATTGTGTCTAGAATATATAATCTTTTTTTTAGGCTTTTTCTTCAGGAAGAAGTAAGCTTGGCTACTGTAAAACTTACTTTAAAAAACAATTGTACTAGTTGATAATGAGGGACTCTCCCAATATCCATAGTCATTGCACCACCATTGTGCCCTTGAGCAAGGAACTTAACTCCAGGTTGCTCCGGGGGGATTGTCCCTGTAATAAGGGCTCTGTAAGTCGCTTTGGATAAAAGCATCTGCCAAATGCATAAATGTAAATGTAACACTTTCATTATTGTTTCATGTATAAAGAATGCAATTTTAAAATTAGTTGTCTTTATTAAATTGCAGGGCATCTTCAGGGAAGATGAAGCCACCCAAAAAGACATCATAAAACAAAGATCCATGCTTCAAACCATATGTATCTTTATGGTTCAAATTTTCCTGTGTAACATAGGAAAATTAATCATGTTTCTCTTGTGTCTGTTTCTCGTTTAACAGGTGCAGTGTGGATAACAAAGTGTCACGGGTGGCATGGCTCAACCGGACAACTATTCTCTTCACTGGCAATGAAAAGTGGTCTCTGGACCCCCGGGTGGTCCTACTAAGCACAGCAGTCACTGAATACAGTATAAAGATTCTAAATGTGAACTTATATGACGAGGGCCCTTATGTATGTTCCATTCTCACAAACAAGAAACCGGAGTCAACAAAAGTGCACCTCATCGTACAAGGTAAACCAAAAGTCTTTTCCTTCTTAAATAGATTTGATGATTTTTTCTTGATGTCTCTATATGTTAAAAGTGTACATCGTTTAATGTTTAGATGTGGAAACCTTGGTATAACTGGTTTAGCATTGTTTTGGGTTGTGTTGACATTTTGGTTGGATTAATAAAGGTTGACAAACAACTTCGATTCTCCTTTTCTAGGCTGATGTAATGAAATCCGCAGATGTGACTCCTAGTGATGAAATTGGGATTTAATCTGGCTGTAATTTCAAATCGTTGATGGCTATTGATTTAAGACAGCCTGGAGGGAGAAAAAAACTAAGTAGGACAAAAGCTATGTTCTCTTCACAGAGCACAAATCAGGTGTCGATACTCAGACCTTTGTCATAATTTACAGTGCAGTTGATCGCTTTGCATTCATATTCCAAAAACAATTAGCTTCGCCCGCAGCCAAATCCATCTCAGCTTGGGGTGCGTAACAGACAGTAATTTAGATATGTGCCAAAAAACAGTAACACCATTTTTATCATGTTTTCAGACCATCTGCAGAGTCAGAAAATGTGTTAGATTTTCTACATTGCAGAGATAAAGTGTTTTTTGCTAATTAAATGCCACCATATCAAATGCTCATTAACCTTTAGTACTTTGTCCTGACTCAAATTACTGCGGGCATAAATAACTGAACAAACAGACAAGCTAAGGTGCTTATTTTTTGTAATTAGAAACACAAGTGTTAATTGAAGTTTGGCTTGCCTGTTAAGAACAAAGTTAAATCGAAGCTAAATGCAGTTCAATTCACTATAAAGTCTTCAGTCCAATTTTAATTCATCAATCATTAGACTTTTTTTTTTATTGCAGAAGGGTAGTTTACGCATTGGCCATTATTTACTCTCCTTCATGTCGTTTCAAATTAAAATGACTTGGTTTCTTTGTGTAGAATACAAAAGGAGATGTTGGTAGTAGGTTATTCTTCCGTCACCATTCACTTTCTTTGCATTTTTTTCCCCTACAATGCAAGTGAATGTTGACTGAGTATAACATTCTGCCTAACACCTCCTTTTGTTTTTCAAGGAATTAAGTAATACGTTATGGAATATCATGAGTTAAAGTGATGACAGGATTATTATAATTTTGTTCCCCTTCTGTCAATCTCTCGACGTTGTGTCGAAGGAAGTCACACAAGGGGTCTTCTCGGATGCCGAATTGTACCTCTGAACCTGAGAAAAGGCCAATGTCAAGTTGGCAGACAGAATTTGCATGCCCCGCCCCGGACATACCCGCGCCGGGTAGCGATCACACTGAGGTGGCGTTCGTGGATGGTTCATGGTTTCACTTCGAGAACATGACCATGGCAACGTTGCGGTTGCGGCTCTCCTTCCTGAAGGTGAATGGCACTTCAGCCGCCCCCCGTGTCACTCCTTCTTCCCACGGGATTGAGGACGGCCCGGCTGGCGATGAAGGCGATATGTGGATATCGACGGGCTCTGTTTCGCCGGGTAAATCCCAACAAACCACCCACCCCCCAACACGCTCGTGTGCTTCCGTCCGGGTTCGGGATGAATGCGACTTGCCGCTTGGCCAGCCGGCATTCTCCCTCGAGCCCCCCGAGTGGAGGGCCGGGACGAGAATCCTTGTTTTCCTTATGTTCATTTGCCGCACCCTCTTTGGGTTGCGGTACCCAATGTTCAACAAAAGAGCAATTTCCCCACTCCCTGGGTCATCCAGCCGGTGTGCGCCGTTCTCACGGCACCCCGGCCTTACAACTCTCCAGTCCCGGTTCACCGGATGCAGCTCTCTCGCCTCCGGCCCCGTGATTGCTCAGCCTCGGCAGGCCAGCACTGACGAGTTACAAAGACTCCTCCTTAGGACCTCTTCCTCAGTCTCTAACCCTCCCCCTGCCGGGTGCGCGGAGCAAGGTAAGTGCTTTGAGTCTTTTCTCAGCACCCGAGCCTCGGGATGCTCTTTTGCCTCCCAACGCATTATTACCTGCCCCCCCCCCCCCCCGCCGCGAAGCCCCGCCCGGTATGTCAAATTTGATCATCCCGTTAGTCCCCCTTGCACGGAGTTTGGTTATCACTTCCCAGTCCGTTGCGCTGGTTGGCCAGGACCATCCGACTCGGCTACGTGATTCAGTTCGCCCGGCTCCCGCCTCGTTTCAGCAGTATTTGCTCCACTCTAGTGCTTGGCCAACAAGCCAGTGCCTTACGAGCAGAGATTTCCTCCCTGCTCCTCAAGGACGCGATAGAGCCCGTCCCTCCAGCCGAGATGAATAAGGGTTCCTACAGCCCTTACTTCATCGTACCCAAGAAAAGCGATGGGTTGCGACCAATCTTGGACTTGTGAGTTCTCAACCGGGCTCTGCACAAACTCCCGTTTAAAATGCTCAGGCAGAAACAGATTCTCACCTGCGACAGCTAGATTGGTTCGTGGCGGTAGACCTGAAGGACGCGTACTTCCACGTCTCCATTTTTCCGCGACACGACCCTTTTTACGGTTCGCGTTTGACGGCCAGTTGTATCAGTACAAGGTCCCCCCCTTCGGCCTGTCCCTGTCCCCTCGTGTCTTCACGAAGGTCAGCCGCTCCTGCCCCCCTAAGGGAAGTGGGCATCCGCATACTCAATTACCTCGACGACTGGCTCATCCTGACCCACTCTCAAAAATTACTATGTGCTCACAGGGACCAGGTGCTCAGGCACCTCAGCCGTATAGGGCTTCAGGTCAACTGGGAAAAGAGCAAGCTCGCCCTGGTTCATAGCATCTCTTTTCTCGGCATGGAGTTAGACTCAGTCTCGATGACAGCACGACTCACCAACGAGCGTGCCCAGTCAGTGCTCAGGTCCCTCACTTCGAGCCCGGCACAGTGGTTCCTCTAAAACAATTCCAGAGGCTCCTGGGGCATATGGCATCCTCAGCCGCGGTCACGCCGCTCAGGTTGATGCATATGAGACCGCTACAGACTCGAGTCCCGAGATGGGCATGGCTCCACAGCATGCATCATGTGATAATCATCCCCGCCTGACATCAGACTTTCAACCCTTGGACAGACCTCTGCTTTCTGCGGGCCGGAGTCCCCCTGCAGCAGATGTCCAGATGTGTCGTGGACCACAGACGCCTCTCAACAGGGTTGGGGCACCGTGTGCAACAGGCTGGAACCTGGAAAGGACCCCAGCAGCATTGGCACATCAATTGCCTAGAGTTGATGGCTGTAATTCTTGCCCTACAGAGGTTTATTCCACTAATCCGAGGCAAGCACATACTGAATAGAGTCGCTGCTCGCCACTCACATCCCTGGCAACTGCAACACAATGACGGACGTGCTGTCGCGACAGGTTTCGCCCAGCGGAGAGTGGAGGCTCCACCCCCAGGTGGTTCAGCTTATTTGGGACCGATTCAGCAAGGCACAAGTAGACCTCTTTGCCTCCCAAGACAACTCCCATTGCCCGCTCTGGTATTCCCTGATGGATGCTCCCCTCGGGACAGACGCACTGGCACACAGCTGGCCCCAGGGGCTGTGCAAGTAAGCATTTCCCCCAGTGAGTCTTCTTGCATCGCTTCTGTGCAAGATCAGAGAGGACGAGAAACAGGTCATCTTGGTGGCCCCCTACTGGCCCACCCACACCTGGTTTTCAGTTCTCACACTCCTCGTGACAGCCCCTCCCTGGAAAATACCCCAAGGAAGGACCTTCCTTCTCAGGGACGGGGCACCCTCTGGCATTCGCACCCAGACCTCTTTAATCTCCACATCTGGCCCCTGGACGGGATGTGGAAGATCTAGTAGATCTACCACCGGCTGTCGTAGACACGATCAATCAAGCCAGAGCTCCCTCAACCAGGCAACTTTACGCCCTGAAGTGGTGCTTGTTCATGAACTGATGTCCTTCCCGAGCCGAAGACCCACAGTGATGAGCAGTTCGGTCAGTGTTTCTATTCCTGCAGGAAAGACTGGAGGGGAGGCTGTCCCCCTCCACCTTGAAGGTGTATGTAGTCCCTTGGTAAGCACAACTTGATTATCAGGTTCCTACGACCCCTTTCAGGGACCAGGTCGTGAACCTGCAAGCGCTGCCTCAGGAGGAGGCAGACCCAGCCCTTTCGTTACTGTGTCCGGTGCGTGCTTTGCATACCTACGTGTACTGCACGCAGAGCTTTAGATGTTCTGATCAGCTCTGGTGGAAAGGGAACGCCGTCTCCAAACAGAGGCTAACCCACTGTGTCGTTGATACTATTGCCTTAGCCTATCACACCCAGGGTGTGCCTGCCCCCTGCAGGTCTGAGCACACTCTATTAGAAGTGTGGCGTCCTCGTGGGCACTGAGCCACAGCACCTCCCTAGCAGACATCTGCAGAGCAGCGGGCTGGGCAACACCCAATACTTTTGCCAGATTTTACAATCTAAGTGTTGAGTCGGTCTGGTCCCGTGTTTTGTCAGGTCTGAGCTGGTAGATCTCGGTAACGTGGCACAACCGACCGGGTGTTCTGCTTGCACCTTGCGCCCTTCACCAAGTTGATCCAGTGTGCCTTCTGTCCCAGGTCAGCCACTGAGTGTCGCTGCCTGGATGTTTTTCCTCCCTAGCCTTCTGGCCCATGAATTCAGCAGAGCAACTCGCGGCTAGACAAATTACGAGTCTCAGGGCTCTGTACTGGGTCGGGCTCCACGGGCATAGTTCCCTCTTCAGGCTAACTCCCCGTGATGTATTTTCCATGGTACGGTCCCCCTTTCGGCGGACCCGCATTTCCCTCAGGCAGCCCCGCTGCCTCGACCCCGTGCCTGTAGATTCCCCCCTTCATTAGGCTGGACCTACCACCGCGCCATATCCCATGTCTGGCTTCACAACCTTCGTGGTGTATTCGCCACACATTACCTCCCCCTGGTCTGGGCAGGGTGTGGCCTATGCAGGGTCTTCCCCTCCTGAAAGAATAGGAAATTTGCGGGCTGGACAGCTACCTTACCTCCGGTCTCGCCTCAGCGCCCGGCACGCCGGCACTGACGAGAAGACCCCTTGTGTCACTTCCTTCAACACACGTCTCGTTCCCTCCCTCGGGGAACAGAGGTTATAATAGTAACCATTAAGTTTTTCTTGATGACAGAATTATTTTTTACTGTCCATTTAACCTGCAACTTTAATATTTCAGACTAGGGCTGTCGATTTAACAAGTTAATTCATTGTGATTCATTTTAAAATAACATGTTAAAAAATTTACGCAATTAATTGCAATGCCCCTGGACCGTAATAAGGAAGATTCCTGAGAAATGCAAGCTTGTAGTACCACCTGAGGGCAGTTATTGAAATTTCAGCTGTGTGGGCAACGCGCGGTTTATACAGCGAAGAAAACAGCACTTCAGTAGACAGAACAACACAGACATGCTTTACGTTCTTTCATTCAAAACACCTGATGGAGCGCAAATTTGAACTAAGGGATCTCAAGATGCATTCTAAGTATTAAACTATATTTAACTTGACACAGTGACCTAAAAATTTTATGTTTATGATGCAACGCACCCGAGACACACAAGCATGTCTGACGCTTGTTTAAATTGACGCGTCCTTAAACAAGCCCTCATAATAAATCTCAAACTGATTGACAAATTCACTTGCGAAATGGATTACTGTGAACTGTATGCCAATGATTGACTTATGATCAATAATATGATAGTAAACAATACATTGTATTCTAAAGCCGCTTTTTGTATTGTCTTATCAATGATTAACTCTACTGCCACAAGAATGTAATGCATTTTAATTATCTGATATTAATTATATTTTTTTATATATTTAAAGATAACTATGTATAATTATTTCATCATTATATTTTTAATAATTGTTATATGAGGGGCTTTCTCAGCAAATCTTTGTATATGTGATTAATCGCGATTAATTAATCGGGACACCGTGTAATTAATTTGATAAAAACTTTTAAATGATTGACAGCCCTACTTCAGACTACATCTAATAAATCAGAATAAATTCATAGCATAGACTTCCTTGTATTTTTGCATATCTGTAACTGTACCGTCCATACATGTTGCAATATAAGAAGAAATTCTCACTTTCTGGTTTATTTGTTGACTCTCTTAAGTGCATTTAAGATATTTAATTGTTTGCAGTGTGCTCTTTTTCCCTTACACCCTACAGTTCCATTCTGAGTGGTGTACAATTTCAGCCTAGTGTTCTTGAGAATGGATCTGAAAGGTTTGTGAAGAGATGGGGTCTTGGTGTGCCTTTACTCTTATGCTTTGTCTCAGCTTTATTAAAACATTCCATGCTCAGCTAAAGTCTGCCAACACAAACTATAGCACCATGTCTATTTCTGTCATCTAGTGTGACTCTATTGCTCTTAAAAGATGAGCCTCCTATGCTTGTTGCTGCCTCCTCTCTGCTCAAAATGGAGTGCCTGAACTACCATTCTCACACATGTTGTTTGATATATGCATGCTTATAAGGGAGATTTAAGGGAGATCATTCACCCAAAAATGCAATTTCTGTCATTTACTTGATTACATGTTGTTTCAAACTTACATTTGTCTTCCTTTAAACAAAAAAAGAGAATGTAAGAGTACTGGCCTCAGTCAATCACCAATCACCATGCACTTCAACTGCAATTTTTGTTTTCATACAGTGAAAGTGAATCGTGTCTAAGGTTACTGAATTTTCAATTTTGAGTGAACTGTCCCTTTAATCTATAAACCTCCAAAGCTGCTGTATACTCTCTGCTAAAAATTCAAAGTATGACTACAGGACCGTTCTCAAATATGTCATTTGATATTCACATACTTGTTTTAAGTGTCCCAACATATTTCATGCTTGCTTTAATTACGGTTTAAGCTTTCTTTGAACAGGACAGTGTTCCATTAAATTTCACATTTGCCATTTTGTACTGTATCAGCTGTACATCTATTTATGTGGTTGATGACTGCAGCTGTAGGTATGTGTCTCTGTAAATTGCCTCATCGTCTGCTGTGGTATTGATCAGATGTATTGATCAGATGCAATATGAGAGGGGACATGCAACGTGTTAGAGTCCAGTGCAATCTGAAACCTGAGGTTTTTCTCTGAGCTCTTTCTCCATGGAACACAAAGCATTATTCTTGTAAAACCACTGCATGTAGAAGACGAATGAAGGTCATTAAGGCTTTGGAAGAAAAAAGTTTCCATATTGTTTACTTGGAATACATTTAAAGATGATACATATTCTAAAACATATGAAGCAAATGTGTAACTGACATCATCAAATACAGTAGTACAAAATCTAAGTTTGTCAATATAAATATGCCAACATAGCTGTAAAATGTTTTGTGAGTAAGCAGTGACAAAATACTGTATATCCTTACAGTGACTTACAGTGCTATTCAATTGCAGCTTGCACCTCCATACATCAATATATCATACAACTTGAGATCAAAAGACAACTCGACCAACACACAGTAAAATATTTTCACTGTTATTTGTGTATTTATGTGTGTAATCCTTTTTTGTTTATTCAGTATTTATTTGTATTTTGTGTTCTTTTTTTTCTTTTTTTGGAAAACCAGATTTTAGGGTTCCCCTACCAAAGAAATCCCAATTTAACCCCTGCCTTTTACACATATCATGAGTATAACGGCAGATTATGAGTTTATAAACACTTCATTTTTGCTCTGTTCCTCACACAATGCTATCTTATGACATAAAAACTACTATTACTACACACAATACTATTGTGCATGACTTGTAAGGCAACACATTTTAATGTATGGTATATTTAACTAACTAAATTAAACTAAGCCTGTTCATATAAGATCAAATTGCATGAGTCCTAAAGAGGAAGTGAGTCGACACATGAGTCAAAAATCTCATAGAAGCATCACAAAATTATATGGGTGCTTGAGCACATGTGTTTTTCTATTTCTTTTTTTATGGCACTCTCGGTTAAGTGAAGGTTTAAGGTTTAGAGTAGGGAGGTTAGTTTTGATGATTTAAAATCGATAAAGCATTAACTTTAAAAGGTCTATTTTGTAGAAATTTTCGAAACTGTCAAAATATATATAAGAAACCACAGTCATTAATTTTCATGAGCTCCTTTAATGTCTCCTTCGCCTTCTTCATTTCACCAAACTCTCTTACACTTACATTCCTCTCCATTCCGTTCTCATCTGGTCTTACCCCGTATCGTTCCAATCCACCATCTTTTAAACTCTCTCTTTCTCCCTGCATATTCCATTCAAGGTGATTGAGGACGGTGCAAACAAACATTCATGCGAGCAGTTTTCCATACCAGCACACAACGTCACAGTGTAGTTAGAGATCTGTATTGGATGATCTCACCTAATCATTCCCGTTTTGTCCTTCTCAGCTAGCAGTGCAAGGGTGGACATGCATAGGTGGTGTGGAGACTGAAGCTGGCTGGAATGGTGCTGTTGAAACTTGAACTCGCACAGCCAATTTGGCCCAGTAGTCTCACTGAATAATGTCTACAGCTTTTGGCCTATCAAGTCTTCACCATGTCCCCTGATTAGAAGAACTGACCATTTAAAACACAAAACAAACTACTTGTTATTTTTGATCCTTATAAAAACAAACAAGCAGTCTTTGCACTCTGCTGCATAATATTCTATACACCATTCTGCTAATGACGAAATATCTTTTTAATATCTCTTGAAATTTGCACCAAAGGTAATTTGATTAGAATAAGCATGCTTAGCTCAAAGAACCACAGCAAAATGTCTCAAATTGGCTCAAAATGCACAAATACTGAAAAGTTTAGAGTAAGTATACTATTTCTATTTTAGCTAATACCTGGATACTGTACTCTGTATATACTGTACTAGCACAAAATTGTACTGTAGAACGTAGCATATGTGCTTTTCATAGATTTGTGTTATGTGGGTGGACTAAATGCAGAAAATGTGACACAAAGGCCGTCTACTGATTCTTGTGAGAGAAACATATCAGAGTGTGGAAGGTTGTGACAATGCTAATGACGTTATATGGAGCACTGTCCCTGTTGTTTTACCCTGTTGTTGGTTTTATGTTTTTGGTGAATCACAAGGAAAACAATTATGGGAAGAAAAACAAAGAAACTGTGGCTCCCAAGATGTCTTTACACAGAGGATTTGTTCAGACAAACAAGAAATTGAGCAAACAAACTTGTGTGATGCTTTAATGCAAGATTATAAATCTTAACTACAGATTTTTGATTCATCTAAATTAATGATTGCAGCATTGTAATTTTCAGGTTCATGCAGTAATGCACGTATTTTCCACATTTAATAAAAACATTTTCAAAATGTTTCATGATCGACTTGAAATTTGTCTTGGAAAAAAATGAATATGAGATAAATAACAGTATTTAAAAATATAAAGTTTTCTTCTTTAAGCCAGCACCACATTGGACGATTTTTCCTGTGATTTTTCAGGTATGAGCTTCATTACCATAATCGCTGGCCAGGCAGAGGGAGACAAAGCACGTATTAGGGTACCTACACACTAGGTAAAGCTCCAAAGGAGCATTTGATGCATAGGAATGCCATAGGTCAGTTTTGAAGGTGTGAACCACAGAGGGGAGAGGCGGTCAGAGATGGCTATTTGAAATATATATTTTTGACAGTGAACCAGTAAACATTGAGTTAGGTGTTTTGCATTACATTTATTGGTCTTTTGTTTAAAGTTAAAGTGTTTTTTTTTTTTTTTGCTATGTTAATATGCTATCTCCTATCAAAGGCTAATATGCAGAAACTACTTTAAGTAAGCCTTTTGTAGGTTTATTTCCCAGAAAAATGTAAACACTGGGGCTCTGTGGTGCTTTAAGAATATTTATGCAGTCTGACATAAGTTTGGGGTGGGACTATTTTTTTGTCCAATCAATATAAGTTTGAAAACATCATTTTTGCAGTGGAATAGAAATTAAACACTTCACTTTTAATAATAAGCTACATCTATTGCTTGTAGAGTCCACTGGGTTCATTCAATTCAAGTCAAATATGAATTTGTACAGCACCATTGATAATATAATTTGTTCCAAAGCAGCTTTACAAAGAACAGTGCCTTACAATCCCCAGTAAGTAAGCAAATAAATAAACAATATTAAATAAGATGTTTAGGTAGAATTAGTTAGAAACCTCATGGAAAAGTTTTAATTGAAGATGATTAGCATAAACACAGAGGATTAAGAGAGAAAGACGGCGCAGCACTGGTGCGGGCAAAGCAGTACTTGCAGGGAATCCAATACTGTTAGTCGTAAAGGAAGCGGAGAGGATGAAGAAAAGTAAAGTGAGACTCAGGTGGGAAGAGGTGAAGGATGAGTTCAGATCAGTGCAGGTAGTACATTCAAGTTGAAGATCACATACCATATGTTCCATCAGCTTGGGGTGGAGAGGATCATCAAAAGTTTAATTTGCACCAAAGTTTACATACAGTCACACAGTTGAAGCCGAAGTGCACAATTTCTGAGCCTCTTGGGCCACCACACTGAACTTTAAAAATAAACATAGTTTTCTAATAACCTTCCACAATACATTCCCATTCGCCCAAACCCACACAATCAGTTGAGTCGAAGTTGCTGTGTTGATCTGTTTGGGATGCTCAAACATGCAGAACAATATTTTAATAGTGCCACAGAGACAAATTATCTACAGTATTTACTATGAATGACTTCTTATAGTTGTCTTTGCATTTTCATCTGGGATTGGTGAAAATATAGTAACATCAATGAAGTTTCACACTTAAGTTTTAAAAGCACCATTGATTCAAAATCTGGTATCTTTTGGTCTTTTGAGGAGAAATTCTGGATTGTGAGCAGAATGTTGTGGTTCTTTGAGTTAAACATGCCAATCCTAATTAAAGTACTTTTGATGCAAAAAAAAAATTACAAATCTGTGTTACCTGATGAGCATGAAGTCACATAGACTATTATGTATTAGGGCAAAAGTGAGGCAATTTAATTAGACGTGCATAAACAACATGCAGGATTATCGTCTTTCGTTTGCTCAAGTGTAATGATGTGTTTCTGCTTTAGATTATTCTAAAACTTTCTCCTCCATGAGGGGAAGAATAAGACAGCCTTTCAATTCACTGCACATTTGTGTAATAATCCTCACTTCTTGTTACTGGATTGATGAGTAGATCTTTTCCTCATTTTAAAAAAGCTGTAATGAACCATTGGAAAACTTCAGTAGGGTTATGAGAATATAAATGGAGGACAAAGCCAGTGCAATTTGCCTGGGTGACACATTAGCGGCAGCTATATCACCAGAGGCTGACTAAGAATCAGTTTTTCACCCACTGAGTTCTGTGGGTGCTTTGCATTCTACTTCAGTTAATTTAACCCTTGATAAGTCAATTTGAACATACAGGTTTTTGCAAACAGATTGTGGGAGTTTGTAAATATTGTATAAGGCATAAAATGCATACTGTATTTAGAAACCTTCATCTACCATAAATAATATATTACTGTTGAGGTTTGGGATTAGACCCTGGATCCTGTAATTGTTGTGCCATCAGAGGATTACTCATGACATAATCTTTTTACAAACAAAATATTTTAGATCTGTTTATGTTTTGGAGGTAGTCTAATTGACCACCCTCGGTTTGGATGATTAATTTTGAACAAAAATGGCAAGAGTTGGCTCAAATAACTAGTTCTATTTGTCTGGCTCTACAAAATGTCTGGTAGCCAAGAGGTGCACCAGGCCTGTAAATAAAATCATGTTTACAAGGTAGAATGAGTTTTTGAGAATTTAATTTTATTGTGTGTGTTGGTTCCAGAAGCATTTTTCACATTCGTATGGATTTAAAAAATAATAATTCTATGTCATTTTCTAAGCCATGAACAAAATCCCACCAGCTCAGTGGTAAATCACAACATTACACACTTTGATTTGAATCAAAAATGTATTTAAAATCTGCCAAAATGATAAAAGTACAAGATTGTGTAACTAACTTCTTATCTGAGGTAATTAATTGTATTCCCCTTAAGCATTGCAAATGACATAATCAAATAAAAAAAAAAGATATAAAACTAACTGTTGTTTTAAATTGGTGATTATGAGTATTAAGTATATTACAAAATATCTGTAGTGCTTAGCTCTGATGCTGCGGTTTGTTTCCACAATTCTCTGATTGGTGCATTTTCCTCCTCAAGATCATGGGCAGTGTAGTTCTTTTTTTTTTTTCTCCCCAATTTGGAATGCCCAATACCCAATGCACTTTAAGTCCCTGTGGTGGCATGGGCCCTCAATCTGCGTGGCGGAGGACGAATCTCAGTTGCCTCCACATCTGAGACCGTCAACTCACGCATCTTATCACGTGGCTTGTTGAGTGCATTACCGCGGAGGCATAGCCTGTGTGAAGGCTTCACGCCATCCACCACAGCATCCACGCACAACTCACCACACGCCACACGCCCCATCGAGAGCAAACCACATTATAGCGACCACGAGGTTGTTACCCCATGTGACTCTACCCTCCCTCTCTGGCCAATTTGGTTGCTTAGGAGACCTGACTGGAGTCCCTCAGCACTCCCTGGATTTGAACTTGCGAACTCCATGGGTGGTAGTCAGCGTCTTTACTCACTGAGCTACCCAGGCCCCTGGCAATGTAGTTCTTCGCCAGAACTTTTGCTATTAAACACTTTTTTTTTTTTTAAATAACGTGGACTGATGGGTTCAGCAGAAGCATACACCATTGATTCACAACCTCAAAGCTCATGGTTGGTTGGTTTTTAAAGATTTATTTAAAGTTATTTTTAATGATCAATTCCCATATGAAGACATTTTTTTGTTGTTGCACGCTGTAGTTTGAATAAAATGTGTCAATGTTGGTATATAATTGTTGTATCAGCTACTTCAGATAAACAACCCATAAATGGCACAAAACAAACTGATTGATCGCTCTTCATATCGGCCAGACAGATCTTTCCTATCTAAGTGGGACTTTTCTTGGCCAGAATAAATTGCAAATTGGACCAGAAAGTCTGGCTATGCAAAACTAATAAATATCTGTCTATAATATGGGACAATTTATCATCCATTTTTACCAACCTCAACACAGTGTCATTGCTAGTGATTTGAGCTGTTTAAATCACTTCAGCTGCAGCAGTGCAAGACAGATGTGATAGATATGGGATTGCAGTCCAGTCATTTGCGGTAGGGTGATTGCTTTCCTTCATAACTGTAATAGCTGAAAGTGGCTAAACAAGCAGCTCTCTTCAGAGGCAAGAGACCTGTAGCTCGCTCTGATAGCACAATGCAATTCATTAGTATTGTTATTAGACAGGAATGAAGAGACAATCACTGCATAAAAAATGCCATAATGTTCACTCAGCATGTGTTATATTAAAACACCCTAGTTGTTTGATTTCCCATTGGGTTAATACACCCTTGTTGTTTGATTTCCCATTGGGTTAAAGAACAAACCAGTCATATTAAAAGTAATAAGGCAAGGAGGGTAGTAATGTGATGTCTAATGAATGTTAGTCTAAATGTGAATTTAACCCCCACTTCATGGACTTTGTAATGGAGCATTTAAAATGTAATTTGTATTTATTTATTTATTTTAAATTACAGGATTTTCTGACTGTCACTCCTTTTCTTGAATTATCTAATAAATGATTTTCATGCATAAGAACAAGGTAAATAATATGCTAAAAGATTTCAAACACTCTTGACAATATGTAAAACACATTAGTGTCAGATGCTTGACATTGCAATCTTTTAAACATTGAAAGATAGGTTTATGATGGTATTTTCATCATTGTGGTTTTACAACATAGTATGAAATGATTGATGCTGTCACTCCATAGTCACAGATGAAAACATTATTCTAATAAATTTTTCAATTTGATGATTGATACCTTTTTGACTAATGGACTCTCCAAGGATACAGCTGTGTTATTTTGGAATAGAGAGATGCAACATGAGCCAGCTGATAGATAGCTGTGCAATGTGTATAAACCTCACTCTCCTGACGTCAAGAGGTGCACTAGCGACTGATGCTAGAGGTTGTAGCCTTTAGCCTCATTGTTAGCGCACCCGCCTCCTATCCCGGGGACCCAGTTCGAGTCCCGTACAGAGCGGGTATAACAGGAGCATCACAATGGTGCCGTGACCCGGATGGGAGTGAGGTTTAGGGGGGTGAGTGTAACAGGAGCCATCTGATAGATAGCTGTGCAATGTGTATAAACCTCGCTTTCCTGATCTCAAGAGGTGCATTAGATACTGATGTTAGAGGTTGTAGCCTTTAGCCTCCTTGTTAGCACACCTGCCTCCCATGCGGGAGACACCAGTTCGAATCCAGTACAGAGCAGGTAGAACAGGAGCGTCATAGAGACATATGACAATTGATTGCTGCCAGACATTATCTTTTAGATCAGGGCTGAGGAACATTTTTCCTATAAATGGCCATTCTAGTAAAATTATAAAAAAAAAAAAATATAAGAAATTAACATATGTATTCCGTTACATGCTCGCGCACCAAGAAAGAAAAATTAAAAGATCTTTTTTATCATACCAAAATTTGCATTGTTGTTATTTATAATAGTTTTTAATAATTATTTATTTATTTTATTTTAATGTATTCAATTATATTTTTTGCTTTTAAAACTATTTCTCGAATGCCGTTACGGGCCGGGTAAAATGGTCTTGTGGGCCTAATACCCCCTGAGGCCAGACATTCCCCAGCCCTGCTTTAGATCTCTGTGGAAAAAACAGGCATCTTAACAAGACTGACTGTTCTGAATACGTGGCAAAACCTTGTTTGTATTATATTTATCACTAGTGGCATTTTTTTGACAGATTGACTTACATAGTAGTAGCTGTAATATCATTTTGAGGTATCAACCATTTACTTAATCTTAAAGTTGTACAAAATAATGGATGCAATTTAAAATTAAATTATAAAATTAATGACTTCTAGCAGTATACCTTAATCATTTTGACAATCTTTTTACTTCAGAAAAGCATTAAAAGGAACGTAATAAAAGACACTGGCATGGATTTAAGATAGTATAGTATAAACAAAATTGAAAGATGGTGTGTGTGTGTGTGTGTGTGCGTGCGTGCGTGTGCGTGTATGTATACTTTCTGTTTTTTTACATTATTTACTCACTTATTTACTTTACTGTGGAACACAAAATAATATTTTAGACAGAATGACTACCACAGTTACCATTCACATTTATTGCATCTTTTTTCATACTGAAACATCCCTTTTGTGTTTTGGGGATGAAATATCACAAAAAACGTATGTGAGGAATATAGTAGTGTGCATTGTTTCCTGTATGTGTTCTGCACTATATTTGAATGGCTGTTGTGTATTAGCTGCTTGTTGCAGATCCTTGCATGCTTCAGTTCTCATCATTGCATCAAGAAGCAGCTCTTTTTGCTCATTTTAAAGAGCAGTAATGAGCCATTGGAAAGATTCAGTAGGGTTATGAGAATATAAATGTAGAGACAAAGCCAATGCAATTTGCCCGGGTGAAACATTAGCGGCAGCTATATCAACAGAGGCAGCTCAAGAATTAGTCTTCTCTGAATTCTATTGGCGCCTTTCATTCCTTGGGTTATTATAACCCAACATATGCCCAATTAAAAATAAAGGTATTGCTGGGAGATGGTGGGAATGTGGACATACGAGAAGCAGGAAGATACTTTATCTTGAATTGAGCGTGTAATACCTTGCTCCCATAACATTTGTCTAAGAAGGGTTTACAATTATATGGTTAATTTGTCCACAAATATTTATGGCAGAGGTTTTGTGTAACTTGTGTCATACTTCTGGAGTTTCCATTATTAAGATTTTACTGTTTAATGCATTTTTTGTAATTTTCTTAGGTAATTAATGCAGTATCCATTTTTGCCATATACTGAAACTTCACTAAAGCTTTTCCCCACTTCCTTTTGCTTAAACTGAATGTACACGCTTGTCTTACTGCACATTCTAGCACAGAAACTGATTGTGTGGAGCGGCACACACTTCTTTATTACATGTGACGCATATCTCATGCATAATTAACACGGGACAGATTTACTATAAAGAGAATGGACACTAAATCCGCAAGCAGTGAGCCAGGTGTAGAAATATATGGGAAAGCTTCCTTTTCTCTTCACAATGCCCAGAATCGTTCACTGACGAGTTTGGTGAGCTAAGCTAAATGGGTGTTTTTCATTTATTCCATTGAGAACCAACTTTGCTAGCATGGCACTCAGCTCCAATTGGAATGGATGGAAAACAAACTCTCAGTTTTACTTTTTAAGCAAAGTCGTGTGAGAGAGACCAAGCATGTAACAAGAAAGACTGAATGGTACACAGAGAAAATAATAGTTTTGAGATTTTAAACATCACCATTCTATTTATTTTATTTCTGTATGTATACTGTAGTGTCTAATAATGCATTATCAATGTACACTTCAGTTTTTTCTTGCCAATAAAACTAGATATAAATTGAATCTGCCCATTTGATCCTATTTAAAATGTCTACAGGAAAACGGCAGAAGATTTTGTACAGCTTTAAATGACAGCAGGTCCACTGATTTTATGACGTGTATACATTTACTTGCATCAAATATTTATACTTGTAAACATATGTTTAATTAGGTATATCTGTCAAAAAAAACAAAAAAACAACTGTACACATTTAAATAATTTAATAACTGACGACTAACTAGCTTCTAATTTCTTTGAATCAAAGTATAAATAAAATATATTTATGATTTTTTTGATATTTATTTTAATGTACCATGAACCACAATAAATTGCGATTAATGACAGTAAACTGTGCGATTTAATTAGTTTAAAAAATGTTATTGATTCACAGGCCTAAATTCCAAAAATGTTAGGATAGTATTTTTGTCTGTTCATCTTTTGAATCTCTTTTTTGAAGGAACTCAAACTGGTCTTTTTTAAACACTGGCCTGAATTTTGGATTCATGGTTTGAAAGCCGAAAACATCAATTATAGATTGAGATACAGTGATGAAACAATGCCTTTGATGTTGAAGAGGGAAATGGTAAGAACACAGGGAATGTGGAGTAATGAAAAGCAGAGTGACTCAAAGTATGTGCTCTTTGCTGGATAAAATATTCACCAGAGAGAAATCGAGAGCTCTCTTACATTACTTTTACTGTGATTGTACTCTTTGTAATAGTACACAAGATGGCCAGTGTGGCCACACTTAGTATACATTCAAACACACCTGCACATGCTCAAATATGTACACATACGCAGTTAAAAAAAAAGCAGACAAATGTACTCAGAAACACAATTACACATGTACACACACCCTATTGAGTGCTGATTCATTTAGGCTGATTTGATACTTTAATCTTATATCAGCTAGTAACATTTGTTATTCTCAGTTGTTTTACATATATTTCAGGCCGAATTTCCGGAGAAAAAATGTATTAGCCCCATTAGGACTGTCCCCCCCACAGTTAGGATTTGATAGATAAGACACAATATTGTCATAGACTGGTGCCGTACCTAGATAACAAGATATATATATATATATATATATATATATATATATATATATATATATATATATATATATATATATATATATATATATATATATAAATGCTTTTCATTACAAATTTGTCTAAATCATTGTCACTATTATGCTAAATATTTTAAGGCCATGTTTAACAGAATAAGTGACGTATCAAACAAATTGCAAAATCTTGCAAAGAGTTGCAGACATTTCTGACCTCAGTACCTCTAATATGTTTTGTGCTTGCAGTCCAGATTTCTTTTTGAGGTGAATTATTTAGTAATTTTGGTTTGTGTGTGTGTGTGTGTATATGTTTGCATGTTGGTGTACCTTTCCTCTACAAGACATAGTCTGGGGGCTTGTCTAAAATTCAGTAAACAGAATTTACTATAAAATTCTTACTTTTTCAGCAAACATAGATAGCAGACTCTCCTATTTGAGGCATACCTGATAGGAAGCCAATTTAACAATATCAAATACAGATGCTGGCTGACTGACTGGCTGGTTTACTCAGACTGCAACATGGAACACGGTCAAGGAAACCGACAGACTGTCTGGGTTCCATTTCCAGCCTCAGTCGAGTTATGTAAACAACATTACCATAACAGAGCATGACCTGCTCATCTTATCATGTCAATCAAGTGACAGAGTGTAATGTTGAATCACGTAGGCTTAATTGTGATTTGACTGCATGAAGATCCATCTGCAAACCTGAAATGGTATTTTGATTGGCATTAAGATGCAAGAAATAGAATTTAAATAGATTAGATTTAAAAAATAAATATATTTCAAGTACTGACTAACAGTAATGAACAAATTTGTACTTACTATTTATTTAACATTGAATTAACATGTTATATATGTTTAATAAAAAATAAAATGTGTCAGGGATTTTTTTAAAGAACAGGCCTTTGGATAAGACCTCCAGTGAAGACAGAAACCCAAGTTGCATAACTGTACACAGTTTATATGAAGCCCTGCATACATATTAATCCTCCACCCAAAAACAGACAAGTAAAAAGTACATTCAACTTCATCAAAGTGAATAAACAATAAGTTAACCTTTAGGCTAAAGTGATCTTTCTTAACATACCAATAATATTGTGATGTTTTTAAATTAACTAATGTAAGACAAATATCATGAATCACTCTGGTAACATTTTCGCCAAAGCTTTTTTCCCAGATTTATAATTTTTTTGCTATATCTTGTTTTTTGCAGTTCCTGCCAGGATTGTAAACATATCCACAGATGTGTCTGTGAACGAGGGCAGTAACGTAACCCTCATGTGTCTTGCCATCGGACGACCTGAACCCACCATTTCATGGAAATTTCGCTCCTCAAAAGGTAATGTTTTACCTTTTACCTTTGCTGATAACTCATTAGGACTAATCCTGCTCTTTGTGAATGTCATCATTTACACTGCAATGCAGTTTATACACAGCACTTCACACCATTGTTGATTATTCTGGTTATCTACCTTTATACGCTTTACATTTCTTGAGTTCTCATGCTCACACACATTCATTGCTTAATTAACTAGGTTGAATTGACTTGAATGCCTTGTAGCTTTTAAAAGGTGACCAATTTTGTTTTGCAGATGAAGAGAAGTTTATCTGTTCACCATTCAATAGACAGTATTTATTTAATCAGTATTTATCTGTCACTTTCTGTTCCATTGAATAGGGAGTATCAACATGCTCAAATATTCAGATTTTTCTTTGATTTATATATTTAGAGGCACATCAACATTTAGTTGAAGAAAGTGAATCGGGTAATTTTGGAACGGATTTTGGATCCAATATCAAATAATGTCAAGCAGTCTCAGCACAGCTGAGAGTAAATCCCTCACATTTACTATGCATTTATGTCTCCCTTCACTGTCCAACTTTCAGGACACTGCCTGCATTTTAATTCATGTGTTATAATGGAAACCATAGCTGTACATGAGTCAGCCGAGAACAGAAAAGATGCAGCCTATGAAATCACTTTGCAGAGAAAGCAATATAAAAGTCTGTGCGTAGGGTGTCATTTAACGTCAGGCAGCTTGCAGAAATAGGACGTTATCTGTGTTGACATTTATGTGTGATGACTAGTGAAAGAAATAAGACGTGAAAGATGTTGCTTTTCCTTTTTTTTTCAATTGCCTACTACAATTGTAGTGAAAACCTGAATAGTATTTTGTCTACATTTGTAAGCCCCTCTATCGATACAAATATTTGTCCTCTTGAAACACAGAACCCTAAAGATAAACTGAGGTGAAACTCTGTGTATTTGAGGATCTACTGTAGACATACAGTATAGTACTACTGATAAATGGTGAAAAGACAGCTAGAACAATTTTAACAGATACAATAGCACCTGAGATTGCTTGAGGGTCAGTGCAAAGCAAAACACAATACATCACGGCTTGTGTAGACTTTCAACTAGAAAGTGAGAAAAAAAAACATTTTCAGTAATGTGGGATTTCAGGTCTTATTACATTTATTTTTGCTCATGGTAAAGCATTTGAACTAAGCCTGTCAATAAATTGAAATCTGCAGTATGTGAATGCTGATAATGTAAAGGAAGGTAGTATTAAATATTCTGTATATACAGTATATACACTTACTTACACCTGCACACCTACTTATTCATACGATTATCTAATCAGAACCCGGCATGCGAGAGATGCGGCGGGCAAGCTGCTGTATCTCTTTGCATCACCCAAAAATGCTCACTCACTGTCTGAACCAGTGTCAAAAGCGAAACCGCCTGAGTGAGACCCAGCATGTGCCCAACAGAGACTGAGAAGTATCTGGCCGTTCAGAAAGCTGCAGCCTGGTAATCTGTTAAAGAGGCCAGAGAAAATAACAGTGTAGAGACTTTAAACTTCAGCATTCAATATGTTTATATATGTATTTATAGTGTCTACTAATGCATTCATTGGCAATGTACAATACCAAATTGAAGTCAAATCAATCAAATCACTTTATTGTCACACTACCATGTACACAAGTGCAACAGTAGGTGAAAGTCTTGTGTGCAGTTCCGACCAACATAGCAGTCATGACAGTGACGAGACATATACCAATTACAATAAACAACATATTTACACAACACAATTTACATATCAAATGTACACATACTTACACAACACAATACTAATAAACAATGTACAGTAAACAATATACACAATATAGAATACACATACAATACAAATAAAAAATAAAGAGTATATAAAATATATATATATATATATATATATACAGTAGTTGTATTGAGGAGAATATATTTGACACCCCAGTGTGAGATAATAGATTATAGATTATAGATTAATAATGTGTATTGCTAATTATTGATCATGAGAGATCAAGTGTTCAAAAGTATTATTGCTTGGGGGAAGAAGCTGTCATTTAGTAGACTGGTGCGGGTCCTTATGCTGCGATACCGCCTGCCTGATGGTAGCAGCGAGAGCAGCCCATGACTCGGGTGGCTGGAGTCTCTGATGATCCTCCAAGCTTTTTTCACACATCGCCTGTTATAGATGTCCTGGAGGGAGGGAAGCTCACCTCCGATGATGTGTCTGGCAGTTCACACCACCCTTTGCAGGGCTTTGCGGTTGTGGGCGGTCTAATTGCCGTACCAGGCAGTGATGCAGCCAGTCAGGATGCTTTCTACAGTACTGGTGTAGAACCGTGTGAGGATGTGGTGGTTCATTCCAAACTTCCTCAGCCGTCTCAGGAAGAAGAGGCTTTGTAAATCAAATTGATCTTGTTTTATGGGTTTTTAGATATTTTTACAGGAAAGCAATGCAAACAATATTATCAAGAACACGATTTTTGCCCAAATATCAAAGGTCTTACTAGAAAAAGAGAAATTATGATCCAACATGAATTTTCTTGATAAAAAATATGATTGTGCCTGATAACATGTGCATGTAAAATGGCTAGAAATAGCATTTTAGCTTAGCGTAAAGCTGACAATTTACACAAGGCATGTTTCTATTTCTCTTGCTCCAAACTTACTTCAAACGTACTTCTCTGTCTGCTCGTATGAATGTAACACATCATAAGAAAGTGTTTCACTGCTGTTCAAATGCACTTTGGATCGCATCATTAATATGTTTTTTACTGAACGGAAATACAAATATTTAAATTTGTAATTGTAGTGGAATACAGTTACTTACATTTTGTATTTTAAATATGTCACATGTATTCACATGTATGTCATATGTTAAATGTATTCCGTTACTCCCTAACCCTGATAATCAGTGATGTATTTCACTCACAGGTGATATTTAAGACTTATTTAAATGGGAAATATAGTCAAAACACACATTTCATATTTCATCACTGTCTATTTTTAGATCCTTTGAGCCTTGGTATTCTCTATGTTTGACCGGGTTCCTTAACCTGTTGTGTTGGCGAGATATCTGAACTCTTTTGAACTGAAAAAGCATTTGAACTCTTCAGAGGGTTTTTTTTTTTCCCTCAAGGAATACTTTCTGTGAAACAAAGAAAATGACAAATACATTTTGAAAGTGCCTATCATGTTTTTGAAGAGTGGCTTTGAGTGCACCTTACTGACATTGTGGTTTACAGATTTTTTCCTGAATGTCAAGGAAAACGTCAAGTCCTTTAATTTGGCATTGTCAAAATTGTATGGGTATGCTAGTGGTACCATGTTCTGATATTGTGGCTTGCTCTTTTAATGGCAATCATGCTGTTATTGCAGTGCATACCCTTTGCTGAGGTAGAGCTGTCAGACTGGAGAAAGTGAGCGAAAGAGAGTAAAAAAAAAGTTGAGACATGAAAATTCTTATTTTGTTGACTCCCAGAGCATGTGCAATGAGCTTGTGAACATATCATTACTTACATGAGTAAATGTGTCCTATAATGTATTGTCTGTGTAGCAGGGTGTGTGTAAATGCATGTTTGCCTTCCACTCATACAAGAGCAATATTTTTTTACGTATAAAAAGAATTGAATTAGACAGATCTGCAGTTACACAAATCGGCAATGAAAATTGTGTTTTCAAGTGGCCAGCTGTTGTAGTTTGTTTGCTTTTTTCTTCACTCATAGCATATGGCAGACTGGATTTGTCCCCTACAGATGACATTGCAGCATTTGGCTCTTTGGATAATGGATTTACACTCATCATGCACACTTTGTGAGCACCCACAGGCTGCTGGTATCAGTGGGAATCTCCCACTGTAATGAGTTTAATTTTTGAGGACTCACATTTTAATCGCACACACATTACCAATCAGTAAGAACTGCAGAAGAAAATGTAAACCACGGCTGGAATAAGAAACCCCGCACTAGTTTTCCGACAGTTTTCACAACAGCACTTAGGATACAAGTATGGAATGATGTATGCTTTATTGATTTCCTTGATCTTGTTAAGAATTTCCTAAACCGCACTGGTAAAATACACATTTGCACACATCATTTTGCTACTAGGCAAGATGCAGCACAGCATAGGAATTTTAAAGCCTTGAAGCTAAATTGAGTAATCTTTAATCGGTAGACAGATAGTCGTGTGCCTAACTTTTACACCATTGGTTGAACCACTGATGTGCTGTCTACATATTTGCATGTAAGATTGTATTAAAAGCACCCTGGTTTCATTAAATGTACGTGAGCATTGCAACGTTTTTGCTAAACTGAAATTACATGCTTCATTACATGTTTGACTGCAGTTTTCAAGGGAAGTGTCCAGTGGGTGGTGCCAAAACAGAGCAAAATTAGGTTGTAATCAAACAAGGTTTTTAAACGTGAATTTTAGATCGTACCATCCTTAACCAACATCTAACCCAACCGATAGTGTTTTAAAATGGAAATTTGAAAAAGAAAGCACATTAATTGAAGCAACAATGTCATTTTATTTCATTTCTATGCCACTTTTTACTTTCATGTGTCTTTGACTGGACTGGCCGTCAAGCCCAAAGTACAATGCTTTTTCAGGTGAGATACCAAACAAGCTAATGTCACAGGAATAAGTGCGTATATGTAGAATGGTCTGCAATATAAATCTTAAAATGATTTGTTTTTCAAATCATGCATTAAAGTAAAAGTGTTTTGATACCATAACACAGTGGCGGGTGAGTAATAGAGTGAAAAAAGTTTTTATAAGATCAAAATCAGCAATTGTACTTGTAATTTGTAGGACAATGATTAAACCACACTGCTGTCGTAGTGCCTCTAGTGTTCATATCACCAGGAAACTGCAGCGAAATGTAGAAACAGTACGTACAAGTCAGTTTGCAAAAACCAGCTTGATTAAAAGTGCACCGTTCATGAATAACTCAGATGGTACAAACTGATTTGAAGACTACTTCCATCTACACACTCACATCTAACCTGATTACTGTAACGAAGAGGCGGCAGACGAGGAGTGAGGATCTACTTGCAGTTTATTGAAGACAAACAAAAGGTGAACAGAGTAACTAAAACACAGAGAACAAAAGAAACATCCACGAGGGGATAATATAAACATCCACGAGGGGCACGGGCAGGAACAAGGTCAACGGTAGACATAAGATAAACATTTACCAAATAATAACCGACACAGAATGAAGACACAACAGGGTTTAAATACACAAGGATAATGACGTACAGGTGAAAACAATGAAATGGCTGCTGGCAGTGATGAGGATAGGGAATTATGGGAAGTGTAGTCCGGGAGAGATGACAAGGGAGAAACACAAGGCAGACAACCGGGAATCGTGACAATTACTTTGAGAGAAATTTGATCTAATGATTTTACTCATGTCTGCAAGCATGTTGCATGCATATTGGACTGCAATAGGATTCATATAATTGCAGTTCTAAGATTGCATATATACAGTAGATCGAAACAAGCGTTAAAGTATTTTAATGCACTTTGATGCGCTTGTCAGGGATTCTTCTTTACCCACATTGTTCAGTTGGCTTTTATGTTATGTTGTTTTCTCACCACGTGTATTAGAAAATAAAAAAAAATCTTATTTTATCACCAGAAAAGAATGTGTCTGCATTTTGCCAGTGTGTGTTGCATCCAAATATTCAGCAAGAAACTGAAACCAAGAAACTAGCCATGGTTTTGTGACCATGTCAAATAAGGCTTGTTGTCCACAGATGAGGTTGTCTGAGGTATTGCAGGCTTAGCTCTGCTTCCCAATGGCTACACGCAATTGCTCAGAGAAAATTGAGAAGCCAATGCCTGAGAGGAAATGGGGGTCAAGGGGAGAAATTAGCTTACACAAGCTGCCAATGTTTCTCAAAGGCACCTCAAACCATGGTCATTTTTCGGCTGAGAAGCAGACAGGTGTGCAAGACTTCCACTTGATGTGCTCCTCGCTTCACCACGTAAATCACCAAACCAACAAACTGCACTCATTCTGCCTGAACTTTGATCATTAATGGTTAAACGGCTGCTGCCTGTGTCTGGAGTGTATTTTGCGTGGAGGCGGTGGCGTCTCATTTTGCCTGACATGATTAGCTCTCTGTGGGTTTCTACTTGTGGCAGCAGAAGGATGAATTGTTAGCCTGGAATCTTGGCAATGCAGTGCTTCAAAAGTCTCTTCATAACAGCTTAATAATATGTCACCGAGTGTTGCTCCTATGATTCCAACTCTGACTAATTCTTAAACATGGCTAATTCATTATCGCATGTCGCTATTTGAAGTATGTTAATATCCCTTGATGGTCCTTTGATTCTGATAGACATTTTGAAACAAATAGAAGAGTTTTGTGACAAGCTCTAGGACTCAACAATCTGTTTCTCTCCTTTGTGACTGCAGAATGCAAGCTGAGAATCTGTTTAGAGATTAGCAACTTCTATTGTGTGAAACATTATTGTATTACCTTCATTTTAGCGTAAGTGACGAGAATTTAATTTACTGTTCTGTTGCTCCTGCTAAGCAGCATGCCGTACCACAGGATAATAATAAAAAAAAGTTAGAGGCATCTATGATATCTCCTGCAAATCAGATTATGCAGTCACTGTTCTGTTGTTATTTCAAATCAAGCCTTGCAATATTGAGCACAATGAATAGGGGCATGTGTAATTGTACTGGAGAAATCTGTTCGAGCTGTGCTGTCAGCTTGTGTATGGAAAGTGAACCCAGGGTACCTCAAAGCAAAGGACTAATTGCAGCAAATTGTGTTTTTATACTCTTTTGACATCTACGTACTCTAATTGGATTAGGCTTTGAGATGCCCTGTTATACTCTGATTTGATGACTACTTTTTTGCTATTTTGTGAAGTTATATTTCAGGAGATTACCTTTCTATTTTTCCAATGCATTGAAAATATAAAAGACCTGAATTGACTTTCCTAAAAAAGCAGGAACATATCCTTTACATTGTTAATAATGCAGATTTTACAGTGCCTGGGTAGCTCAGAAAAACAAAGACACTGACTACCACACCTGAAATCACAAGTTAGAATTTATGGCATGCTGAGTGACACGGAGAATAGCGTGAGCCTCCACACATGCTAGGTTTCCGCGGTAACACGCTCAACAAGCCATGCGATAAGATGCGCGGATTGACTGTCTCAGACGTAGAGGCAACTGAGATTCATCCTCCGCCACACGGATTGAGGCAAGTCACTATGCCACCATGAGGACCTAGAGCACAATGGGAATTGGGCATGCCAAATTGGGGAGAAAATAATAAAAAAAAAAAAAAAAATGCTGATTTTAATGCAACTTTGCCCTCCACATTATAAGTGATGCAGCACCACGGAAGGTCGATTTTATGAGTTTGCCAGACAAGAAGCAGATTGTGTCCACAGTAAAAACTGAAAACATGTATTTTGAGTCATTCATTGCTGAAAGTAATAAGACGATTCAGTTATGTTAAAGGTACACTCAGTTATTCTTCCCAATTTAAAAAATATTTACTCCTAAAGAAATGTAATTGTAATTTTGAAACATGTGTAAAAAATCATGACCAGTCACACAAGATGAGGACTCTAGCCATATCAGTAACCTTATGAAAGCTGTTTTATTCGACATGGGGCATGGGCACCCTTATGGTGGCTGACATGAACAGCTGAATATTACATAGTATTTTTATAGGACACTTTCACTCTTGGATTAAATGAATCACTGCTAATTGTGAATAGTGAATTTCTACAATGGCAACTGTAACTGAAAATTATTGATTTTGAATGATGCTGCATCCACACCACTAGTCACTGTAAGTCCAAGATGGCACAAGCAAAAAGTTTAAGAAATTAATGATTTATAAATATTTATGAATACAAATAATAATACATTCAACATCTCTTCATAAAGTTGGACAGTTTTTCAATATTAATGTGCTAGGTACTAAATGGTTTTTTTTTTTTTTTTTTTTTTTGCTTGTTTTTTTTTAACTTTGAGCGCCAAGTTGAAGCTTCGCCAGAGAATATTTAGCCTGAGACTGAGCACATGTATCAAAATTAATGGGAGAAATTGGAATGCCCAATATGGTGGATGTAGAGACAGAAGTCCTGCCTTACAGGTAAAATAGCAAATCACCTTTTAGATGCAGAAATCACCTGGTAGTCATCTCAAGGAGGTGTCTGCATATTAGCTGGACTGGTCAGACAAAATAGCATATTTTTTGCTTGATCTGGGCTAAAAAATAAAAAAAAAGTAATACCATTGTAGTCAGATTCAACTGCTGATATTAAATAGGCCTCTGTTCTTCCATAAAGACTCTATATAATGATTGATGTGAATAAAGTAATATTTTCCTTTAGCATAAGCACCGTCCTAAGTTTCAGTAACTTTTAGTTCGAAATGTCAGGGGAGATGAGCTTACCCCTTATGAGAGGATGGGCCCTATACTGGTGATGATGTGGTGGTGGAGGGTACAAACAATTTCTGCATATTGAAGTGATAAAGGGCAGTTGTGGGAACTAATAAAACATAGCCATTATTGAATGAATGATGTGATGGTTACTTCATTGAATGTAATCCTGACAAACTGTTTTGGAGATTCCGGTCTTTCCCAATTTAAGTAGATAGGAGCTGTACTTTGATGCTGCATGTATCTATAGAAAATAGCTGCCTGAGAACATTCCAAAGATGGCCGCTGAGTGGACTGACTTGCCTTGAAAGGACTTTGGCTTCACCCCTTAGAGCTCAATGTTTTCTGCAGTGCTGACGCAAGTCATATGCCATTTTATGCTAAAAAATGGGACACAAGCCACATGTAGGGATAAGTGGTGTCTCTTTTCATTTGAGCCAGTAAGCAACCAACCAGAACACTCTAGAAGTGCCCTAGCAACCGGATAGCAATGTGTTAAACAAAAAAAAAACGTTTAGAGCAACAAAATAGCAACACAATGGCAACCATTATCGGCATCACAGCATTTTGGCAGAAGCTGTCTGACTGACATGTAAAGTGACTTACCACAGTTCTTTTTACATGTGACATTAAGAACTGGTTAACAATATGTACAAATATCAAACTGAAACATATGTTTGTTTTGGGATATCTCATTTATTTGTTGTTTCTCAAACCAAACTCTTGAATATCTTTTAAAGAGACTTTAATGCTGTGAAATCATAAATGCTCTTTTGATGTGTCATATACATAGATGACATTGTTTGCTGTGTACAGTACATTCACAAGAACATGCTATTTTCTGCCAGCTCCCACCGTCCTTTGAGTCACCCCGTGCTTGTTTTAATTAGACTTTAAGAAAACAAAGCTGCTCAATGATTGGGCTTTTTTTTTTCTGGAAAGGTCATATATCTAAGTAAGAGTGGTTGTGAGAGCTGCTGTCAGATCTCAGATAAAGTTTTGATGCTAACGGGAAGAAGCTCGGGATGACTCAGTGCTGGAGGAGTCTGATCAATGTGGTGGCACTGAAACCCCTTGTTATGGGCAGAAGAGGCTGAAATTAATTACTCCATGATTTGGGGGCCGCTCAGGGTGAAACGAGACACTGGGAGTCTGCATTCATTTAGTCCTCTGGTGCCACTGCTTGATTCTTACTGCATCTATGTTCAGAATGCATACCATAATATGTATGCAGTATGTTTACTGTGCATTGTGTGCTAATTTACTGAATGCTTTGAAGATCATATACTACATATGCCAAAATATTAATTATACAACAAGAGAATACTTTGTGAAATATGTACAGTATCTGAAAATGTGATGCACTCGATTTCCATTCCATTTAAAGTGCAACATGATCACACGGGAAATTTACCTGTTGCTATCAAATGTTCTGATACCGTGAAAATTGCCCCATTCTGCCGAGTTAAGGCCTGTTCACAACAAGACTTTGCGAGACGAACCAAAATAATAATTTCCATACATAAATTAGGTTCTTTCCATGGTTTTGATGCATTTTGAGGGTTATATAATGTGTATTTTTTATGTGTGAGATGAGTGAAGAGCCCTGTTGAATATTTATTTGCACATGTATTTTGCCACGAGTAAATTACAAATGGACACCTCTAGCCAACTTCTCTTTTTATAATGCCTGGATAATGTAACACAAGGTACAGTGATTTAAATACATGTGGAATAATGCACATCAAGAATAACAGGTATATTATCAAAATTATTGCATAATATTAACAGAAAATAAATACCCTGGTTCTCTGTCTTTATTAAAAATGTTGCAATTCTTTGTTATATTACAGTTGCAATAAAAATAGCAGTGTGGTTCTACAATTTGTTTGCCTACAGTAAATTATAGCATGTGCAGATTCTTTTTCAGGGATTTTCTATGAGCTCAGTGCAAACGAATTGCCGAACCTCGCTGCTATTTTTAATGCCATAAGATTATAATAGCACAGTGATAGACATGTATTAAACAATGTACATTAAGACAAAAAATAACATAGGAAGACTTTCAATTCGTTTTTACAGTTTTTTCCAATTGCTAACACACTAAAATGACATGCACAGCACAATTATTTAAACTGACACACAGAGAGCAAAACCTCTTCTCAAGTCTCCAAAAGTCTGAGCACATTTTCTGCTTTACACACATTTTGCAATTCAAAATGGCACTTTTTTACATGCACTGCACATGGGTCTCTGCATAAGACACAACAATCTGACGTAAAGTCACATGTTTGCCATTTCAAAACACTGCCATTCAAAATGACACTACATGAGCTAATTGGCCAATACATGTGCCACCTGGCCAAACATCTCAATGGTTAATTGTTAGCACTTCAATCAGGAAGTAAGCACTATGAAAAGACCACAGGTGAGCACAGGTGAACAATGGAAGACATTGCAGAGAGAGGAAGAGCAAGAGGAAGAGGGATGGAGGGGGAGAATGAGAGGGGGAGGAAGAGTGAGAGGTAGGGGTAGAGCTGTTAGAGGAGTTCATGGCCAAAGAAGACCCAGCTGTGCGGCAAGATGCTACCTAATTATTTTTCTTGCCTCTTTTGTTTCTAGATATTTTTTCAGCACGGTTTTTTTTCTGCAATTTTCTTTTTCTGAGCACATTTTTGTTCAGTCTAATGTAAATATATCTGCTGTGCATATGTTTCACTGACTTGTTTGGTGAAAAATAAAAATAAAAATGTTTCATGTATGTGTGTGTATCTGCAAATATTTCTGTGCATGTGAACAAGCTGAAGAATTTTCTACAATTTGAACTATTTTAGTATTATGGCAAAGCATACTAAAGATGAGAGTGCTTTTCATTATGCCCAACAGTGTGTAGTTGGTTAGACAAAAATCTGGTAATATGAATGAAGTGTGTGCCATTTCGTGCAGATGTTTGATTTTGATAATGCTATGTGTAGTTTTGGTTGCAGTGCTTCATTTTGCAGGATATATGAGGTATTTTGCAGTTTGGGTGTGTGGTTTTGTGAATTGTGTTAAGTATTTTGATAAAAACAGCCTAGTTTGCAAAATTGTGTGTTAGCAATTGGAAAAAACTGTAATTTAAATGTAAAAGTTTAAAGTCAGCTGCAGCGACTGAAAAAAAGCTCCTATCTCATTGGTCAGTCATTTTTCAACACAGACTGAAGAAAGAAAATCGGAACACTCACCGTAAAAAAAACCTTCGGATTATTGGCGGACAATTTGATGGACACGATGTGCATAGCGCTATAGGAATGCATTGTTACCGTATAAAAGCTAGTTCGGAACTAACATTCGTACCGGGAAAAGAAACGGACTTGGTGGAGGACTGTAACAGGTCTTTTGCATCAATTCAAATGTTTTCGCCTTTTCCTGTGTCCGCTGCTGACAGCACATTGCATGACCAGCCTCTGATCTTGTGGAAACCAGTAGTTGCGTTCATCTAGTCAATGATGAGTGCCATTCGGAAATTGCATATTCGGTTAGGTTTAGGATTGGGGTTTGGGTTAATATGGTTAAAAAAATATGCATTCGTGTTGACTTTATTACACCATTTACAACTAAAAGTTCAACTTGCTTTACAGCTTTCATTTTGCGGCATTTTTTGAATTGCACATTTTACCTGGAAACTGGTGCTCAGTATTCATATGTTCAACAACACCTGTGATTTCGGCCACTGGGGGGGGCAGTGGTTGGAATTTTAGTAAAAAGACAAATTTAAGCTGAAGAGTTTTTGATCTACTGTCACTGAACCGAACATGAGATCAGTGTGATGATTGAATTGCGTTATCAACCGTGATTTCCTAGATAACTGGACGATAGTCAATGAAATGAACATGCATTCAGGTGGTAAGGGCATGTGACAGCAATATTTTAATTGTTAATCGCTGCAAAACAGATATTGACAAGACAAATAATAATAATAATAAAATAGTAACATACAAACAATAACAATACAAATAGAATTAAAATAAGGTGCCATTTAATGAAAAAAATAAAAACTATAATAACTATATGCACTATACAATATAAAATAAAATGAGCATTTAGCAAGACATCATGGACATAAAAAAACAAATACTGTGAATTATGTACTTTAAGGAAATAATTGGCTTTCCTGAAAACTTCAAAACTTCAAAAATGAATTTTGCTGCAACTGATGCATGATTGTCCTCCCTCAGTAACACCTGCATTTGATCTGCTTCTGCTGAAGTGGAAAACTGTGGCATGAGGTTTGAGAGTTTGTCGAAGTATTTCTGTCTCACCTCTGTAAATTTCTCACAGTGAAGGAGAAAATGTGTCTCTGTCTCGACCAGTGTCACAGTGAGCACAGACTTGTTCTTCCTTTGGAAGCCATGTTTGTCGGTGTCTGCCTTTGTCTATGGCCAGACTGTGATCACCGAGTCTGTATTTGGTGAGGATCCATCTCTGTTTTGGATCTCTTACAGTGTGGAGATATTCTGCTTGTATATACTTTCTGTTTAGGGCCTGATAATATTCCAATTTGCTTTGGTTTTTACTTTAATTTCCCAATGGTACAAATATGAATTTTTGCTTCTTTTATGATTTGGTTTATTGTGATTTGATTTTGTTCAGCAGTGCTGGTCTGAAACTGGTATTTGTTAGTTGTTAGTGGGTTTGTGAATTTCAGAGCCAGCTGACAAAAGGGGACTGGTTTTAAGCTTTAACTCATGGGTTTTAAGGGCTTCATGTTGCATTGTGTTAGGGGAACTTGAATATAAATGTGTCCAAAATTTGAGGGATTGTTTTTCAATGTGTATAATTAGGGGGTATCTGCCTAGTTTGGCCTGGCATGCATTAGTAGGTCTTAGTCTTTCTCTCTCCTTTTTTTCTGTGCCACCAACACTTTCATGTAGACATCTGTTAGATTCTCAAACACAACACTCCATCGACTAAGATGCATAAAAGCTTAGCTTTTAAAGAAATTGAGAACTGACTGACTGCGGCATGTGTTTTCTCTGTTATTGCATTGTAATTATTGCAAGTTCCAGGCACAAGAGTGACCTCTGGTGAACGGCCCCAGGATAATTGTATAGTTATTTTGTGGTAATTAGGGCATTGTAAAATAAAGTGTTATAATTTTTCCTTACTTACATTCTGCTATGCTGAGAAGGTGTGATTGTATCACCATACATCAAATTAAACTGTCCTCATTCTGTCTGTGTCTACAAAGCCTGGCCAGGAGAGTGGATGTATTTGTTATTTTTTTTCACTTTAGAACAGAATGTGGGTCAAATGCAAGTGTGAAAACAAGCAGATGTACTCTTTAAAGTAAAGACACTGAAAGGAACAGAGTTGGTTTGTTTACTTACACTGCTACCTGTGTGTGTGTGTGTGTGTGTGTGTGTGTGTGTGTGTGTGTGTGTGTGTGTGTACTGGTGATACTAAAGTTTTATTTTCCTCATTGTTTCTTAATCACATTAACTCCTCGTTCCCACTCTCAAACACATGCTTACATCCACAAGCATTGTTTTCTCAGAGGCTAATTAACTAACACCTCCTTTATAGTCACATCTCCCAATTCAATGAGACTTGATTTAAGCTCTTTAGCAGCATATTTCTGCTTTCCAGGTATAACAGCAAATTGGTTTAAAGAGAAATCGTTTGGATTACTTTTCCATCTCCATAATGTTCAATGTGGTGTTACAGCTTTTGAACTCACCAAAGAGATTTAGCATAATGCTGCCTCATTTTACACCACACAACACTGAGAGGATCAACACAAAATGTAAGAAAACGACAGCATTTCAGTTTCAGTGGCCAATCAGTAACTAAGAACTAGAGTATACATGTAAGAGAGACAATGTTAGAGAGCATCTGATTCATCTGATACTGATACAAGTTTTTTTTTTTTTCACCAAACATACACATTGGCTCTTCTTCAAACACATTAAGCCCATTCTTCCTCATCAGTGATTCCTTGGTAATACTGTTTATAGAGTCTGACACAGAATGTGCACTGTTTCATATTTTCTATGGTGATTTGGGGGGATCTGGGGATGTTCTAAATAGGCTAGAATGTGTTCAATTAAGCTGAGTGTGTTACATTTTTGGCAGCTTAAAGCATTTTTGGCATGTTAAAATTGGCCCAAAATGTAACGTTTTAGGCTTTTTTGTGTTTTTGTTTCAATTAGACAATTTCAGCTTTAAATGTGCTGTCTATTATTTTAAATAAGTATTATACATCTTTAGAAATTTGAGATGACATTTTATAATCCCAAAATGACTCACATAGTTAGTGTTCTACTGTTGATCTCTCTTGAATTGTACAAGCGATTTAAATTTTTTCTAACTATAATTGTTATTGTTTATCCGCATCAGCCTCAAATGTCCTAATAGATTATTAGTGACGTACAAACTATTTTCTAAACTGAATTGAAGCTGCGATCACAGAACTGTGATAAAAATTAACCATGAGAAATTTTAACTGAACCCTTACATGTAACTTCAAAATGAGCATCATTGCTGCCTTTCAAGCACTGAAAATGCCATTCAAGTCTTTTATTTAAAAAAAAAAATCTATTCAACACGCTTTCAAAATGCAATTATAATGAGGAAAACAAATAAACAAAACAAAACTTACTTTTCATATTATGTATAAAAACACATGTACATACATCTAGTTATTCTTGTAATAAGTATGCTGATTCAATATGTGTAGAGCACCCCTAAAGGCAGAGCAGCCTTGGTTATCATATGGCAATCTGTCAGATTAACAGTGGGATCAATGAAGAGCTGCCAGCACAAGACTTGAATAATCCACTGTAGTATTACTGGGGTGAGAAAGGAATGAGTGGGGGTCACTATGATGTGGTGTAAACCATGCTGGCACATTTACAGTAGATATTTTACATCTGGTATTTTGCTGAGAATCATATTGTCATTGAGTACACATTATCACAACATGTTCCTGTAGCACCAACACAATTTACAGCACAGTGCCAAGTGAATGGTTTCATACGAGTTGTGAAATGTTAAATTACATTGCAAAGTGAAATTGCAGTGTATATTATTTGTTATATTGTGTTGCAAATGATGATCATTGAGACAAATATTTTCACGCAGGCCCTTCTTTTCAACTGATTAAGTATGAGAGAATATTTCAGCAATATAACAAAGTCAACATGAAACTGCATTTACAACACATTTTACTTCATAATCAGGGCTGGGCTGGGAAGAGAAATCGGCCTGGGATTTGGAAAACTGGCCCAACTGTTGGGGGGTGGGGGGGGGGGGGGGGGGTTGTTGAGCGGGGTGGGGGGGTTGGTGCTGGGAGTTCACTGTCCTTTTCTGCATATCGCGGCGTCATTTTGTGGTCCGTTCTGCATAACGCGGCGGCTCATTGTTGCTTATCGCGGCCGATTCGGCACGTTTCACGGCCGAACCACCAGCCCACTCGGTTCTCCCGATGGCCACACTGCCCCTGATCGGCCCAAAAGTGCATTGGCCCACCAGGAAAATGCCCGGTATGCCAGATTACCAGTCCACCTCATAATGTGGCATGTTTTAAGCATATTCACTGAGAAAAAATCTAGGATGGGACTTGATTTTAGCCATCACAAATTGATAGGATAAATGCAAACCCGTGGTTGGAGGGAAAGGGTTAAAAAAAAAAAAAAACAAATAAAAGGATTTGGTGACATCAGCCAAAAAGAAATGTTTCAGGCATTGTGATTAAAGGGTCCAAGGACAAACATTTGTCTTTCTTTCTTTTTTATGTGTACTTATTATGTTTCCATTAAGACCAGATATCTGTATTAAGAAAGCGATCAGGGTCACTCTGAGCCTGAAACCTGAAGCCTCCTTGTTTTTTCAAAATGTTTTGTATTTTTTCCCCTGCTCAGTTCAGATATCTAGAAATTGGCCTACAGCTCTTGTTGTGTGATTTGAAGAATCTGAAATTATAAATGTGAAGGAGAATCATATGGGCATCTCCATATTGTAGTGTTTCAACTGAGAGGCTGGAACTATGACAGGCTTCCACTCTCTCTCCTTCAACTGCTCCTTCATCATCCTTCTCTCTCTGTACCTCCCTCCCTCTCTCCGTCTGACTGCTACTGTCATTTCTCCCTGTCCTTTTGTCTCTCCTTTTCTTCCCCTTTTTGAGGCTTGCGTTACACTTGATGGAGCTTCTTATGGTCAGTGATAGACAATAAAACAACTGTAAAGGTTAAATGCACTAGAACACATGTGAAGCACTGGTCTTGATTAACAAAATGCCTTCATGAACTTCATGTTGTTTACATTTATTTATTTGTATTTATTTATATATTATTTATTTTTGTTTTGATCATGATCAAAAAATTATGATAATAACTGGTCGACTGATATAGGTTTTTTATGTTCTTATTGATATCTAAAGACCAGCAGTGTTGATGATAATATATATATTAAAGTGAGTCATTTTTGTGCAGCTATGGGAACCAGGTAGAATTTCGAAAATTACATAAAGTTTTATCTATAATAGAATTTGGCCAAACTGAATGGGCAAATATTAGCCGATTACTTGGCTGGGTCGATATACCCTTTTATAAGTAATGATAAAATAAACACAAATAGGACATTTCTGTAATCCACACAATTTATAGAATGTGTTTGTGTGTGACAGTTATACAACTAAATGTTTTGATACTGTTCAACATTTAGTTGTAAACAAAGAACAAACAGAATTAAAATCTTGAATTTAATTTCCTGAAATTATTTGCTAATTTGCTCTAGCGTTACATCAGTGACAGTGGCATCCTCCCTTGAGTCTAGAACTAACTAGTTCATATCCCCTGTCCCAAACCAGTGTTATCAAGCCATGCTCATGTGTTTCAAGCACAATCAACCTCTTCTCCATCTTATTAAACCAGTCACATAGTCGATGAAGCCTGAAAAGAACACGTATTCCCTCGATGCATCGCTTCCCTCTTATCTATCCATTACAAACTCACACATGCGACTTATGGGGGCCAGGGGATGGCACCATGCTTCCCTGTTGTGCCAGGGAGGAAAGATGGTGAGAGAAAGAGAGAGAGAGAGAGAGGGCAGCAAAAGCTGGGAGGCCTTGGTGATAAATCATTATTCATTTCTATCTGACAGAATTAACACTCTGATGAATGAACAGGGCTTGACTTGTTTTTGGCTGTGCTGATTTATGGCCTAAATTTGCCAAAGTTTTTTTGTGGTGGGCATATGATTTCTTTCTGGTTAAATCTGTTGACGAGCAATTCATGACGTTATACAATATACTCCGCCGAACCTAATATTTTACATGTACGACAATGGAAACACTGTGGTTTTCTTACAAAATTACAGAAATTCTTACAATATCTATGTATATATCATGTTTTGAACTCATAGTTTTAGTCCTCAGACACCCACTGTAGCACAATTGTAATTACAAAAAACAAAAAAACAAAGATATTACATAAAAAAATTACAAATATCTACTTTTAAAAAGCTATTATAATCCATCTTTAATATTTGTCATAGCAGCGATTAACATTAAGTGTGTGTGTGTGTGTGTGTGTGTGTGTGTGTGTGTGTGTTTGTGTGTGTGTTTGTGTTTGGGTGGGCGGGTTTGGGTGGTTTATAAGGAAAAAATTTTGGTTTCAAACTGGTAATTACAAGGATATTATGCTATAAATGTGGTTTATGAGGACATTTCTAGTGTCTCCATAATTTCTAATGTCACTTAAATAACATACTAATTAATGTTTTTTGAAAATGTAAAAATGCAGAAAGTATGAAAGTATGTATGTGTTTGTTTTTGTGTGTGTGTATATGTGTGTGTTTGTTTTTGTATTTGTGTGAGTGTGTGAGTGTGTGTGTGTTTGTCAGTGTGTATGTGTGTGAATGTGCTTGTGTGTGTGTGTGTGTGTGTGTGTGTGTGTGTGTGTGTGTGTGTGTGTGTGTGTGTGTGTGTGTGTGTGTGTGTGTGTGATTTTCCAAAATATTGCACAAAAGCTACAGTGGGCCTTAGTGGTCAACATATCTTTCAGTAATTCATAGATTAACTCCTAATGATTCAGAGAGTAAGTGGGCTGCTCTTAAAATATTTTCAACATTTAGTTTCCATCATTTAGTATAGTTCATTTTAGGTGTAAAAATATACCAGGATCATAACAAATCTTGATATGTATGATATTCTGTATATTCTAGCATACTAGGAAGGTTTCAAAGGATATAAAGTCAAGGTGTGCTTGCTTATATAATTAATTATAAAAGAGTTTTCATCATTACAGTTTTTAAAGTATTGTTTAAAAATTCATATTATAAATATAATTTTTAGAACCAGTAACTTGCTAAAAATTTTGTATAGTAGTATTCATTCGATTTATATGCAAACCAAAAGAAAAGGGAAATAGGAGCTTTTAATTGCTCTATTTGACCAAACATTTCCTTTTGCCCACTCTCATCTTAACTTCTGCATTACTCCACCAAGCAGCCAAATGTTCGACAATAATTGCTGACTGAAACTCAAGAGAGCAGGTCCATCCTTTCTAAAAGTGACATCCCATCGAGTTGTAATGGCTTTTCTCCTCTCAAAGGGAGATATTACAAGGCAGTAATTGATTGGCAGTTAGAAATTAAATCTCTGTTTTAATTAGACTGCCTTGACTTTGACTGGCTTAATGAAGATCTATTCATACATAAATCATGTACTGTAGTAGTCAGATATTATTTGGTAGCACTTGTTTGAGTATCAAAGAGATAAAGAAATAGAAAGAGAGTATAAAGAGGTCGTGAAGGAGTGGAGGGCAAGCGATGATCAGTTTCACCGAACTGTGTAACAATGGTGACCTGCTGCTTATTGGGGCATGATTGGAGGATTTAGACACTCTGCTTGAGAGATTTCAGCAAAATACAGACAATGTGTTTTGCAACAGCTGAGGTTCAAGTATGGTTTCCTTTTAAGGCCCAGACAGAGATGAATTCTGAAGATATTTTTATTTATTTTTATCATTGATTGACTTAATCACATTCATACCTATATGTGCTTTTTTATTTTTTTATTATTCAATTATTCCTCTTTTTACATTTTTAAGGCAAAGTTAAATTAAAAATTAAAAATCTGTTATTGTACTGGGCTGTAATGTACTGTTCTTTATGTATACTGTTAATATACTTGGTGTGCAATGCACAAGTTGTGTGGACTACTTTCATGGTACGTTTTTGTCCTTATTAATATTTTTTTCTCCAAATATCAAATTTTGTGTTCCACAGAAAAGAAAAGAACAATCTGTATGTATATTTATTTTTATTATAGGATCCATATTAGCCCACTGGAATTGATTTTCAGGGGTATTTATTAACATTTATGATGGCATTTTTCACAGATAGATGGCATCCTGCATGTTACTGTAATAGATGGCATCCTGCATGTTACTGTATAAAGTAACATGCAGGATGCCATCTATTTGCGTCAAATACTTCAGATGAATCAATTAATTTTAATGCATTTTCTATATAAACAATTATTAGCTGTTATTTGTTAAATTAAATCAGCACTAAATGCTGTGGCTGTTAAATAATAATATCACAACACAATAAACACACTGCTAGAATGCAATTAAATAAATATTATACTCATTTTATTCAATTATACAGCTCTCTACTGTCTTCTGTCACAGTAGATTTTGAAGTAATCACTGAGACAGCAAATTAAGAGATCTGACAGATATCTACAGGCCACTACAGTGTCTGCAGAGGTACAAAACCCACTAGAGTAGAATAGAATAGAATTTATGTTATACAACAAAAAACAAACAAACAGAGGAATTCACTATAGGAGCATTTTTGGCCCCACATTTTAAATATCTGGGATATTGTTGTCACCTTCTGTAGCATTTTGCATCCAGCCTTGCTTAAATTCTGTCTCTGCATTAGGGTAAATAGATAATGATGAATATTGTATTTGGATGAACTATCCCTTTAAATATGTGCCTCCATTATAAGCATAGACAACAGCTAAATGAGCTTCAGATAAAGTGAGCTTTACCTTCTCTCACTCCTTCCCTTCATTCTTTACCTCCCCATTCTTTCTTGCTCTCTCATCCAAATGCCTGACCTCTCCGCCTTACAGCTTTTCCTGATCTCAGGTCAGATTGAACGTGGTAAGGCCAGATAAAGCACTACTATTGTTTTCAGCAATAGTCCACAACAAGGTGATAAAAGAAAAGGAATCCTTTGATCTTTTTGTGAAGGTACCACACAGTTTTTGAGGAAAAAATGTATCTCGCTCCTAGCCTGGTTTGCGGTTCTTTGAAACCTGATTATCGGAAACTGAGTCCCTAACTTGCTGCTTGTGGCATGTAATGAAAAATCCTTATGACACCCTCATTTTCTCCGTTATAAGCATTCCTGTAATTAGCTTAGTCATTGCTTTACAATATGAAGCAATCATCATTTGAATTTTTATTAAGGAGGTAGTCCATTTAGGGACGATTGCAAAACGCAATTAGGTATGTTGACAAACAGTAATGACGGTCAGCAGCTTATTACGAAATCATTAGCACACTGGAATCTCATTATATGTGTAATATCATTCCATAATGTGTTTATTAGTTTCTGAAGAAGCCCTGGATTCCTTGCATGTGGTAACAAAGAACATGCTCACCGCCATAATTCAATGCAGCTGAAGGACAGCATTTGCAACTCATAACTGGCCTTGCTTTCATGTTATATTACCAGCAACATTGAATGACCGTTTTTTTAATGCATGATGCCATTGACCTACTTAGTGCATGAGTCTAGAAATGTCTGTTTTTTTTACTGTCTTACTGTTTTTCACTTGTAATTTATTTCATGGGTCCCTTTGAAAATGACTTGATTGTGTTAAATGTTGTTCAGTTACTAATTATGTTGACTTGACAAAGCTAGCATTCTGTTATCCTACAAACTTGGTTTAGGGTTTTATTTATTTATTTATTTATTTGAATCCATAAACCATGCCAAAAATTGCCAACACAAACTCCTTTTTAGAGTTTTCTAGCGACATCCACCAAACCTGGTACAGACCCTCAGACTGTTCTATAAATGTGCTATGACTTTTCTTTCTGATCAGACTCACAGTTTTTGCACAGTGGTGCAAAATATGATGAAATATTAGTAAAAATCCCATAGACTTACATTGATGGAATGTTGACATCCATTCATCCATCATAACTACACCATTATGGGGGCAAAAATGAATGTTTCAGTATGGAGAAAGGGGTCACATTTTTCTGAGTAAGGGAATCAAGTTTAATGGTCACAGGTTAGATAGGGGGAAAATTGATCAATTTCCCCTTAATCCATTCTCTAGACCAAAATCAAGAAAGCTAAAACAGGAGAAGTAAATAAAAAAGGCAATTAGCCAGTTAGGCCGATATGCATAACTTGCCTATGTTTAATCAAACCACCTTATAACAAAGTCAGACATCCCCTTAACAAAGACTTATCTAAATGTTGGCCTGTCTGCTTCAGTGATGTGGTCAGTATAAACTACTTTACTTTCTGTCTTCAATATGGTAGAGAGTCTTTCATTTGAATCTTATCTCCCAAGTTCAGTTATAGAAGCATTTCCTTCTCCTTTCTCTTGCAATCTGACTGCACAGTACACAGAGAGAACAGACCCATTTATTTATACAGCATGTTGCTGCTTCATCTATTCTTCTCCTTAACATTCTAATAATCATTTGCTCTATTCAGGAGGACATTCTCTTGACAGCAGCAGGATTATTACTCTGTGCTGGATGTAATTGCTATGGGCCCTGTGTTTGGTTTCTGTCTTTCAAGTAAACGTTATAAATCATTGCTTTGTGCCTCGCCTATCTACAATAGCTCCATCTCCATTCGGAAATCAAACTGACCACTCTGAAAGATGAATATAACAACATATGAATAAGTAAAGCATTGTGTAGCTCAACGTGTCACTATTATAGCAAGTCAGGAGATATACTGAAGAAAAAAAAAAAAAGCAAACAATATTTAGTTCTGAAAATTTTACAATTCTGCATATTAAATAGAAAATGCAATCACAACACATTTCCCTGTCAAGGTTTTTATTTTTTTTATTATAATTTTTTATGAAATATAATTAATTAATTAATTAATAGTGCTAATGATGTTTGATAAAAATGTTTAATATCCCAATTTGCATATATAATGGTATATGCAAGTAGTGAATAATACAGTTTAGATTTAATATATAATTACTTTCTGGAGCAGCTGAAACATTGTTATTGTCTGTCCTTCTATTAACATGTAATGTCTGTAAAATGAATAATCTCAGATTAATATTTTCACTCAATTTTTCTATGGACAAAATATTATGTATATATATATATATATATATATATATATATATATATATATATATATATATATATATATATATATAGCATTTTTCACCTGGTGTCAACAGTGTAGTAGATCATTCTTACATGCTGTGATTTCTGATTTTTCTGATTTTATTTCTAAGCTGACCAAAAAATATGATCAATATGTTCAATATGTAGCTGGCGGGACAATGTCAGTTGTCAAATGCCATTTAAACGCTTTTGTCCAGTATACTGTATGTTTGGAATGAGGTTACAGCTCTTTTTTTATTGGACTGCCAACAGGTTTTGCATTTGTATTTTTTACTTGTGTATCTGTGCTCTTGTTTCTTGTTTCTTTTTTTCTTTTTTTTTCTATTCACAGCTATACAGAAAGCAAAACAACTAATGCTATGTTAAAGAATAAAATAATTTTCTTTGTATTTGTCGGAATCCTTCAGATGTTGTCGTGACAACCATGCCTGGCAAGTTTTGCAAAGTCAATTAAAAGGAAATCTTTACTTAAATGTTCATCATTATAATTCAGAAGCACTCTTTCTTTGTGCTGCATTGTGGGGTCAAATGTACACTGCCTGGCCCCAAAAAAAAGTTGCATACTCTAATATTTAGCTTTGATTATGGCACACATTTGTTGTGGCATTGTTTTGACAAACTTATGCAATGTCACAACATTTATTTCCATCCTGAGTTGCATTAACCTTTGGCTGAGATCTTTTATTGACGACGGGAAATCGAACTACTCCATAAAGTCTTCTCCAGCACATCCCAGAGCCTTTCATTGGGGTTAAGGTCAGGACTCTGTGGTGGCCAGTTCATGTGTGAAAATGATTCCTCATGCTCCCTGAACCATGCTTTCACAATTTGAGCCCGATGAATCTTGGCATTGTTGTCCTGGAATGCTGCCGTGCCGTCAGGGAAGAAAAAAATCCATTGATGCGATAACCTGGTCATTCAGTACATTGAGGAATTTAAGTGACTTCATTTTATTGCTGCATAACGTTGCTTAGCCTAGACCTGACCAATTGAAGCAATCCCAGATCATAACACTGCCTACAGAGGCTTATACAGTGGGCTCTATGCATGACTGGTGCATCGCTTCATGCGATTCCCTTCTTACCCTGACATGCCCATCACTTTGGAATAGAGTAAATCTGGACTTATGTTTAGTCCCAATCCTGTAAATTCACGCATTATGTGTGTAGAAATGCTTTTAATTTCATTATTTAACATAGCCATGAGTTCTACTATACATTTTTTACGATGTGACTTCAAGCGTTTTAGTGATCTCCGATCATCATCATTCAAGATTTTTTTCAGACCACATTTCTTCCGCAGAGCTGACAGTTCACCACTATCCTGCCAGGTTTTAATAATTTTTTGGACAGTTCTTAACCCAATTCCAGTGATTTCAGCAATATCCTTAGTTGTTTTCTTTGCTTGATGCAGGCCAATAATTTGTCCCTTCTGAAAACAGTAACATATTTTCCATGGAATATGTCTTCCGACATGGTTATTTAAGAAATGAGAAGCTACATACTGCATCAGTTAGGATTAAAAGAATTGTTGACAGCTGAAAAATATGAATCACTGCATTAACATTCCAATCATAGGCTCTTAAATATCTGCTTATTCAAAACCAAACGGCAACCTTTTTTTTCTTCTTCTTCTTTTTGGGCCCGACAGTGCATAACAGCAATTTATTAAAAAAAAATGTTGTCCATGAAAAATCCTTCTGCTTGCATTGACCAATAAAACAGTTAATGAAGTGTGTGTAAACCAAAAGAAGGACGAACACTATGGCCTTCAATTGTGATTGCCAGTCTATTAGTGATGCTCTTGAAAAAAAGTACATCACATCCTTTAGAAAAGGAACCTCTCTGTACAAGAAATGCTGCAAAAAGAAGAGCTGATCAAAAGTCATCATTTGAAACTTCTAAATTGTGCTGATTATTTTTGGCTAGACATGAAAGTGGTGATATTGAAGAAAATATATATTTCCTTGCCCAAAACTTCTGTAAAAGTTAAAGCAAGAAGTAAAACTGCCATTAAGTTTGGGGATAGTCCACATTGGGGATAATTGTTAATACTTTGAGGTTTAAGATCGAACATGAAATAGAGACAGAGAGGGTGCGTCTAAAAATCATTATGGTCAAATTAAATGGTAGAAGTGAGCAGCAGAGTAAAATTTAGGGGGTTATTATAAAATCAGTAAAGCCCACATGTAAATGGTCTGCACTTATATAGCACCTTTATAACCTTAGCAGTATTCAAAGTGCTTTACACTGCATCTCATTCACCCATTCACACACCAATGATGGCAGAGCTGCCATGCAAGGCACTAGCCTGCCATTGGGAGCAACTTGGGGTTCAGTGTCTTGCCCAAGGACACTTTGGCATGTGGAGTATTGCTTGGCAACCGCAAACATCCTACAGTTCAGAATCTTTATTACTGTAAAATAATTATTTATTCAGATCTTTTTTTAGTAAGTTAAACTGTTTATTTAACATTAGTGTATTTGATCATTTTCATTAGTTTTGCAGCCATTTTATAAAAGCAGTAAGCCACAACAATATGTTTGTTACAGCGTTTTTACAACAACCATTTGCATTGTTCCTAAATGTGGTAAACTCACTGTAACACATGCCTCTCATGGCTTACTGCTTCATATTATACAGTATCTGAAAGTGGTTTTAAATCTATATCGTTATAACCATAGTTTTATTAAAAGTTTGGGGAATATTCAAGCTTTGGTTCAGAAAGGACATAAGATGTTACAGGAAATCTGGGCTGATTCTTTATTGAACTATACTCTCACTGATTGCTCAAACCTTTCAGAACTGGGCTGAGTCATATAAGGAGATAAGAATAATTACCAACCTCTCATATAGTCCCCAGTGTCATGGTATTAGAAACAAAATAACAACCTAAGTCCATTCCTCAACATTTTCACTGAATGAAGGAACGAGTCTGTATAATGAGATGGTATAATGTTGAGTTTTTGCTGTGAGTGGCATTTGCACTGGCTGCCTGAACCTGCGGGTGAAACTTTATTTTGCTCCCTCAGGGAATAACTGAATAATTTCAGGCCTCTCATATCTGTTTTGCTTGATAATAGAATTGGAAAATAGAGGTGTGTATTTTGGTAAAATTATTGACTTAACAAGCAAAGAACACCAAAAGAGGGTCAACTAGGTCAGCCAAGTGTAACAGATTTTACTTATTGACATTCACCATCCTTTTTCTACTTTCATATTGAGCTAATGTAGAATACATTTTATTAGTTTAGATAGATCATAGCTAAATAATTATGCATGCTTTAGGATTCCACAACATCAGCAGAATACGGTCTGGATTTTGTATGGCTGGAGCTCTGTTCCAAAACCAGCCTAGCGAGCTACCTCGCTGCTTACTGCCAACATTAGCAGTTAACTTGTAAGACAGTATCCTATCAGGAAACCGATTGTGAAGCATGATGTTTAAACACATGATTGACAGATGCTAACACAGTCAGTGCAAGATACGATACAAGATGTTTATTGTGGCTTAAAACTGATTGACTGAATATAAAATGTGCATTGTTTCAAGTAGCCTATTATGATACAGCATTGATGTGCCATGACAATCCGTTTATCATTCGTTCATTTCTATTTCGTGTACAAAACCAATATTAAAAAAAACAAATAATGACTTGTTTTTCGTAATTTCGATTTAAAGTTCAAAATAGGACATTGGAAAAATAGCCATGGGACACTGTGTGTTTTGATCATTTGATTTCACTAATATTTCACTAACATTTGATTTCACTTGAATATTTGATTCGCACATATGGGTGGACCTGAAACGCCCCTTTCCTCTGATTGGTCAACCTGCACCGTTGTCTTCCTCAATGCTGAGAGACAGGATAAAAGTTGCTGTTTAATTGTTCAGATAAATTAATCTCAGTTAATATTCATTCTTTACCATTTATTCTCCAAAACTCATCACAATTATTGCAGCTGAGCTCTCGCATGAAATAGTCAGACACATGTCTGAATACAAACAGGGTTTTGTCTTCATGAGATTCAGCATTAGGACAGTCATTGCCACGTGAAGCAGTTTATAAGGGTGACACACACACACACACACACACACACACACACATATGTTGACTCTCCATAGACATAATGATTTTTATACTGTACTAAATATAGATTATATCCCCTAACCCTAACCTTACCCCTAAACCTAACCCTCACAAAAAACTTTCTGCATTTTTACATAAAAAAATTTAAAAAATAAATTGTTTAGTATGATTTTTAAGTGATTTGAATTATGGGGACACTAGAAATGTCCCCATAAACCACATAATAGCATAAAACCCTTGTAATTTCCATTTTGTAACCTTAAAAAAATGTCCTCGTAAACCACCCAAATCCGGCCACACACACACACACACATTTAAGATGTTTATTAAGACTAATCCCTTGCTCTGTATGTCAAATGTCTTCTCACAGTTATCCTTCTTCATGCCACACAACGTGTTTTATTCATATTTAAGTGGCACCATGCAGTGTAGCTGATCAGTTGGGCACTGGTGGTCCACACTGCAGTGGAGAATCAGCTGGCATTTGCAATTAGGGTGACCAGACGTCACTTTAAAACCAGTCACGATTGTGGAGATCATGTACCGTGTCACGGTGGACTTGCAGCTTTTGTCCTAATAATTAGTCTAAGGCAGCTATAGTTTGATTGCCTTAAATAAGCGTTTTAAATTGAAATCAGTGTTTCATGCGTTTTTTAAATGAGAAATCATCAAAGAGTAACAAAAAATCTATTTATTTTCATTTTTACATATTGCAGTGTAATGAACAAAGTAAGATGCAGTTCAGGGAATATACAGACATAACATAGGGTGCATCCAAGACAGATGAGCATTCATGCCAGTGATTTATAACAGCTACAACTGTAAATAACAAATGATAAATAATAATAATAATTACAACAGCAATAAATAAATTGGAAGATATTATTACATTTAATATTTAAATGTAATAATACTCTTTACATGGCAGTGAAGAGTACTAATTTCAAGCTCAGATCATTCCAACATCCATGTTTTTGAATGGGAATATGGGTAGCCTTTATCTACTGTCTGGTTCGTATATGCTGCAGTTTTGTGTGCCTTTTGCTATTGGACAAATGTGAAGGCCATATGTAAATGCTGACTTTAAATTCACTGGTCGAGTTTTCATGAACTTCCTTTAGCTTCATTTCCATCATGAGCAAGTGACTCACACTGAAGCTCCCAGAGCGGGGTAAAGTTAGTTTTAGGTTCAAGATTTTTCTGTTATTCAGTTTCTTGAACCCACGCTCTCTGCCGGTGGCAAGTTTGCAAAGATTTTGCACACTTGGCTTGATGTTATGGTATATAAATATAAATGATATATAACTATAATATACAGATATAAAACACTGCACTCAGAACTGTCATTTGGTGTGGCTACAGAATTATGACTGAAAATGCACAGATGCACTTTGATTTCTTAGTGTACTTAAGGGACCTTCTGAAATTTCCACTTACTATTAAACACAGGCGGTGTCCAATCACTCATTCAGTTGATGTGCAAGTTAAACATAAAACATTAAAAGTAACTTTTACATTACAAATGTTGTAGTAGGTTGCAAGTTAATAAACTGAGTTACTACAATTATAAGTCCAATAATGTGTGGACAGTATTAGTTTATTTTAGCATAAAAATCATAAACATTCCTGAACATTTTTTTTGCACACTTCAAAGGTTATTGAAACTTCCCAGTGGATAGACTGACTAGCTGAAAAAATCACTCCTGTAGTAATTCAGTCTTTCTACTGGGATATTACTACAACCTTTGGAATGTGAAAATAACATTTTGGTAAATTTTAGTTAATTCATTTTTTTAAATAATCTAAAACTACTCATATTATTGTATGTTCTGTAAAAATATCACCTGTAGTGATTCCCACTGGGAACTTACTACAACCTTTGTAATGTGAAAACAAGTTGAATATCCAACGAATATTGAACATAAACTAACTTAACCCTGCAGTTAAACATAAGCCTATAAGTCTTTACAATGTAGGCATATCAGAATCAGAATCAGCTTTATTGCCAAGTATGCTTACACATACAAGGAATTTGTCTTGGTGACAGGAGCTTCCAGTGTACAACAATACAAACAATACCAAAAACAGCAGCAAGACATAGGTAATTAAAAACAAAAAAAGACAAAAAATAAATAATTATACGTACATACACTCACCTTCATACATACCCACATACACACACGTAGTGCAAATCTATTACAATCTTTTATATAAAGAACAAAAATACAGTATATTATGTACGGAGCAATGTAAGTAATGGCAGAAGTGGATGTGTTGGATAATATAAATAGACTTAAACTGTGTATTGCACATAATTATTGCTCAATGGGGCAATTTAATTGTTCATGAGATGGATAGCCTGAGGGAAAAATCTGTTCCTGTGTCTGACGGTTCTGGTGCTCAAAGCTCTGAAGCGCCGGCCAGAAGGCAACAGTTCAAAAAGGTAGTGGGCTGAGTGAGTGGGGTCCAGAGTGATTTTACCAGCCTTTTTCTTCACTCTGGAAGTGTATAGTTCTTGAATAATCCACTCAGCAGTCCGGACTGTCCTCTGTAGTCTTCTGATGTCTGATTTCGTAGCTGCACCAAATCAGACAGTTATTGAAGTGCAGAGGACAGACTCAATGACTGCTGAGTAGAACTGTTTCAGCAGCGCCTGTGGCAGGTTGAACTTCCTCAGCTGAAGGAAGTACAACCTCTGCTGGGCCTTTTTCACAATGGAGTCGATGTGGGTCTCCCACTTCAGGTCCTGTGAGATGGTAGTGCCCAGGAACCTGAATGACTCCACTGCTGCCATAGTGCTGTTTAGAATGATGAGGGGGGACAATGTTGGGGTGTTCCTCCTAAAGTCCACAATCATCTCCACCGTTTTGAGTGTGTTCAGCTCCAGAAATATATGCTTCAATAATCTTATGAATGTATGGATGTCGTCACCGGAACAATGTCAAAGACAGCAGGTTTATGTAAAGGGCTGTCTGGTAAATTTCATGAGAGAGATTGCTCAGCTGCAATAAACGTGGCAAGTTTTGGAGAGTAAATGGTAAAAAATATAATATTAACAGAGATTAATTTATCTGAATTAACTAAAGAGCAGATAACTTTTAATCTGTCTCACAGCATTGAGGAAGATGCCCACCCATATGCGTGAATCAAATATTCAAGCCATAAATTAGTGAAATCATATAATCAAAATGTCCCGTGGCTATTTTTCCAATGTCCTACTTCTAACTTCAGCATTAAATTGAAATGACAAAAAACAAGTAATTATTTGATTTTTAATATTGATTTTGTACACGAATAATGAAATAACAAGTAGTTTTTAGTTTTTCTGATTTTGAATTCCAAATTGAATAGGAAATGTTCAAGTGTTACACGGATTCATGACAGTGACATGTAACCCTTAGTGTTTTGTACAGCTTTGTTAAAAACGGCATAATGTGTGCACCAAATGCTTTTTAAAATACATTTTCAAATGTGAAGTTTTTTTGTTGTAAATTTGTTGTATGAATTTATGTGTTAAAATAATCACTATCCTTATGTGTGTTGGCACAGGTAGCAAAATTATAACCGATGGCGAGTATGTGCAAATGTTTGGAATTACCAAAGAGATGTCCGGGTCATACGACTGCATCACTTCAAATGACATCTCACCTCCAGACGTGAGGACTGTTCAGGTTACCGTAAACCGTGAGTATTGTATTTATATTATTTCGTACTGTTTAAAATGCCAGTTTACAGTTTATGTTGCTGCCAATGTTTCACATACATTTCTGAATTTCTCAAATACTTGTAATTCATTTTTCAGATCCACCTGTCATTTCGCGAGCTCGGAGCACTGGAACTGCTGTCGGCCAGAAAGGGGTCCTGTGGTGTGAGGCGTCAGCTGTTCCTCTGGCGAATTTTGAATGGTTTAAGGGGGACCGCAGGTAAGACTATAAATGTATACATTTTTGAGCATTCTTCTTTCTACAATGAAAAGTAGATAGGAAACAGGAAATAATTTGGTGACAGAGAAGGGGATTGGTACGTGTTGCAGATTCAAACCAGTATTTTCCATATGAGCATCTAGGCTCAGCATATCATATGTGCTAACCACTAGACCATGGCTCCAACATAGCTAGCTAGTCATATAATTCATGTAAGCAGAAATAATATAGGTATAATTTGTTTATAATGCCATTATATGGCAAATAGCTCTATTGAATAGAATGTGTCAATTATGTAAAACAATAAACTATTGTTTAGTTCTCATATCATTGAACATAAGCCTACAGTTGACAACACACCATTTTGCAATTGAGTTGGTCAATCTGTCCTGTACTCATAGGATGTAAATATAATGTATAGAACTTTATTGTAAAGTAATACCAATATGTCTAATAATTAGATAATGTGCAGCTTTGTAAGAGTGACACATTCATTTGTGCCACCAGCCTTCACCTTAAATTAACAATAAAGTGTGATTTAATATCGGCTCTTAAGAACTCAACAAACTGCTAACTTGACCCCAATTTTCACAGACTCTTCAACGGACGCAATGGGGTCATGATCGAAAACAAGGGTAAACAATCCATGCTTACATTCTTTAATGTTTCTGAAGAGGATTATGGGAACTACACCTGTGTGGCCATGAACATGTTGGGGATAACAAACGCAAGCATTATTTTGTATGGTAAGAGCCTCCTCCTGATAAATAAATATATGTTAGTTTATGCACAAAACCAATGTCAAGTGTAACTCGGCATAGACATTAAACATATCAACATGTTAAATGTTTGCCTAATGTAATTAAATCAACTCATATCTTGTCGTTTTGAGGCATCCACTAAAAATAATGATTCCTAAACTCTGTATTCGTGACAGTTTATTTGAACAGCTTAAATGCGCGGTCACACAAACGTTCTCACTGCGAAATTTAGCGGGCAAAGATGCGTGGGTGGATCTTGAGCGAGTATGAAACCAGCAAAAATAGAATTGTCAAGCAGCCATTTTTAATGCTGCACAATATAGTCAGTGAGGCTGAAGTTAAAAATCTGTAAGTTAAAAAAAATTGTGAATATAAGCTGTTTATGAAGCACTGCCCACACAGAGGTCACTGCCAAACCAAGCAACTTCCTATTTGTCAATGTGCCGATTTTGTTCACCAAACTTGAACTCGAGACAAAAACACAGCAAGGAAATTCTTCGCCACCGAGAGGCCATCTTGTGAAATTCACAATCGCTCGGAATCCCATTGAGATGACTGTATTTCACCCATGGAATTTCGCCATGAGAAGGTATGTGTGACTGCGCTTTATTTCATTATGAAACACAGTAGCTGTTTGGGGAGGTGTTCACCCAAATTTGAAAAAAAATATGTACAACACCCTCATGTTGTTCTTCCATCAAACACAATAGGAGACTGTGTGTCTTCAGAATACTTGGAATATAAGGCATGAGTCATATGGACTACTTTTCTGGTGTTTTTTGTTATTTTGGAGCTTGACAACCCTTCTTTATAGTTTACCTTTTATTTAATGCAAAATAGCAGTGTGAACATTCTTCTTAACTTCTTATGTGTTCCACAAAAGCAAGAAAGTCATATGTGTTTGGAGCAACATAAGGGTGAGTACTGTATGAAAAATGTCATGTTTGGATGAACTATCCCTTTAAGGTGTAGGGTTGCATCCAGAATTGAGTCACTCTCTCTTCCTACAGGCCCCGGAGCAATACATGATGTGAACAATGCAGCCTTGTTGCCAACCAGCTCATTCTTGCTTCTAACTCTCTTTCTTACGCTCTTGTTCCTGAGCAAGTTTTGATGCTAAAGCACCACATCTGCTTCTCCCTACAAACACAGACTCACAGTCCCACACACAGAGGGAGGAATACTTTATCGGTATCATTATCATTATTACATTTAAATTATTTTGCCTTATATTTTATTTCTGAAAGAAAGATTCAGTGTGGGTTTATGGGTCTGTAATAAGATGCTTTGGGATTTAACCGTGTTTTGAAACAGTGAACTGGACTGTGAATGGAGTCAGTTTGTTAGCTGGGTAGAAATAATAATAGAACCACTATATGTGTCTCTCCAACCTTTTGTATGTGAAAAGAAAAGCAAAAATTAATGTCATTGTGAATAACTGAATGGTTATTTTGCTCAGTATTGAACCGTGTGACTTGAGGTTACTGGTGTGTCCTGTTTCCTTGTAAAATAACATGTTTTTCTTTTTTAATAATCTATAAAAATGAAAAACAGCAAAAAAGAACAAAGTGTTAAAAAAAAATGTGACATTTCATTTAATGTACATGTACAGATGTATGCAAATACTGTTCATACCACTGATCTATAATATAGAACTGGATTGCGGATGACGTCATAGCAGTGAAGCCACTATGCCACCATGATGATATGCCCAAACATTCCAGTGTGCCTATTGACTTAATAGAAAGTCTTTTAATTTCAGTGAGTAAAAATGGGCCATGTAATCACTGATTTTATATCTAAAATCTGCCTGTACATCCCTGCAATGCAAATGTCCTGCACATGTTATTTATTTATTTAAAGGAACACACAACTTTTGTTTGTGCCATCTTCGAGATACAGTGACACCTAGTGGTGTGGATGCAGCATCATTTAAAATCATTTACATTTAAAACATTTATATTTATTCATTTTGCAGACGCTTTTATCCAAAGCAAATTAAAAATGAGGAGAACAACAGAAGCGAATCATCCTAGGGAAACAGAAATAAGAGAAGTGCTGTAGTACAAGTTTAAAAATTGTTTTTTTGCAATAGTTTTCAGTTACAGATGCCATTATAGAAATTCACTATTCATGATCAGCCATTATTAATTTAATCCAAGAGTGAAAGTATACAATAACAAGACAGCTACAGAGATTTAAGCGAGTAGTATTCAGCTGGTCATGTAATTCTGAAATGGCAGCCCCCATGAGTACGACCCTGCCCCATGTAGAATAAAACAGCTTATTGTGAACATCAAAAGGATTTTGTTTAACCTACGGTAAATGTTTTCATTAAAAAGTGCCTTTTTCTCGTGGTCACTTGCCTTAGAGCGCATTCTCTATCCCTATCACATACACAGAGGGTGCGTTGAGATTGAGGGAGAAATGCAAAGCAAAGATGGTTATTCTGACACACTAGGTTAAATGGCAAACACACACATAATGTACTGTATGTCATGTACATTGACAAGTGACTACAGATAGCACTTCAATAGGAAAACAGGCAAATCCAGGGCATTTGAGGCTATTTAGAAATTCCAGTCTGACTTTTTTTAAGGTCCCTCCATGGCATTACAGCTATTCCTACTTAGATTACAACTAATGCACAGTTTTTTCACATCCCTTGGTGATCGTTGTTCTGCAGGTGAATGTTCTGACATTGCGATTTGTGTGTATCTTCAGCCTCGTAATTAAAATTATCCATAACAACAAAATTAAATGTGATTGTCACTATAGGGTGAAATGCGACTGTTGTATACAGAGGTCAGAGATGGTGAAAAGGGGGCATTATCAGCTGTCAGTCATTGAGGTTCAATCACAGTTGGGGCACACCAAAATGGCCGATCATACACTCCCAGTGGCTTCACCTCCATCTGGCAGTTTACCGCTGCGTCAGTGATCCAGTTCTGTGTGTATATATATATATATATATATATATATATATACACATATATATATGTATGTATATATATATATATATATATATATATATATATATATATATATATATACATACATACATACATACATACATACACACACACACACACACACACACACACACACACACACACATTTACATATATCAGTGGTTCATTCATACACACATGAATAAGATCTATGTGTTAAATATACAGTAATATACCACAGTTTTTGAAAACAGAGCGCATCCCTAAACGTTTATCTACCAATGCTGCCGATGTTATTAAAATGAGAGAAAAACCACAAAGATAACCCGCACGTGTACTTGTACTAAGCTGACATAGTAACAAGCAGTAGGATAGATGCCTTACCTGGTTTAATATGCAGTATTATATGGTCCTTGTAGAGATGTTTTTACTGTAAATGCCCAAAATACATAGAATGAATTGTGCCTGCTGATAGCATCATTTATTTGCACATTAATTGCACTATCTGCATTGTTTTAACACCAGATTCATTAAAGGAATTGGGGCCGTTCAGTCCAAATGTTTTCTTAAGTTAAAAAACTGTAATTGAAACAGAACGGAGGTGTCTCGATATGTGTTTTTTAAAAAAGTTGAAGTTCTTTTAACTTGATACGCCGTCTTAAAGAGCAATGCTCAAACACATCTGCTTAGTGCATGTTTACATAGAAAAATATATGAATAAAATGTTATGATTTATTAATAAACACATTATATTATTGAAAAACAGTGCAGATAGATGCAAAAATGTTTTCAACGTGAGTCCCCTTATGCAAATCTGATATCAAAAGCAAGTCGGTTCTGAATTAAAGGTTGTGGAGGATACTTTGTGGAAAATCCCTTTTCAGATAGATTTGATTTAATGTATTTTTTGGATGATACTTTATTGAAACATTTAAATTGTTCTCTCTCAGGTTTTCGGTGCTGAGTTTCATTTAAGTTTGTGTGATTTTGAATTCTTGAATCTCATTAGCAAAGTACATTTGACAGAAGTCAAAAGTGTTAAATCTTAAATGGTATATTAAAATAATAATAATACCATACCGTATATATTTAATATCTTCTGAGGAAAAGATCCCAATAATAGACACATTTCCTTGCGTATCTGTGGGTGATAACCATCAATTTATCCGTGAACTTTAGCACTAATTTCCACACTAATATAATGTCATATAAATGTCAAATTCTGCATGTCTGAGCAGGTGAAAGAAAACTGTAATCTCAGTTTTCATCTATTTCATTGACTTGCACCATTTTCCATTCTTGGAATGCTTAAGGTTCATAAGCCTGCTCATTTAACAGCCACATTTTTGCACCTGTAACTCTCTGAGAGCTGACTTATCAATGTTCTTATAATATGAATGCCTAATAGGAATATCCATTTATCATTAACCCTCTGATGCATGAATGCTAATGTTTATGTTTACTTTATAACAATATAATCATTCACAATTTGTATTTCATCCCCAAAATTATTAATTTTGAGAGAGTTACACATCTGTCCAATGCACAATAGAAGATAATAGTCAATCATGTTGAATTTGCTTTGACATAAACAAACCACACTATGACTTATAAATAGGCCACCGATATAGTCCCATGAGTAATATCAATGGAAATATCCCATGGTGATTTGGATTTAACATTGCACTTTGAATGGTTAAAATGGCTTTTGAACATCTGTTCACTGTTCGTCTTGCGTCAGAGGGTTAAATAAGGGCTAGAGAAACATGAGGAAATACCAGCCTGATCTCATTATTTTACAAAGCTATTTGTACATAACACGTAAACATACATTTTTGTAAATTTGGATAGACACTGAAACCTACAATATGGATGTTTTGACAGCATTTAAAGCATTAACATTTAACATATTTTCAGCTTTAGAAACTTAACATATTTTTTAATCCATTACAAATATATTTGAATCCATGGATCCATTATACATATATTTATAACAATAATTTATTATTCATTTATACTAAATAAATATATTTTCTTTTCACTATTATATAAATATATTAGATCTCTTAACCCTACCCTGCCTAAACATAACCACTTTTCAACAACATCAAAAAACTAACAGGCAGATTAATGTACAATGACAATATTTTTTGTTACAATATATTAATATTTATATATTTTATAGCTGCTAATCACACCCCTGCCCCTAAACCTAATCCTAACCATTTCTTAACAATATAAAAACGAAACAGGAAGATGTTATTACAATGTTATTACAATTGTTTATTCAGAGAAAAAAAAGGCAAATTTTTGTACTAAAGTAGTCCAAGTGACAATGTGCTGCATCTGATGTGCTCACTGATGGCATACAATAGCTTTCTGTGAGGTAGAGAGTGGAAACTTATTAATCAATGAAAATCTACTTATCCACTAGGTGAAGCCACTGTCATATCTTATTCAAACGAATACTTCACGGAATGTGGTATGTCACAATCTTTCACAAGACACATGAAAACAAATGATGTTTCACTGACGTTAAATATTTGTCATTATAGAAGCAATTTAAAAAAATACGAAATCAATGCTGGAGTTCACAGTTACGTCTGTTATATGTACTACATCAGAGATCGTTGAATAGGCTTCAGTTTGGGACAACTCCTTGCACAGAGTTATCAAAAGACATGGATTACAGCAAACAAATGAAATGTATTACTTTTATGACTGTTTTGTAGTTTATTTCATTTAGTTATTTATTTATTGAGTCACACATATTCTGAAAACACCTTTTGTGTCCCATGACAATTTTTTTTAAGTAAATGCATCAACTGCTTTATATAATTATGATGACAAATCACTAATCTCATTGATGGTAAATACAATCAAATGTATTGATTAATTCAATAAATTCAATATACATGGATTCAATCAGTATATTATGTAAATAATGTATGTGTTTCTAAAGGTGTTCATACATAAAATGATTACATTTTAGATGCTGCCAGAACATCATTATTGTACGTTTTTGTTTCTATGCAAACGTTAGCAAATGTACGTTTTCATTTGAACTAGACTTAAAATTACAACATATTATTTATAAAATCTCATGAGATCATGTTGGAAATACAGTCAGCCAGCCAGGCAGGCAGACAGACAGACAGACATGTATTCAAACCACACAACATAATTACACCGCTAAAATGAGACCTTGTCCATGACCAATCTGCATTCAGTGAACACTGTCAACGTCACTACATAAACATGCTGGAGAGTGTTGGTTCAAGTCCAAGGTCTGTCATGTCACTGAGATAGATAGATAGATATATATACACTAATGGTCAAAGGTTTGGAATAATGTACAGATTTTGCTCTTATGGAGAGAAATTGGTACTTTTATTCACAAAAGTGGGATTTAACTGATCACAATGTAGTCAGGCCATTGAAACATGAAACATTACTATTACAATTTGACATTTCTTTTTACAGAACTTCAAATATAATTCAAAGAGTTCTCATCAAAAAATCATCCACGTGCAGCAATGACATCTTTGCAGATCCTTGCCATTCCAGCTGTCAGTTTGTCCAGATACTCAGGTGACATTTCACCCCACTTGCCATAGATGTGGCTGTCTTGTCGGGCACTTCTCATGCACCTTACAGTCTAGCTGATCCCACAATCAAACCCACTCAAAAGTGGCTTTTTTTTGCAATTCTTCCCATAAGTCTCTGCACCCCAGAGTCTTCTCTTTACTGTTGTACATGAAACTGGTGTTGAGAGGGTAGAATTAAATGAAACTGTCAGCTGAGGACATGTGAGGAGTCTATTTCTCAAACTAGAGATTCTGATGTACTTATCCTCTTGTTTAGTTGTACATCTGGCCTACCACATCTCTTTCTGTCCTTGTTAGAGCCAGTTGTCCTTTGTCTTTGAAGACTGTATTGTACACCTTTGTATGAAATCTTCAGTTTTTTGGCAATTTTAAGCATTGTATAGCCTTCATTCCTAAAAACAATGATTGACTAACGAGTTTATAGAGAAAGCAGTTTCTTTTTTGCCATTTTTGCCATAATATCGACCTTAAGACATGCCGGTCTATTGCATACTGTGGCAACTCAATAACAAGCACAAAGACAATGTTAAGCTTCATTTAACAAATCAAATATTTTTCAACATTGTTTGATATAATGGCAAGTGATTGTCTAGTACCAAATTAGTAATTTAGCATGATTACTCAAGGACAAGATGTTGGAGTGATGGCTGCTGGAAAATGGGCCTGTCTAGATTTGATCATAAATGACTTTTCAAATAGTGATGGTGCTGTTTTTTACATCATTAATGTCCTGACTATACTTTGTGATCAGTTGAATGCAACTTCGGTGAATTAAAGTACCAATTTCCTTCTAAAACAGCAAAATCTGTACATTATTCCAAACCTTTAGCCACCAGTATGTGTGTTCATATATATATATATATATATATATATATATATATATATATATATATATATATACTCTACCAGTCAAAACTTTTGAAACACTTGACTGAAATGTTTCTCATGATCTGAAAAATCTTTTGATCTGAAGGTGTATGCTTAAATGTTTGAAATTAGTTTTGTAGACAAAATTATAATTGTGCCACCATATTAATTTATTTAATTGCAAAACTAAAAAAAGTGCCCAATATAGATGGGAACTACTTCAATACTGTTTAAAAAGCATCCCAGGGTGATATCTCAATATATATATGCTCATACATTGTAAATTACCTTTCCGTTTATTTTCAAGTTAGATTCCTCTGCTTTAATTTGAAGGATGATATATTGCTTGAGCCTTGTTCCGTGAGTATAATGTGACTGATTGGATTCTTCTTGTAACAGAATATTGTTGGTTACTTAGGGGTGGCAGGGTTTACTCAAATCTGACTCTGATACTTGGGTTGAAATATGTTTCAGGCAGTGCACCTGCAATAACAATCTATTGGATATTAGAAGCACCCTGTTGTTGAGTTGAAAAATGAATTGGATCTCATTCTAATCATGACATTCATGAGCTCTTCGCTTTAAGCATGACATTGCTCTTGATCATGCAGTTCATGTTAAAAATGCTGTATGTGAACAAAAAATAATTTAAAATATGCAAATAAAAATATTTATCCTGGTTTTATTTGATTGTTAAATAGGAGGACAGTGTAATTGTTGAGATAAACACACATTTTTCCTTTTTAGCATTGTGCCTTGAGTGCATTTGACAAAATATATAAATAAATAAAAATAATAATACTAATGTAGTCACTGCAATCAAACAGATTCAATATAGACCATGGAAATGTCTACTTGGGGAGCATTTTGTAAACTGTCAGCTATTTTGTTTTTACGTATAATTTATGTATTTATTATTTGATATTTAAAGGTGAAGTGTGTAATTTATGTGTCTCTAGTGACACCAAATGGAATTGCAAAACCCAAAGAATTCTTTCCCAAACACGCCCCCATCTGCCATTGGTCAGTTCCGCCCCAAACTCAGCCTATTGTTTTAGCAAATTTTGCTGTGTCAGGCTCGTTGTATACTGAAAAAATAAATAATAATAATAATAATAAATATATATATATATATATATATATATATATATATATATATATATATATATATATATATATATATACAAAATGACACACTTTACCTTTAATTAAACCTAATTATTTGAATGAAATGAAAGATGTAATGCTATTTAAACAAATCATCCATTGATAAGCACCAGTAAGCATAAGTATCTCAATTGTGTTTGAAGTGAATTTGCCCAATGATTTCCAGTGAGTTATGTAACAGGTAAAGGTACATGCATATGTTTTACTGTAAAATATTAGAATATATAATTTTGTTATCTAAAGTTGATTAACGTTTTACACACTAATATTGTGTTGTCACAATTTGATGATGAAGATGCTACTGACAGTGATGTTATTTTGAATTGCTGTACCACAGCCACCCTAACCATATTCTATTTCACAGTGATCAGCAGTAGTGTATCAAAAATGGCATTGCAAACTCATTAATGTTACAAACACGTACTGTAGTATGTAAATAGTTCAGAATGTAAATGTTTTCCTTTATTTTATTTTTTTTATTGATAAATTTATATTTATTGTTGTCTTAACTAAGGGAACAAAATAGCCAGCGTCCAATGATAGTACTCTTGATTTTCACTGACCTTTAAGATAGCGACTCTGACCATTTTTATTTTAAAACTGCTGCAAGTATACATGGTAAAATACATCTAATCGTAGCAACAGTTTTTCACCCAAAATCTTTCGGCAGAAAGTATTTTGCCATCCTTTGCAAAACTGTATTGTATGTTTGTATTTATTTTCCTGACTGTCTCTATCTAGTTCAGATTGTAAAGTGTAAGATACCTTAACATTTGCAACACAAATCTCTCTCAATGTGCATGTACAGCCGTAGTTGTATTTTTCTTTTTTTACTATTGGAAAATGAGTAAAAGACTGTTGTATGTGTTCTGTGTAATAAAGCTAAGAATATTTTCTTCTAGTTTGGGGTTGTTAGTTATCGTATATACTGTTTTAAATCTTATAAACAATAAGGTACAAGAAACCATGCTATATTGTGAATTAAGTTATGACTAAAGGGTGTTGTTACACCTGGTCCTAACCAGGCACAATGCAAAGCAAGATTTCTGTCCACACAGAAAGAGGAAATACTATGCAATGCAAAAATATCACAGCCAGTTAGAACAGTGTATGGATGAGCTCTCTTAAGAATGTAAAACTAAGAGTGCAAATCTAGTATTTTCAAGAATTCTGTAATGTTTTCTTGACGCCACCTTTTTTATGGGTTTTCCTTTTTGAACTTGAGGGGTTTGTCATGTAATATCAAAAGTTTTTGTGTCTCTTCAAGGCATGTCTGTGTTTTATGTTTAATATACATGAGGGGTGGTCCAATGAGTCTTGTGGGCACGGCTATCAGCACGATGCTGTAGAAATAGAAAACAAATGACCAAACAAAACTGGTTGAGACAAAAAATTAAAAATAAAATTTTAAAAAGGTATCTCTATCTCTTCGATAATAACAGATAAAAAAAATATCAATTTTAAAAAGAAACCGAAAATGACATATTCGTATGCTATGGTGACTTGATCATGGAAAAAAACAAATATATATATATATATATCATGATTTAGATATTAAACTGACTATGTATTGCAGATATAAACTTGCAATTGCAACAAATAAAGTCACAATTGCAAAGTTATTTGTAACAATTGCGACTTTATATATAATATAAACTATATACTGTATATGGCAACTCCCGACTTTATTTCTTGCAGTTGCAAAATTTGATCATGCAATTGTGACTATATCTTGCCATTTTTACTTTATTTTTCACAATTGCAACTTTATTTCTCACAATAGCGATGTTGCATAATTCAATTGTGATATTATATCTTGCAATACTGACTTTGTTTCTTTCAATTACAACTTTAATACTCAATTGTGACTTTACTGTATATCACACGATTGCAACATTATTTTTGGCGATTTCAACTTTATTTCTTACAATTACAACTTGATTTCTCTGAATTGCGACTTTATTACTTGCAATTGTGACTTTATTTTTGGTGATTTCGACTTTCTTACAATCGCAACATTATTTCTCGCTATTGCGACTTAATATCAATCAAATATATATCTGTAAATTTATATCTGTAAATTCTGACATTATTTCTTTATTTCTCAGAATTGTGACTATTTCTTGATATTGTGAATGAATTTCATGCAATTGTGACTATATCTGGCAATTTCTACTTTATTTCTCACAATTGCAATTTTTTCTCGCAATTGTAACATATCTGCAATTTTGAATATTTTTTGGCAACTGTATTAAATAAAGTCATAATTGCAAAGAAATAATGTCACAATTGCGAGATAAAACTTGCAACTACGGAAATAAAGTTGAAGTTGCAAGAATAATAATGACAAAATCAAATTCAGAATGACTTCTTTCAGTTCCCTCATAGCTGATGGGATCTGGCTTCCATAAAGAGCTGTATACACAAACCAGAAATGAAAGCATTATAACTTAACTTAGAATCTAAAAAAAGCACTTGAAGTAATGTATTAATTTTACCCTAACCCTATGGTTAATCGTTTCAAAAAGCATTTTAGAAAAGGGTTTAGCAGGGTTGACATGCTGCATCTTTAACAAGCCAGTTTACCTCATTAGTGCATTTCCCTCCTCACAATGCGCTATTGACGATACACTCACATTTGGCTGCAGTCCTATAGATAGCACAGCCAAAAATGTCACGTATAAATGCTTATTTATTCACATGATTGTTTTTCAAATAACCACCTCTAATTGCTTACTCCAGAGCTACTGGGTACCAAGATAAAGAAGTCCACCAGGATTACAGAGGGATAAAACAGATCCTTTTGTTTGGTTCAGGGGAGGTGATTGTCTTCCTTCACCTCCAAGAATATTTTTGAAATATAAGGTGATGGATCCCTTGTTTCACTCTTTTTTTTTGTTTTGTTTATGACGTGCATTAATAGCCTTTACACAAAGGGTTGGCGAGAGATTGTCCAATTACAAAAAGGTTTTTTTTTTCTTCTTCCTTTTGTTTAACAAAAGCCAAATTCTAGCACCTAGCAACGTATTTGCTCAATTTGTTTTGGAAACCAAATTGTTTTCAATCCAAAGGGCACCATTTTAAACATTTTTAGGAAATAAATAAAAGTGAATTTTTGCACTACACATCCCTTAAATTCTTTGCTTTAAAAAAGATATTGAACAGATTTTATAATTAATAAATCAATTGCCCCAAATGATATAATTTAAACCACATAACAACATGCCCAGACCTGACTATGAAAAATACACTCGTCTTATAAAAATATACTGTCAACATTTCTTCCCTTTATTGTGCAGTTGACCCTTGCCTGAAAGTATTTGGGGTGTTGTTTTATTGTGTTCACTTATTTACCCAAGCGTTATTACAAAATAAAGCAATAATTGAATTTTTCTTTGTGTGTGTGTGTGTGTGTATGTGAATTTAGCTTAATGTACAGTTTTCAACTAGAAGTTTGAAATCAACATGCAAAAGCACTGGTAGAGAAAACAAGCATTTGAACAATTGGACTCTTCAATCAAAACTTATAATTACTGAGAAATGGCCATTGCAACAACAATTTATAGCCCCGTTCTACCCTAACCATGAAACTTCTATATTTTATGGGCATCCTTCTTTTCAGATATGTAAATCTGAGGTGACTGGTTGCCATCATTTCCTACTGTGCCTCTCACTACCAACTTAATTATCTTGTATACTGCCACTTTTGTCACCTGGCCCTTCAGTGATGCGGCATCTCTAAATATGCACCAGTGAGCTATGGTACAGCTCATCATTTACAATGAACAATCAAGAAAGAAAAAAAAAAGAACAGTTGTGAAAAGTGAGTCTTTAATTACAAGTCCTCACTGTAGCCATTCTTTGCTTCATTCACAGATGGCTTGTTTCGATTTTAGAATTGATATCACAGCTTTATTCTCAGCCTCACCACATACAGGTGGGTGAGCATCATTCACGCAGGCAATGTTTGTCAAACTTAAAACACTTACAAGACTGACACTGTTTACTTAGAGACGGTACCTAAGTGTTCTCAGCATTTGAGCTCTGAATGATTGATTTTAAATTGGCCAGTGAGAATTTTTTTTAATTTTTTAATTTATATTTTATTTTGCATTTTTCAAAATTAGGGGATACCAGGGCTAGTTTTCACACAGGGAAGTATACAATCGCTATATATCTCAGTAACTACAGGATTGTGTTGTCACAAATATTTGTTACTGTCTTTCTCTACTAGTGGTTTTGTATTTTATCTTTGTCTTGAATTACAATACATTTTGTGAATTCTATCCTCCAAGCTAAAATTCTAAAGTCTTACTTTTGTAATAACCACACTGGCATACTTTAAGGTAATGGTCAATAATGAAGGTAGACATTAACTGAAAGGTTGATGTATACATACATTAGTTAAAGTTTTGTGTCTAATATACATTACCATTTTGTGTTTAATAGATATTTAACTGTTTAAATTTGGCTATTTTGCTATTAGGCTATTTAATGCAAGGTTCAATTGTGAAAATTTAAAAGGATAGTTTACCCAAAAATGAAAGTTCCCTAATAATTTACTCACCCTCATTCCATCCCAAATGTAAATATCTTTCTTTCTTCTGCAGAAAACAAATTAAGAATATCTCTGCTCTGTAGGTCCATACAATGCAAGTGACTGGTGGCCAGAACTCTGACGGTCCAAAAACCACATACAGGCATCATAAAAGTAATCCATAAGACCAGTTGTTCAATATATATATATCTAGAAGTACAATTATAGGGTTGTGTAAAAACAGATTTAAGTCCTAGTTGCTATAAATATCCACTTTTACATTCTTCCTTTTTTTCTTGGCAATTACCATTCATTCAGGGCTGGGCAAAGGTGGAGGTTTATAGTAAAAAAAAGACTTCAATATTGATCCGTTACTCACCCACATCTGATCGCTTCTGAAGAATTTAACAACTGTTGTCAGATGGATTACTTTTATGCTGCCTTTATGTCCTTTGGGATCTTCAGAGTTCTGGCTACCATTGACTTTAATTGTATGGACCTACAGAGCCAAGATATTCTTCTAAAAATCTTAATTTTTGTTCTACAGAAGATAAAAAAGTCATACACATGGCCTGAGGTTATGATGAGAGAATTTTCATTTTTGAGTGAAATAACCCTTTAATATATTATTGTCAGAAAATGTCAAAAGCCAATATTTCCCCCTGGATTTGATTTTCCCGTATATTTTAAACCATTTAAAACAAACTAAATCTCATCTATTGACTTCAATTTAATCCATTCAATAATACAAATACAAGTTTCAAATCTTACTATTTTTTATTTATTTTTTTTTTTTTTACCAAATCCAATTAATATTTAATGGCATAATATTGTCAATATTTAGTGCAAAAAATGTATATATATATATATAATATTAAGTAACCGTATATATGCTATTTCTTAACTACATCAGATGTTATATATCATTACGAATGCATTTTTGCCCCCACATTTGGAATTTCTTGGGAATTTTCTTCTATTTGAGTGGCAATCTTGCCCTGAGCCCTCCTTAATTTCTGACCCTGCCCCACAAATATCGTACAGCATACCCTGCTATTGAAGCATTTTGTCACAAAAAGTCAATGTGCTCAATTCACTTACCTTTTTTTTATATAAAAAAAATAACAATGGTAAAAGTTTAATAACCAACACTTGAATATAGAAATAAAATAATAATAATAAACCTACCCTGAGGAACAGTCTCTTGAGTAAAAAGTGTGACAACTAGTCCCATTCTCCAACTACATTGTATTTAAAATTATATTTGTTGGTTCCACTCCAATCATTATACATCAATACATAATGGTGCAAGTTATCATGCAATCGAATGACAAAAAACAGCCTTGAATTTTCAAAATAATAAACCATATAGCCACTACGATAGTCCGGAAATATGACAGCAAATTATGTACTCATAAAATATATTTGAACAAAACCAGGATCCTTTAAGAATTACAATTTGACTGCAAACCAATTCTATTTAGATACAACATTTTATTATTGTAAGTCTTAAATATGAACACACCATCTCAATTGAAGGAAAAACACATGATGCAACAATTTCTTTACAGTACAAGGACTTTAAATACTCTTAAAATGTGTTTCTCTTCAGGGAATCACCAGAGTGTAGCGGAACAAATTGAACTTTTACAGTCTGATTTTTCTGGTCAGTCTGAAGGTCCAGTGGTGAGGTCGAATTAATTTTTGCAGCAAGTTCAACATTAATTGGATAATGAATTGGCCATGCACCCAAAAGCCTTGTTCCTGATAATATGGTGCATTGATAGATTGCCCTTTTACTCTCACTTAGCTGTTTTACAAATTTCCACACACACAATTTATATTTTGTTGTTATTTTAAATTAAAACACTGCAGTAAATGTGTGGATTCCCCTTTTAGTTTCTCAATATCTGTCACTCTTCATGCACGTGCAACATGTGAACTGGTTTAGACTGGTTGTGGTCCCTATATCTTAAAAAAAGAAAATTTCATCTGCAATATGGAACAATACACTTTTAGGGCAAAAATACAAAACTTTTACCCAAAAACCGTACACAGACATCACATTCCCTTTCATTTACACAACTTGTGCTAAAAACCACTAAACTCAAGTTATACGTCAGCATCATGGAGACTCATATAGTGTATGATTTACTGACTTATCTTTAAAGGAATTTTGGGGAAACAAATCCTATCAAATATGACAACAAAACGGAAAAAAAACTAAATCATAAAAAAAATATTAGTATTGTTTTGAAGTCACAACCATACCTTTATACGGTGATAGTAAGTTTCAGAAACTATTCAAATCAAATCTCTTTAATTTTTCAGATTATGGAACGTAAAAGGACATATGCTCATGATGATGGTAAATATGCCTCATCTGGTTCCCAAAGCACAATATTTAGAAGATTTCACATTATAAGAAAACTTTAAGATTTCACATTAAGCACTGCAATAATAATGTTTTAGTTGGTGTCTACCTAATGCAGAAACCCTAATACCCTTTGCAAGAAATAAATTACACTGAGGGGAATAACAAAAATAGAAAAAAGTTGTTGCATTGTATTAAACAGATTCACAATTTTAGTAAAAACAAGTGTGCATATTTTCTCTTTGTACAAGTTATGCATATACATACATACATGTTAGCAGGAACTACGAGATGAGTTGAATTAACATTACAACATTTATTTGCCAGAAAATTTGGCTTTTTATAACTTTAATTATTTATTTCTATGCACAAAATCGACATAAAAATCAACTGATCTTTTGAAAAACCACCATGGTAATAAAAATCCAACTTTTGTTAAGATAGTCTGGAATACGTGATCAACAGGTATTAGCAGATAGATCTTTGGGCTCTCTCAACTTTTTGTTGCACTTTTGGAATTTTTAATCTTCAAATGTCACGTTTATCAGATTCCTTAATTGTCATGTCATTTAGTTTAAAAATGACTCCAAATTGACTCTGATTTATTTCACTGAGGTTTAAAGAAATACTTTAAGTTTCTATGTGGTTTTGCATATTCCTACTGTGCCAGTCTGGTCATTAAATGTAATTTTGAATAAAACATACTGACATGAGCCACAGAACACTGTTTTCAGTTTATGATGTGTTAAAGGGATAATTCACCCAGAAATGCAAATAATATTAGCATTTTTGGGTGAGCTATACCTTTAAATACAAAAAGCTTAGAACAAAGTACTCATAATAGACATGATGTAAATATTACAGAGCATTTATATTGTGTTGTGTCTTTTTTTTGCTGTGCAGTCATGATACAGTACAAATATAACGGCAATCCAAAAACAAAGACATATCCCCTAGTTATCGCATGCCTTTGAATTTAAATGATTAATTACTTATCACACTGTATTCTACGAATTTGTATGGGGTTAAATAGTTAATTAAAGTTACAATCATAAAAATAAATTAAATTAAATATTTAAAATTAGACTTGCCTCTTTGTAATTTGCTTTTAGTAATACAAAACTGTATTTGGTGGGGAAAACAGTGTGATAAGTAGCAATGTAAGTAACATTATTAAACTTTATTATGGAGAAAACAAATAATCGTGATTTTTGGGTACCCATGCACATTTTGGGCATTTTTGGTAACCAATGTACGATTTGTAACTCCTGGTGTGATGATATGTGATGTCACACATAGTGATTGGTATCCACTGAAAACGTCTTCACCATCAAAACTTGAACAATAGTTGTAGAATAATGATTAGCAGTAGACAGGTGGGTGTGAACATCATTGAAGTGCCACTGTTGCCATCCTGAACTGCTCCAGGTCCTGTAGCATTGAAAGAAACAAATACATTTGTCAAGCAAGAGAGCTCTGCTCTACAACTTTGTTTCAAACTTTTCAGTTTTTATTTGTGAGACTGTCTGAAACATTGAACTTGCATGAACTTTCTGCTTGCAAAGCACAAACCTATGCATTTTCTACTTCTAGTTTCATCTTATATGAAGGGACAGCATTTTTAGAATTCTCTAGAGAGGTAGCTACATTTGGGATTTTCATGCATTTTTCATTCAAGTGTAAATGTCCTTCAAGACACATTCGAAATGAATAGCAATCTGATCACTGCATAGACATGAAGTGACTAAGTGTAAATTCTGTAGGTTCTAGATTTACGGCACTAAATTATTATCTTATAGCGACAAAGAAGTTCTGCTAAAACCTACAACGATCAGCCACAACATTAAATACACCTGCCTAATTATGTGTAGGTCCCCCTCGTGCTGCCAAAACAGCTCTGACCCATCGAGGCATGGACTCCACAAGACCTCTGGTGTTATCTGGCACCAAGACATTAGCAGCATATAATTGAAGTCCTGTAAGTTGCGAGGTGGGGCATCCATGGATCATATTGTTGGTCCAGCATGTCCCATAGATCCTCAATCGAATTGAGATCTTGGGAATTTGGAGGCCAATTCAATTCCTTGAACTCTTTGTCATGTTCCTCAAACCATTCCTGAACGATTTTTGCAGGGTGGCAGGGCGCATTATCCTGCTGAAAGAGGCCACTGCCATCAGGGAATACCGTTGCCATGAAGGGCTGCACATGGTCTGCAACGATCTTTAGGTTGGTGGTACATGTCAAAGTAACATCCACATGAATGCCAGGACCCAATATTTTCCAGCAGAACATTTCTAAAAGCATCCCACTGCCTCCACCGGCCTTCTTCCCATAGTGCATCCTGCTGCCATCTCTTCCACAGGTAAATAACGCACGTGCACCCGGCCATCCATATAATCTAAAAGAAAACATGATTCATCAGACCAGGCACCTTCTTCCATTGATCCATGGTCCAGTTCTGATGCTCATGTGCCCATTGTATGTGCTTTCGGTGGTAGTCAGGAGTCAGCATGGTCACTCAGACCGGTCTGTGGCTACGCAGCCCAATACGCTGCATGCTGCGATGCACTGTTTGTTCTGAAACCTTTCTATCATGGCAAGCATTACGTTTTTCAGAAATTTGTGCTACAGTAGCTCTTCTGTGGGATCGGACCAAAAGGGCTAGCCTTCACTCCACACGTGCATCAATGAGCCATGGACTCGTGCCATTGACCACGTGCGCCCATGACCCTGTCGCCGGTTCTCCGGTTGTCCTTTCTTGGACCACTTTTGGTAGGTACTAACCACTGCATACCAGGAACACTTGTAAAAGTCGCTACGGTCCTTACGCTTGCACATTTCTCCTGCTTCCAACACATGAAATTCAAGAACTGACTGTTCACTTGCTGCCTAATATATTCCACCCCTTGACAGGTGCCACTGTAACAATATAATCGATGTTATTCACTTCTACTACACCTGTCAGTGATTTTAATGTTGTTGCTGACCAGTGTATATGTTAGTTTTCTTTAAAGTGATTCATATTCCGTGATGATTTTGTAGTAATTGGGTATTAGGTTTAAATAGTATTTCTGTATAACAAACCTTTCCACAATTCATTGTTTTTGAAGGCTGTTTGCTCTAATTCAGAAGTAATTTGTAAAATAGAAGCAGTCTCCACTCAGATTATACAAGACACTTTATAGAGCAAAAGCCAACAGAGTCTCATAAAATGAACGTTACTGTAACTACATGTTTGCAAATTTTACGCTTCACCACCGTTTCCTGGAGAAATTAACACCAGATGCGCTTTATTCACTTTCACAAAAATCATGACAACAATGGCTGATTATGATTTTATAACTTATTATGATTATGATTTAACACTTATTTTTCACACTATTTCTCACACGCTGTTATGCTATGATATCAAAAACTTTTACTGTAATGTGCAATTTGAAAATGTATACATTTTAATGCTTGTATTAAAAACACCAACATTTACACATTTATTCTAATGTAATTAGCTTCTGTGGTAGCTCATCTCATAGAGTGTTGGACTTTGGACCCTGACGTATGTGATTCAGCTTTTCAGTAACAAGTTACTTTTGAAAAAAGTAGTGGTGTAGAGTGGTGAATCAGTCGCTGATGTCAGAAAACTATTTTAAGTGAGTTAAATTTTTTGGATAGTTAATTACAATAAACTGGTTCAAAAACAGATTAAAATGAAAAACCTATTAATGATTCATTCAAATGATGTTCCTGAAACTTCCTTCACAGCTTTTGTTAGCGAAATAAACATTTGTAATATTGCAGAGTAACTATGTTATTTAATGCTGTCACCTTAATTTATATCCTTAATGATTTTGTACCATATAAAAATACTGTTTTTAACCAAATCAGATAGTCATATCTTTTTATAATTATATAATTTAAAATATATTGTCCTTTATACAGCTTCAATGTTATACAACTACTGTTTGTTAAGAGTTTCTAGTGATTTCTTTTTCTATAAGGTAGTTTGACTGTAATTTATCTATTTTTAATACATTTTCAGCATCCTGTATTTTGACAAGCTGAAGTAGCTTCCCTATCACGGTACACAAAACACACAAAATACTCCACAGTAGGTGCTATTTTTGTCTAGATTAGCTGTTTTTGCTCTAACATTTATCTATTAAGCTAATCTAGATGTCAGAGTATTTCTGGCAGGGTTTCTGCTCTGCTGTGCTACCAGGCCATCTAACTGGGACGAGAGCGGTCCAACTCGGTAGATTAACGTCTAAATGAGGATCTTTAGTGGTTACGTTTGCATCTGTTCTCCTCATTTAAAAGGAGCACATCCTGTCTCCCTGAACTCACACCATCATTACCCCACTGTACGGCACATCCTTGACCAGTCAACCGCTGAGATCAGCTGTAATTGCAGTTGCATAAACAAGCTAATCACTAAAGGTGCAGTGTAACCAGATTACTGAGGGCAGAAGAGTAGAGGAGCGAGAGGCACTTCACATTCTGATGCAGTGTTCTGAACTGGTTGTCACAGAAAGAATTCAGAACGAAAGAGGATGAATTAATTATACTGGTCTGGTAAAAGCAACTGCACCCATATCTTAAAATGATGCAGATTAGGTTTATGATAAAGTTTAGTCTATTGTTAAATATGTTGATAAGTAGAGGTTATTTGGACGAATCTAACCAAACTTGTCAATAACATCAAAAGAATACTTAAAGAAAATTAAAAAAAAATTAGGACCATTAAAAGGCCTCCAGACAGGTTGTTTTTTTCTGTAACTGCTGATCTCCGGGGATTTTCACAATAATTTTCACAATTATTTTGTATTTTATTACAGTAATGAGAATCCAATGAAAATCCCCATTGAGAATAATGTGAATAACTAAATTAATTTTATAATAATAATAATAATAATAAACATAGTTACAGCATATTCTAAAATAAAGACAGGGCACCCATTAAACTAATATGCAGAAAGAGGTCAGATTTTCAAAGTCACAGCCCTGTTTATTCTCTCAAAGTAATCACTGTTAGCGAGCACCAAATTTCAGTTCCAGCAAAACAAATGTTATGTCATGGTTTAAGAAAGGGTGTCTAAGTCTGAATAGGTTTTCCTTTTGATATGTCTCAAAGAATCAAGTATTAATTTCTCCTTGATTTAGAGGAGTTTGCTAGTCTTTCTTTAGGGACTGCAATCCAATTATTCTGCAGACACAGCTTAGAGTAAATCCTGTGCAAGTGTAATTATTCTAATGTGAGGTTCTCACAATCAAATTCATTGCTATTAATGACTCTCCGGAGAGCAAATGGTTACCAATTCCACAACTATTTTAGGACAGACAGTTGGATGAGACACGAGTTCTATAGCAGAGCTATAGATTAAAGGACAATACAAGGACACACCATTAACAATAATAAGCTTCAAAGACATATGTGTGCACAGAATGACCCTTTTAAAAAGTACTATGGTGGCAGTGTTGGGGAGTAATTAACTAAAACTTACAAACATTTTGTAATGGTATGACAGCAGCTCAGCTATTCCTGTCACTCACTCGATGTTGTGTCGATGTAGTGACACTAGGGGTAGCTCTTGGGAGCCACAAACACCTCTGATCTTTGAGAAAAGGCCAATGGGAATTGGTGAGGGGAATTTGCATTCCACTCCCCCGGACATACAGGTATAAAAGGAGCTGGAATGCAACCACTCGTTCAAATTTTTTCTTCTGAGCCGAGCAGTTGCGTTTCAGCAAGCTGAATTCCTCCGCCGATCCATTCACCTCTACAAATCTGCAGAATTTATGGCGCATTACAGTGGCTTCTCCCCCTCTTGCACCTGTTGAGTGCAGAGAACGCCCCTCGGCTCTTCAGCAGCCTAAAAGAGATTGCGTCCCTTCTATGGAAGGACGCGATAAAGGGTTTTACAGCCCCTACTTCATCATACCCAAAAAAAAGGTTGTGGGGTGCGTCCAATCTTGGACATGCGATTTCTGAACCGGGCCTTGCAGACTCCCTTTCAGGATGCTGACGCAAAAAGTGTTTGAGGACCAGGCATCCCAGTACAGCACCTTCACGAAGGTCGCAGAGGCAGCCCTTGCCCTGTTAAGGGAAGTGGGCATTCATGTCCTCAACTATCTTGATGACTGGCTGATTCTAGCTCACTCATGGGACTTGTTGTGTGTGCACAGAGACCTTGTGCTCAGGCACCTCAGCCGGCTGGGGCTTCTGGTTAACTGGGAAAAGAGAAAGCTCTCCCCGGTTCAGAGCATCTCGATTATGGCGTGCCTCATGAGCAAGTGCGTGCAGTCGGTGCTGAACTGTCTGAAGGCATTCAGATGGAGAATGACGGTTCCACTGAAGTTCTTTTAGAAGCTTCTGGGGCATATGGATTCCTCGACAGCGGTCACGTCGCTTGGGTTGATGTGTATGAGACCACTTCAGCACTGGCTTCAGACTCGAGTTCCGAGGTCAGCCCTTGGACGGACCTAGAATTTCTACAGGCAGGGGTTCCCCTAGAGCAGGTCTCCAGGCACATTGTGGTTACGACAGATGCCTCCAAGCATGGCATGGGCACAAAGCCACCGGTCCCTGAACAGGGCCACGACTGCGTTGGCACCTCAACTGCCTCGAGTTGCTGATAGTATTGCTTGCCCTGCGGAGGCTTTGCCATTGATCCAGGGCAAGCACTTGTTGGTCTGGATGGACAACAAAGCAATGGTAGTGTACTTCATTCGCCAAGGTAGCCAACGCTCTCGTCAAATGCTGCAAGTAGCCCGCCATCTCCTACTCTGGAGTCAATAATTTATAAGTTATTGCAAGCCACTCACATCATGGGCAACCTCAACAGCGCAGCATCTGATTTGCTGTTGCGGCAGGTCAAGCTCAGGGGAGAGTGGAGATCCACCCTCAGGTGGTCCAGCTGATCTGGAGTCGATTCGGTCAAGCGCAGGTGGACCTGTTAGCTTACCGGGAATGCTCCTACTGCCCGCTCTGGTATTCCCTGACCAAGGATCCCCTCAGGACTTATGCACTGGCATACAGCTGGCCCCTGGGGCTACGCTAGTATGCATTCTGCCACAGTGAGCCTACTTGCAAAGATGTTGTGCAAGGTAAGGGAAGACAAGAAGCAGGTTGTCCTAGTAGCACCCTACTGGCCCGCCTTGCGACAGCAAAAGGCGAATTCCCCTAAGGAAGGACCTTCTTTCTCAGAGACAGGGCAACATCTGGCACCCGTGACCAGACATCTGGAATTTCCACATCTGGCCCTTGGATGGGACACAGAAGACCTAAGTGGCCTACCACCTGCGGTGGTCAACACGATCACTTATGCCAGGGCTCCCTCTACGAGGTGCCTGTATGCCTTGAAGTGGCGTATGTTTGCTAAATGGTGTTCTTCTGATGCAAAGGCACCCAGATATGTGCAGTCGGATCAGTGCTTTCCTTCCTGCAGGAGAGGCTGGAGTGGTGGCTGTCCCCCTCCACCTTGAAGGTGTATGTAGCCGCTATACGACACATCACGATGCAGTAGACGGTAAGTATTTAGGGAAGCATGACTTGCTCGTCAGTTTCCTGAGAGGTGCTAGGAGGTTTAATCACCCCAGATCACGCCTCATCCCCTCGTGGGACCTCTTCGTGGTCCTTTGGGTTCTACGGGGAGCTCTATTTGAGCCCTTGGAGTCAGCTGAGCTGATCTCTTTGAAGACAGCCCTTCTGACAGCGTGCACCTCCATCAAGAGGGTAGGGGACCTGCAGGCATTCTCTGTCAGTGGAACATGTGTAGAGTTCAGTCCGGGTGACTCTCACAAAATCCTGAGACCGGGCTATGTGCCCAAGGTTCCCACGACCCCATTTAGGGATCAGGTGGTGAACCTGCAAGCGAAGCTGCTCGGGTTCTTATCCTGCTCAGCCTTATCATTACTGTGTCTGATGTGTGCTTTGCACATCTATTTGGATCGCATGCAGAGCTCTAGATGCTCTGAGCAGCTCTTTGTCTGCTTTGGTGGAAGGTGGAAAGGGAGCGCTGTCTCCAAACAGAGGATCGCCCACTGGGTTATTGACGCCATCACTATGGCATATCATGCTCAGGACATGCTGCCCCCCCTTGGGACTATGAGTCCACTCTACTAGGAGTGTGGCAGCCTCTTGCACTCTGACCGATGGCACCTCTTTAGCAGATATCTGTAGAGCAGCGGGCTGGGCAACACCTAACACCTTGCAAGATTCTATAATCTCTGAGTTGACCCGGTCTCGTTCTGTGTGTTGTCAGGTATGTACCTTTCCCCTCCCCTGAGGTGAAGCTTTTTACCCCCAGTTGTGTTCACAAAGTCGTGTACCCTGGATGTCCTTCCTCCTTAGCCCTGTGGCAGACGAGTTTACGGAGAAACTCATTGCCGGCACAGTATGTGTGCTAACTAGTCCCTGTACTGGGTTAGGTGCTCCACCTGCTGAAATGGCTGGGACCTCGTCTCAGCTCCTCAGCACAAAACCTGAATGAGTGGTTGTATTCCAGTGGCATGCAAATTCCACTCGCCAATTCCCATTGGCCTTTTCTCAAACATCAAAGGTGTTTGGGGCTTCCAAGAGCGACCCCTAGTGTCACTACATCGACACAATGTCTCGTTCCCTCCGTCAGGTAAAGGAGGTTACAACAGATAAGTACTGAAATGCCCAATTTACTTTAGTGAATCGGTTCATTTGGATGGTTCAAACTAAACGATTAAATGTTTTTATTTGACTGCCTGTATGGCATTTTATTTGCATTTTTATTACAAAATAACATAATGTATATTCATAATATTTATAACCAAATAATATAATATTACTGCTATTTGTCACTTTATTTTTGACTGATTGGATTTTTTTTGTATGATATGCAACAAAGTATTATAAAAATAAATAAGGTGCACATACCGCATTTTACATCTTTTTATTTTAAATGTAGTGGTGTTAATATTAACTTACAATATTATAAGTTAATAGGATATTTTTTACAATAATTTTACAAAATAATGTAATATTGTTACTTTGTTTTTCACTGACAGTAAAATAAATTAAAGTGTCTGCATGGCATTTTTTTTTTTTATTGATATACAAGATAATATTATGTTTATTAAATATTTAAACAATTATATAATATTGCTGCTGGCAACTGATGGTAATACCATGGTACTGTTTAATAACTATGACATTTACATGCACACCAAGGAATCATGGTATTACTAACACGGTTGAATCCGGAAAACCATGGTAATACTTTTTTTGTAGTGACCGATGTTCATTAAAGTACATTTCTTAGCATCTAAGTGATATTGAAGCACTGACAGTTCCACATAACATCAAAAAGACATGATATGATGCAGACAAGTACTTACAAACAGAGGATGAGTGCATGAATTGTCATAATGAAGCCATGCCATGGTGGAGGAAGGTTAGACAGGAAAAAGTGACGAGAGGAAAAAGAGAAATATGTTTAGGCTATAGAAAACACAGAGCTATTCATCAACCCACAGTGACTGAAGTCAGAATGAGGCATGTCAGTACCCCATCATTCCCCAGTTGGCAACTGAGACTGTCACTCAAAGCGCAGAATATATTATTGACATTACAAAATGGAATTTTAAGCTAATAACCTTCTTAATAGGAATAGCTAGCGGCCAATTTACAATCTGACAATCACATTCTGTCACACGAGGCGAGACAATTATATTACCCCATTTAAATCATAGAAATTTAGTGCGGCAATCTGGCCAATAAACTCGAGTGCCGCATCAACGACTTCTCATCGTCATGTTGCGGTTGATGTGAAAATAACCATGTTTGCATCTGATTTGCTTATTAAACATGCAGGAACATGCTTTAGGGGGTGAGCGGTACACCACATGCCCATGCAGAGTACTAACCTTGCAATAGCGTCGAACTAGTGGGTTCAATTATTTCTACATCAACAAAAACAGAGTAAAAAAAAGTGATTCAAAAGCAAAGGAGGTAAAACATTTGGAGATGGAGCCTAGTGGAAATCTCAAAAATGAATAGTTCCAAAAGTCAGAAACGACTACATGAATAGTGTTTATAGGACACGCCATTGTTTGCGCATAACTGACAAGATGATAATTTCTATTTGCTATGCTTAATTTCAAATTTGTGGACAGATTCAGCAAAAAAGAGACCCTGTGACATCACTTTTTTTAATCCATGGCTTTGATGCCATCTGTATGCTACTTTACTCCTAAACAATTTACTTTAAGCAGATAAATATTAAAATATACTTTTCTTCTGGAACAATCCAAAAATATTAAGCTCATGTAACGGTAGCCAGCTTGTAGGTAGCTGTGCAGTGTCTAAACCTTACTCCCCTGGCTTCAAGAGGCACACTAGTGACTGACGCTAAAAGCTATAGCCTTTAGCCTCCTCGTTAGCTTGCCCGCCTCCCATGCCAGAGATGAGGGTTCAAATCCCGTTCGTAGTAGGTTGAGCAAGACTGGTTACAGTAGTGTCGTGACCCGGATGGGAGTGAGGTTTAGGGGGGTGAGTGTAATGGTAGCCAGCTGGTAGGTAGCTGTGCAGTGTGTAAACCTCACTCCCCTGGCTTCAAGAGGCCCACTACTGACTGATGCTAGAAGCTGTAGCCTTAAGCCTCCTCAATATCATGCCCTTCTCCCATGCCGGAGAATCCCGCTCGGAGCAGGTTGAGTAGGACCAGTTACATGCGCACTACACAGATTTTTGTAGCAAGTATCAAATCACGGTTAATGACAATGATGCAATTAAAGATTTTTTTATTTTTTTTAAACTTCCTGTTTCAATACGTAATATGTCAACAGGAAAGTAAATTGATTTCATGGGGTTTTTAAAGTAGTTAAGAGTAAATGCTACTGACAGATTCTAAACCTTGATTAAAAATGGGAACTAATAACCAAACTCACCGTATAGGACAATGTTTGTGTTGGCACTCCCGAGTTTGTTGATAGCAACACAAGTGTAATTGCCATAGTCTGCCTCGGACACGTTGAAGAAAGTCAGCTTAGAAAGTACTCCGGCATTCTCAATCTCAATACCATCAAAGCCATTGAAGATCCTGGGAAACAGTCAGCAAATAGGGAGACTTGAATCAGCCAGCTGTGTTTATGCTACATCAGAGCTTCCTTTGATACTGGAGGTTATTTTTTGAAAAGTATCAACGTTTTCCGGATGCAGATGCAGGCGGAGGGCCTGGATACATTAAAAGGAGGCAAAACTGCTGGATGAATTACTCTGTAGACACACGGACACACACGCCTATGCACATTTAATTTTGATACAACATTGTGACAACTTATTCTTCCCTTGACATCAAAGACAAAGCATTTTACCACTGAAAATAGTGAATATATGGCAGAATATTTTGTTACAAATGTACAACTGCTGAAATATAATGTGTGTGTCCTTCAACTCTCAGAAATCTCTGTGCTTCAAAAAATGTTGATCTCTAATATATACAGAAAATTCAGTGAATTGTTGTCAATCACAACCTGGTGAAATAGAAAAAAATTATTATAAATTCTACACTCTATTATCTACATAGGTGCGATTGAAGGAGAAATTGCATAGTATATGACCAAGATCGTGACATTCTACAACATATTTATATTTTAAGTGTTTCAATCTCTGCTGCACCTTCAATGCTCCTGACAAAAACACTGTGGTTATGATTACAATAATTTTTGCTCTTTTCCACTCTACAATTCCAGTGAAAAATTTTGACACACTTGACAGAAATTGTTCGACATGATCTTAAAATCCTTTTAATCTGACACCTTTTGCTTACATGCTTAAAATTAGCATAGTAGACAAATCTAAACTACAAAAATATTTTTATTATAATGATTCTACATATTTATATCAATATATAATTATACATAGTTAAATAATTAAAAAGATATAAAAAATGTGGCCAGGCGGAGGGCGGGGCCGCGTGGTGATTCTACACATCCCTAGTTATTAGTCCCTTATCAGGCTAATCAAGCCTCTGAGTGGGATAAAGGCCGACTGCTGAAGATGGTGCAGGAGAGAGAGATCGTTTACGGGTATGTCCATATATGGCCACACATATATATATATATATATATATATATAATTTTTTAAATATTTAAAGATAACTATTATCAACATTACATATTGAATTATTGTTATATGAGGAGCTTTCTCAGCAAATATTTGTATATTTGTTTAATCGCGATTAATCACTTGGGACATTAATTCAATGAACATTTTTAAACCCTAATATATATATATATATATATATATATATATATATATATATATATATATATATATATATATATATATATATATATATATATATATATATATATATTTTTTTTTTTTTTTTTCGCCATAACACATTATAGTTTTAATGACTTTATTATTAAAAAAATAAATAAATATGTAAAATAGTAATAATAAAGGATGAATAGATGTTTACTAACTTTTCACAGGTAGTGTAGTGTTCCATATTTGTTATTTTCAAAGAAATTGTATGTATATATATATATATATATATATATATAAAGTATAATATTTATCTGCAGCATCTTTAAATACACATACTTTAGGTCAGTGGTTCTCAAAGTGTGGGGTGCACCTCGTAGGGGGGATGTAAAGGTATTGCAAGAGTGTCACAGAAGACTGACCCATCCTGAAATCTCATTCGCTTTCACACATTCAACAAAAATACTGAAAATACACATAAGAACTAATGTGTGCAATTTCATTTCATCTGCCTTTTCTCCTGAAACGTTTAAACTTTCGCCTGGCACCACTGCGCGTCCTGTGTGCGCAGTTCTTGACAGCCCAAAGCATTGATGTCTGGTGCGCTCATGTAAACAAGGTCATTCTTGCATGCACGGCAGTTTCAAATGAGTGACAAGGTGAATTAACACATCAATTTCGGTCTGTCCTCACAACACTGGGCACGAGTGTTATGGATGACTTTAATGGCGCTTTTATGTGTGCTTTCGAAGCTTGGACAGCCACACAATCTTCTCTTCCCTGAATTTTGTGTTTCACGGATTAAAAAGGTACTACTGATTTTGAATGATGAGGGCGAGTAAATGATTGCGGTAATGTCCGTTTTTATTAAAGTATATCAGTGTCATTAATCAGGTGCAAATTATTGTCCAGAGGTCCTGACAACTACCGAAACAGCGCTGTCACATGTTTTTTTCAGCACTGGCTAGGATGCAACAAGCACAGTCAATTATTATTACTGGATGAGTATTTAAAAAAAAATATATATTTTATAGAGACTGCTGAAGCTTATTTCCATTTATAGATATGAATCCTTGCAATTATCAGTTATTTAAAAAAAAAAAAAAAACTATTCTAGCGTAAAATTGTATCCAATGAGATATAAAACTTTCTGGTAGTTAAATGCGGATGAAAAGAAGATTCTGTTTTTGGAGCGTCCAAGCGCCCCTGGAGTGAAGTGAAACTATCTATTCAGTTTTTATTGTATTTTTAAATATTTGTCGAATGAAGATGAAAGACAATTTTGTTTAATCTTTTAAAAGCATTTTTTCAGTGATATTTTTATGGGGCGGGGGGGGGGCAGATGTTTTTCTTGTTTCAAATGTGGGTGTGACCGTAAAAAATTGAGAACCACTACTTTAGATTATTGCTTTATGACAAAAGAAAGGCACAGATGTAATGTAATATCCTGCAGTGATATGCCATACCTCATTTCATCTCTGTACCACTCAAAATCTGCCTCGGGTACAGCATCTGCCTCACACTGTAGAACGCTTCTCTGACCCAGGGTCACGCCAACATCCCTGCCCTCTGAAACACTAGGAGGATCTAAATACACAAAAATTGGTGAACATGAGAATACTTACTAACCACCAAAAGAATGCAACTGCATATTAGATAATTAATCAAATCAAAGATTAATAAAAATATATAGTATTCATTCAGTGGTGTCCAAAAGTGTTAGATCTCTAGTGAAAATGTTTCAATTTATTACAGATTTGTTAATAACAAATATCTTAGTAACATAATAATTTGAGTAGAAAGTTTAATTGTAAAATGCACACAGATTTCAGAATTTATAAGTATTTAGTATGCTTCACTTTTACTTAGTAACAGTATGCACTTGAGCTAGCATGGACTTGAGCTAGCATGGACTGCACAAGTTTGTGCAAAGACTGAACATTCATTCAAAAGAGCATATGGTGTGCAGAAGACAAGACTTTTTGTACAAAAGGGTTCATTAACATTGTCAGCGTCAAATATTTGCTTGCATTTCCTAAGTGACCTAGACATGCAAAATCCTTAATATTTCTTCTTAATTTTATGTATTTTACAATTTTGCAAAATGCTAAATCTTTGTTTATTTAAAAAGAAAAAAAAGAAAGAAAAAAAAGAAGATTGTCAGTGTGGTCAAATACTTTTTAATCCCACTGCAGGTTATGTATATGTATGTGTAGCATATGTTGATGTAAATTCATGAGGCACTTACAGTTTACAGTGAGTTCAACTGTCTGTGTGTCCACAGCAATGTCATTAGCTGCAGTGCACTCATAGGTTCCTGCACTCTGTCTGGTGATGAAGGGGATCTCCAAAACTTCAATGTCTGAGCTGAGGCCATCATCTGAATGAGGAAAAAATAAAATATGACTTAGTAAATGTGCAAGATCAAGTTGCTTATTTTAAAGTACTTCAACAAAAACATCATCCCCCGATTCTACTCTACAGTGGCACTGCAAATGAAATCGTATTTTACCCGAGTTGTAAGCTTGCAGTCTACTTGCAACTGAAAATAATGAGTGAAAAGGGCCAGACATCTGACTCACGTACCGAACAAGGTCATCATGTCAGACTGAAATTGAATGAATGCAAAAACAGAATTCTATAGGAAACACTGATATGCTTTGGGCCTGGAACAACACTCCTATTAAGCACTCATTTTTTCTGATTCCTATTGTTTGCAATAAAGTAAGGCTGATTGGAAAAAGAAATGATGTTGACCCATGAATGTACTTAAATCATGTTATGTTGCATGGGTTTCATTTCATACCGCCATGAACATAAACACTGAAGAACAGAAATGTTTTGGATTTTTCAAAAGGCAAGCTTCAGTACCATCACATTCATATTTTGTTTAGTTGCAATAAATAACTTTAGAGAATGTTGATGCCACTCTTTAGAAAATCAAAATTTGCCTTCCCTGAAATACTCAACACTTGTTGAATATTGCACTGCTGCTTTGTATTCACATGCACACTGTAGTCAAACCATTAAAACATACGGTATCTTTTCATGTTTGCAACTCCAGACCAAGAAAAAAACTGTCAACAAAGTTGACATATATGAATAAATAATGTTCCCAATGTAGTTTCTGACTACAAAATAACACACCATATTCACTTAAGCATGCTGTGAAAGACAATGTATCACACCTGGGAGAGCCTGTTAACGAGAAAGACAGAGCCACTTCCTTTATCCTGATGAAGAGTGTCAACAGAGTGCTCTGAAGAAAGCAGCTCATTACCGATCAAGACTCAACACACCTCAATGCATACTGTAGAAGGGTAGTGTACTGGAGTTTATCCAAAAAGAGCCCTGCATACACTGGCGGACAAAAGTTTAGAATAACATACAGATTTTGTTATTTCGGGAGGAAATTGGTATTTTAATTGACCAAAGTGTCATTCAACTGATCACAAAGTATAGTCAGGACATTGCTGATGTAAAAAACGTCTTGGCTACTGTCGTAACCTTCGTTCCCTGATGGAGGGAATGAGACGTATCTTTGAGAAAAGGCCAATGAGAATTGGCAAACAGTATTTGCATGCCAGTTGTGTGCCAGATTGTCTGTGCCGAGGAGGGCTTCTGCCAGAGAGTACCAGAGCGGGCAGTGGGTGGATTCTTGGGAGGCAAACAGATCTATCTGTGCTCTGCCGAATCAACCCCAACAGCTGGACCACCTGAGGGTGGAGTCTCCACTCTCCGCTAAGATTTAGCCACAAGTGGCGTTCCTGGACCATGAGGGTGGCCATCGCCTGTCCGAGTGCACGTGCTGTGACCTTTGTGGCCTGGAGGGTGAGGTCGGTCGTCGAGCACAGTTCCTACAGCACATCGGGATCAGGACTACCCAGGTGCAGATCTTTTAATGCCTAGGCCTGGTGGATTTGCAGGAGGGCCATGGTATGCAGGGCAGAGTCGGCCTGTCCAATGGCACTGTAGGCCTTGGTCGCCAGAGACATTGTCAACCTATAGGCCTTGGAGGGTAGTGACGGTCGATCCTGCCAGGCGGTGACGTTTTGTGGGCACAGGTGCACCACAACTGATTTATCCACCTGGGGGAGCTCTGTCAAGGGTAGTGAGAGTGGACAAGAGAGGAAGTCAGATTCGGGCAGTGAAAGGTGCCCTCCATGACTTTGTCAGCTCATCATATAATTCTGGTAAGAAAGGAAACATGGGGGTTGTGGCTGAGAGTGGTGCCCTGAACACAGGAACCAATTGTCTAGCCATGAGGGCTGAGGGTCGGATGGAGGGTTCTTGTTCAGCTCAAACCTCACGGCGGCCCGGACAAGCATAGTGGACAGCTCGGCGTTGGCCTTAGACTGGATGTCACAACCGAAGGTGCTAGCTCAGTTGAGTCCTCAACGTTGGAGTCCACCAATATGCTCTCCAATGCATCGGCGCAACTCTCATCCAGCTCAGGGGCTCTGCAAGAGACATCAGACTGCCATAAGGCGAGCCGGTCTCATCTCAGAACCGGACAGGGGCAGACGAGCGTGTTGGGGAATACGTGGTCCACGGGGATTAAACCGTACCTGTTAAACTCCCGAAATTGTCTCCAGCGCCAGCCCTATACCCGTGGGTAGAAGGCGCAACACGGGGGGTGGCTAGAGTGGCTTTCCCCCGGAAGCAGTGAGAACATGAACCATCCACAAACGCCGCCTCTGTGTGATCGCTGCCCAGACACATGAGGCAGTGTCCATGGCCATCAAAAAAAAAAGTCATTTTTGATTAAATCTAGACAGCCCCATTTCTAGCAGCCATCACTTTAGCACCTTATCCTTGAGTAATCATGATAAATTGCTAATTTGTTACTAGAAAATTACATGCCATTATATCAAACACTGTTGAAAGCTATTTGGATTGTTAAATGAAGCTTAATATTGTCTTTGTGTTTGTTTTTGAGTTGTCACAGTATGCAATAGACTGGCATGCAATATTAGGTCAAAAATGACAAAAAAGAAACATCTTTCTCTAGAAACTTGTCAGTTAGCCATTGTTTCGAGAAATAAAGACTATACAATGCTTGAAATTGAAGATTTTAAACAAAGGTGTACACTAAAGTCTTCAAAGACAAAGGACAACTGGCTCTAACAATGACAGAAAGAGATGTGGAAGGCCACATGTACAGCTAAACAAGAGGATAAGTACATCAGAGTCTCTAGTTTGAGAAATAGATCACATGTCCTCAGCTGACAACTTCATTGAACTCTACCCTCTCAACACCAGTGTTAAAAGTACACTTTAATGTACAACAGTAAAGTGAAGACTCGGGTGCAGTCCTTATGCGAAGAATTGCAAAGAAAAAGGCACTTTTGAGACAGAAAAACTAAAAGAAAAGGTTAGAGTGGGCAAAGAAACAGACATTGGACAACGGATAATTGGCAGAGTGGTATGGATCTTAACCCCATTGAGTTTATGTGGGGCAAGCTAGACTGTATGGTCAGTTACACTTGCCTGACAAGACAGCAGCATCTGTGGCAAGTGCTACAGGAAGTGTAGGGTGAAATGTCACCCGAGTATCTGGACAAACTGACAGCTAGTATGCCAAGGATCTGCAAAGCTGTCATTACTGCATGTGGAGGATTTTTTGATGAGAACTCTTTGAAGTAGTTTAAGAAGTTCTGAAACTTTTTTCAAATTTTAATAGTAATTTTTCACATTATATGTCCTGACTATACATTGGGATCAGCCACTTTGGTGAATAAAAGTACCAATTTCTTTCCATAAGAGCAAACTATGTACATTATTCCAAACTTTGGCCGCCAGTGTAATTCTGTTGTTTTACAGCAAATAAGTCAATTTTAAAGTCCAATATTTCAGTGGTTCTTAACAGGGTCGTAGTTGGGTTCTTATGTCGGACAGCAGGGGAAATACAATATGATCACGTGGGACCTCAACATGCTGCTAACGAATGTTCAGGTATCAACACCACTCCGGCAAATTGCTGACAAGCAGCATCCCCTATAAGGGATTTTTTTATCAATTGAAATGCATTTACTTTTTCCTGTGGTGCAACTGAGCAACCTCAGAGATGTGGGTTCTGGTCCTATGGTAAACAGGAAGCATTCACGTTCACATAATGATTCAGACATTGAATTTTCGCTCTACTGATGATTAGGTTTATGGTTGGGGTTTGGGTTGGGGCATGGGTTTAGTAAAATTGCATTCTTGCAATGTCTATTCCATTAACAATAGAGTGCAACAGTCTGGTTCCAGAAGTAAAAATCTCATCAAATCTTTCCATAGACGAATTGATTTTCAACGATAGCTTAAAAAAATGTTGAAGACAGACCTACAGTGAGCTCAGAGGTTGTTTATCGATGGTATATGCTTCTGTTGAAGCCATCCGTCTGTGTTATTTCAAATTCATTGTTTAAATTGCATGTTTGATAGTGGAATTCCTGGTAAACAACTACATTACACACTGCAAGTTATTGAGTCGGTCTCCCTTTACCCTTGAACTACTTATCTAATTGTACATGGCAATAAATATAAAATATATTGTTTCTATACTTATAATCAACAACCTAAAATCAATAGTTTGATATATTCCCATTGATTTTTATCCAATTACAATCATGGGATTTTTGTACCTTTATGAAAGACGGTAAGTACACAGCGTTGAACCTTTTTCTTTTTGTCTGATTTTCAAATACTTTTTTGTCTCAAAACAAAGTTTTTTATGTTATGATTCACCTCAGAGCTGGTTGGTTTGGTTCATGGCTTATAACTCTATTGTGGAGGATTTTATGAAAAGCCTATGCAAAAATGACCTATGGGAAAAATACTTCCGGAACACAGATGATGAAAAAGTGGGAGGGGCACTGTTGCACTATATAAAGAAGACAAGATGAAATATTTGCATCATAATGATAAAGATCATAAATGAATATTTGGATTAAAAACATATGGTTGTTAAAAATATGAGATCAAGATAAATCAGCTATATCCACAAAATAGACATAACATTATAACTTGATCTACACCAAATCACACAGGTGAACTTAACTATATGTTAGTCAGAATTCTTATCTCGCATTTTTAATAAGCCATTGCTGTAGCAATGCACTATACACAGTGCATAATCCTAAATAGTCTCTAAAACAGAACAGGAATAACACTGAAAATGTGTTCTCTAAAACAATGCAGATTCCACAACACACCAAACAGTTCTGAATACTTCAGTATACAAAGATGTCTTTGTAGCTTGAGCATCAGAGATATGTTTTATTCTTCACGTAACTTGTTCAGTTTGATGTGTCTCAATGAAAATGTATACTGTTGGTGTGGTAAAGGGTATGCTTTACAGAAAAGTTGACAGACGGTGTTTGCTATACAATCCAGCAGAAAGGAAATATGGCACTTTGGCATCAGGTGCATTGTGTAATGTTTTCCATCAAGGGGAAGATGACAAAATGGGTCAGTTTATTTCCATCAGGGCCTCAGAGTTTCACGGCTGCCATAGAGGATTGCATCAAAGCTGAAGACTTGAAGAATGACATCTCAGGCTTTTTCTTTGTCAATGTACCTCTGAAGCATGTTTATTATTCATGTTTCTAATGCAACCACTTTTGTGCTTTTATGATCCCTGATGGCATTAGTGTCAGTACATTTTAATCCATTATAGGTTTTGATTTGTGATATTATCAGAAGTCAAAATAAAGTGCTTCTTGAGCTGAAATGGTACTTGGTATCTTGGGTGTCTTAAAACAAAGAACAAAGACCAAGCATCTCAATTAACAGGCTCAGATAAAGGAGAAACCAAACCCACAAAATCTTCTGGCTATACGTTTGAAAAAGTTTGCATTTTTAATGTTTACGTATAGGCTCCATTTCTTTTCTTTTGTAAGTGCTTTGCTGTAACCCACATTATAACCAAAATTATTTTTTGTGGTTGTCAACATTATGCCACAAATGCTGTCGACTGAGCTTAACTTTAAGCCCAGAATTTGTATTTTGTAATGTAAATTAATTAATTGAACTATAGAAAATGATAGGAAAGCACACATAAATAAAAGCATCAATGCAATACTATGCCACAAATAATCAAAGCATATTGATATATGGTTGTAATGGCATAGCCCTATTCTTTGTAACTAATCTAGAAATAATTAACATCATTATGAACTAAAGTTCTAGAACTATTAGTCTGTGCTGCTTGTATATTACAGACCTGTAGGTAAATTGAGACTCGTGTTGCTCAAGCACAGTAAGACTGTAAAGTACTGCAGCAAAGCTGAGAGCAGGGCACCATAACTGCAGGGCTGTTTTACACATGCACACACAACCCCAGAGAGAATGGAGGCAGAGCTGGGAAAGGTGCTGGATCAATTCTGGCACAGCTGAACCTGTCATCTTACGAGGAACAGGTTTTTCATCTGATCACACAGCACTAGGGCAGGAACGCCATTACCAAACCACTTGATTTCCTAGTGAAGTGGGGAGCTCAGTACAGTTCTGTATATGAACCAAATGCTAGATTTGATCAGAATTCAGTTCTTCAGATCACTGTAATTATCATTATAAAAACTAAAATGATACCTAAATAAAAAATATTTTCATTAACTGAAAAAAAAAACTACCTGAAACTAACTCCAAAAATTCTGTTGATATGCATATTATAAAATTAAACTTTAACAACCCGCCTTCATTAAACATCAAATGTTACAAAATAGCAATAACATTATGGCTGTGAGAAATTTTGCACTTTTAAACACATTTAAATGATATTAGTCAACACATTTGTTTCAGCCCTAGAATAATAAAAAAAACACTAAACTGATTGAAATGTTAATCATATTATAAAAAGTGTAAATTTGTATTAACATAAAAATATTAACTTAACGCTGTGTGCTGCCATGTTTGCTTTATGCCATACACTCGCACCCTGAAATCGGAGTTGAAGATTTACATTCAAGTTTCCAATTTGGAAGTCTGAATGCAAGTGGCATTCAATTTTTCAATAAAGAAGTTGGAAATTCCAACTTTTCAAATCTAATGTAACACATAAAATGCATAAAAAGGTTTTCTTGATTTTTTTATGGGCAAAAATGGATAACATTGATATCTGGGATCATTTTTGCAGGCAAGTACAGCACTCAAGAACACATCAGATCACAGTTCAGTCAGTGAAGAATTCATTGATGTTACCACTTAATTAAAAACAACAAATCTATAAACTGACATAAAAGCACAGATTTTACCTTGCACAAAGCAACCTTTCATGCATCATCTACTTGAAGAAAAATAAACATAGATTGTGTGAGTAATACATATGCCCTGCAGATATTTATTGTCTTTATTCAGTTTTTGTTCAGAGATCCTTGTCAGCAAAGATAATTCATTTTGACAGGCTTGCTTTGATTCAAACCATAAAATATCCTTCTGTCCCTTAGTCCTTTGTTTGACTTAAAAATGAGAAGTGAATGCCACATCTGTGACTAATGCTGAAATATGCTTTTGTGAGTGTGTGTGAGTGCAGAAGCATTTGCTTGGTAACAAAACATTCTTAACATTGTGCGTTTCGTTAAATTCTACTCTTTAACATTTACAAGATGAAGCACTGTGCCGTATTCGATATTCAGCTGAATAAAAATGAAAAGATGAATGCACAGCAGCATGCCTTAGAATGGGGTAGTTTGCAATTATGCAAATAGTACATTTGAGGTGGCAACTGAGGTTGCCAATAAAATTTTAGGGAAGGCCAGGGCCACCCAATGCCACTCATCTGGACATGCCCCTGAATGGCATTCCACTCTGAGCTCTTAACTGAAATTGCCATAGTAACCAAGCAGATAAGATAGGACTCTAAAGTAAGTATGCCCCCTGGAAAATATGTCCAAAAATGCGGGGCTGCACTTTTCCTAACCAAAAGAAAACACAACCATTTATTTCTCTTTAAATAAATGCTTTACAGAATAAAAAGGTTGAGAAAAACATTCAATTCAGACACTCAGAAACCAAACAACAATAGTGAAAGTGCTCCCTAGACAGCTCAGACTCACTGGCTTACCAGCATGTCAATTCGCATTGGACTATCATTACCTGTTTTTTTTTTTGTTTTGTTTTTTTCTCCTCAGGGCATTTGATAGAAGATACGGTTCTGTAATCTTTAGTAGCACGGGAATGCGTAATTCCTAAAAAGTACTGATATGACAGTTACTGGCGGGTTTAAAATCAATGAGAAACTCAGTAATTATTACATTGCCCCACATCCTCATACGAACGTGTATGTTATCACATGGCTTATTGGTACATGGTTGTGACTTCACAGATGGTGTCAGAGAATTAATTAGGATGGGGATGTATTTTTTTTGCCTTGATCTGTGCTGTCCGATGATATTATCATCCCTCCCTCTGCAGTTTTTAGCTTCTAGCAGGTGAGTAAACTTTTCTTATGGCAGCAGAGGTGGTGAGTGGTGGGGCAGTGAGGGGTAAAGCTTACCACAGAGGAAAAAGCACCACTGAGTGTGCTGGAATGAATTATTCTCTCATTATTCTTCACAATTTTCTCATGACAGAGAAAGCATGAAGCACAGAAATGATCATAAAACTATAAGCTATCACTGTATAGAGGGACACGGCTCGTAAAATTGGGACTGACATCTGTCTGTTTTGACACGTGGTTATATCTGGTTGCATTGAAGGCCCGCCTTCAATTTGGGAAATGACCAGTCATAGTTCAGAATTTTTGGTGGCATCTGGGGTGCCAAATCAAATGTAGGGGAGGCCATGGCCACCCCATGTCACCCATGTGGACATGCCCCAGAACGGCATGCCACTCTAGGAAAAGTTGCTGCAAATTTACTGCAAGTTCATGTTTCACATTTTGATATTTGCCAAAGCTTTGCCAACTGTTTGCCAATTGTGGCAAAATGTCCATTTTCACAAAGAGTTTGCTTCAAGGCTACTACTATAATGCTGCAAACTTCTGGCAAACATTTCGGGGAAAGGGTTTTGTTTGCTAAAATTAAGCTTAAATGAATGCCAAGTTTGCAAAGGATTTTATCTATCTATGCCATTCCAAATGTATTCATTTCACTCTGCATTTTTGTCATCCAAAAACACCCTAGAAAATAATTGGAGTTAGCACAGGACCGATGAGGGGAGGGCGAGAGAAAGAGAGTGGGAGAGAGGGAGATCTGCAGAGTAGAACTGTATTAGAAGTTAATGCTTCTGCTAAGCAGATCATTTGGTTCCTGAAATGAGCTGCTAAAATCCAACACATTGCAGTCTAGCTGCCTCATTACAAAGATGGTTATAAACAGGATTAATACAATCACAGCTCAATAAAAACCTGAAGCAATGTGCTCCTCTCTTCAGCAAGCCAAAACGCTAATTCTCACTGATGCAATAGGAGTGTTAGCTCATTAAACACAATGTTAATTCAAGATGATTAAACAGTAGCAATGATAAATTAGCAACGTTATTGACCCTGTTCTTAACCCAACGGTAAAACAACTCAGTAAAACAACACATATGTTTGCTCCTCTCCTAGCCTCAATGCAACACAAATGTTGCTTGCTCTGATCTGCAGCTTGGTAGAATTTACACAGAGAGGGAAATAGGGGATTGGGTGAATATCCTTTTTTGAGGATTGAAAAATAAGTAAACAAACCTCCCCACCAAAGGCATTTGCGCTGATCACATGAAAGAGACACCATGCACAGCCCAGCAAATGATTTCATTCAAGTATGTAATGTGTATATTAGACAGTCTCAGGGGATAATAAGATTACTATTTTGGATTTATAATTTATTTTTAAGTATAAACTAAATGTTTCTTTGAACATGGATGGCAGAATATTGGTTATTTTCCCTATATTCTGCAAATGGTGAAAAAAATGAATATACAGTATATAAAGTAAGCATGTGATGGTATTTGGTTTTTACGGTGTATCACTGTAATTAACATACACAATATTGTTATCATGGACATGTCAAAATACCATACATAATTCTAGTTAACCATTTAGCCAAATTGTTTTGATTTTCCTGATCGCACAGTAGTCTTTATCCCATCAGTGAATAAAGATTCACAACACTGCATGTATGCAGCACAAATTACACATGCACACTCTGATCTAAACAAACCAGCGTGGACTAGAAGCATGGTTGGAGGAATGCAGCCGACCCTATATCCGATTTCTAAAAGGGTTAAGTCAGAGGAGTGAAGTATTCTGAGTTCCATAAAAATGCTGGAATGTTGGTGGAAGATGGTTTCCCTTTGTGTAAAACATGCTGCAGAAAAGTGGCAGCGAAACACTTGACAAAGATGACCAAGAAAGTGAACTGTTGTTGCCATTTAAATTTTGCATCTTGTAGTACCAACTCAAATACAGTTGTAATCAGCTAACACAAAGTCATGTAATTAATACTAGCAATGTGGCATAAAGATGATTTCAATGTTAATTCAAGTTGGAACAAAACACAATCATATGTTGCCATGCAGTGAGAGATAAATTGCAGTTACAAATGTGTAGATAGTGCCCTCTATATATTAGCAACTGGCTTGCTATCCAGAAAAACAAGCTATTTTAGAGCAATAATACTATTGTTGTAGCCTAGTAGCTGGCTGGATAAAATTAGTCTAGCCTTACTCTAACATTAGAAGGACAAGAAAAGGTCTGTACATAATGACTATTTAAATATTAAGACATCAACAAAATGTTATATTTGTCTATAAATCTATGGTGTTGATGGTAGTTTTTTAAATGTTCAGGGCTCAATGGTTGGTATGTGCGTGAGTGTGGAAGGGTTTGCGTGGTTTACGAGGACTTTTTTTAGGTTACAAACTGGTAATTACAAGCGTATTATGCTAAAAGGTGGTTTATGAGGACATTTCTAGTACCTAATTCAAATTGCTTAAAAACATTCTAAACTTATTTTTTTGAAAATTAAAAAATGCAGAAAGTTTTTTTGAGGGTAAAATTTTGGGGTAGGGTTAGGAGGTAGAATCTATAGTTTGTACAGTATAAAAATAATTGTCCATGGACAGTCCTCATAAGTATAGCTGCACCAACATGTGTGTGTATGGGGTGGGGGGGGGTTATGATGTAATGTGTACCAATGTTCACATAAATTCTACCTCACTGGTTTGATGGCCAGTTCCACTGTGACAATTTACTCCATACAGTGTGATAATATGCCCCGCTATTGGGGAAGGTTGTCACAAAAGGTCAACATGTATTTAATTAACTTTATCTTTTCTTTTCATTCAGGGTACTAATGGTGAAAAGGTTTAATAGCTCCAATATAAGTAATTTAATTTACATGTATGCATGTGACATACACATTTAAAGCAACATAATAAGCAATCAAACTAGATCAGTATGAGCATTCCATGGGATTCAAATACAAGATTTTGACATTTCTACCATCATGCTCTCCATTTGAGCTATATTGCCATTTTTTTTTTTAAATCTTTGGGAAAAAATACATTAATTAACAAATTAATTAATACTAATTACTACTGGTTTCAACTAGGGTTGAAACGATTAGTCAACGTTATCGACAATGTCGACAATAAAATACTGTTGACAAAAATTTTAATTGTCGAATAAGTCATTTGATCTCATTTAACACAACATGGGATCATTTGAAATGCTAAAGCTGCAATTCAGCTCACACTTGATTAAGAAGAGGAAGAAAACACAGCTCACAGTCCAGACGCACTCCAAACTTTCCAAACAGATTAAGGTGATGTAGATCGCAAAGTATGAGGGAATTATAATACAAAAATAAATAATAAGTAAATATAGAAGCAAATGTAGAAGCAGTGTTGTCGTGAAATAAAATGGAATGAATCATAATATGTGTGTCACTGTGTTTATCTTATCATGAAGTAAATCGGATATTTGAGCTCTATTAAGAAGAGAGAGTTTTTTGTGAGTTAAAGATGAATCAAAGTGACAATAAAGGTGAGAAAGTAGACTTCGCCCATCATACGGCGCAAAAAAAAATTGGTTGTAGATGTGTTTTTTTTTTTTTTTTCCATTATAAATATAGAAAGTCCTTACATACATTTACTTTCGGCTATACTGCAGAAGAAAAAAATGTTATTGGAGAATGTTGAATATAATATTCAATAATGAAATATCTAAAAACATCTAAAAATCCTTAAAGCAAGAAACATTTACCTGAGAAACAACATAAAATATATTTAAACTTCCTTTCAGATAATGTATCTTGCGTATAAGTATATTATGTCTTTACTGCACTGGCAAAAGTTTAAACAAGTGAACAAATACACTTATATTCAAAATACACTCATATTCAAGATACATTCTCTAATACATTCTCTGAAAGCAAGTCTAAATATATTATATGTTGATTCTCAAGTAACTGTATATTGTTTTATGTGCTTTTAGAACATTTAAATAAAAAACAAGTCAAAAACACTTGATAACAATAGGATTTTTTGCAGTGATTTATTATTTTATTTTTTTAATTAAACCATAAAAATTCAAGAATTTGTTTTCCTTGAAACTCAGTGAATGTCAATAATAGGTATTTTTAAAAGATGATTTTGCCATCTTTTAACTTGGGGCACAAGAAGAACATTCGGTTAAGAGCTAATGATTAATCATTGGAATAATCAGCCAAATAGTTGAATAATCATTCTAATAATCATTAGATTTGTCGAGTATCAACATAATTGTTAGTTGCAGCCTTAGTTTCATCCCTTTAAAAGTTAGAAATTAATATAATATAAAAAAAATTAAATAAAAAAAATGACACCTATGCCATGAGGGATAGCTAGTATTCTGCTGTGTAAATGCAGGAGCAACGCATATGTGAAAATTAATTCACAAGAGTTTCCCCCAAGCACATTCAAGAACCATTTGGATCTCGTGAGCACCAACATAAATCACTTACGCTAGAAAGAGCAACACAGAGGTTACTGGCTAAAGCACATGCTGATATCTAGCAAAAAAAATTAAAAAAAAGAGCTGCAGCATTCATGATTTTAGTAAACTTCAGGCTTCCAAATAATTAAAATTTCATAGAGCCTTGATATTTTCCTATTCACAGGGCACACGACGCATCAGGGCACAACATTTGACTTTTATCAAAAGTAGTAACTTGCTCTACCGCTGAAATTACTTTCCTTTATGGATGATATCCCCAAATCCACTTAAGAGGTGCAAGCAGTGTTTTAGGAAGGGATTAGTGTTACATTAAAGATGAATAGTTATTAATCTTTTCTGTACTGCCCTGTATGCTCACAATATACCAAATCATTCTACATGAAGGTGAACTCCAAAAGTTAATAATTAAAGCACAAATAACTTTGTTGCTACATCTTTCCTTAATGAGAATGGATGAGGGCGGGGGCTGGCTGCTCTCTTTAGATTCAGATCTAGACAGGCAAAAGCACTTGGGATTATCTTAATTTACAACAGTGGAACAAGCATGCAATGTGAGACTGGAGTTACAGTATGGGATCACAAAAAAGCTTTGAAAGAAGTGCCATTTAAAGGTCGGAGATTTATACAGTACTTACAGGACTGAGAATGACTGGCAGACTTTTTTCAGCCATTTACTGAGACACCATGGAAACGCTATAGTAAATCTAAATGACAGTAGTATTTTCAAAGCACAGGGGAGCAGGTGTGCCTTCTGTCAACAGAAAAAAAATTGAAAAGACAAACAAAACCCAAACAAGACAAAAAAATCCTGGTGTCATCAAGATACTAAGAGCTTATAGCAGGGGGGTCTGCATCTTAATTAAGTTTCACACATTGTTTGGATTGCTTCCGGTCCAATCAAGTTTCTTGGTTGCCAGCTTTTTGAAGATCATGGCAAGCTTTAACAAAAGCAAGTCAGATCCGACAGCCAATAAAGTGTTAAATTGATCAAACGACACACAAATGTGCTATTTGTTAATGGTGTAATGCTACTCGTGCCATCATTTGCCTCCATCTCGAAGACTAATCTGAGCCACATGTACATTTGTTTAGGACAAAACATTGTTAAAGGAATACTGCAGTTCAGTCAAAATTCTGCCATTTTTAATACACCCTCATGTTGTTCCAAACCCATTGGAATTTGTTATTTTTCCTGTGGAATGCAAATGAAAAAAGTCACTATCCAGCTTTTGACATTTAATGTCAGTTAAATTTGACTAGGGGCTGTTAAGCTCCAAAAAAGGACAGAACATATTATAAAACCACATCCTCTGAAGACTTCTACCAATGTTGTTTTGGTAGCATTACAGTTTATAGAAACAGACAGTGGATAGATGCGAGTGTCGGAGGTGAATATGCATATGGGTTGTATCCACTGATATAAATATATATTTATATATACAGTATAACTGGATCGCTGATGCCATGGTAAACTGCCAGCAGGAGGTGAAGCAACCAGAATTGTTCGAGCGGCCATCTTGGTATGCCCAAACTGTTATAGAGCATGAATGACTGACATGCAAAAATGCCCTCGTTTCACAGTCTCTGATCTCCGGATATGACAGTTGCATTTCACCCCTCTAGTGACAATCAAGTTTAATGTTTAATTTGCTCATTATGGATAATAGTTGTTACGAGGTTGAAGATATACACAGATTGTGATGTCAGAGCATTCACCTGCCCCAGTGTGCAGCTTATCAGTACAGCACCAAGACCACCAAAGGAAAAAGAAAACTGTCCACAAGATCATAATTTGTAATATCTGCTTCTTTCAGGGTGACAACAAGTCCTTTCCCCCAGAGTGACAGACCAGAATTTCGAAATCGCCTTAAATGCCTAGGATTTGCCTGTTTTTATAGTAATGTGCACTCTGTAGTCATACATGGATACATGTCATAAATAGTCGTCCCCTTGGTGCCCCTAGCACGGAGTTTGGATGCGTGGCTTTCACTTCCCAACCCGTCTCGCTGGCTGGCCCGGACCATCCGACTCGGTTACGCAATTCAGTTTGCCAGGTCTCTGCCCCCTTTTGCGGGCGTCCCCTTTTCCGCAGTACACGGCGAGCATGCCAAATCCCTGCGCGCGGAAATCGCTACTTTCTTACAAAAACGCGATAGAGCCTTATGGGTTTTGACCAACATGAGAGAGAGTAAATAATGGCTGAACTATCCATTTGAGATGGAACTCTGTTGACAATGGCACCATATACACATAGTCCCCATTTGCCAAATGTTGCGGGGCATAAACAGGTCGTTCCTGTAGTCCAACAAGACACTGACCTGACTGAATCAACACTGACAGCTGATGTTTTAATCCTAAAAGCTGTAGAAGCCCTGGCCAGACACCTGCACTGTATCATAATGAATTCCCATCTCAAAGTCTTTCACTTAGATTCTCAAAAAAAAAAAAAAACAGCAGTCACTTCTGTCACATTAACATTTAAATTACCTGATCCTTGTAACAACACAAAAGGAGAAAAAATGGGGTGTGGAGGGTGCATGAGCAAGTACAGTGGTCCAATTGCACCCCATGAATCACAGCACATTAAAATGCAGTTTTTCCCTGATTAAGTGAAATGGTGCAGGGGACAACAGAGCCGCAGACAGGCCCAAATGGAGATGATTTGTTCATGTGGCCTGAAGATAAGCAAAACAGACCACTCAGCTTGTATTGTGCATACACAAACAAACACATTAACATCCTCTTTCAGCATATTCAGAGATGTCTGTATACATACACACACACACACACACATCTCCAGAGAGGGAAATTGTGAAGAAATCTTATCCGTGCTTGATATGTGAGTGGGCTGCAGTATTTAGCAATATCATCAAGGAAAAATGCATTCTTGTAACATTCTTGTAATATGAAAATATGGCTAAAAGTATGTGGACACCCGAATACCAATACCATATGCATTTTTTGAACATTTCAATTTAAAACCATGAGCATTAACAGGGAATCTGTCCTCCCTTTGCAGCTATAACACCTTCCAATCTTCTGCGAAGGCTTTGTTATATGTTGGAACATGGTTGTGGGGATTTGATCCCATTCAGATACAAGAGCATTGGTGAGGTCATGCAATGATTTTGATGTAATGGGACTGGTTGCAGTCTAGGCTTTGTGCAGGCCAATCAAGTTATTTCATGCCAGACTCAGTAAATCATTTCTTTATGGACTTTGTCCACATTGTCATTGTCAGAGGCATTGTCACACTGAAGTAGAAATAGGGCCTCCACAAACTCATACCACAAAGTTGGAAGCAAACAATTCATACCACTGTATTCTGTAGCATTACAAGTTGTCTTTACAAGAATTACTGGAATACCCAAACCTGTTCTTTAGAAGGGAGTGTCCACATACTATTATAGACATGACTTGTGTATAATTCTTACCTAAAGGTGATATCATTCTCCAAATGATGGCAGGTTCTGGTTTTCCATTGGCCAGACACATCAAAGTGACGTTGGAGCCTTCGTTCACCACCAGATCCTTTGACAAGTTCACAATCTTTGGAGGAACTGTAACAGAAACAGCAAATTCTTGTTTAAGGCCAAGAAAATAATATATTGATATCTGTTGATAATAAACATTACTTTTATCAAGAATAAAGACTGATAAATACTGCCAAAGTAAAGAAATCAATGGTCATTGCCACATAGCTTTTTATTGGATCATATATTCAACAGTAAAGACAATATAGCTAGCACTTGAAAGTTGTGAAGATAGCAAAGCAATACTCAACTTTTGATTCTCAAAAGACACTCAAAACTAAATGCTTATGAATAGCAGACACATTTGATGCCAGGATATTTGAAAACTGTAAGAAAGTATTATGTTCTTTCTCTAAAAAGTTATAATTTTCTCAATTTAACTCTCCAGTTCAGTGGTTTATCCTCAGTGGCATCAAACCTGCAACTTATAATGTGTTACCATTAGACTATACCAAACTCCAAACACAAGGGAAAAGCATTGCCAAACAGAACTGCAAAAATAATGATGTACTCAAACAGGTTTCCTGAATACACACTCTTTCTACCATTGGTTGAGCCAATGTTGCAGTGTAGAACAATGTTTTGAAAGTGTCATAGAGCCCACTATTTACGAGGGAAATCAATCTACAAACAATTTATACCGCAGCTGCTTCTGTATATTGCTGGGATCTTAGCTATTAAAAAATACACACACATATCTGGCTATTCAAACCATTTTTCCTCACTCAGATCAGACTACAAACTCTGTAAATTTTACTTTTGCTTTAAATTTGGCTATATGGTCACATTTCATATGCTCTTTGATCACAGCAAGGCTGACTCAAGGCCAGTCAGGGCCTTTTGCTAAATTTAAGGACAAAGTAACTGGGATAAAACATGAGTTGTTTTGGCCTTCTTAGGTTTTTTTTTTTTTTTAAGAATTTGCAAATAAATACTACAGAATAGACCTATAACATTTTAGTTGGGTACTATTTTTATTTGGAGCTGAAAGAAATGCAAACCAAACACAATTCAAAAGGTTGATTTATTGATTGCCTTTGCACTTTGAACACAATTTAAAGAGAGTGCAGAGCAAGCCATTAAAACGGCCTTTATGAGGACCATGCAGATCTCCAAAAACTCTCCAACTCAGCAAAACTAAAGATGTTACAAATACCTTATTTAGTTACCCTAAGGGGAATAGCTGCATAGAGTTGACATCTTCCCTTCAGGAGAGGAAATAATAGCCTAATTTGAAAAGAGTGTTAAACTTTTACTTAGTACTCATAGAGAACTTACATTAAGCTCGTAAATGGAGATTTCCAATGTGTGGCATTGCCATTTGATTACATTTCCAATAATTTACCGTATATACAGCATAATAGATTTATAATGCCATTTTGTAATTATAAAGTTTTGATATGGCATAATGTGCTGTTTTTTTCTAGAAATAATGTGTTTTTTAATAAATCTAATAAAATTTCAGATAGATTAGTTCACTTTACCCAAATTATGGGAGATTAGGGAGTGTAGCAACAATGTATTTTTTCAATGTCTGTAACTCAGTATATATTCAAATAGCTATCTGCTACAAATTAAAGTAGTTTGTTATCTATGCCTAATTGTTTTATACTTGAACAGTCATATCTTCAGTTGTTGTTAACATTGACCTTGAAGAAAACTTGAACTTAATTTGAATATCAATGTTAATCTTCAAGTTTGTTGGGGGATTTGAGAAGAATCAAGTTTGTTGAGCTATTGCTCTTGGCAAGGAGATGCAGAGAGGATGTTACACTTACTATTTTGTGTACTGAACCATGCACCACCTTAATACCTTTAGGTATTAAGACTTTTCTCTGTAAAACTGTCCTGCAACATAAAGTTCAGTTAAGTTAAAGGTCAGTTCAGTATAACATATCCAATCCCTGGAGAATATCCTGCACTTTTGCCTCTATGATGGCAAGCAAAATATGTTTGACTTTGCATTAATGGTGGAATAAAGTCCTTTAGAGGCCATTAACTCATTCCCTCCACTGTAAATGACGATTCACAACAAGTTCAAGCAGACATTCTTCTATTGGAAAAAAATTCAATGAATGCCTGCAGGCAGTTTACACTCAATATTTGTATTCTTTTCGAGATGGATTCTAGTGAATGGACACCAGTGTTGGAGAAGTTTGAATATCTAAAAGGGAGCATTTTTATTTTCCATTTTGTTTTTCAAATTTGGGTAAGCTATCCCTTTAGGTTTGTAGTGTTAATCTTTTGAATTACTTACTCCCCAACACTGATGAGAACACTGCTAAAATCAATTATCATTATAATCAGTAGCTCAAAAGTTATGTTCTCAATTAATGTAATAATAGGTGGCAATGATTATATGATCAGAAAATGCCAGTGTTGTTTGACACTACATTCTGCCATTGAAAAGAGATTTTATTTTGACACATGTACTCTATCAAGAGGTTTGGTTTTGCATTTCAAAGCTGAGACAACTTAGAGTTGAGAAAACAATGAAAGGCAGTGCCGCTGTTTTATCCTGTTTTAGCTGCTAAAGACATGTTCCTCCAGAGACACTTGCCTATAAATAAATAATTTATTATAAGCCTAAGTCTATGTCCTCTTCATAAAAATTTTATAAAAAGTTGAGTGAGAGAGAGCATATCAGCCGCATGATTTTGTGATTGTTTTGTCTACTTTTGGCTTAAAATACTGTAAATTAGCGAGGATATTCAACAGTAGCAAGTAACAATATTGTCTTGTTTAACAAAAAAATCACATAGTGCCTCAATTTTAACTTGTTTCATGGCAATGGAATTTAAAAGTTTAGTAATTAGCATGTTGAGCATTCAATCAAATAACATTTTCAGTTTTGTGACTTGTAGTCCATTTCTGTTAGTTTTGAGGTCATCTGCACTCACGAGCACATTATTAGGAAGACCATGGTCTTAATAAAGTGCCCACCATTGTCTTCTACTGTTGTAGCCCATTCACCTCAAGGTCCGACGTGTTGTGCATTCTGAGATGCTATTCTGCTCAATACAATTATACAGAGTGGTTATCTGAGTTACCATAGCCTTTCTGTCAGCTCGAATCAGTCTGGCCATTCTCCACTGACCCGTCTCATCAACAAAGCATTTCCAACTGGATGTTTTTTTGTTTTTGGCACCATTCTGAGTAAACTCTAGAGGCTGTTGTGCATGAAAATCCCAGGAGATCAGCAGTTACAGAAATACTCAAACCAGCCCATTTGGCATCAACAATCATGTCACGGTCGAAATCACTGAGATCACATTCCCCATTCTGATGGTTGATGTGAACATTAACCTAATGTCCTGAATCGTATCTGCATGATTTTATGCATTACAATGCTGCCACATGATTGGCTGATTAGACAATCGCATGAATAAGTAGGTGTACCTAATAAAGTGCTTGCTGAGTGTGGTAGTGTACTCCTCAAAGCTGACAAATGAACTATTAGCAAATATAACTGCTCATTTAAAATTCACAGTCTTTCTCTTGCAAGAAAATTGACAAAATGATGAGTGTTTGTATCTAATTAAAAGCTCTCTAGAAAGAGATTATTTATAAATATCACCTATCACAGACTAGCAAAAGCAAGTGGCAAAACATGTCTTCGGTTGTACTAACATTTGTATCATCAAGTGGTTGCTATGAAAGTGGCTTCGATTGATTAATTGCTTCCATCCATGAACAAGCTGTCAAGTGTGGTTTTGTTGGTCTGTGATGAAATCTAAAGGCTATTATCCATCTCCAAAATAAAATAATAATTAAACAAGCTCTTCAAGTAGTCCTGCCCAAACATCCTTTTTCAACAGTAAACATCAACACAGGAAATAAAATACCAATCATTTCATTGGAATTTGAAGAATTTAGCATCGTTGAATTTATGTGTACACATTTGTGAAGAAATTCATTACCTACATAATGCAAGATGGAAATAAAATACAAAAAAATGCATCAGATTTTTATCCAGCCAGCAAGAGTTATAAGCTTGAGTATCTGCAGCATACAATGCGTAATGTTTTCAGCTCACTGTTCTAAATATGGAAAGCATAAAGTAATCTTGAAAAGGTAAAAAGCATAAAAAGCTCTTTGCTATTTTAAAGCCATATACCACACAGTTCTTGAACGACTGTTTCCGAACAAAAACAGCAGAGCAGACACTTAACATGTTTTATCGACAAACTGTAACAGTCACCAATATGAAAGTTAATAAGAAGACTGTTTACAACTCCACCGTGACCCTCTGTATGACAGTCAAAGTGAGGAATGATTCTATCACTGTGTTTATGACTTGTGTCTTGGAATGATACTGCGTATCTTTGTGAGCCATATTTCTGATACAGATGGCCGGAAAGCAACTCAAAGCCATTTTCAAAGCCAATAAAGGGCTTACAATGACCAACTCTCCTTTTATATTACACAGACTGTCACACAATCAGTAAAGGAATGTGGCTGTTTGGGGATGTGTGTATATGTGTGTCTGTCTCACCCAGATTGGATTCTCCAGCCTCTGTATGAGGTAAAGCATGTTAAATTGCATTTTAATAGGGTCGTACCATCCTCTCACTTCTGATGCTGGATTTCCAAGCTTCAAAGGGATCTTCAGTTGACAGGAGGACCAATTGAATAGAAATAACTTGCCATATCGTAAGATTTGACCTTTGCTTTTCCTAGCTTTGGAAGTGGGAATACTCAGTAAGTTTTATATGGATGATCAAGTATATACTCTTACTAGCAAGGTATATCATATAAATTACATAACAACATGACATAACAAGCATTATCAGGCCATGACTTTAGATCCAACATTTTTTAATTAAAGAGCTAAGAATATTACAGACAAATTATATATCGTTCACACTTGTACACACACACTGCAGTGTCACAATGTAAGTTATGACATCATGGCATCATAGATGTCATAATGTTGATTCTTGCATGTTTTGTGACATGCTAGGTTTGAATGTGTGCAAGCGTGAATAACAGTTGAGAGTTACGTAGCAAGGCAAGAATTTCAATAAATAATGATTTAAATTTCCTACACAAAGCTTATCATATGGCTTCAGAAGACTTGGAATTTAGAGCACATATTTCATGGATTATTTTATGGTACTTTTATAGTGCTCTTTAATCCTTTTTGAACATTGTATGGAAAAGAGCAGCTTTAATGTCTACGTTGTAAGAATTGTCATTCCGAAGTGAACTCTCCCTTTAAGTTTATTCACATTTTCACATAATTAAAGCATTAACATTGACTCAATTACACTTGTCATATGGTGCATTCATGTCATGTCGGAATTCGAAGAAATCGTGATGACAAGTCGGAATTCTATGAAAGTTCAAAGTAAAAAGTACAAAGTAACAGCTAAAGTTAGTTTGCATATTTCTGTTTGAAATGGCATTTTCTTATGACATCATTACCTGGAGTGTTTTCTTTGATCTTAAACATTTTACAACAACAGATAAAATTGAATTAATGAGTTTATGTAGAGATACATATTTTGCTCTTTTAAATAAAAAAGAAATTTTGGCATTATGAGTGTTGCCACTGAAACAAACACCTTCAGAGTTTCCAAGATGTGAAAGGCACTGAGTAAAATGCCTTCTCATAATTACATTATTTAAAATTTTCAGTCGTGAACGCAGCAAAAAACAGAAATAGAGTGATCAATAAAATGTGCTGTTGCTCATTGTGGAAGCTGCTGGTTAGGGCATGGCTTAAAAAATGAAAAAATCTAGACTAATGAGGTGGCCGGTTGTTGAGATGACTAGTCAACAAAGGTAAGTTTGCACCAGCCGTTTGTAAGGTCTTACTCAAATTGGGACAAAAAGTAAACACTAGGGGCTTTGGAATTAATAGTTATTACTCTGTTCTTTTTATCTTTTCTCCCCTTTTCTCCCCAATTTGGAATGCCCAATTCCGAATGCGCTCCCCCTCCACATCTGAGAATGTCAATCCGCACATTTTATCACGTGGATTGTTGAGCACGTTACCAGGAAGATCTAGCGTGTGTGGAGGCCCACGCTATTCTCCGTGGCATCCATGCACAACTTACCACGTGCCCCACTGAGAGCGAAAACCACACATTATAGGGACCACAAGGAGGTTACTGTTACAAGGAGGGAGGTCACAGGAGCAGCATCTAAACGCAGTTTAAAAGTATTTAATCTAATAAACAAAGTACAGATGAACAGGGTAAACTCGGGAACAAAAGAAACATCCACGATGGGGGAAAAACACAGGAAAAGAGAAAACATGAACATGGGTCAAGTACAGGGTCAAAACACATAACAACTGACAAGGACAAAGCAAACAACAGGGAACTAAATACACAATGGGTAATGATGTAAATGAAAAACAGGTGAGGAACAATGGGGAATAGCTGGAGGTGATCAGAGCAGGGGATTATGGGAAGTGAAGTCCAGGGGAGAACAAATGATAGAGGCAAAACACAGAGCAGACAACAATGAATTGTAACAGTTACCCCATGTGACTCTACCATCCCTCGCTACCAAGCCAATTTGGTTCCTTAGGATACATGGCAGGAGTCACTCAGCACACCCTGGATTCGAACTCGCGACTCCAGGGGTGGTAATCAGTGTCAATAATGCTGAGCTACCAGGGCCCCCCACCAAGTCTGCAGAACAATCTTTATATGGTAGCACCATTATACAAGTTTATACAAATTCAGAAACTTTTTTCTAAAATTAATCAGGGGCAGTAAATAAATACCAATACATGAAATGGAAAGCTTGATATTTATTCAGTATATGAATATTATTATTTTTTTGTGTATGTTGAAACTTGGCATTCAGAAGGGTTAATGGGCGACACAATGGAAAATGCACTAAAGAGCCACTAAGTAAGTTATTCAGATACATTTCTCTCTTTTAAAGGTAAACAAGTGTAAATGTCAACATCATTATATGTCTACAGGATTGAAGTCATGCAAAAAAATTAGCTTACTGATCGGTCTGCCTTTTTATTGCAATCACTATTTCTTGTCGGAGGCCTTCGTAATTATTTACTTTGTAAGCTGAGTTCAAATCTAGACCCCATTTCCACTGTCAGCGACACAGAGCAACAAAGAGACAAGTTCCCATTCATTTTCAATGAGAGCAGAGTGACTTCCGGCACATGAGCGGCAGAGACAGTTTGTGGCAAGGTGGGGGTGTGGTGCGTGACACAACAAAGTTGAGAAAAGTTTAACTTTATGCAAATGATGACTGTCATTCGGGTGCAACTACCAGTGGGAGAGGAGGCTGTGGAACTCACGTCACCTGTATTTTTTCAGAAAAAAAACCCAAATTAAAAAAAGACTCCAATTATTCATGAATAATATTGGATGTGTTAATAGTCTTAGGGTAAACAGAAAGTTTTTTTGAATCTGTTTCTTTCTTCTTTTTTTTTTTTTTTGTAAAGCTGTTTGTAAGCATGTCATTCTGCTTCTGTTCTCTACATCTCACTTTCTCAGTCTTATTTTATTCCACTAGATGGCAGCAAGCACTAGAATTTTCTCTCTATCACGTCCCATCAAAATATACAGATCTAATATGTAGGTGATGTTATAACGCATTTTAGCCCTCACAATGTGCTCGTTCATAGACATTCTGTCTAATTTTCAGTTTATGGACCACCCTCATTGTTTCATTAAATATCTTGGCGTCTGAGTGGACTAGAAGCTCAATCGCAGTGTCATTAGAAAGCTGTCATCCTCTTTGCAACAATAAATATAAGTTTTATCATCAATAGTCGGAAATATAATTTTATGATGATTTGTTTAGCATGCTTTTTCCTGTTGGATGGCACATTTTGCTTTGGACATCTAAGATATAACATTGGATTATTCAGCCAAGCAACTCACAGACAAGTAAAAAATGTCTCATGTTTTAGACAATAAGGTACAAACAGATGCACTGATTTTAGATATTTGGGGCTTACAGCAGCAAAGATCAATGTATAAAAGAGACATATGTATTTGATGGCTTTCAGAAATCATATTTAATTTTGTGACTCTTTTGAAAATATTTCAAACTGTGGAATTGGGGGAACTAAATAAACACATTCCTGAGAATAAGACCTCTCATTTGATAAATGACTTATCCTTTTAAGTGCTATGTGAAAGAGTTTCGTATTCATATTAATATTTCTACCCCATTACCTCTAGGGGGCCCTAATTTGCGCCGCAAATATTTTCAGGCCTTATTTCTTTATTTTGTTTAACATAAATGCAAAAGTGGTATTGTCTGAAAACTTCAGATTCTATGCTTTCAATTTTATTTAACGCTTTAAGTGTAAACCTTTTATGCAATATAGCACCCACTGTGGACCTGCCTGTTCATAGAGTTCAAGCACTGCTGCAGAATATTCATTTTTAAGGGAAAGAGAACTGATTCCTTGTCAAATTAGAATGATATCTTTTAGGGATGTGCACAATTAATCAAGTAATAGAGTACTCATTCTGCAAATCAAATCACTAAATATCAAATATCTTAGTTTTACTGCCAGCATCGTCTGTAATCAGCATTTCAAATGCCAATATTGCTGGATGTACATTCCAACAATAACATAAGTGACATCAGAAGGAAGGCCAACAAGCTAGTGACACCAAGTGACAATGTATTTGGCGGTGTGAACGGAGCTAGTTAAATTAGTTAGTTAAATATTTAGTTGTGCACAGGTTGTAACTTGGTGCATTTACACCACAACTAGGATCAATTATAACCTAAGCACTGCCCCTGCAACTGGTTCCTGCAACTGGCCCCAAATAAATATCAAGACCCATCCCTACTTTGAATGATAATTCTGTGGAACAATGTCTTGATTTTGGATATGTCTAAAAAGCTGAACAAGGCAAATTTATTGTTTCTTCATGGCATTTCTCATAAAATGAGCTGTTGTTATTGATTTAAGTTCATTAATATTTCACACACTTATGCAGTCTTTCTCTTCGAGAATCAATAATCACAAAATCAATAGTTAAACTGCCCACAATGCCAGTGAATACACATGAAACAACACTTTGTGATTCTGTTGTGTACAAACAGTGCTTGCCTTTGACTTGTTTCTGTGTAGAGTTCATGTAACAGGCCGTGCTCTGTGATCAAAATAAACATCTACATTATGAATACACAAGCATCTAATGGTTGATGCACAGCTGCAGAAACACTGTTTGCATCCAGTGAAAATGTCAGATGATATGACATGCAAATGATGACCTCTTCAGGGGCTGATTAGCATGCAAATCTTTAATCAGGGAATGATATTTCATCTGCATACGTTCTACTGCACATTTGCTCCTTTTCGTTCCTTCAAGAAAGAGATTTTAACACAAACCAGCCTCCGACATCTCTCCGGATTTTTGCTTGGCTTTGGGGATATCCTGTGATTCCACGCTAAGGCAGGATCAAGCCCTTCTTTGTCCATCAAGGTTTGGGATGTAATCCCATCCTCTAGGTATCTGACAGAAACTAATGTAATACAAAAAACAAATGGGCTGCATTATAGATCCTTAAGGAAGGGTTTAATATATCAGCTTTAAGGCTTTTAGGAAATAGTGTTCACACATATTAGAACAAAGCAAGTGATTTTCACACTTCCCTCTTTAAGTGCATATATTTGTCAGTTTCTTCCATCACTGTTCATATAAAGTGTGTCTTCAAGAACTTTTCTAAAGATTTTGTGTTATCTTTGTGATGAAATGTGTAAATGTACTGTATGCCCCAATAATGCCACAAAATAGCCATTAACCATTTGCTACTTGCTAAGGGGAGGGGCATTCTCATTCAACAGAGCATTCGATTGGAAAAAAAAAATTGTGCAGAGCAGTATGAGTCATCAATATTTTGAGTCAATGTTTCCAGAAGAGGGCTACCATAAATATTAAAAGTGTATATCTGCAAAAGGTTGTATTTGTCAACTTTTAGGAGTACACTAGCATATAGATAGCTTTGAAGCTGAAAAACAAAAACTAAAAGGTGAGAGCAATACATAGAGATATTTTAAAATAGATGCTCAATCTGCAGCAGGCATGTTTGACACTACATCTGCAGAAAGACATTCAGAGCGCCCCATTGAAACCAACAGCTGCAAGGCAACTGGAGTCTTTCCCCTCATAAATGTGGATAGCAACAGCAGCAGCTCAGACCAGCTTTATGAAGATTAGGACAAGCTGACTTTGTTTCTCCTTGACCTTATTATGCATCAACAACTGCATGGAAGGAAACATGATGGTTCAACTGGTATTCTGACAGAGACCTCTGGAGTGTAGCTATTATTGATTAGCATTAATTAGTTGTGGTGTTAACATGGTTCGCCTCTGCAAACATGATCATAGCGCTATTCCCTCCCACGCTGACACAATGTGCATGAGTACACAAATTAATGGCAGTGCAGAAAAAAACAGATAAGACATGCCAGTTCTATTATTATTATTATTTTTAAAAAAATTTCCATCAAAATGGTTTCAGTATAATAACATTTTAATTATGTTGTTTTATGTGTTATCAGAGACAGAAAGAGACTCTATGAGACAGAAAAACAACACAAAAAAATAAAAATGGAGATGAGATGAACATCTTTGATGTTTAGAGATGATTAATGTACTCAAAAGTGGTAAAGGAGGGACATATATAATATTGTATCGAAAGATCAAAACAATAAAATATTACAGTGTGTCTAAATATAAAATATGATGATATAATTTTTGATGGTAATTGTGCTCACGTACACATGCAGATGATATCCTCTTCCTGATATCTTAAATTAGTCTTGATAACTAGAGATGTGTTATAAATCTTTCCACTCATCAAGTCAACACTTGTAAATACAACAAACGAGTGAAACAAATGACACCATGCCAGCTACAGACTACAATTAAATGCATTCATGTACAATAACATCTACTCAACTAATAGGCTACTGTTAGTGTAGACGAACCTCCACTGCTTCATTGCATCAAAAATATATGTATATATGATCATGTCGTTCAGTCTTTCACACGTTTTTTTAGATTGCCCAAAGACTTTTATTCCACAGATATTTTGGCATATTAAGTTTCTCTTCACCTGTCGCATTGTCCACAAGCAGGCTTGATGAAGCACAAACATGATACTGAAATCTGATTGGCTTGAATGGTTAAATTATGAATGCAGTAGGAGGCAAATTAAATTTTGGATGCTTTTTGAATGGAAGCTGATAACGTTGTGCCATTTGAATATCCATTTTGATTGGACAGTTTACTAATGAGGAGGGATTATGCTGTCAGCCTACTCTGGCTTTCATAACGATTATGCATATAAACATACAGTACTTTAAAGTTGCAGCATGTAACAATTTTTAGCCTTTTTTTTTGCCAATGTGTGAACAGATTGTAATGCAACTAAAAAAAATGAGCCCTTCCCAGACTTCCTAGTTTGCCTATTAAAGCCTGTAGACTGACTTTCATGTGAAGGGAGCGGGTCGGTTTTGCCAGGCAAATCCAAAGGATTTGACGTTTATGCACGTTCCCAAAAGCCTTGCCTCAGAGCTTCTCTTCCGCTATTCAACAGCGACAACAAACTGCAACACTAGGTAACGTTATCTTAAGATATGGAATCCAGCAAACGGCCGGGTCCCAGCACAACACCGACTCCAAAAAAACTCAGAGTAAGCCAAAAAATAAAAGAAACATTTATCTACTGAATCCCATCTGGCTTAGCGGGAACATGATCATGGTCGAGCAAAAACTAGAGTAAACATTGGCAGGGCATTTGATTCCTGGAGGGACCTTCATTCGGTTTTGGGGATTAATACCGACCCTGAATTGGCGTTCTTATTGAACAGGTAAGCTTACATAACTGCAAAACATGTGAAATATAGTGTCATAAGGATTGATCTGTGTCATTTTAACTAACTTGATCTTGCCTGCTAACGCTGATGAATTGCAAGCTACCTTGCTTTGTAACTTGCAAATAATTTCAACGATCTCTTTATACTAAAAGTCAGGTATACAGGATAAATTTAAGCAAATACCCTAGTTTATTGATCGTAGTACAACATATGGCATACAAAACATACAATAGTGCAACATAACATTGCTGTGCAACAGTAAACTGTCTGTTATAGTTCGGTAGTATGTAGCTGTATGTGTGTATCAGTATGCTATGGTAGCTGACAAGTAGTTTTAGTTTAGTCTTAAAGTTTGTAGTAAAACAATCATAACAGTGTAATTTTAATTATGCTACCTCATCTGTCAGCATGATGCCGGTGAATCATGTTCAGTCTCTTTGTACGTTACGTCATTGTTTTGGCCGATGCTCGCTAGCATCCATGCTAAAGCACTCAATACAATGAACCAATTTCTGGAAAATTAGACAGTAGCATAATGGCAGCATGGTCACTGTGAAAGATCCCATGTTCCACTGGTGTATGGGACTACATTTTCACTACAGTGTGCCCAACATTTTTTATGTCTTAGTTCCGAAAGTATTTTTCCCATTCTTCTTTTTTTTCCCCACAAGGATTGAAAAAAAGAAAGAAAAAAAAAAGATCCTCATTAGTGTTAAAAATTTGATGCAAAAAAATAGTTTAATTAAAATTATCTTATTATTCACTTACCCTGATGCTATCCCAGATGTGTATGACTGTATTTCTTCAGCAGAACAAAATGAAGGTTTTTTTGAAGAACAAAGAGCTCTGTCAGGTCCTTATAATGAAAGTACATGGGTGCCAGCATTTTGACGGTCCAAAAGTCTGTTCTCCTACCGTCTTTGACAGTCCAAAAAGCTCTGATGCTGTTTGAAATGGCTGAACTCTTGTGTGATGTTCATTCTTCTGTTGTAAATAAAAACCACTTCCGAATTGTCATGTGAACTCGCCGACATGCTTACATCATGTGACAGCAACTTGATGTGTCGACAGCTGGCAGGAAGCGTTTTTTAATAACGTTTTAATTATCGGTTTATTTTTTACACAAATGTATCGATTTGCTTCAGAAGACATTCATTGATCGGCTGGTGATGCATGGATTACTTTTATGCTGCCTAAATGTGACTTTAGGACCGTGAAAGTGCTGGGACTGGTTTACTTGCATTAGAAGACCTTACAGATTTCTATCTTCTTCTAATCTTTATTTGTGTTCTGCTGAAGAAAGGCAGGTATACACATCTGGGATGGCATCAGGGTAAGTGAATAATGAATAATTGTCAATTTTGGGTGAAATATTCTAATTATTACCGCCTGCGGGTCGATGAGAAGGCATTATATGGCAAGCCATTTTTACACTTAAAACACTGAAGTCCCAGGATTAATAAATTAGGCATATGTGTTATCATTTGAAAGCTTAGAATCTGAACTTTTCAGAGAACCACATCACTTTTGCATTTAGTTACAAAAAATAACAAAATAAGGCCTGATAACATTTGTGTCGCAAATCCGATTAAATTAAATTTCATAACAAAATACCATTTATTTAAATTGTGTAATAAGATAATTAAATTAATAATACAATATATATATATATATATATATATATATATATATATATATATATATATATATATATTCATTCATTCATTCATCTTCAACCGCTTATCCTGTACAGGGTCACGGGGGGCTGGAGCCTATCCCAGCTAACATTGGGCGAAAGGCGGGGTACACCCTGGACAGGTCGCCAGTCCATCGCAGGGCTATATATATATATATATATATATATATATATATATATATATATATATATATATATAATTATTATTTTTTTTTTATTTTTTTTCTATTTTATTTTTATTTTATTAAAGATCACTTGAAATTGAAACGTGTAATTTTTAATTTTTTAATTTTTATTTTTTAAATGGAGACTCGGGGCTTGTTTCTCCATTCACCTGACCTGTATTCATTGCATTTTATGTCTGCCCTGTCACTGACACGCAAGTGCTAGTCACATACAGAGGTTGCGCTACAAATATGTGACAGAATGAGTTGTAAAATTTAAATCATTGTCTTCTTTTATGCATCATATTAGTTTGTTTCCCTGACACGTAGTGTATATGATCTTGTCTAAATATAGTCAACATTTTCAGTTAGAAATGGCAAACGTGAGACTGATGAAACTAGTGTTCAATTTAATAATTTGCAGAGTTTGTGAACTTTTAAAAGTGCTGGGCACATCTGACGATCTCTCTCACGCACACACATATTGTACAGCGTGAGTACAGAGAGAGTGGATGGGCGAGATGGGAGAGTGCGAGAAGAAATACGTGGCATCAAATTATTGAAACAATATGTAAGGACAAATAAACACGTTAAAACAGATGTGCATTATCAAATACACAGAATGTATGATAGTCTTAACCAGTGGGGAGTAACGGAAAACATGTAACAGGATTACATATTTAAAATACAAAATATTAGTAACTGTATTCCACTACAATTACAATTTAAATAATTGGTAATTAGAATAGTTACATTCAAAAGTATTTTGATTACTGTAATAAAAAGCCCCATAAACACCATTTAACCCTGAAGGCTTCAGAAATGGCAGAGGCACATACAAGCATCTCTACTTAATTATAATAACTTAAGTTGTCTGCAGTGCGGATGCCATGACTAAGGTATTTGACTGCCAACGATTATTAAGGATAAGGACCTGGTAGTCAGGGATCGCCGAAGGCCTTATGCATGTTGTTACATTCGGAGAACGGGAACATAAGACGCAAGCAGGTCTTCAGGGATCATCGCCTAAGGGAGTCTGGTGGAGGGATAGCGGACATAACTTTACTTTTTAAACCATTAATGATCTTATCTCTAGCTGTTGATGTCTGTTTTAATGAGCCAAGGTCAGCACAGAGTGTTGGTGGTATAAATATTTGGCCTATAGTGATAAATCCAAGGATAAGCCCTATTCAGAGTTTATTTTTATTTATTTATTATACATGGGAACACGGTGATGTGATTTCAGCATTTACATATGATTGTATATGATTTTATTGCCTATAAATTCAACAAAATATTATTGATTTTACTGACTGATACAAATGTTTGTATTTTTATTTATTTTTTTATTTTGTCATTACAAAGAAGATTAGTCAAAACAGATGCATCATATTTCAAGATATTAACATTAACATTCATTTTTATTATTTATTTATTGAAAGAAAAAAACTGATTGATTCAAATAATCATGTCATAGTATGCTGGGGATTTCCTTGCTTGAGCTTTGTGATCTCAAAGGCTGAATATCTGTACAATTAACTTTACTGATGGGTTAATTACCTCACACAAACACATCACATATATGTGGGATTAATCAGCTATATTCACAACATAGAGTAAACATAGCATTACAAATGACATATGCACAGACAAAAAACAAATACACAAGTGAACCTGAACTAAGTTACGTGCTGAACAGAATGTATAACTTGCTTTGTGACAAGGGAAATGGGGAGTCGGGAATAGGGAATGATACGGCTAACAGAAACACAGACACAGCCAATTACACATATACCAACAAACAGAACATAGACAGGGGCCAGAAGGCAGAAAGAACAGGTTCATGGCAGTACCTTTAGAAACTGTCATCTTTTTGCACTACTGTGTACTGGTCGGCATGCACTGTCTCTCACTGTGCCTATTGTCCTGTTAAATTTTAGTAATTTATTGTACTGTCCCATACTTTTTGCACACATCTGCACATGCACATTATATAGGTATGTTATTTAGTCTGTGTAGTCTCATGTGGTTCTGTGTTTGTCCTATGTTGTTTTATGTAGCACTGGAGGAATGTTGTCTCATTTCACTGTGTGCAGTACTTGCTGTATATGGTTGAACGACAATAAAAACCACTTGACTTGATTTGACTGGACTGGACTGATGTCTGACTGGAGTGGATGGCCGCTGGACAAGGATCAGACCGAACGTGGGCAGACACTGGACAGGGATTGGACTGGACTGCCGCAGGCGAAGGGTCAGTGTGGGCAGCAGCTGCAACGGACTCAGACCCCTCCTTGAACGCTGCAGCAGAATCTGATGCAGGGATCCCTCTCCTCTTCATCCTACTCCTCCTCTTGTGAGTGGAAAGAGGGAGGCCCACAGGGGGTGCACACACTGCAGTCTGTGTGAGTCCTAATTCACCAGTATATTGATGGGGACACTGTACTGTAAAAAAGCACTGTCTATCACAGGAGACGTTAAACTGAGGTCCTGACACTCTGTGGCCATTAAAAATCCCAGGACACTTCTCATAAACATTAGGGGTATAATCCCTGTGTCCTGGCCAGAATCCCCCCCCCCCCCCCCCCCCCATTGGCCCTTATATATAGTAAATAAATATAATAGTATAAATAAAATTTAATTGCAAATTTATCATGAAGGACCCATGCACATGTTCTTTCACAGATGTCACCCTAAATCCAGTTTTTCCAAATAGTATTACAGAGACAGAGAACTCCATTACTGTATTTGTATTTGTGATGGCAGTTGAGTTTAACGCTCTTTGTCACAAGAAGTGTTTGCAAAACCACTCCCAGTGTTCATATAATACCTGCTTATAAAGGCCATTACAAACTAATTTCTCATGATAAACTTGAAGTGCATGGCTGTGACTCTGCATGTGGAGAAGCAAATTGGTTCTCTATTCAAATATGCAGTTTACACGGTAAAGACAGCGAGAGCTAAGGGCTTTCACACAATTTCCCCCTTTCTCTTTCTATCGCCCACCAGCTGCGGTTACAGTCATATGCCCAAATCAGGCATCCCATGCTTCTGTTTAGTGCTTTGTGTTCTGTTTACCTACTGCTGGTTATGGCTGTATTTCTGTTGGCATGCTATTGTCCAGGTATTGTGTGGAATCTGACCTCCATGCCGAATGGCCCTTCACTCTCTCATTTAAGGCAGTATTTAAGGCAACTTTGTTGCCAAGTCAAAAGGACAGATAACTTGAATGTGCTAAATGCTTAGAATTTAACTGACCGATTGTGCAATACAGTGTGCTAAAGTAACATATTTGAATGCTAACCGTAAGTGTTCAATTCAATCTTGCATTGAGAGTTTGATATAATACTATTAAAACTATAGTTGCACTATTTTAAAGAAAATGTGAATGGTGCTTATTGATGCTAAACTCACTATCATGATGATAGGAAGTTGTAGGCAGTTGCAAGAGTGTTGCTATGTGGATGCTGGGGTGTTCTGTTTGGTTTCAGTGCATTGTTATGGGGTTTATAATTTGTTTTACAGATTTCTATAGTGTTGCTAGGTGATCACTTACTAGTCCAAGTCAGTGAAGGAAAAGGGCCCGGAATGCAACGGTAGTAGGCGATATGACCAAAATCTTGATATGAGTAAATTTTATATCACGATAACAATATATATTGGGATATAGTATTTGTTTTTTTCCTGGTAAACTAATACAAATCGGTTAACATAATAAATAACCATGTTGTAATGCCTATTTTTGGAAAATTTTGTCAGTGAAATAAATACTTTTGTGGCAGGGTGAGCAAGAGGCTGACACATTGGGTTTGGCATCAAGCTTTGGAGAGGCATTTATTGGAAATAAAAATAAACATAAAGTGTCCAAAGGGGAATAGTGTTCATAATAAAGGGGGAATCTGGCATCTGTGAAAGGGTGGGGTAGGGTCCATAGGATTGCCCAGGCATGGGCTAGGTCAATAGGCCGTTCATGCTCCACTCCAAAGTCCACGGAGCAAGGGGCGGTGGCATCACTGGCGGCATGTCTTCCCAGGTCCATGGCAAGCATGATGGGAAGATGGCCTGGCATCTATCCCGTCAGCGGCAAAGTGAACGGTTCACCACCTGCGACTAATTAACACATCTGGGGGTCAGAGGAATGGGTTCGGCAGCACACCATCTCGTCTAGCTCCGAACCCTCCCAGCTCTGGTCCTGAGCATGCGAGGATGCCCATGTGTGCACACATGGAGATGTGAAGCCGGCTCCCCGAGAAGAGGTGCACTCTGCATTATTGAAGCATTACTCCCATCAAGTGTCAATCAGTAATGTTATGTACTGCATGCAAGCACACGTACAAGCACATTGTACGTGTACTGTACAGGACTTTTTCTTTACGGAATGTCACAAATAATAAAGTACAGGTGGCAACATTAGTTGCTGCGGTGTTCTGTGTGGTTGCTAGGATATTTATTGGTGTTTGCTAAGTGGCAAAAATCAAAAGAGTCAGTCTCTAAGTCTCTATGAAATTATTGTCCCTAAATATGTCTCGAGAATCGCCTTCAATGTAAACCTAAGGGATATTTTCACCTGTTATATTCACCAGATGAAAATCTGTTGAAAGTCTGATTGCTTAGAAAAGTACTCATGGGGGCCTGGGTAGCTCAGCAAGTAAAGAGGATGACCACACCTGGAGTCACAAGTTGGAATCCAGGACGTGCTGAGTGAATCCAGTCAGGCTATCTAAGCAACCAATTGGCCAGTTGCTAGGGTGGGTAGAGTCAAGTTGGGTTAACCTCCTTGTGGTCACTATAATGTGGCTCTTGCACTCAGTGGGGTGCGTGGTGAGTTGTGCATGGATGCCGCTTAGAAATGTATGACGCGCTAGGTCTCTGTGGTAACACACTCAACAGGCCACATGATTAGATGCGCGGATTGTCTGAGCAACTGAGATTCGTCCTCCACCACCTCAGCGAGTCACTTCGCCACCATGAACATACTCACACACTTCTTTTAAGCAGGCTGCACAATTTGAGATATCATTCATGTCTGTAGCACAAATGGGGCAGGAGGCCAAAGCATTAGAATTAGGAATGCCAGGGTTAGCAAGCACCACTAAGAATCATTTTCAGAAGTTAGACATATTCCATGCAGAAATTCACCAATTTCTCCTCATTCTTTGATCTTACGTTCAGTATAATTGATGATGTCTTGAGCAGTCTTCTCCACTAATGCATGCGTGAACTAATTTCTTCCTTTATGGATCAAAGACTTTCTCAAAACCATGTGTCAGTGAGGCTAATTAAGACAAACAAAGATTCAAACATAGCATGTAAACTAACACAAACTCAGTTAGAAGTTGAGAACTGGACCTCCCTGTATCTATTGCTGGTAATTTTCTTCTTCTCAGTGGTTAAGTTTCATGAGCAATGCATGATGTGTACACATGCAATCAAAGGCTAAACTTGTAAAGTATTGTAGAATAGATGTTGTCCAATAGTGGATTTTGCCAATACCGCTAACTAAAATGTTATAACTGATTAATCGACAGATTATGACATGCACACACATTGAAGAAACACAATTCTTAAAATAATAACATCTCAAAATCAATTTATTGTGGAACCAAATCACAATAATAATCAGAAAAAATATGATTTGATGCATAACGTGGGACTTGTAACTGTAAACAAGGTCTAAATACACTGGGGACACTTATTTTGAAATGACAGACACTTGGCCCCATTACAATACTCTATATGCTCTAAGTATTTACCAAATTAAGCTTTTTTCTAACCTATATAATCACCAGCTGAAGAGTTTGGAATAATGTACTGTAGAGACTTGCAGTTTCATAAGGAAATTGGTACTTTAATTCACCGAAGTGGCATTCAACTGATCATAAAGTATAGTCAAGACATTAATGTGTAAAAAAAATAGCACCATCACTAATTGAAAAATGTCATTTTTGATCAAATCTAGATGGGCCCCATTTCCAGCAGCCATCACTCCAACACCTTATCCTTGAGTATTCATGCTGAATTGCTAATTTGGTACTAGAAAATCACTTGCCATTATATAAAACACAGTTGAAAGCTATTTGGTTCATTAAATTAAGTTTAACATTGTCTTTGTGTTTGTTTTCGAGTTGCCACAGTATGCAATAGACTGGCATGTCTTAAGGTCAATATTAGGTCAAATATGGCAAAAAAAGAAACAGCTTTCTCTAGAAACTCATCAATCAATCAATGTTTTGAGGAATGAAGGCTATACAATGCTTGAAATTGCCAAAAAAATGAAGATTTCATAAAATGTTTACACTACAGTCTTCAAAGACAAAGGACAACTAGCTCTAACAAGGACAGAAAGAGATGTGGAAGGCCAGATGTACAACTAAACAAAAGGATAAGTACATCAGCCTCTTGTTTGAGAAAAAGACGTCTCACGTGTCCTCAGCTGACAGCTTTATTGAATTCTACCCGCTCAACACCAGTTTAATGTACAATAGTGAAGAGAAGACTCAGGGGTGCAGGTCTTATGGGAAGAATTCCAAAGAAAAAGCCACTTTTGAAACAAGAAAAGGTTTGAGTGGGCAAAGAATCACAAACATTGGACAACAGATAATTGGAAAAGAGTGTTATGGATCTTAACCCCATTTAGCTTTTGTGGGATCAGCTATACTGTAACGTGCATGAGAAGTGCCCGACAAGACAGCCACATCTATGGCAAGTGCTACAAGAAGCATGGGTAGAAATGCTGGGCTCCAGATTAAAAACATGAAGTAAACTGAAAAATTAAGGAGCCAAAAATGTAATGCTCAGCACAGAAATGCTCAATTTAGATTGCTGTTCAGGAACAAGATAGAAAGCAGAAGAAAGGGAAGACAGCTGATAACCCATTAATCAGAAGTTTAATGAACAGAATATTTTGTTGAGAAGATAAGTTTGCATTCCCTTGTATCTCAAATGTTCACACACCTTTCATAATTTTTACAAATATAAGAGACACATATTTTTTTTATTTAGTACTGCCCTTCAGAATCTACGTTACAATTAATTACATAAAGTATAGGATATGGTAGTTTGATGTCTTCTTGAGAATCAATGAATGTTTGCACCTTGTGGAATAGTTGTTTACAAGTCCTTCAATTGTCCAAAAAGTGTCAAAAGCTTGATCTCATATATATATATATATATATATATATATATATATATATATATATATATATTAGTACTGTGCAGAAGTCTTAGGCACATTCAATTTTTCACATAAATATGTCTTAAAATAGTTATTCTATATATTCTGCCTTTAGTTTATCAGTATATCAATTGTAGATTTCAACATTGCCATTGCAAATAGAACTGAATTGAAGAAGAACAAAATATGTTATGGCCCCCACAGAGCCAAGATCTCAACATTATTGAGTCAGTCTGGGATTACATGAAGAGACAGAAACAACTGAGGCAGCCAAATAGAAGAACTGTGGCAATTCTCCTAGATGCTTGGAACATCCTATCTGCCAACAACCAACAAAAAATGTGTCCAGGTGTACTTAGAAGAACTTGTACTTTAATAAAGGCAAAGGCTGTCCCACCAAATATTGATTTGGCTCTTTTTATTTTGACTAGACTTTGTATGACGTTAATTGATAAATGAAAACTGTTTATGGCATTATTTTTGAAGACACCCACAAATGCCATAAACAGTGCCTAAAACTTTTTTTGCACTGTATATATATATTATATATATATATATATATATATATATATATATATATATATATATATATTTTTTTTTTTTTTTTTTTTTTTTTTTTTTAGAAATATCACCTTTGTCTCTCTTTATGGATACCTGATGACCCAAACACAGAGACTACAAGAGTGCAAATTGAAAGAAATTCCAGTTGCAGTTTATTGTGCTACTCCAATCCCAATTAATAATTAACAGAAGGACAAAAAAGTGGTACACAATACAGGATTTTTAGTTATAAAGAAGCCCAAAATACACTTGGCACTCTTATTTTGAAATGTCTACACACCCAGATGTGAGAACACCGACATCTGATTTCCAGAGAAAGTGAATCTGATTCAAACTGCTAACCTGATCTCCTGATTTCAAACCATCAGTTCATTTCGGGTGATTCATGAAAAAGATCCAGTTAAAAAAATGTATTTGCTCACGCAGGTTTTGTTGTCGCGTATGATGTATGTGCTCATCACAACAGAACAGGGGAAAAGCGGCAGAAGGCACACTGGTTGTGCGCACTCTAAATATGTATTATATAACACACAAGATCACATCTGACGAAACCTCATTTGAATGCACACAACCCGACTGTCGCCAATGGCAACTAGATGTTAAATTACTGTTGCTATCAATTATTTTTGTCGTATTTGCGACACACACATAAATATATATATATATATATATATATATATATATATATATATATACACACATACATCAAATATATAATCTGCAACTATCAGCATAGATTTTGCAGATAGACGATAGTTCCAAAAAGCACCTATCGGCACCAATTAAACAGTAAAAACGATATATCGTCTACATCTAGAATGACTGGATACTGATTTGAAACAAATTATTTAGATACATAATGTTGGATAGAAGCCTCCTAAAACCATGGTCACCATCATTTACCAACATCTTGTGTTGGTCCTGGATTACCATTCTGGTCCTGTTTCAACATTCTAATCCTAAGGATCAACCTTCAACTCCAAGTCCAAACCCTATCCCTACCCCTAAGCAAACCCCTAAACATAGTCTCTGCCTCAGAAAGATTTGAAAGATTGTTTGTGGCATGTAACCTTGATGCCCAAAAGTACTTAAACAGCATGTAAAAACAAAAAACAAAAGTTCACGATCTTGTTTAGATGCTAGTCAGATGGCTCGTTATGTCTCAGTGGGTGCCTTGAGGCTAGAATAAACTTCACAATGTACTAGACCATTTGTCAGTTATTTAAAAGTCTAGCTATGCCAGCATAACCCAGTCACTTTCCTTATATCCATTTAATTTGACTAGTTAATAGGAATGTTATCCCAACACCAGCAAGTATGATTAATGTCCTACTTGTCAAAAAACAAGTTCAACCTAAAGGTACACAAACCCAATTTAGATGAATGCTATCTAACCTCCATCCCTGCTCCTTTCTGAAATCACCATTCCTTGGAAAAACTACCACTGGAATGAACACTCAACTATCTAGACAGAAAAGACTGTCACAAATTCAGAGAATATTACTCCATGGATTTTGCGTTGAAAGCTGGAATGCTGCAGTGTTCTAAATCTGCAGCCAGTGTACAGTACCTCCAGTCTGCACTGTTATGACTTACTGCATCACTGCACAGGAATGACACTGCCATCAATCATATTAATACTGGATCCACAAATCTGGACCAAAAAAACGCACCCTCAATGTTTTACGTAATCAGCATTAATTACATAATTATTCAATCCATTATAATACCCAATATCTTAACTGAAGTTCAAGGTGTTTGCAACCGATACGAAGCCTCTTAAAAATGCTATTATACTATACCAACACACATTACACAACCAACATTCGCTAATGCAGTCACTCATTCAACCCATTAAAATGAAACGTTTGTCATAATTTCTTCACACTCATGTCGAATTTTAATTTGTGGATGAACTATCTCTTTACGAAAGAAACCAACAGAGCATAAAACAATTCACCCGTTTCACTACAAAACTCCAAACTCACCTTGAACGATTAGGTGCACCGATGTGGTTCGAGGTCTGCTGCTTGTCTGCACTGCACAGATGTACTGGCCTTCATCTGCCAAGTCTACATCCTCGATTCTGATGGTGAACTCGTCCTGGTTAAAAGTAACCAAACTCACCCTGGGGTCTACGGACCACTTATCCTCTCCAGCATACAGTATACTCGATCTGTTCAGCCATGCTGTGTGTGTCACAAAGTCCCCTTGTGAGCAACTGCAAGAGGAAGAAAACAACAGACGCAATGTTTTATCTAAATATCAACAACTTTTACATCGCACAATAGGGTGCAACAATGCTGGCTAACTTTTTCAGCTGTCTTGGTTTTGTAATTATCTTCCCTATTCCTTTCTTTAAAAGGGATTTAATAAAAGTTGGAGAGTGTAGGGAGATCAACTTATTCACAGTGTACAATAGAGTGGCAATCACTGCCTGACTTGTCTGGTGCACTTTGTTAGCCTCGGTACTCTGGTCAATCTTTCTATGCTAGATCATGGTGGTGTGGTAGGATTTCCACTATTAAAGAGCACCTATTATGGTTTTTAGACATGACTAATTTTGTTTTTTAAGGTCTCATACAATAGATTTACATGCATCCAAGGTCAAGAAACACTTTAATTTGATCATAATTTAAATTGCTTTATTACCTTTTTTTTTCCTAGTGTCAGAATCGACTCGTTCAATGATCCGTTCTAAAGCATTCATTCTAAACTCCTCCTTTCAGGAAACCTACTCTGCTCTGATTGGTCAGATGTCTCAGTCTGTTGTGATTGGTCTACCACTTTGTGTATTGTTGGAGGGTGGGTCAAAGCTCTTCGTGAGCAGCCAATGAAGACCAGAGGTGGGTTATTTGTTACCAAATGACAGTTTAGTACAGGAAGAAGGTCTGGAATTACTAACGACTCGTTTCAGGTGTTCAGAATAATTTTTTTCTTTTGGGAGTCAGTAACTCCATTTGTCATGCACTTTGATTTTTGAAACTTCACAAACTTTTTTACATTCACAAAAAACTATATAACACACTAGATGAAAGGTAATATTTGAAAAACCATAATAGGTGCTCTTTAAACAAGTCTTTTGAACAATACATTTTAAATAATGCAGACTGGTGGCTTCAACAGAAGCATATACTGTATGTAAAACACAATTTGCAATCACTATCTGTACACTGACTGTACACTATCCCTCTTATTACATAACTAATAAATAAATAAATGGACATAAAAGGGGGCCTGGGTAGCTCAGAAAGTAAAGATGCTGACTACCACCCCTGGAGTTGCAAGTTTGAATCCAGGGTGTGCTAAGCGATTCTAGCAACGTCTCCTAAGTAACCAAATTGGCCCAGTTGCTAAGGAGGGTGGAGTCACATGGGGTAACCTCCTCGTATGATGTACGCATGATGTACAACTTTCTGAAGTGTATATTGTGCAAGACACTGAACCCCAAGTTGCTCCCAATGGCAGGCTAGCGCCTTGCATGGCAGCTCTGCTCCATTGATGTATGTGTGTGTGTGTGTGTGTGTGTGTGTGTGTGTGTGTGAAAATGGGTGATTGGGACACAGTGTAAAGCACTTTGGTAACATCTAATGTTAAAAAAAAGTGCTATATAAGTGCAGACCATTGCTCTACAAAGGTAGGTATTTTCTTTCAGGCATTAAAAAAAACACAAGGCGTATAATTATAAATGGTTTATTTTACCTTCCCTGGTCATTTATTATTCAAATTAACACACTCTCTACTTCAGGAGTTGGCATGAAAAATAAAAGAATGATAGAAAAGACTATTAATGCAAAGAGGATCCGTTTACTTTTTTTCTCCTCAAAATGTTACCTTTTACACGCTAAGTGGGTAATGATGCTGGTTTCGCCAATGGTTTGATTTCCCCATTCAGCACATAACTGAATAAAACCAGCTTTGTGACTATGATGAATGATAACTGCAGGAGTGAGATTAGCATACAGGTGCGAGATACTTTAAAATTGCTAAATTACACAAATCAAATACATGTTCCTCTCTCACTTACATTTATTCAATGTTGAATAGACATTATAAACAATCCCTAAATAAAGCAGGGAAACTGCACAAAACGCTTAACATATAAACACAAAACATAACCCCCACAACCAAGCAGATCCATCGGCAAGACTTATGTACTGCTGCTGACATGTGTACCAAGTGTATGTTAGCTGTGGTTGTTTTTACACAATAGTGAAGTTCCATCATGCAACCAAATGTTGAAAACTTTTAAACTTTTGCTATAAAGCACTCTGATGTAGGCATCCATTGACCAAAGGAAATATCAGAAAGGCGAGACTAGTTGCGCTGTGGAATTGGGAACATGGCAGACAAACTCAAAGAAACAGTTCATTCATTCCCTGTCCTCTATTATCTTTGTCTGTCAGGCTAGAAATATAATAATTGTGGCGCAAGAGCCTGGAAAGGAGTTTCAATGTTTAAGGATACATTGTCAAAAAGATACACTAGTGGCAAAAAGTTTGGAATAATGTACAGATTTTGCTGTTATGGAAAAAAAAAAATGGTACTTTTATTCACCAAAGTGGCATTCAGCTGTTCACACTGTATAGTCAGGACATTAATAATGTGAAAAATTACTATTATAATTTGAAAAAATTTAATTAAATTCAGAAATTCTTAAACTACTTACAGTCTAGCTGATCCCACAAAAGCTCAATGGGGTTAAGATCCATAACACTCTTTTCCAATTATCTGTTGTCCAATGTCAGTGTTTCTTTGCCCACTCTAACCTTTTTTTTTTTTTTTCTATTTCAAAAGTGGCTTTTTCTTTGCCATTTTTCCCATAAGGCCTGCATCCCAGAATCTTCTCTTTACTGTTGTACATGAAACTGGTGTTGAGTGGGTAGAATTACATTAAGCTGACAGCTGAGGACACGTGAGGCATCTATTTCTCAAACTAGAGATTCTGATGTACTTATCCTCTTGTTTAGTTGTACATCTGGACTTCCACATCTCCTTCTGTCCTTGTTAGAGCTAGTTGTCCTTTGTCTTTGAAGACTGTAGTGTACACCTTTGTATGAAATTTTCAGTTTCTTTGACAATTTCAAGCATTGTATAGCCTTCATTCCTCAAGCTAATGATTGACAGATGAGTTTCTAGAGAAAGCAGTTTTTTTTTTTTGTTGTTGTTGCCATATTTGACCTAATATTGACCTTAAGACATGCCACTATTGCATACTGTGGCAACTCAAAAACAAACACAAAGACAATGTTAAGCTTCATTTAACGAACCAAATAGCTTTCAACTGTGTTTTATATAATGGCAAGTGATTTTCTAGTACAAAATGAGCCATTTAGCATGATTACTCAAGGATAAGGTGTTGGAGTGATGGTTGCTGGAAATGGGGCCTGTCTAGATTTGATCAAAAATTACTTTTTTAAAATAGTGATGGTGCTGTTTTTTTTACATAAGTAATGTCCTGACTATACAATGTGATCAGTTGAATGCCACTTTGGTGAATGAAAGTTCCTTCTGCTGTTTCCTTTTGAAACAGCAAAATATGTACATTATTCCAAACATTTGGCCACCATCAATATGTGTATATTTTAGCCTTTCTATGGTATTCCGCAATTTTTTATTTAAATACATTTTCCTTATTTAATAAATATGGTTTCCTTTATCTGAGCAGTACAGACTTTTCCTCCATTTTTATATATATAAAAAAAAAAAAAAAAAAAGAGAGAAATTAGGCTTGATTCTATAAGTTCTATAAGAGACACTAAAACATCATCAGTGCAAAATATACACACCAACTCACACACAAACACACTTACACACACAAATAAATGAACTGGAAAGACTTTAACACAGAGCTTTGCTTTTTACATTTGTTGAAAAATAAATAAATAAATATATCACACACACAGAACCAGGGCATCAATAAGTGTATTGTAGCTCTACAGACATATTCTGTGTCTTCTCTTTGAAACATCATGGTCAGGTTTGATTACAAACATAATTACATTAACTGCAAAAACTGACACTTCAAATCAATTTTAAATTGCTAAACTGACAAAAAATAGTTTGACAATGTCTAAAAATGTATGGAAATGCACATCTTGTGATAAAATATAAAGTTACGTTACAACAAGCCACCAGACTACACTGAAGCTGGCTATAGCTAGCTGCTGCAGATACTGACATGACATTGGTTTCAAGTTACGTTATTTATATGTTGTTCACCAGATGGCAGCAATCTGCCACCAATTTATGTCACAATCTCATATTTTCTTCATGTTTCAACTTATTGAAGTGTTTTTTTTTATTATTATTTGCAATTTGTATATGCAAATTGATGGTAAAATTGAAAAATATTACATTTAAAAAATGTAAATAAGATAAAAATAGTTCTTACTTCAAAGAAGAATAAATTGTATCATTATCATCATCATCATCATCATCATCATCAAAAAAAAAAAAAAGTTACACATCCGACCCTTCCGTTCTAAAATTACCACGAATACCAAAGGGATGGTATTTTTCAATACCATTGTAGGGTTAGATAGCCATCTCTATCTATGACTGCTTCTTCCTTCTGTGGTACACGCCTTTAAAATGGACCTTTTGCACTCACATGCGTCAAATGCTGCATCTGAGCTCTCCAGTTAGATAGCCATCTCTACCTGTGACTGCTTCTTCCCTATGTAGTACCCGCCATTCAGATGTACCTTTTGCACTACCATGCGTCAAACGCTCTGTCTGAGGTCACCCTAGTGTGTAAGAGCCCTGAGTCAAAGAGAGAGACTCAAGTTGATTGGCTACCCAATAACAAGTCAGAGGACCAATAAGCTTACACAATTCAAGTAGATTGGCTTAACATGTCAAATGTGAGCAAGCCGATTGGCTAACAGATTACAAGTCTATGAACCTATCTTTAGCTGCATGGCTGAACTTTGGTCATTTCATCACTGAGAAGGTTTTATCGCAGACTTGGTAGCACCAAACAGCACAAGATACTTCATGAATGGACATGGAGTGGCTGTATTCCTTGGACAGAATATCCCACTAGAGGTCGTATTAAGCTTTTTTGAAAGGAAAAAGAGAGAGTGCACTCCCACAAATTTAATATAAAATTGTGCAGAATATTTAAAATTTGTGTAAGCATAAAGTTCATATTGGGGTTTTGCATCTCTTGTTATCTGGCATCCATGGGCATGTTCAAAGCTCCTGAAGGTGCATTTGGTCCCAATACAAGATAACTGAAATTTCAAATTAAAAAAAATATTTAATTGTGGCCCATGGGCCATAGTTTGCCCATGTCTGGTCTAGCAATTATTTTGAAAAACTAGCTAGCTACACTACAAGTTACTAACAGAAAGTTGATAAATTGAAGCTATTTAATGGGATAACATCCTTTAAATAGTTATCAAATTAAGAAAAAAAATAAACAAAACTAATAAGAACTAAACAACACTGAATTGAAAACATTCAATAAAAAAGCAGTATTAACAATACTTGAGAGAGAAGACATTCTTAGCATGTTTGATGGCTGACTTTGCTTGTTTGGTAGACTGTGTGATACAATGCCACATAAAAACAAAGATGCAGTGTTGTGTCATATTGGAAAGATTAGCTTGTTTATAGAAAAGCTACACTATTTTGGAAACAGCTGAGGTACTAAAATGTTAATAATTAATGTTGTAAATTTAGCAGCATCACTACTATTGGTGAGATAGTCCCATTTACAGCAAGAATGATAACTATAACGTCACCAAGGAACAATATTGTTTGGATCACTTTGAGAGCAACTTTCTTCCAGCTGATGAATGATAAAAACATTGGCATCCAATCAAAATCCATCCAAAGTTAAAGGGCTTGAGCTACAACATGCTCTCATCATTTCATTCAAAATAACACATTCCAGCACTGGATCAGCACTTATTATAGCACAGGCAAACAAAATTGGAACTCCTGCTCCTGAACTGGCAAAGTTCTTCTTTTACATTTCTCTTCAATATTAACGTAGATGAGATAATGAAAAGCTAACGCAAGCTGGTCCCAAAAATTACCTCAGGTATCCAGCGCTAATGTCAACAATACTGTCTTGCCTCCTTTGAAGTTGTATCCGTCTGTTTTTCTTTTGGTTTCTTTGTGATATGTAAAGCAGTAGCAGTTCATCTGCATCCATTTTCTTGACTGTGAACATAACTGCAGCATGCACATATAATAAGCAGACCATTAGCGTCCGTTGGTGTGGACGCTAATATAGTTATCATTACAGTTATAGTTTTCATTCTTGGTGTAAATGGGCCTTTACCCCTAAAAGTAACCAAAGAACCACTTTGTAATACCAACTCAACCATTAGCATTAGCATGAGTGCTAAGAGCAATGTTTCCTAGTAACATTACCAGGAAGTAATACCACCATATCCCTTTTAGACCAAAGCACTAGGATTCATCAATTCTGATAAATTCAAATATTTATTAACATTTATTCAGAGTTCTTATTCAAATATTCCCCCTGGTACTGCACGTCGGAAGCTAGCACCTGTTTTGTGAGCGAGAGACAAGAACTAATCTGAACTAGTGCAGATGTATTCCCTAGATATTAAGCAAAGAAGAGCAACATGGCTAGACATCGATCAAAACCGCACAATGGTACTGCAGATTGGGCTTTTTAAATTCAGTGACCCCAGGATAATATTTAAAGCTAAGCTGGCTGGCGGGGGAAACAACCCAGTATTAGAGTACTTAAAACTTAAAGACAACGTCATCTCTCTTTATTATGGAATGGATACAATGGAATTAAATGCTAATTACATGCAGACCTTCCATAAATGAGGACATGCTGTATCTAATCACAGCTATTCCTATCACTTAGCAGTAGAGGCCAAAATAGGGCCTCTTCATATACTGTAGTACTATTAAAATAAAATGCAATCATGCGCTTAATTAATTACTTGCCTGATTAACCATTTAATAAAACGCAGGGACAATTTTCAAGCAGTCTCTGTTTTATCTTGGGTGGCATCACAGCCCAGAAAAATCTTTGTAGCACATTTGAATAATAGGCGTTCAATGCTCATTAAATCCCATTATGGTCATAATGCCGTCCAAGCTCTTTTAGTCAATTTAGTTGAGGTGCTGCACTGAGCTACTTTAGCTTCTAGAGGGCAACATCCAAAGCACCAGGGACAGAGGTAAATGTGGTTCTTTGTGTCTTTTTACTCTCAGCAGGCAGGCATAGGAATGAAGGAAGAAGCAAAGGTGTTAATTTTCACAGGAGTGGAGCCTCCACTTTGTCTTATAATAGACTAAATGAGAACATTGGAGATCGGCGGAGAGCTCAAGCTTTTCTCAGTGGACAGACACTGCAGGGCATCCTGCATGGAAATATTAACACCCCCCCTCCTCCCCCCATCCCCCCATTTGTCTTCCTTGTGCGCCTTTATTTAATTTATTTATTGATATCCAGGCATCACTCTGTCTTCGGCCCAGCCTGAGAACGAACTAGTGAATCAAGCATTCATCATATACCTTAATAAATGTCTCCGTAGATGGATTTAACAAGAAACAAGTCTGAGGCAGATTTCGCCACCCATAACAGCAGAAGTAGACAGGATGGCTGGTGTGTAATATGCAAGGTTGCCGAGCAGGGTAAAAAAACCACACTCAAGGGCATTTAAAGTTAAAACCAAACCAAATGCAGCTGTTGTGTAGGTAATTGAACAAAACCCTGATGAAACAGTTTATGGGATCAAAGAGCAAAGCTCTTGCTCATTCGTCATGTAGACACGGATGATATGGTAAATAATACAGGAACGCTGCTGTAAAAATAGGCTTTGCTGTACAAGGCTGGTGTGCTTGTAAGTATATACGGATAGATGTGCGTGGGCTAGACATTGTGTTTAATGGGATAGTTCACCCAAAAATGAAACTTTGTCATCATTTAGGCTACTAAACCTCGTGTCATTCCAAAACCATATGCTTTAATTTTCTGTGGCACCCAAAAGAAGAAATTTAAGTCATAACCAGTCATAACTAATAATCTCCAGCCTTGTCCAGTTACTATGCACATGAGAAATAATACTGTTTTGGTGCCAATTTGCATGCATTTTTTTAAATCTAAAAGCAAACACAGGCAAGAATTTATTTTCAAAAATGTTTACTTTTGTGTTACACAGAAAAAAATATCATACAGGTTTTGAAACACATGAGGTTAAGTCAATAATGACAAAGTTTTCAGTTTTGGATGAAAAAAAACTTTTCTCAGGGTGATACCTTTTTGGTGATTTTACACTATTTGTTGAGCTACAATTCTGAATTTGAATAGCTTTTCCATAAAACACTGCACATTGTATTAGCCCATTGGTGAAAAAAGTGAGGCTCATCCAATCAGTCTTAACCTTGAGCAGTCAGGATCTTCTAGAAACCTGTAGCACTACATCGCCAGGCACTAGAGCATGTCTGAGCTGAATGTTCCTCCCGCCACACTGAATCAGTACAATGCAACAAATACATAAATTAATAAATAACTCTGCCTTATATTCCCTTATCAGAGAAGAGCAGACAGCAAACCAATTTAATCCAAATAAAGTGTCTACCCTTTCAGCACAATGAAAAGCATCCAAGGGCGGGGAAAATTAAGCATGCCGAGTAAACAGGCACAGCCCTCACCCATTTTTTGCCCTGACACCCGAATGCATGCGCTTTATGAAAAAACATAACCATTTTACCGTTGTCATTATGTGATGTACAACTACTCTCATCATGGGGTTAATGTTTAATGCTATGTCTTTGACATCCCGTTCATGTAGCTCAACTTATCCAAACTTAGCTCATCCAAAACATTGTGCCTGCAATGCAGAGAACATGGATTTGATTCCCGGGGAACACAAACTGATAATAAATATATACCTGAACTGTCACTTTGGATAAAAGCACCTGCCAAATGCATGAATGTAAATGTAATCTAGTTCTGAGAACAATGAATGTTTTTGAGATCAAGGAATGTTATTTTATTTATTTTTATTATTATTACTTTGGAAATTCACTCTTTGAACAAGGGCTGTTAATTTAATGTTTATTTAACATCATATATATATATATATATATATATATATATATATATGATGTTAACTCAATTGTACACACTATAAAATCAAATTAGCTGACCTTACTTAAATTTTTCAAGGCAATCGGTTTGCAAGAAAACATAATTATTTGGCTCAAGTAAACTGAACTTAATTTTTTTTACTAATGCTAACTAGTTACAAGTAAGCTTAACTCATCTGTGATTAAAGTATCATTGCACTGAATTAATTATTAAATTGGTTTATACAGTATAAGGGAAATTATGACTAGACTCAAAGTTAGCAATATGGCACACCGGACACTACTCAGTACTTCTTAGTGCACATAAATCTGCACTTTCGTAAAGTACAATTGAGTTAAGACGAATGGCTTAAACTTAGCAGGCTCTAAATTCACCACAGGCAACATTAATCACACTGATGATGACAGCAAAAATCTAAATTATCAATCAGCTACAACAATACAAAACAATAGTCCTAAGAATTAAAACTAAATACATTAAACAAACAAAAAAATAAGGATAAGGCTCCTATTTCTTAACCTTTCCTTGTGTTTCCTTGTTTTCTGTGTCCTTGTGTTTTCTGTGTTTGTCTTTTATTATTCCCTGTTTGTTTGTGATTGTGGTTTATTCCCGGCATGGCACTCCCCTTGGCTCCTCCTCCTCCTCCTCCTGATTGTATCAGCCAACTCACCTGTTCCTCATCTTCTCATCAGCCTGCTAGTACTTAAACCCTGGTTCTTCAGTCACTCTTCGCTTCACAGTCAGTGAGTGTGGAACTAATGTTTAGGCTGCCTAGCTATTGTTGCACAGATATACCTACCTAGAGTTTTGCCTTTTGTATGTATATCTCTCCTATATACTGGACCTCAGCCACTCATTTTCGCCAGCTCATTTTCCACTTCCTTTTCTACAAACATCTTGAAATAAACCCACTGAACCAACTTCCTTCTCTGTGTATGTGTTCTTCTTTTGAGTCCAGAACTGTCATTGGTTATAACAGTTATGCACATTTTACTCCCCAATTCTCATTACCGCAACCCCAAAAAAGATGGTCATTATGATATTCTCATTATTGCTACTACTAATGTGGAAAAAAAATAATTGTCTCAAGTATTTATAATGTATTTTTTTGTATTTTTTTTATTGGATAATCAATTGACAACTGCACAAAAAAAAAGTTTTGGTAATAAGAATCATCATTGATGTAATTACAATTGTAATTGTAAAATGTATGGACATGTTACTATAATGATAATTGGGGTGTACAATGTGTTTAAAGGATTTATTAATCAGCATATCATGTAAATAATTAATTTTTTATCGATTGATAGCCCTAGTTTGAACATTACAGGCTATCCTTTGGTGTGAATGACATTTTGTTTCTGCATGATGCATTCTAGTTTCAGTTCTAACTCTATTTCAGCTAGCAGTGCATCAACCGTATCCCGCTTTACTCATGGACAAAATATATATCAGGTATCGGACCCAGTGCGCATTTGAAAATAAATCTTTCAGCAACCCCTCTGGCTGCCATGTGACATGAACAAGAGAGGGCCTTTATAATTAACTTACTTTGAGAGAAGGATTGATTTGGCATTGAATCTCTATAGAGAAAAAATGCTATAATATATAACACTGGATTACCTCCAAATAACATTACTGTCAGGGATTTAGAGTACAGCCATAAGAGAATGTTGCTGCTTTACTTGGATGGAAAGAATGTATTGATTTTTTTCCAAACACACACACAACGAAACTGAAGCATAGTATGAGAGGCAGGGGGCTGTATACACTGTCAACACAGACAGATGAACAACTTGATTGTTTTCATGTTTTCTCAAGTACAATGCTGGATATACTGTGTACACATTTCATTCCCAAGGGTCGCGAGGGTCTATGCTCCATCTCTCCTTTAACTTCAGATTTAAAGTGCTAACTCATTCCTCATTGACTCTTTTTATATGCATACTGAGACTGATCAAGTTATTTTCATTCATTCAAACATCTTCTGAAGTGCACAAAGTGCTAATAAATTATTTTATTAGTAGCTTTAAATGCAGTCAAACACTGAAATTAAAACTTCACAGCTCTGAAATACAATGGTGAGAAATCGCAAGAGCTTCCACTCAAACTTGCCTAAGAACAAAATGTTCCACAGAGCGAGAGCACTTTGTCATATTGCACTCATAGCTTCCGTTTATAACAGATTTATTTTGCGCTGTTAGACATTAGTTTGCTAATTTTAAACCCTAAACACTGCCTCGCATGGTGAGTCTCTTAGCCTCTTGGCTGGTTCTTGAGGTGAATGAATTTTACAATGCTCTTTTTACAAAAGTCCATAATTCAACCACAGACTAAAATAAAATCACTTTATTAGAAACTGTATTACAAAATATTAAGCATTTCAGACTCATGCGCTTTAAAATTCAAAAGTTCACTTTTAAAGAACATCTCAAAAGTGAAATTGAAAATACAACCTTAAAAAAAATCCTTGATCTTTTGCAACAAAACTGTTTGCTGTACTACATACAGTACATTAAACATACATTTCATAACTTAAAACGTCCTCATTAGTCAAAAAAAACAAACATTTATTGCAACTAGGCTGTAAATTTGGCCCATTCTGAAATCTGTTTTTGTGATGTCACAACCATAAAAAAAGATATGAATGTCCACATTTAAGCCTCAATGACAACCATTGGTGTTGAGCAACTTGGCCCACCCAGTAACAGTAAAATAATAAGGAACAAGTAGGATAGAGATTTTTCTTCCTGCATCACTAACAATAAGAAATTAATATAAAAAATATTTATAAATAAATAAATTAGGGTCCATTTTGATTACATTTTGATATTTGAATGATGAACTGTAACAGTTTTGTAAACTGAAAAATATGTATGGTTAGCATGTAACCTTTAAACCTACATGTGGACTAAGAAAGCTGTTTGAGAATCAGCCAGAATCCTGTTTTAAATTCCAATAAATTAAAATATCAACCTGGTCTCATAGACTCTATATACATTTTTACAAACTGACTTGTACATGCCACTTTCTGTATTTTTCACTATATTACTCATCCCCCACTATGTTATGATATCAAAACACTTTTTATTTAATGCATGATTTGAGAAGCGAAACATTTTAACACTTGTATTACAGACCCACCTACATATACACACTTATTCCTCTATAATAAGCTTTCTTGGTAGCTCACTTGATAGAGCATTGAACATTGAGCTTGATGACCACAGTTCAAGTCCAGCCAATGACGTGTGAAAGTGGCATAGAAGTGACACAAAATGATGTGGTTGCTTCAGATAATGTGTGTTTTCTTTTTTTCTTTCGAATTTGCATTTTAAAACACTTTCGGTTAAGGTTAGGTGTTGGTTTAGCGTAAGGATGTCTGTTTTGTTAAACTCTCATTTATCTTTTCAGTCACTATTGGTTAGGTTTAGGGTAAAGTTTTAGGTTAGGGAGGTCCATTTTACTTATTAAAACCTCAATTACAATTCAACTTAAAAACCTCATCTGATTACAATATCATTTAGCTCGGTTTTGGCACCCCCCACTAACCATGTAATGTAGCACGTAATTTCAGAAAAAAATTTGAAATACTCACGTAAATTTCATGAGACCAGGCTGGAAAATATAATGACTACATCTCAGCTCTAAATTGCAAAATGATCACATTTATGTGGCACACATAAGCGAAGCATTCAGTGTGAAGTATTCATCAGGGTATATGTCCCAGTTTTAAAATCAGCACATGCTGTCTCAGAGGGTATGAGGAGTTGCGTGTTATCTGTGTACTTATGCTCTCTCTGGGCTTTGAAAAAGCCATTGGAACAACTGTTATGGGAATTGGAGCCCTTTTCCCATCAATCTGGGCTGAGTAAAAACAATTGGCATTGTTAGGGCTCACTGCTGTGACAGTTCTCTGTGCAAACACTCGCACACACACATACACAATTTCTATCTTGTTGTTTGCGCTTTTGTCCTTCTCTCTCTCCCCCCTCCTCACTCACATTGCGATGAAAGCGATATGAGGGGCTGTACTATTTGATATGATTTTCTGTGCACTCAAGTTGCAGTAATGGCAGTCAGGCTGAACCAAGCTGTGCGGAGCAAATCACCTCTCTGCCGGTCTGTCCAACACAAGGCCAAACCACCACAGGTCTCCTTCCAGGCCAGGCGTTCCATCCATCCTGATGTTTGTAAACCTTTGCAGATTTAGGGGCTGAATTAGTAACATGTAGGTCTAAATAAGTTATAGGTGAAGAGATAAAAGTTCAAATTCTTTTCTATCATAGTTTAATGTGCTAAGTCAACAATAAGTAAGCCATTCGTAGTCTAACTTCCTAAAGAATCCCAACCAACCCCACACTGCAACACTGGCTCAACCCAATAGTATTTATTTGGGACGGGACTATCTGTTAGTCTGACAAATAAAAAACGGAGAGTGTTTGGGAAACCTGTTTAAAAGCACCCAATTTTGTTGCAATTATATTGGGTGATGCTACAGTAGTGGGGCAGAAATGTCACCATTATAGGAAGATTAATGAACAAACGTCTCATTCTCATTGAGGTTACAACAGTAACCAAGACATTCCCTCTCTGTCACTCACTCAACATTTGGTCGATGTAGTGACACTAGTGGTCCCTATACAAAATGCCACAACCAGCTGAACTGTTTTATGTGGACTGGCAGTGCAGGTGCAGGCAGGCCACTGCGTGCCTAGTAGCGAGTGCACTCTGCCCCATGTAACCTTCCCAATGCTCCATGAATGTCACAAGGTTCCTTGTAGGCATCACCCTGTGGGGAGGGGGGGGGGGGGGGGGGGCGTACTTACAATGGGAACAGGCCGCGACAGCCGCTTCGGCCTTTTCTCTTCTTTTTCTTCTGCAAAAAATTTAAAATCATTCAGCTGGGGCCAGATGTATTCACGTCAGAGAAGGTGTTCTTTTTCCCAAGGGGAAAAGACCGCGGAGACCACATCCTGCCCGAAGGGGAGGTGAAACATGTGGAGAATACTTCACATGGACTTACCAACCGTACATATGGGGGACAGGTGCTGTGTGCAAGCGGTACACCCGGCCAGCTGCCCGCAAACTTACCTGTTCATACCTGCCAACACACGGGATGAAACTGGCTCAACCTGGAGATTACAAAATCTCGCAAAGGTATTGGGTGTCGTATTGGGAACCCTGCCAGCAGAAATGCAAGGTCCGTCCAAGGGCTGACAGTCAAGCGATGCGTACCACGGTACCATCCCCATCTCGGGACTCGAGTCTGAAGCCAGGTCTGTGAAACTCGTGTTTCACACACCTGCGGATGGGGCCTTGTGGTGGGGCAGAGCAGGAACTGCTACATTGATGAGCCTCACGTCCCCAACCCATGGGTGTGCTGAGAAAAACACTAGAGCATTTACCTCCATCTGCATACCGTAGGACCGGTCAACGACGGGGGAGGAAGCTAAGCGTCCTCATGGCTCGTCCCAACCACCTGAGCATGGGTCGGAAGATGGAGTGCGTCAACTTCCTGTGGGAGGCTCTACGCTGAGGCCGAGCTGTCTGCTCGGGCTGTAGTGGAGCCGGTGCCACCGCAGGTGGATGGCCCTCGGCGATGAACAGACAGGGTACTGGATCTCGACTGCCTGTAGGTGGAGGGGAATCATGCTGGGGCAGGATGCACCCCTATCTGCTTCTCGACTGCCAAGAACTGCTGTGGCAAAGTCCTCGGCCGTCTCACTGAACAGGCCACCTTAGTAGATGGGGGCGTCAAAAAGGCGACATCGCCCATCTCCACAGGTGGCACTCTTGGACCATCATAGTGGACATCGCTTGCCTGAGAGCCTGCGCCGTGGCCTCCATTGCCTGTAGGTCGTAGCGCCAGGTGGCAGAGAACAGGTGCACTGCAATCGCCTGCTCCATGTACCCCCTGGCCGCCCCACCGTTGAGGGTAATGAGAGTGGAGGAACACAGAAGCTGGGTCCGGGCAGTAAAAGGTACCATGACTTTGTGAATTCCTCATGCACCTCCGGGGGGAATGGAGCTGGGGCAGAGCGCGGCTGTGAGTGGCACTCTGATCCCAGGAACCAGTCATCGAGCTGCAAGCCTCAGGCTGGGCGACCACAACCAAGCAGCTCAGTGAGGACGAACCGGGTTCGCCTCGAGTGGGGGACTTGAGACAGCGATCGTGGACAGCACCCTTTATTTTTTTAGGAAATGCACATAAATGGAAAGGCATATTTAAAAAGACACTCTCCATAAGTGCTCACTCTTTTAGAGAAAATACACACCTCCATTTCTCTTCAGGTGTGGCTGCTGAAGTGCCATTCTCTGTGTGAGAAAGGGAGAACCCGCTGTAATGCACCGTATATCCAATAGCAGTTTTTACACTTTTGCTTTCAGAGGTGCATGGAACGCTGGTGGATTTCTTCAACAATGCTTGGCTCCAAAGAACAAATCTGAATGAGTGGTTGCAAGCTGGCTCCTTTTATACCCATATGTCCGGGGGATTGGCATGCAAAATCCACTTGCCAATTTTCTGTGGCCTTTTCTCAGTCAAATATCAGTTTGTGGATCCCAAGGGCGACCCCTAGTGTCACTACATCAACACAACTTTGAGTGAGTGACATATAGGGAACCTGGAATATTATTTTAAGTAGATACTTTGATTGGCCACCTTAGAACATTGCTTTTTACTGCAACAGGCATACAGTAGTGTTGGGTTTGAATCCACCTTAGTTGAGTCCAAGTCAAGTCTGAGTCTTTAAACAATCGAGTCCGAGTCCAGAAGGGGCCGAGTCGGACTCAAGACCGAGTCTATAACAGGCAGAGTGGAGTCTGAAAGACAGTTCAAGAATTTGAATTAAAACTGTAACTGTAAACTCAACATCAGTATTTTAAGCTTATTTTAACCTTCACAACTAAGAAAAACTATTTGTAAATATAAATGCAAAGTATCCTGCTGAACAAATTTCAAAGTTGTTTCAGAATTAAAGCACATGCTTCAGGTGTATGAAGATAAAACTGTCCTTCAACACACTTCTTGTTGCGTTCTGTTGACATTTCAGTCATTTGTTGCTTTTCCCCTCCACTCAAACATACACCAAAGAAAGTGAAAGCTATGTTATTCATTACAACCAGAGTTATTATTATTTAGAATTTTTTTTAGTTTTTATTTCTAAATAAAAAAATAGTAAATAGCTAAATGGTAAGTGTGAGTCTGATCAAATGTGTTCTGACTTACAGAGTTGGGGAACTAACTTTTTAAAGTGTACTTATGTTACTGATATTTCTGGATGAGAGTGGCAGAGCACATCTGGTGAATGGCGATCTCTTTCCCACACACACATACAGTGCGGTCGAGGGAGAGAGAGAGAGAAAATACTTTGAAAGAGTGTGTGCTGCTGCTTTCATACAGAATAATCACGTGGAAGGACATATACACATGAAAACTGATGCGTAGGACATGTCTGGGGAAAAGAGGACGTATGGTCACCCTATGTTACATTATTATTTTGTTTGTTTTTCATTGCATCACAAATACCATGGACTCGGCCGGACTCTGAAAAAAATCGCAAATAAGGCTCGAGTCCATGTCAAGTCAGAGTAAAAATGCATCCAAGTCTGTGACAAGTCCAAATCCATTAAAATTGGACTTGTGAACTCAAGTTCCCCAACTTTTTAGCACAACATGAATATCTTGTCCTTCTAATAGTCATTTCAGTTTAACTGGAAAAGAGCATTGGAAAATATTTTGGTATTACCATCTATTAATTCCCCAAGGCAATGCTGCCTGGCAGTGAACAAGAGGTATTATTATACTGGCCTGGACAAACAAAAAATCTCTCCGGCAGTCTCTGCAATTAACACTAATTGAGCAATAGAGTAATGCAAATTAATCAACAAGTAATAGGTAGACTTAAAAACATGACCATGTGGCACAAGAACGAGACATTTCCAGTCCACCGTGAACCTTGACAAGCCCAAACACGCGTTAATTTACCACACAAACTAACAATTGTCCACTAATTGCATCTTTAAAAAAGCATGACAATCACCTTGTTACAGTCCATGGCACAAACCAAAATTAGATACAAGCGAAACTACAACTGTGCAATTAATGAAGAATTAAATAATCATTTGGATTTGCTTTGGTGAAAACAAAGTGTGACAGGTTCCCAGTGTGTTTAAACTGATCTGAAGTCGGTGAAGCTCTCTGGTGCACGATGCAGGAGGATTACAGTTTCGTTGAAAATCACCTTGTCTTTTGGAGTAGTGTTGTGCAAATGAAGGTGCCCTTTGCAAATAAAACCCATTAGAATTTCAAAGTCATTGAGCCTCTGCTGGAGAGGGTGACAGAGCTTGGATTCACAAGCTCTCTCCTTCTCATTACCCGTGTCGCTCTGATGAACAAGGGCAGTCATTAGGGAATATCTGACAATTAACATTCAGCTCATTTCATAACTCACACAGAGGACAGCTTTTTCCATCCTGTTTTAGGAGTCTTTCAAGTGAGATACCTCTTATTTGGTCTTCACGGTACTTAGTGTTTTTGTGGGCATGTTTACACTGAACATCCATATCCCAAACCCTCATGGCAATACATTAAAATCACAGAGAACACCTTAGCAACCACCTAGCGATGCCCCAACAACCACCCAAACTCAAAGGCAATGTAGCGGTGAGTTTTGCATGGGCAAGCATAATTGTATCTACTTTTTGTTTCAAATCCCACAAAAAGGATACACAAGCTTAACCCACACACTTTACTGCTTCATACACATACTGTTGAGCTCTCCAACCTAAAACAACCTAATTCTCACATTCCTGCCACTGGCTAAGAGCAACAAGCTATAGGGTAAACTTCAGGTCAGGCCTAACAACAAAGCAAGCCTATAAATAACGGCCATGGCTTTCTCTTCATCGATCTTCATTTACCAAACCTCCTTCTCGCACATCTCCAGAGTGACATGGTTTAATTGGCTGCACAGTAAGGTCTATGCCCATGCCACTGCCAGGATGACTATCTGAGTCACCCCGAGAAATGTTAACTATCTCAACAATAAGGGCATAAGGGGATAGAATATCTTGAACAACTAGTTGTTGTTTTTTTTTTTTTCGCTTTTTTTTTTCTTTCTCAGTAATAAAATAGATACAGTGGAGTGTGTATGCCAAACCAACAAAAATCCTATAAGCTGCTATACAAATGTGGAGGAAATTAGTATACAAATAACTCTTTTTAACATCTATTAAAGGAACTGTTTGCACAAAAAAATGTATTATGGTTTAATCTCTTGTATTTCTAAACCTGCTTGACTTTCTTCTGTAGAACACAGTAGGTGCATTTTTAAAGAATTTCTTGGCTGATCTAATACAAACAATGGGCCTCATTCATGAAACACGAGCAGACCAAATTATTACACGAGCAGAAAAATTACTATTACAATTTGAAAACTTCTTACTTCAAAGTGTTCTCATCAAAAAATCATCCACATGCAGCAATGACAGCTTTACAGATCCTTGGCATTCTAGCTGTCAGTTCCCCTTCTGTCATTCACTCGACGTGTCGATGTAGTAACACTATGGGTCGCTCATGGGAGCCCCAGACGCCCCAGACACCCCTGATCTTTGAGAAAAGGCCAATGAAAATTGGCAAGTGGAATTTGCATGCCACTCCTTTGAACATATGGCTATATAAGGAGCTGGAATGCAACCACTTACTCAGGATTCTTCTTCAGAGCCGAGCGGTTGCATTTCACTGAGCATAATTACTCTGCCTTCTCTTGCTCTTATGAGCTGTTGGTTTCTACGCCGCATTACAGCGGTTCTCCATCTCTCGCACTGGTGTTGTGCAGAGAAACACCCCTGGGTGCATCAGCAGCGAAAGAGTATATTTTCTAAAAAGAAAAAAAAAAGAGTATATTTCCTCTAAAAAGAGAATTTTCTTACTAAAAGAGTGGCACTTATAAAAGCATCTTTTTCAAGATGTCTTTTTGTTTGTGTGTTATTCCTGGTTGTGGCCTGGTTCTGGCTGCCTCAATCGCTGTCTCACGTGCTTGGGTGCTACCCACGTGGAGACGCCGTTCGTGGATGGTTCATGCCCTCATTGTGAGAGTATGATCATGGCAATGTTGCAGTTGCGGCTTTCCTTCATCAGAGGTACAGCCACCCCAGCGGCACCCTGGTTCATTCCTTTTACCTACAGTTATGAGGCAGTCGGTTAGCACTGGGGGTGATCTGGGGACTTCACTGGGAGCCTCTCTGCTCGGAAAACTCCCATGGACCTCCCATTCCCCAGCACGCTCGTATGCCCCGGTCGAGTTCTGGGATGAGACCATCTCAGGGCAGGTTCGCGGTCTCACACAGAGCTCATGAAGAGGATGGTCTGTCGATTGCAGCATCGGAGAGCGGGTTCGTCATGTCTGACGTGGATGACTCGACTGGACTTCCACCCTCGGGTGTGGTAACCCAGTCGCAGCCTGACACGGAGCTGATGACCATGCTTCCCCGAGCAGCCGTGAGTGTCGAGCTGGAGTGGAACCTCAAAATAAAGATAATGGGGAGCATACTTTGAATTTTCTTTTCAAAGTATGCTCCCCATTTTCAAGCATGTGTTTGACATGGGGTAAAAGGTTGATAGAAAGACAATAACTTGGCTGGCTGGACATTTATTTTATTTCATATGAGCTCTATAATTTAGGTTTCATAATTTAGTGTTGTCATCAGTACATTGTGTTCAGTTGATAATGTATGGTCAATGTTAATGCTGTTAAACCCATAAATAAACACATCACGGATAGGTGCGTACACAATACAACAGATAAAAAACAAGTTTGCACACTGTCGTATAGCTTGCAAATCTGTAATATCCTGTTGCAAGGGAAGTACATCACTGTTACAGTCATGGATTTACACGAGAAGTTTCTCCAGTGACACTGGCAATGTGCTCAACAGAACCAGAGAAGATTGGTCATGGACACCCTCCTGCTGGCAACATTTTTTACATTAAAGCTCATTTTTATTGACATCTTGGACTCCTTTATTCACAAAAGAACCTCTGATGACAGCAAAAGCATGCGATGACTGTAAGTTTCTCACTTTCTTTTTAAGACCAAACATGCGAGTGTTTGCTAAAAATATATTTTATAATGTGAATGGACTCAAAACAAAAAGAAAATAACTTTTTTTTTTATTACTGTTCGCATAGATGTTAAAAGCTTCCTATTCCTATTGACAGTACTAACGAGTCTGAGGTCCTCCTTATATGGTGTTTTCATGGGCATGGATTATGATAATTTATGGACGTTTAGAATTGACTAACATGCACACGGTTTACTAACAAATCAAGGGAATAAGCGAAGCATTCATGAATCTGGCTGAAGCTCCATTTTACACATCTATTAAACCCAATTTTTCAGAAATGTACCAAATTTTCATGAATGAGGCCCAATGTAAGTGAATCAGAGTTGTAAAGCTTCAAAAACTGCAAAAATAAAAACACCAATTAAGTATCATAAAAGTGGTCCCAGTGACTATATAGTGAATCTATATTCCAAGTTTTTAGTCATATCTGCACTATTTTCCAAAGTTTTATAATGTTTTACATCACTTTGTGTGAGGAAAATCTGAAATCTAAGTCATTATTAATTTATGAGACTTTAATGATACTTTTATTTTTGTCATTTTGGAGTTTCACAGAGTTAGTCCTCATTCACTTTCATTATATGGAAAAGAGTAGCTCAGGATAATCTTAAAAAAATTCAACAATATTTTGTGTTGCTCAGAAGAAAAAAACAACATAAAGGTAATTAATGACAGATTTTCATTTTTGGGTAAACTATTCTAACTATAAGAGACTTCCTGTTCAGAGCAGTATAAATATATATTCTATTATACCACATAATGATGAAAAATATTAAGTCCTTCCACTCTCAAAATTCCATGAGATAACATTAATAGTGCACTAATATATTCAGATAAACACTTCCTCCACTGCAATTAAAATACAACCATTTAGTCTGACCTGAACAAGACCTCTAAGAATATTTTTCTCCTATATTTTTAATACACCAATTCAGCCTCAGATTCTGAAAATTGAGAAAAGTATCAGTAAAAGCATATAAATCCTTCACAAATTAAAACAGACATGCAAATGACAATTAGTGCTTGGGCTGAGTCTAAAGTCAAAGCTGACAGGGCAAAGGTGACATTTCTGAAGCATCATTCATAGTCCTTTAGGGAGGAGAAAAACAAACAAACACTTAAAAAATGGCAAGCTATATATTGGTGTGGAAATTTAGAATAGGAGTGAGGGGGACAGAGAGAGAGAGAGAGCGTGTCTCTATGAACTTTATGTAATACTGCAACATTACATAACCACCTACACGAGTTACTATTAGCTCTCAAATGGATTGCTCATACAGTTTTACTTATTGCCATTTTGACACTTCACTACAAGAATATTATTTTTCACTGACTAAAATAAGCATCTAAAGCAAGAAATAAATATGTATAAGCAAGTGGATTAAATATCCAAGAAATATTCAAGAAATTCCAAGACTTGTAAAAAAATAAAAAGCTGAACACTAATTCACATGCAAAGCCAAAAGATTATAAGATGCACACTGATCAGTCATGACAACAGCAAAGTTTAAAAGTGCCTCTCATGCATAAGTTGCATTTGTTTTTTTGTTTGTTTTTTTTTGCATTTTTATTATGCTGTTTAAGTAATATTTGAAGAAAAGTGCAGACTTTCGGAACCATTTACAGAACTGTACATCATGAAAATCATTCAGTTCTAGTCATTTAAAAATTAAACCCATTCGGTATAAGAACTACAGTACTTCTCAATGGTCCCAGGGAGGGTTTAGCTTAAAATAAGACACAGCGGAAGTCTTCCTGTTCAACTCTGCTTTTAATTATGAGCAGTGACAGCTGTCTAACAGCAGTGGCATTACAGTAACAGCCCTATCCATCTATTATATACAATACATTTATATTAGCTGTAAAATGTTTTTACAACCTTATTAGGGCAAAACAACTGAATGTCTCCATGCTTAATGAGTACACTAAGAATTTTTGGTAATTTAAAGATGATTTTCTGCGCATATGACAAAACCTATAGTCTAATTAATCTGACACACGCTATATAGAGGATACAGACTTTGAAAAAGAGCCGCATTACTACACAAATGTGCCTGCTCTGCCTTTGCCGTCTCTGTGGGCTGTGACCCTAGAGAGTGCAAAGACAAACCTCTGAAGATAGATATTTTAACGCACACTCACAGTGGCGTTGACACCTTCCATCACTTTAGAATGTATCCCTGTTGCTTGCATATGTCTCACTGTCTAATATCCTTAATTATTGTCAGATGGGGACCACAGAGATTAACCACTACACCACAGCCAAATTTCTAATGTGTCTGTGTCTGGGAACATTCTACTGTTTGTAAAGCTTACCATGATGTTATTTGCCTACTGTAGGCAAATACATCATGGTAAGCTTTTCAAACAGTAGAATGTTCTGTTGTATACTGTCAAATGTAGCAGGTCATCCGGATATTGCATATGTAAAATGTACATACTGTGCACAGTATATCTTACATACCGTATACTACAGAAAAAAATGGATTATGCTATTCTGAACATAACCAGACACACTAAGCTGGAAGAGAACATCCATTTTGGTGAAGTGGAGGCAAGTAATTGTCCTGTTACTTTTTTCTTCCTCTCTAACTCGAGAAATGTTCTGCGGTGCATCGGTATCACTGAAGCTGACAGCTCTTTGCGAGGGTGAAACACAGTCTGGAATGATACGGACAGTCTGGACGTGGACTGCTGCTTATTTCTTGGGCTTTAATAAATCATTCCTTCCATCTCGCTCTCTTTCTTTCTCTCTCTCTCTCTCCTGCTGTCAGACTGATTGCCAGCTACTTCAGTGAAGAAGAACATCCGTGTAGTTCTCCCTGTTGACAGATGTGCAGGTAAAACAACACAGTAGCCAGATGTTTTAATCAGAGGGAAATTGCTCCTCAGAATACAAAGTTCGAACCAAGCGAATCACATGGGATGTGAGCAGGGTTTAAGGATGTTTATTTAAACAGGTAGTGACTTCACACTGCTAAAGAAATATCTTTAGCAGTGTTATATATTCCAGTGAAAAGAGATTGAAAGGGTATGTTGAGACAAAAACAATTGGTCTTGAGTTCTGGCTGACCAAACTTCAAATGTGTCCTTTTCACATTCTGTCCAAAGTGACTAGCTGGCACAAAAGCATAAAATATTTGCAAATGCTGAATTTTTGCTATTCTCGGAATATCCCAATGTCAAATAAAGGGGTTGAATGATGTGGTTTAGATTAGAGCTGGAATCAACAAAAATGTATGATACAGAGGCAACAATACAATACATATTGTGATGCATGTTAATTTTAAACTTAATTTCTCCTGAGCATAATTTAGTATAACAGTTGTTTATAGTAAAATGTTCACAGGGAGTGTTAAAGATTATAAGCAGTGCAGAATATGCTGTGCTACTGTAAGGTCAAGTGAAAAACCTGCAGATGTGTTTTCTTAATATAGTTAATCTAACTCACTATCGCATAGGCTTGTGACAGTATTCGGTTACACAGTATATCACGGTAAATAACATGAACGATATTGATATTGTGGACACTTCAAAATACCATAAATAATTCTAGATATTTTTTTTTAAATATATATATATATATATATATATATATATATATATTTTTTTTTAATTTTTTTTTTTTTTTTAATTTATTTATTTTTTTCCTGATCGCACAGTAGTTTTTGTTTTTCCATCAACAAATCAAGATTCACAGTGCTGCATGTATGTGGCACAAATTACACATGCGCACTATGATGTAAACAAACCAGCTTGGGAGAGAAACTGCTGTGAACAACATGTCTGCTTATCCACGAAACAATCAGTGCGTTCAATTTAGCAAGTTAAAGGTAAATTGTGACAGTTCTGCTAGTTTTTCCAAACTGTTTTTGAAATCTGAGAGACAACAATCTGAGAGACACCTAGCTAAGTGAGAACTAAGATAATAAAGAAAGTGAACTCTTGTTGCCATTTGCAGATAATGTGTAGCTTGCTTTCTAGTGGCCAGACAGTAGTTTGCTAAAACTCTGCTAGCTACACAGAAACGTTTCTGTCTCGTAGTAACAACTAAAATGCAGTTGGAATCAGATAATACTAAGTCCTGTAATTAATAACGGCAATGTGGCGCAATGATGATTTCAATATTCATTTAAAGTTGGAACGCCACACAATTGTATGTTGCCAGGCAGTGAGAGTGAACTTGAGGTTATTGAAGTTGTAGCTAGCACCTAGCACCTAGCTATATATTAGCAATTGGCTTGCTATACAGAAGAAAAAAAAACATGCATACTATCATTGTAGCCTCAATACGATTCGATTCAGGGGCCTGCAATTGATATTATGATATTATGTACCTATTTTACACAATCAATTACATATTGTTTTGCACAAAAATGCAACAAAAACATCATTTTATTATTTTATTCTATTTACTCTCTATATACACAATGGGTCATCCACAACAAAATAAGGTACTTCAGATGTTGAAAAAATGTATACAGATAATAATATAAAAAATAAAGTCACACACAAGTGACTTTATTTTTTATACAGATAATAATATAAAAAATAAAGTCACACAAGTGATCATCACTCCTTAGTGACAGCTAATTTTTCAGTTTAGTCCAATTCAAAATACTTACATACTCATAACTTGTTTCCAACTGTCTGTGCTATACGTGGTTTCCATGGCTACAATTTCCACAGTTGTAATGAAAAATTATGTTACAGTTAACTGGGATAAATGTTAGTAAGGGTGTTGATGTGTGAAATCTTCTAACTGATGCTGGAGCTAAGCAGGTTCTCTTTCCCTCATTATTGCTGTTCATAATGTCAGTGTTGTCAAGATGTTTCACATGATGGTTGAGCTGCTCCATGGTACTTTAAAATAGCAAATTGTAATGTCAAATTCAAATGGGTCGCATGCGCAACGATATCAATGGATGCCCAAATTAATCGTGCATGTAAACTGCTCTGCATTTGTCATGAGAGTTCACATTTTAAGGAGTGCCCGGTTGATGCGCTCACACGGATCCAGTTAGCGGGGCTAATTTTTCGCAGGAAGCCCAGTTGACGCGTGCGCACACCACACGGTTAGCAGAGCACAATTTGTCTTCAAAGATTTCATATTTCGCATATGATATCCACAATGCCTCCACAACAGATTTTTGGCATGTTCCTCATCTCAGGGTACAGATCTTTTTGACCCAATTTTACAAGCCACTTCGATTTTTACATCACTTGCAGTGCTTACATAAAGAACAAACTTTTTGCAGGTCACTGACACAGATGAAAGAAAACGCTTCACATGTACGATATGTGATAATCGCTAGAGCTGCGCTTGTGAGCAGCATCAGACACGCACACTAAATCAGATTGTGCTTCAAGCGCGCATCTTTGTGTCTAAGCAAAGACATCTCTTGTCAAATGTCACTCTTGAGAGGTTCAGACTTGGTATTAACATCAGTCTCGGGAGATCCGGTCCCCGGTCCGGTCCGAAACATACAGACCGGCTGAAAGATGAGCTAAATAACTTTCTGTTCAAAAAGCCCACATTTTAGTTGATTTCCTACCCTGTTCGAGAGTAATGTAGTTTGTACAGCCGTTTTTATTATGACATTCAGCACTGAATGGGGGTTTAGGCAAAAAGCCAAAATGCACATATAATTTCGATTTTAGTTTTGCCGGTGGTAGCTAGAGTATTATCCAGTTTAAATACTGTGGTCTCCTACTGCTTGCATAGTAGATGTTAAAGGCTAAACTTTAACTTTGAAAGTGCAACATAATATTGATACAGACACAGATGTAAAACATTTTTATGACCAAAAATAGACCTTGTGTTTAACCCAAAGGCCTCAAATTGAAGGCTGAATCTGCAATTTGGGATTGTCAACAGTGTATTGTATAATTTCTGTTTTTCATTACAATTCACCAGTTGCATTGCAACATACTTCCACAGTTCCAATAAAAGTTTGACAACAATGCTTCGAAAAGAAAAGTTTTGACAACATTAATCTTTGGCAAGTTAATGAGATGCTGTCATTCAAAACTGCAGACAAAACAGCACTTTAGGACAATTACCTTCTGTGTTCTCATACCGGCTCAGACAGTTATGATGTACGACCCCCCTCGTCACTGGCTCCCTCTCCTGTCTAAAATAAGTGATGGTTATTTTCCCAGTGCAGGGAAATTCATTTAAAGGTCACACATACACAGGAGAGCGAAATCAGATGTGCCATAGCCATTATGCAGTCATCTGAGTCTAAAGTGAGATCAGGGTGATTCATGTGCTCCTCTGTTCAAGCTAAAGCTGAGAGCGCAACCTTGTGTAATACACCTCTGCATTGAGAGATGACCTAACACAGATCAAGACAAGTGGTCAGGACCCTTAATGCAACAATAACAAAGTCCATCGGCACAAGAAGAGCATGTATGCATGTTACTAATAAAAAAAAAAAATTAAAAAAAAAACAAACACACACATACACATACACTCCCACAACAAGTGCACTACCTTAGGCAAGCATCAATATTGCTATTGTTTATACTTAAGAATTTGAATAAATCCATATAAGTGGCTTGTTGAGAAAAGGATGTGCTGTTATTTATGTCAACGATCAGACATACATTTTCACCTGGAAACCCATGGACATAAATTGAGGGAAGGACTTGAGCCATTTCTATGGCAAGAACATTCACAAAGACTTGGGGGGGTCTTTTAACAAGCTAGAAAGTCCCAGCAACCACATATAGCAACAAATTAAAATGTAGAAACTGTATATTGAAATCCAGGCAACCCCCACAAACACCCCTAGCATCATTGCGACAACTTTTGCACAGGCAAGCATCACTCACAGTTTATTTGGAAAAATGAAAAAACCCAGTTTACCCTAAAGAAATTGTCCCACTGCATTCGTTTTTTCAGGGTAACTTCATTGGTTCAGCGACCTCTTCATAATTTCTTTAACCCCCTCCATCATTTAATCAGGCAAATATGATGGAAAAGTTGGTGCGAGGAGATGAAAGAGGCATTAAAATGGAACCAGTGGGCTATGGCGTAATTGGTTCTGCAGAGTTTAAGTAGGATTATAAGGGTGGTGATGGGGGGTGTAGGCAATGGATATAAAATTGCAGCCTCCATGACAAAAGTAATTGCTGTTCTTTTTAAAACATGACGAGCAGACCTCCTATTTTACCCCTGCTTTTAACTTCTAACTGCAGTTTCAGGCATAACTTTTTAAGTACAATCCAAACCGTTAGAGAGATTACTTCCTAATAGATAGAGGGCTGGGATATAAGGACGGTACTGCAATAGATCCATCATTAGTATTTAATGGAAAAAAAATCACGTAACAGATAAACATCGGCCCCAATATTTCCTGTCTTGTTTTACCAATCTATAAGCCTCATAGATTCATGCAGGTCAGTACATAACACTGTCGGTTAATGGTAATATTCGAACACAAGAGAAAAATCTTTCATATTCAGTGTAATGAACCAACTGTGCAGGTGAATTCAGTGCCCCTTATGATGATTTTAAGCGAGTTTTGATATGCCGAGGAAATTGTTTCTGTAATTAAAGCTGAAGTGTATAAATATTTTTTGGAAGTTAGTACACTTTCTCCAATTCCAGACAAATGTGTGTCGAAAACTTTAAATAGACCTTTCATAGGTTGATTTCACAGAAAGTGTAAACATTGTGGCATTTTTTATGTGGCGTATCTTGAACCAGCAAAATTGGCTCAACTAATGCCACAAGTTTGGAGTGGGTTTGTTCGACCAATGGAATACAACGGGAGAGTTTGCAAAACCTGTTTGAAAACAAGTATTAATACTGCAATTCTCTTCCGATGCTAGTGGCACAAACTATGTGCACTTCAGCTTTTACGTGAAGAATCACCATTAAGTCACTATTCAAGCCTTTGAGAGAAAAGCACAACAGTTGTTTAATCCTTTGTCACATACACTGTTGATTTCATAAACTATTATAATAGTTTATTTGACAAACCTTTCTCCCACTCAAAACAGTACACGTGAAAAATAGCATGTGCCAGTGAAAAGGTGGAGGGTGTCTTTATCCACTGACTTTTAGTTGTTTCCTTTTCACTATTTGGTCCAAATAATGTGAATTGAACAATAAAGTGTGATTATGATTTTGTGTATCTGGCTGTTTGTTCCAGCTCAGTCACCTTATGTTAGCGTATCAAACTGAATAGGCTCAATTGAAACAGCACTACTAGCGCGAGAGACATTTTTTAAATGTTACCTGTACTGCCCACCCCTACTTTTTTGGTCTCATTTCCTTTTACCTCTCCTCTTTTCCCCCACCTTCCATCTGTCTCCCTCTTTCTCTCCTTTCCTCCACCTTCACCCCCTTGTGAAGAACCAAGCCATCACCTGTTAGTGCATGCACCATAATCAGCTTAAATTATTCACAGAGAATCGATAAAGTCAGATCCTCCATTCACACTATGACCTCTGGCATCTTTTCATGAACATTGATTTTGTCTAGGGCAGGGGAAAGCAGTCATTGGTAAACAGACACTTTCAAAATGTGAAGATAACAGATATGGAGGGAAGGCGATGTTTGCAATTCAAATGCCGAGAGACCGTGGGGCAACTCCACATATCGGTGTGAAAAACGAATGGAAGCTATCAATTGCGGATACTCCCACGTACAGCATCTGTTATGTGAGGTTATCAGAGAAGGAGGGCGCTCACTGTATGAGTATATTAGATGTTCACTAGGCCTAAAAACCTTCATCATCAATCATCATTTACTCATCCTTATGTTGTTTCAAACCTAAGGGGTCTAGACATCTTCTAATTGGGTGAACTATCCCTTTAAATAGTGAGAGAACAGGTAGTGGTCTTCTATCAACCACTGTGTTTTGGTGGCCCAGGCATCAGTGTTGTTTTTTTTGCCAGTGCCCGTTGAAGTGCAAATCAAAGAGCACAAGTAATGCACACCTGTAAAACACCACCTTTGAGAGCCGCAGTCATACTATTGCTTGTGTGATCTAAGTCAAAATATTTTGTATGCTGTAACTTACATTAATTTTGCAGGCCAAGGGGCAGAGATCAAGCTAACAGACTACACTTAAAAAGATAGTTCACCCAAAAATGACATTTATGTGATCATTCACTTACCCTCATTTTGTTCCAATCCCAAATGACTTACTTTCTTTTTCAGTGGATCACATGAGATTAGGCCGAAGGGCAGCCTCAGTTACGATTCATTGTAAACGGATGGGAAAAATGAATAAATACAAAATGCTCTCTAAGTGAATGGTGACTGAGGCTATCATTCTGAATAACATCACCTGTTGTGTTTCATGGAAAAGGTCAAACATGTTTGGAACAACATGAGGGTGAATAATTATTGACCCAGTGTTTAATTTTTGGGTAAGCCATCTCTTTTCAGACAGACTAGGATAGGTACATTTGTGTTTCCTTTTTTTTTGCCAACTTTCTGGGTGAAATTACAGTTGTTAGTTCAGTACTTTGGCACAAGAGAATTAAATCAATAAAGACAGTCCTCTAGAAGCAGCATCAGCATAATGTCAAATCTAAATAGTCTTCTAGTACAAGAAATATTATACTACAGGGCTTTGAGTTATTACAGGAAAAATTATAATAATACTTTGAGGGCGAGATTGTGCTGAAAGGTCTTTGTATTTATTGTAGATTGTGTTCATCATCAGCTAAGGGATCAAGTCAATAACATTTTAGCCAATATGGCTTTTCTCCTAGATGCATGGCCAATGTGGATGAGTTCCTGGAGAGCTATTCCACATAATGTTCCAACAGAAAATTGTGAGCTATCAGTTACAAAATTCAATATGTTTTCTGACACTTAAGATGAGTGGCGGGAGTCTGATCATGTCTAAATGAATGTTTAAGGCCCTAGGGCTCCCAGCATGCTCTCTGGAGACCCGAATGTTAGAATCCTCCTTCAACTCTGGTTAAGCTTGGGACGACTTAACACTTAAGGACAAAACTCCTCCATTTGAGCCTTATTTTTATCTTTTCCATATGTATATTATTATATGTAGTGGTTTGGAGAGTGTATGTTTGTGTGTGTGTGTATGTGTATGTGTCTTTTCATCTTAAGTTTGTTTCAGGTGCTTTAAAAGACATTGGAAACTATTCAAAGCTTAAAATGAGCTTTCAAAATGAGTTTCCAGTGGATAATGATCACAGTAAAATTTCTCAGTAATGTTTAGCATTTGAAGATGTAGTTTTAAGTGGACAACAATGGAAGTGATGCCATCTGTTGGTAGCTTAGCAATATATATATATATATATATATATATATATATATATATATATATATATATATATATATATATTGAAAAACTTTTTTAACTAGGGAAGAAATTAAAAGTTAATAATAAAAAAAAAAATTATGTAATTTACCCAACCTCACGTTGTTACAAAACTCAATGACTTCCTTTTTTATGTGGAACACAAAAGGAGATGTTAAGCAGACTGTTATAAGTGACCATTCATTTTGATTAGATGAAAAAGAAGAAGAGAAAAAGGATGCAATGAAAATAAATGGTGACTGAGACTATTATTCTGCCAAACATCTCCTTTTCTGTTCTACAAACGAATGGCATACTGTATGGGTTTGAAACAATATGGGGCTGAATGAATAATGACCAAATTGTAATTGTTAAGTGAACTATCCCTTTAATACCTTCTGGTAAAAAAAAAATATAATAAAAATAAATGAACATAAGTGCACTGTTTATATATATATATATACTGTACATGTAAAGGATTTGTCTAGCAACTAAAAGTGATATTCCAGTTGTGTATGACTTTCTTTTATCTGCTGAACTCAAATGGAGATATTTTGAAGAATATCTCAGCTGTTTTAGTCTATACAATGCAAGTGAATTGGTGCCAAAATATTTAAGCTCCAAAGAATCACACAAGTCAGCATAAAATTAATCCATATGACTTTAAATCAATATCTTCAATATTGATATGATAGGTGTGGGTGAGAAACAGATCAAGTATTTTTTTTTTTACTATAAATTCCTGTTCCTGCTCAGTCAATCTCCACTTTCACATTCTTCTTCTTCTGTTTATGATGATTAAAGACCTTCATGCATATCGCCTAGGCAGGGAGAAGAATTTCCAGTAAAAAAGGACTTAAATAATGATCTGGTTCTCACACACACCTATCATATACCTTCTGAAGATATGGATTAAAACACAGGAGTCATATAGATTACTTTTATGCTGACTTTATATGTTTTTTGGAGTTTCAACATTTTGGCACTCATTCACTTGAATTGTATGGACAATTGTATGGACAAAGTCTTACACATCTGGGATGGCATGAGGGTGAGTAAAAGATGAGATAATTTTCATTTTTGGGTGAACTATCCCTTTAAGACAAGTTTTAAAACTGCAAGCATGTGTTCTGACTTCACAACAATGCCCATAGAGACAAAACTAAATGTCATTTTATATCATGTATCTCTCCTTATTTACAGAAAATGTTCAATCAACCAGAAACCCAACATCTCTGAAAGCAAGTACATGTGAAAACATGATGTGCAATGTAGAAACCACATGGAGGTTTTTTAGTAGGAAGACAAACATTCAGGGGGCCAATAGCAGTAATCTGAAATATTAAGATTGTTTTAAGGTCATTTAAGGATACGATTAAATGTCAATAAATTGTCTACATGCTGTAAACAGAAGGTCCAATCAGGTCAGTCTCACCGTTAGAGTGGATGTCTTTTGAGTTTGTTTGTTTGTTTGTTATTTAACATACAGACTGTGATAATTTGGATAATCAATATATTGAATTGAGTGCACTTCAATTTTAATAGATTTGTCTTTACTTCCACTGGTGTAGCCACACCAATGAAGAGAGTTGCATGAAACTGTGATCTTTATAATTTGCATAACTTTCCATTAGGAAAAATCCAGAGGGTGTCTTTTTCTATGCAAGCATTATTATTCAAACATCCGAGGAGAGCTAGAGGGAGAACATTGGCAAAAATGTGTTAAGTGGGAGAAAGCACTTTAAAGATCACTGCGTCAACAGGACCATGTGCCATGCTAAGGAATGATTTTCTTTTTTGCCTCACAGGGGTTTAAGTAGTGTTTTAATTAAGTAGCATATATGGTTTGAGAGCCCCCTCCAAAAAAAGAAAGATGGTCAGTAGATGAAAACTGGATTTCTAGAAAGTTAAGTCTTGTTACAACATTTTTCACAATGTTAATATTTGTATCTATAAACAATGTACATCAAAAAAGTCTTATAATATTTTTATTTTTCTAAAAGTCATTAAACATTCTCACCACAATTATCTGGATGGTCGAAATCGCTCTGGGATGAGCCGGCACACTCATCCGAATGCCTAACCAGAGCAAACGAGCATGCCAGGGAATGGGAGGTCCGTGGGGATTTAACAGGTGGAGGTGGTCCCATTGTGGTCCCCAAATCGCCCCCAGTGCTCGCTGTGCTGCCCTCGTACCCATAGGTAGAAGGACCGAGGCAGGGAGCCGCTGGGGTGGCTTGCTTTCATACGAAAGTGAGCGCCGACCGCAACGTTGCCATGGTCATGGTCTCGCAATAAGGACATGACGCATCCACGAAAGATGTCTTGGCATGGGGGGTGCCCAGGCACAAAAGACAGCGATCATGGCCATCAGAAGGTGAGAGGTATCGACCGCAACCAGGAATAACACAAAATCGGAAAGACATCTTTAAAAAGACGAGTCTTGAAAAAGATGTCCCGATGTTTGCCGTTCTTATAAAACATCCTCTTTTGTGAGGGAAAATGCACTTTTAGAATATACTCTTAGATCTGCTGGAGTGCCCAGGGGCGATCTATGCAGTGCACCCGTGCAGAGAGGGGAGAAAGCTGCTGTAGTGTGCCGTAAGGATCCAGCAGAGGTGAGGGATGGCAATCGCTTGATTCAGCTTGAACCATCGACCGTTCGGCTCCGAAGATGCACGTCCCCTCCTTTTATACCCATATGTCCTTGGGAGGGGCATGCAAAGGGGCATGCAAATACCACTCGCCAATTCCCATCTGCCTTTTATTAAAGAACAGAGGTGTCTCGGGCTCTCAAGAGTGACCCCTAGTGTCACTACATCGACACAAATTCGGACAGATAGGGAACCTTAGTTCTGCTGTCCACATATGTGAACATAAATGTTTAGGAAAACTATTTGCTCAAGATTTTTTTTTTCTTTATTAGGTGCTACTAGTTACAAATCAAAGAGGAAAATGGAAAATGCACATAGCAGTAACACGGGATTCTCAGGAGGTTAAACTTTCTTTCAAACATCAAGTGTCTTGTGTTTTATCTCAACCATGCTCCTCACTTTTGTTGATCAGTAACAAGTATACTTTAGAATAAAAAATAAATTAATTGAGGCAAAATGTTGTGGTGGAAATGATGCCACAATTGTGGAACAATTGTAATTTCGAAAATTTTTATATAAATAATTTTCACACAATTAATATCTAAATGGTTTATGCTTATATCATACTTTCTTTAGATTATCATAATTTAAAATTTGCAATTAGAATTTTATAATTGATTTTCAGTTCTAATATGTACCAAAAATAAATGATAAATGCGTGGTAAAAAGTTTCCACTTCAGTTTCAATGGGACCCTCATATACTGTAACAAAAATAAAAAAAAAGTTAAAATCTGTTTGTTTTGATGAAAATAAACCTCTGAGACATGAAATCGGCAAAATTAAAGCAACACTCATAAATAATTGCCATGACTCTGATATATAAATGGTTTTCATTAATTAAAAAAAATCAATGGTAATGGCAGCAAGAACCAAAATTGAAGGTATATGCTAGTGCAGGGGTCGGAAAACCTATGGCACGTGGAGGGGTAATCACTGGCACGCCAGCAACGACGAGAGAAGAGTAGACTATTTTATTTATCAAAATTTTGCACCTGCAGTCCAATCTACATCTTGCGCTGCATAATCATGAGGAAGGATAACATAATAATGTAGATTGGAACTCAGATGTTAGCACAGCCATTGACCAGGAAAATAAAAAATGGCACTCCATATCAAAACGGTTGCCTACCCCTGTGATTGACCCCCTAAAAAAATTGTCAGTCTTTCTCATCAGGGAAAATGGACCAAATGTATTGATGATCTTGTTTGAAGGGACTTAAAAAAAAATTGTCAGATGAAATGATGTCTAGAATGAGAATGTACCTCCGCTTATTACCAACTGACTCATGTTCAAAAGTCAGCAAGTTATTTGTGCACCTTGTGGTGCAACTGGGAGCATGTTGCGACAGCAGTGAGGGAGACCCAGTTTCGAATTCTGCGCTGAAATCAGAAAGTTATTGCGATTGCATAATCAGTTGCTATGTTTACGTGCACTAATTTTCATCATTTTGAATAAATTCAATCTGATTGCAGATTTCGAATGTACTGCTTATACTGTTTATTTTTGAGGTTTTTTATTCAAAGCCTATAACCAGGTGTAATTTATCATTAGTTATGAGGAGGATGTTTAGGCTATTTATTTATCTCTTATAAAACATATTCTAAAATTTACTTTCTTAATCTGTCACGTTCAATCATCCATCACTATGGCAAAGAGGAAATGCTTTAGAAATTATGGTTCCGACATCAGGAAGTGAGTGAAGTCACGTAAACACAATGGAACACAGAACGCCATAACCGCACCTGCTACTTAAAGTCCCTATTAAGAATGACTCAACTTTCTTTTTTGCTTTATTTGATGTTGTGAAAGAACATATGTGCCCTGTAGAATGTTCAGTGCGAGCCCACATACTTAATAATGCGTTTTGTCATTGCTTTGTATAAATTAGGTTTCCATGAGGGGTATCATGTGTAAACATACATACGCACCACATCTCTGTGCATGAACGCAAGGTATTTTAGAATACACTTGAGGAAGTAGTCAGATTCAAACATGGCTAATATTTTTCTTTTAAACTGATTATATTACATTTACATTTACGCATTTGGCAGACGCTTTTATCCAAAGCGACTTAAAGTGCACTTATTACAGGGACAGTCCCCCCCCCCGGAGCAACCTGGAGTTAAGTGCCTTGCTCAAGGACACATTGGTGGTAGCTGTGGGGATCGAACCAACAACCTTCTGCTTACCAGTTCAGTGCCTTAGCCCACTACGCCACCACCACTAATTTTAGGTCTTTAGGTATTTACATGAAGGCTTTTCAATACGATTGAGCTATCAGTCGGATTAAAAACTGATTATTTGTTTGCATGTAAACATATCTAGTGACAAGCACAATTCTGAGGTTTAATTTTTCCCTCTAGCATTACAGTCTTACTCCACTGATGGTTAGGTTTAGGTTTGGGGTTTGGGGGTACAATTTCTAAAATATGCATTCCCCTTCACAGTATTACAGCCTGTACAACTGAAAACAACTCACTTAACAACTCACTTTTGGTGCCTGTCCATGGATATTACACCTGGAAAATCGAATTTTGGATTTTACCTAAAGAAAAGTTAACGTACTGTTTCTGATTTTACTGTGAGATCAGTCTGGATTTTGGCATTCCTATTCAGTTACTCGGCTGGCGCATACATCCCCAGCGGAACATGACCTGGATGCTGCCCTCTTTGGTTCATGGATACTCTGTTCCAGAAACTGACATAAACTAAATGCTATTGGCTTTTTTTTTTTTTTTTTTTTTAAAAAAAAAAGGAGAACCCCCAACATACTGTTTTGATTGGAAATATCTAAACAGAAGATAGAAAATTCATCAAAAGGCTCACCAAATTCATTGACTGTCTGTCAAATCATTTCATGGGGTATTTATGTCAAAATTGCAAATTGTCAACCACATACTCTGAGCGAAGTAACAAGAACTGTCCCTGGGCAAGGATGAAAGGCAAAAAGAATGTTCGAGAATGCCATAAAAATGCAGCAATCAGGAAATAAAGGATATTAAGATATTTTGTGAATTGTCCCTGAAGCATCACCAGCGAATGAATACTGTGTTGATTCATCCCTCATTCCAACAATACAGTGCCACAATTACAGCCATCACAATCCTTAGACAAATCACAGCTGTTCAACTACAAAAGACACTCTTCTCACTCCTATACAGAAGAAGCACATGCGTGTTTGGCAAGCTCCCTTCAGCCTTGAGTGTCATCAGGTTCTGATGTGCAATAAACAGAATTTAAACAGCAAACACAAAAACAAAACCAATAATCTGCATGCGAATGGAGAAGATGGATTCAGCTACTGTTTCCTATGGCAATTTCACACAGGATCATGTGTGAGAGCGCTAATTCTGCCCTTTCATTTTCAATCTACATTTCAACCTTCGCTAATAAGCTTGAAATTAAAAAAAGACAGACACACTGGCCTGTTTGTTTGATAAGGTCACACTGACCATAAACGACTCCACAGCAGGCATTTTACATCACAGACACACCACTGTTCAGGGCCTGAACTCCTCCTTCATGGATTTGTTTAGAGAAAATATGATATTAATGAATAGCGGTCATGACTATTAAAAGCATAGCAGAGCAACTCATGAGCGAAACCAGTGGTTACAGAGCAGCTGTTTATTAATAATGACAAAGCAATGTATTTTTCTTTTTTGCTGAACAACTAGATTAGTTTACCATCTTGTAGCTTGGCAAGCTGAAGTTTTAAAGTACATTCCCTAACAGTGGTTCAGTCAGATATAAACAGAAGACATGGACATAAGGGTATAAGACAAGTGGAGAGGAATTCAAGGTTATGATTGTAAAGCAAAGCTTTAGGGTAAGCATCCCATTGATGTGTAATCCAGCAATATCAGGGACATGCCAGCCTCAAAACAAGAGGCATGTCAGCCAGTTTTTCAAATGGTGGTATGAGATGTAAGAGCACATGATTCACAAATTCGTACAGCAGGAAGCAAACAATCAGCAACAGTGGGAGACTGTTTTTAGCCATAGATGATTTTTTTTGCTTGGTTCAGACACTATGCCAACATCACACTGAGATTATACTATGTCATGTAAGGTAAATATAGAACATTTTCTCTCTTTCCAGCTATCTAGCTCTGGTGAGGGAGACCAGGGGCAATTGTTAAATAGTTTTCTTACATTTTCTTTCATCTCACAAAGTACTGCATACAGTATCTATGTGACATCTTTTGGTATATGAAACTTATACTGTATACTACAATGCATACTGTAGTAATAGTTTCATAAACCCTTTTTTGAGGGACAAAATTCAAAACAACCATTTTGTTCATGACAAAAAAACAAAACAAGCCCCAGTAGAGTACAGTAGGTACACAGTATGTCCCTTTTAATCATAAACATGAACACTGCCATAGACTTTATATATATATATATATATATGCAGATAGAAAGGCATCTTGGCATCTTTTCTATTTGCAAAAGTAATGTTTGAGAGTCTAACATTTATATATTATTATTTATATTTCCTATTGACACACTAAAGCTGAAGTTATAAATAACCATCTTAAGACAAATGCTTAGCGAAACATCTTATGTGCCTAAGACTTTTGCACAGTAATGTGTGTGTGTGTGTGTGTGTGTGTGTATATATATATATATATATATATATATATATATATATATATATATATATATATATATATAGGCCCGCCATCAGGGGGGGTCAAAGGGTACAGATGACCCGGGGGGCCCATGCAATGGTCTGTGGTTGACCCTTAATGGGATCAGGTAAAACAATATACTACAACGAGAACTCTTTGAAGTAGTTTTTTTTTTTCAAATTGTAATAGTAATTTTAGTTCTGTAATAGTAAAGTTATTTTTATTTAAATTTGTATTAATTAATTAATTTTTTTATAATTATTTCCCCCTTTTTCTCCCAATTTGGCTTACCCAGTTCCCAATATGCTTTTAAATCCTCATGGTCACTCAGTGATTCACCTAAATCTGGTGGTGGAGGACGAATCCCAGCTGCCTCCATGCATCTTATCATGTGGATTTTTGAGCGCATTGCCACGGAGACAGTGCGTGTAGAGGCTTCATGCCCCATCCACCACGGCATACACGCTCAACTCACCACGCGCCCCACCGAGAACGAACCACATTATAGTGACTATGAGGAGGTTATCCCATGTGACTCTACCCTCCCTAGCAGCTAGGCCAATTTTCTTATGAGACCTGGCTGGAGTCCTCGGCACGCCCTGGGATTCGAACTAGCGAACTCCAGAGGTGGCTCCACTGAGCTACCCAGACCCCCATCATTTTTCATGTTATTAATGTCCTGACTATACATTGTGATCAGTTGAATGCCACTTTGGTGAATAAAAGTACCAATTTCTTTCCAGAAGAGCAAAATCTGTACATTATAACAAACTTTTGGCTGCCAGTGTGTGTGTGTGTGTGTGTGTGTGTGTGTGTGTGTATATATATATATATATATATATATATATATATATATATATAGTTGAAGTCAGAAGTTAACATATACTGTTAACTGTCTAAAGATTTTAGCCAATTAGCTTCTGATACGATGTGTACTGAATTGGAAGTTTACCTCTGGGTGTATTTTAAGGTCTAACTTCAAAATCAGTGCCTCTTTGCTTAACATCATGGGAAAATCAAAAGAAATCAGCCAAGACCTCAGAAAAACAAACGTGGACCTCCACAATTCTGGTTTATCATTGGGAACCATTTCCAAAAGCCTTAAGTTACAACGTTCATCTGTACAAACAATAGTACACAAGTATAAACACCATGGGACCACGCAGCCATCATACCACTCAGGAAGGAGACAGTCTCCTAGAGATAAACGTAGTTTGGTGCGAAAATTGCAAATCAATCCCAGAACAACAGCAAAGGACCTTGTAAAGGTGCTGGAGGAAACAGGTAGACAAGTATCTATATCCACAGTAAAACGAGTCCAATATCGACATTATCTGAAAGGCTGCTCAACAAGGAAGAAGCTAATGATCCAAAACCACCATAAAAAAAGCCAGATTACAGTTTGCAAGTACACATGGAGACAAAGAGCTTACTTTTTGGATAACATTGCCTCTGTTCTGATGAAACAAATTTTTTTACTTTTTGTCCGTAATGACCATTGTAATGTTTGGAGGAAAAAGGGTGATGCTTGCAAGCCGTAGAACATCATCCCAACCGTGAAGCATGGGGATGGCAGCATCATGTTGTGGTGGTGCTTCACTACTAGAGGGACTGGTGCACTTCACAAAATAGACATGGCATCAAGAGGACGGAAAATTATGTGGATATATTGAAGCAACTTCACAAGACATCAGCCAGGAAGTTAAAGCTTGGTCGCAAATGGACAATGACCCCAAGCATACCTCCAAAGTTGTCAAGGTAATGGATTGGCCATCACAAACCCTTGAGCTCAATATGGTAAAAAAATAAATAATAATAATTGTGGACAGAACTGAAAAAGCATGTGCGAGCAAGGAAGCCTACAAACCTGACTCAGTTATACCAGTTCTGTCTGGAGGAATAGGCCAAAATTCCAGCAACTTATTTTGAAAAGCTTGTGGAAGGCTACCCAAAACTTTTGACCCAAGTTAAACAATCTAAAGGCAATGTTAACAAATTGTATGTAAACTTCCGAACCACTGGAAATTTGATTAAATAAATAAAAGCTGATATAATTAATTCTCTCTACTATTATTCTGATATTTCACATTCTTAAAATAAAGTAGTGCTCCTAATTGACATAAGACAGGGTATGTTTTCTACAATTAAATGTCACGAATTGTGAAAAACTGAGTTTAAATGTCTTTGGCTAAGGTGTATGTAAACTTCTGACTTCAACTGCATTTATATACTGTATATATATATATATATATATATATATATACACACACACACACACACACATCTTCAAACCATTTTTGTAACAGTGTTATTAACAATGGTTAAAGACAATAGATTTTTGTAACAAATTAACAGGGTTTGACCTGCACATAGTTCCCACATGTGTACTGATCAGTCGAATTGCTTTCCAATTGGGTATCCACATTCCATTTACACCTAAAAAAAAGATTTCTGAATGTGTATTTTATGTGTATTTTACGGATATAAATCTGATCTATTCAAGTGTCAAGTGTCAAGTCAAGTGTCAAGTGGTTTTTATTGTCGTTTCAACCATATAGAGTTAGTACAGTACACAGCGAAACAAGACAACGTTCCTCCAGGAATATGGTGCTACATAAAACAACATACGACAAACACAGAACAACATGAGACTACACAGACCAAATAAAATACCTATATAAAGTGCATGTGCAAACGTGTGCAAAAATTACGGGACAGTACAATAAATTACTAACAATGAACAGGACAATAGGCACAGTGAGAGACAGTACACAGTAGTGCAAAAAGATGACAGTTTCTAAAAATGCCAAATGTAAACATAACATTATTTGAGATAGTGTTCTATGGACATAGCAGTTATTGAGGTAGCAGACAGTTATAAAGTGACAGTAATTAAAGTGCAACTCAGGACATGTGTGTGTGTGGCAAACCAGTGTATTGAGGAGTCTGATGGCTTGGGGGAAGAAGCTGTTACACAGTCTGGCCCATGAGGGCCCGAATGCTTCGGTAGAGTTTGTTTGAGGGGTGTGTGGGGTCGTCCACAATGCTGGTGGCTTTGAGGATGCAGTGAACACCAAGGAATTTAGTGCTCTTGACGATCTCCACAGAATGTTCAGCAGACAGCATTTACCTTGTGCTCCGCTAAAGTCAACAACCATCTCTTCTGTTTTGTCTGCATTCAGGAACAGGTTGTTGGCTCTACACCAGTCTGTTAGCCGCTGCACCTCCTCTCTGTACGCTGACTCGTCATTCTTGCTGATGAGACCCATCACGGTCGTGTCATCGGCAAACTTGATGATGTGATTCGAGCTGTGCATTGCTGCACAGTCGTGAGTCAGCAGAGTGAACAGCAGTGGACTGAGCACATAGCCCTGGGGGGCCCCAGTGCTCAGTGTGGAGGTGTTGGAGATGCTGATCCCGATCCGGACTGACTGAGATCTCCCAGTCAGGAAGTCCAGGATCCAGTTGCAGAGGGAGGTGCAGAGGGACATCTGCCAGCTGGTCTGCACATCCTCTGAGCACTCTGCCAGGAATGTTGTCTGGTCCAGCAGTCTTCTGTGGGTTGACTCTACATAGAGTTTTCCTCACATCCGCCTTGGTAAGACAGAGCACCTGGTCATTGGGAGGAGGGGTCTTTGTCACAGGCAACTGATGTTGTCCTGTAGTTGGTGATGGCCTGGATGCCCTGCCACATGTGGCACGTGTCTGGGTGTGTGCACGCTTTGCCTCTCTGATGGCCCTCGCTGTTCTTAGGGCTGCCTTGTTGTCTGCTCTGGTCCTCAACAGGGTGCGCACCTCCGCAGTCATCCACAGCTTCTGGTTGGAGCGTGTGGTGATGGTCTTGGAGAAAGTGACATCATCAATGCACTTGCTGATATAGCTGGTCACTGATGCTGTGTATTCCTCCAAGTTGGTAGAATTGCCATATGTTGCACCCTGAACAAATGCCAGTTAGTACACTCAAAACAGTCCTGAAGAGCAGAGATGGCTCCTGCTTGCCAGGTTTTCACCTGCTTCTGAAGCGGTTTTGTGCGTCTGACAAGCGGTCTGTAAGCTAGAGTTAGCATAACAGAGATGTGGTCTGAGAAGCCGAGGTGGGGGCGGGACTCCTCCCGGTACGTGCCTGGGATGTTTGTGTGAACAAGATCAAGCGCGTTCGCCCCTCTCATTGCAAAGTCCACATACTGATGGAATTTAGGGAGCACTGTCTTGAGATTTGCATGGTTGAAATCTCATGCAACAATAAACAGTCCGTCGGGGTGAGCGTTCTGCAGTTCGCTCATAGTCCCATACAGTACACAGAGCGCTTCCTTAACGTTAGCGCTTTTGGAAATGTAAACTTCGGTTATGATAAAAGTGGTGAATTCCCGTGGTAAATAAAAAGGTCTGCATCTAACAGTCACAAGCTCCACCAGGGATGAGCAGTAGCTAGAGACTAGCATAGAGTTCTTGCACCATTCCGTGTTAATGTAAACACACAAGCCACCACCGCGAGTCTTACCACACAGAGCTGCATTTCTGTCGGCAGGAAACGAGGCAAGCCCGTCTAGCTGAATGGCGGCGTCCGGAACTCTGTTGCTGAGCCACGTCTCCATGAAAACAAAGACGCAGTAGTCTCTAAACTCACGCTGCGTAGCCTGCTGGTCGGATGTAGTCCAGTTTATTCTCCAGGGAGCAAACATTTGAGAGCAGGATAGACGGGAGAGCCGGCCAGCTAGGGTTTGTTTTTAGCCTAGCATGGACCCCCGCCCTCTCGCCACGCTTCCACTTTCTCGCACACCGCTTACGACGTCCTCTCCCCCGGCCACCAGCATCAGGCGACGCTGAGGATGTCTATAGATCTATAGATCTAGATATATTTTGGTTTCTGAAATGGTTTGAGTGATTTAGCTATGCGTCTTGGTGGACATTTACACTTGGTGTTGTTATAACTGAATTGCCATTGAACAGTAAAAACACATGGAGTGACCAAGTAGACCCAGATATATACATGGCTCCAGTTAAACTGGCACTAAGTGCCTTTAAAATTTTCCAGCCACCAATGTAGATGATGAGTGAGACAGAAAAGAAAACTTAAATGCACAACCATTTATTCACAATGGTTAAGTGACTGTAATAAAAGCCAATGCCATATAAGTGTTTCTTATTGGTCTTGTAATGACATGCTGAACAGCTAATAAACCAGTCCACACAGTGGCCAACGATATAGCACAGAAAGCTGCTCCCATGCGCCCGTATATCTGGCATACAATCAACAGTACCGGCATTCAATCAACAGTGACAGAGAGAGCACATGGGATTTGGCTAAATCCTGGGCCTACCATTATGACGCTCTGTTTGAACTGGTGCCCTCAACACTTCCGATTAAGCATATAAAAACCCTCATAGATGTACAATCAAAAACACTCATTTGTAAATCAGCTGAGGAAATGTTTATAAACAACACATTGCTGGCAAGACGCTGACATGGCACAGAGGAGATGTTGCAGTATTGTGTTGATCGTTTATGAGACTTACATCAATCATTATACCAGATTGTACAGTAAGGCGAAGTGTGTAATTTTATCACAAATGCAGCACCAAAAAGAATTGTAAAACAAAAATAAAATATTGCTTCTGAACACACACACATATTTCATAATATATGCTAGGCAATCAGTCAGATATCACTAAAAAGTAATACATGGTCTCCCTGAGCTAATTTAATGTGTTTCTTTATGTCTATATAGGCTTTATGAAGGTGTCATTATGTTTTATGGGTCAAGAGGCAGCTAACCCCAGTGCAATATTTAAAATATATGAGTAATTTACCCATCCCTTTCATTATGTTTTGATTTAAGTTTAATTTAGGTAGAGTTCTCACTGCCATCACAGTCCTGGATGAATTTGCAGAGCCAGATATGTCTTAGACTGCAGATGTGTGGTGTCAACACAGGACTTAGTCTAGATTATCAGTTAGGGCTAATTGGATTTCAGCACAATAAGTAGGTCATCCATACAACAATGGACCCATGCATTTCACACTTTTAGTTTTTATGTTCTTGTTAAACTACATTTCTAAAATTTAACAATAACTGAATTTTATTAAAATGAATTTTAATTACAGTATAAGTAAAAAAATATTTTAATAATTATTAAAATGTATTTGTGAATATCATATATAAAGACACCCCATAGGGAGGCTTTGTCAGATTTGTGTAACTTATATTGGATACTGGGGCTTGGACTCCAGTTAGTATTTATCAGAATATGTATAAAGTCTTTATATATCATTGATCATTGTGTAGTTTGATTAAATATAATTGTATATTGTGTATACAAATTTTATAATTAAATAATAATTGTATTTAGAACCCCTGTGAGCAAGCTGAATGTGACTGTGGCAAAGAACATAAAACTCCATAAGATGTTGGTTAATGGAGAAAAAAACCTTGGGAGAAACCAGGCTCACTGTGGAGACCAGTTTCCCTCTGGCTAAATAACATGAATATAATCTCAATATTAATTATTTGTGTGCAGTGAAATTTGTAAATGAAGTATTAAGGACCAGTGTTTAAAATATATATATATATATATATATATTTATGAACTTTAAGATTAATGACTAATGTCTTTGAAGTCCATCCTGGATTAACTGCAGAAGTTCACATAGATAAATTATCCTTTCTTAGTTGGCTTATGAAGGCCTTCGTTGGCAATTAAATATTAGTCTATTTATTTGTGGCAGTGGGGTGTGGTCAAGCGTCCGTCCAGAGAGAGAAAGCGGTAAGGTCACTTGCACCTGAGCTAGATTATGTTCAACACCTGTTTCTAATTCCAGTGAGCATGGGGAGAGCGACATATAAGAAACCACAGCACCAGCAGAGAAGAGAGATAGAATGGCACACGGAAGGCCATGGTGCTTCTGAAGTTGTTGTGTTTAATCTATTGTGCTTGTGAAACTGATGTGTTTAAGTAACTACGTGCCTGTGAACCTGATGAGTTAAAGTGACTACTTGCCTGTGAATCTGACGATTTTGTGAAGTTGTAAAGCTCTGAAGTGGCTGATTAAAAGTCTCACCTGAGCCTGGAAAACCTGCCTCCCTGTGTTCTCCTTCCCTTCTGCTATAAAGTGTCAGACTGGTGCCGAAACCCAGGATAAGTCGAAGTATGTCCCATGGAGCCCTCCCAGCTGCTGAGATCCTCCAGTCCCTTGCCAGCCTGCATCAGAACCATCAGCAAGCCCTGATTTAGCACCGCCAAGACCAGGATCGCCCGTTCTTCGAGATATTGCGGGCTCAAGCGGAGGACTGGCATGTAATCTGAAGCTCCTTGGCCAGGTGAAAGCCCCAGCCATGACCCCGGACAGCCGCAGCCCCCTCCCCCACCCACACTCCTGAAGATGGGGGCAGATGATCATTAGTGCTTGTTGAAGCACCTTTGGCACCAATTACAGCCTCAAGTATTTTTGTGTATGATGCTACAAGCTTGGCACACCTATTTTTGGGCAGTTTCTCCCATTCTTCTTTGCAGGACCTCTCAAGCTCCATCAGGTTGGATGGGGAGTGTCAGTTCACAGCCATTTTCAGATCTCTTCAGAGATGTTCAATTGGAATCAATTCTAGGCTCTGGCTGGGCCACTCAATGTCATTTACAGAGTTGTGCCATAGCTTAAAGTCGTTGTCTTGTTGGAAGATGAACCTTCGCCCCAGTCTGAGGTCCAGAGCGCTGTGCTGTGAATTCTTTCCGGATGCAATGTGTATATATATATATATATATAAGAAAATTGCAAGAAAATTGTCCGGGAAGAATTGGATGCAATGCTCGATATGGGGGTAATAGAAGAATCACACAATGATTGGTCCAGCCTGGTTGTTCTAGTTCAACAGGTGTGTGTGGTTCTGTGTGGATTATAGAAAAGTAATCGCGGTGTCTAAATTTGACATGCACATGAGTTCCTCGATTGGTTGGGCACTGCTCAATTTTATTCGACACTGGATTTGACAAAGGGTTATTGGCAGATCTCCAAATTCCGTAAAAAAAACACCTTCTCCATACCGTTTGGATTACACCAATTTGTGACGCTTCCATTCGGTTTGTTTGGAGCCCCGGCTAAGTTTCAGCATCTCATGGACCGATTCCTCAGACCACATTCGGCTTACGCACTGTCTACATAGATGACATCATCATTTACGTCAATGATCAGTCCAAGGTTCAGGCAGTGCCATATGAAGTAGCTGATGTCTTACAGTTGGAGTTGGCATCAGTTCATCCTCTGAAGTCAAAAGACTGAAGTGATTTCTGGCTAGCGCCGGCTGTAGTTTGTCGTCATCACTCAGCAACACGTAGCATTGGAGTCTGACATCAAGCAGGAAAGGGGCTGGATCTTGCATGCTCTGGTTGCCTTGGGATTTGAATCCCGAGGTTGAGACATGGAAATACATTGCCTACTTTTTTGGATTTTGATATTCATGAAATTATTAACAAGCCAGAATTTTGTGATCATGAAGAACATGATGGAATATAGCCTGCCAGAAGGTCACTTAAGTACTGTGGAGCTAGACCATTCAAATATTTGTATGTAGTTAACAGAATTGTAAAATTAATACGAAATTTAACAACCAATATAATGACAATATAATTGGGCTAATATGATCATATTTATTGGTTGTATTCAAAACTCTGGCAGCTGCATTTTTAACCAATTGAAGTTTATTTATTGAACTTGCTGGACATCCTCCCAGTAATGCAGTGCAATAATCTAGTCTTGAGGCCATGAACGCATGAATTAGTTTTTCGGCATCAGCAACAGAGAGCACGTGTCGTAAGTTAGCAACATTTCTGAGGTGGAAGAATGCTGTTCTACAAACACTGGAAATTTTATTTTCAAGTTCTTCACTGTTGAAGACGACATAACAGTACATACATCGAGAATCAAATTATATTTTAGCAGCTTATTTTGAGAGGTTTTTGCTTCAATAATTAGTACCCCTGTTTTGTCGGAATTGAGTAGAATGAAATTTCTGGCCACTCAATCTTTGATTTCATTGATACACTCTAATTTGGAGAATTGCAAATTTTTGTTGAGTTTAGAAGAAATATAAAGTTGGGTATCGTCGGCATAACAGTGTAAACTTATTCACTCAAGCACCCTGCTACTGGGGCTCTTCAGCCGGAACCAATGTGTGTGTGTTGCTCGCTGTACTACCCGCATTCAAAACAGTATCTACCCGCTTCTCTTTCTCATTGACCTCCACTAGCATTCTAATGCATGTCTATAACTCATTAATCTTTTCTGTCAGCCTTACAAATTCCTTACATTTATCACATGTGAAACCCTCACTGCTGATGGAAGAAGCTATAATAAACATGTGGCAAGCAATGCAGGAAGAAATAACATAAGCGGATGCCATGACTTACCGCAATTGTTTGTTGTTGTTTTTGTTATGGTTGTTCTTGAGTGGCGAGGGTCTGAGATCCATGTAAAACACATTGGAAAAAACAAATGCATGCAGTCGAGATGTGAGAAGTAGACAATTGGAAAAAAGAACAGAAAAAAGAGGGAAAGGATAAAAGGCTAAAACAATGAACTTGAATTAGCAAGAATAAGCTACTAACACAGACGCATGCAGCATGTCGGCCTGTCAATTTCTGTAAAGTCACATACCTTAAAGTCTTGGCTAGTGATCGACTAATATGGGTTTTTTAATGGCCGATACCGATACCCAGAGAGCAGGGTGGCCAGTAGGCAGATACAATGCTGATATATCACACAATTTAATATAGTAAATAACATAAACATAAAATTGCTAAAAAATGAATAAGCTCTTATTTAGCACTACATTTACTCAACTTCACACAAAAAAAAACATAACTGCTAATCAGAAGGTTGCTGGTTCAATGCCCACAGCCACCACCATTGTGTCCTTGAGCAAGGCACTTAACTCCAGGTTGCTCTGGGAAATTGTCCCTGTAATAAGGGTTATGTAAGTTGCTTTGGATAAAAATATGCCAAATGCATAAAAGTAAATGTAAAATTTATGAGCACAGGATGCTGGATCTGCTGAAGTTGTGTGAGGTTGGTTTATTACATCTGTTTAAACGAGATATGCACATATTTGCAGATAGTATATTATATTAGTTTTAATGATATTTGCCTTTTTATCATTAGACAAGACAGTTAAAAGTAACAGGGAACTGTTGAGGAGAGAGAGGGAGAATGAAACGGGTGAGCACTTGGCTCAAACGCGTCTGCCACGGCTCTGATATGTGGACCAATAAATGAACACCAGCCTATTACTGTAGTAAAATGATGGCACATAACATAAAAACGAACCGTGACTTGTCAGTAACATGTCTCGCTTCACATGCAAGCAGGCAATTCACAGCACCCTCAAGAAACAAATCGGCGAAAGGAGAAAATTTATCGGCCGATGCAGATAATTAAATAAATTCTGAATATTAGCTGATTTCTTGGCCTCTGCAATATATCGGTGGACCACTAGCCTTGGCTACAAAAAAGCTAGTCTTGGCATTTTCATAGTTTTTCCCCAAGAAAAAGATACAGTTCATTTAACACATGTTGACCATTTGTGACAACATGCCTCAATAGCGGTGCATATTTTCGCAGTATATGGGGCAGAAATTGACAATAAACCAGTGGTTTGCGTTTCATATAATCATCGGGGCATGATGTCACCACCATCATAACCACCAAAACAAAATCTATGCCTCTCTTTAAATCTATGCCAGCATTAAACAGTATATTATAGGCTATTCAGCAAAAAACAAAACAAAAAGCAAAACAATTACAAAGCACAAAACAATTCATAAAAAAAAATAGAAAATGTATCATTAAAAAAAAAAATCAAAACCTTGTTTTGGACAATAAATATTGTAATTAATATATATATTTTTTTTAATTTATGAGATTTAAAACACAAGACAATCTGCAACAATATAAATGTAACAAATGTGACCTGACTTTCATGAAAATATGTATATGAATACATTTTAATAAAAACTAAAATATGATGATGATTATGATGATGATAATGATGAATTTACTTTGGAGAGAATTTGCAAAAATAATTCTAATTTAAGAGATTTGAATAGGTGCTTGAAACCAAAATACAAAATCTTTACATGAGAAAACACATTTGCGCAACTGGTCATTTGACTAAATCTTACTGAGAATAACCCTTGTGACTTCCCCCTTCTCTCCAATATAGCTAAATTAACCCACACACACAAAACTATTTACACCTAGACTATAACAACTAACTCTCAAAATGTGGGGACAGAGCAGCTGTTACCTTCTCTAACTTTAACAGAGAATCATAAATGCCATCACAATCCGCTGACATATAAATACACTGCACTATTAAGGCTGCAAAAGTCTGACTGCAAAACTTAAAATGGGTTTGAGTACTACAAATCACATTCAGTCGAGCTCAAATTGCCACTGAATTATGAAATGTGCCAAGGAAGGACTCAAGAGCAAGCGCAGACCAAGAGTTGCAAGCAAAGAACCCTTGCCTACACTCACTGAATACAGAAACCAAACTATAATACCCACTATAACAACTCTACAGTACAAGCCGTAACTTTCTAGCTTTTTCTGAATCGTATCCAACACACTCAATAATACTTCACCACTAAAGAAAGTAAAACACATTTCAGCTCTATGAGGTATTGCATATTTCACTTTGTTGAATTTCGAATTGTTAAAAATGTCACATCACTTTGTTTAACCACCACCACCAACATTTTATGACGATTAAGACTGAAGAGATACAATGCTGCAAATGACATATTTTTACATTTTATTCTGATTATCGATGAGCAAATACAATTTTAATTTATTTCTAATCAAACTGACACAACCAAAAAATTACATATAACCAAACTGCATACTAATTTTGTAGTGCAACCTTGTACACACTACATGATGCATACTTGTTTTGTATTGGATACTTGTATTCACCATAAAAAATTTTTTAAAAAATACTGTAAAAGTTACTGGCAATTTTATTTGCCAGCACGATTCTAAATATACAGCAGGGTACTGTAAATCATTTATTACAATTGCACTGTATAAATACAGCATACTGTTATGTACTGTAAAATGTACTGTTTTTTTACAGCCAAATTACTATAAAAATACAGTAAAAGTAATGTATATTAACTATAAATATCAGACCAAAATTACAAGTGTCACTGTAAAACTACAGTACTGCTATACATACATTTTACCATAAATTAGAGCATTTACTGTGAATTTTTTGTTCAGTTTCCTTCACTTTACTAAAATAACTACAAGTGAGATTTTTCAGTGTGAAATATGTTTGTATTAGTGCTGTCAATCATTTCAAATTTTTAATCGAATTAATTACACGATGTCCTGATTAATTAATCATGATTAATCGCATTTAATAGCATATACACATATTTGTTGAGAAAGTCCCTCATATAACAATAATTCAATATATAATGATGAAATAATTATACATAGTTATCTTTAAATATAAATATATATATATTTAAGGACCCGTCAATTTCAACAAGTGTCAGACATGCTTGTGTAGCATCTCGGGTGCTTATGTCACTGTGTCAAGTTAAATATATTTGAGTACTTAGAACACATCTTGAGATCCCTTAGTTCAGATTTGCGCTCCATCAAATGTTTTGAACGCAAGAATGTAACGAATGTCTGTTTTGTGCTGTCTGTTTGTTTTCTTCACTGTATAAACTGCGTGTTGTCACACAGTTGAAATTTCAATTAATGCCCTCTGGAGTAAACAGGTGGTACTACAAGCTTGCATTTTTCAGGAATCTTCCTTATTACAATCTGGGGGCAGTGCGATTAATTGCGTAAATTTTTTTAACGCATTATTTTATCGCACTGATTTAATGCGTTAAATCGACAGCCCTAGTTTGTATAAACCTACTTTTTCTGTTAATTCAGGATTCTCATAATGCATTTGTCCTTCGATTTTAGTACATTTGAAGTATGCGTCAGGCAAACAATAAAACTTGCAACAACAAAATAGGAAATATGATTTTCATAATAGTACCAATTTATGTATTGAACAAAAACATCACATTGATGCATCAAACACTAGCAAGCACAAGCTTGCAAAACATAATGCTCACTAGAAAAAATGTTATGGAAAATTAGTCTGAAAATTTCACATTAAATTAAATTAGGCTTAAGTCTAGCAAATAATTACACTAGCAGCAACAAATTATCAGTCGTACAAGGAATGTGAGGGACACATACCTGAGCAGAGTGTGACTGAACTTAAATCACAAACTTGTACATGAAACATAATTTTTTTGGCCAGAGCTGTGAGTCTGCCTTTGTATTATACATTAAATGGCTTGCCATTTAAACAGTGTCCCAAAGTCCATCAACTATTGAAGCAGAGTACATACATACCATGTCCCATGGTTCCAGCAGCAAACTTTGAGTCTGATAATAACCATTATTGGACTCAAAGTTTGATTTACCATGAAAATAAAAAACACCAAAAACATCCAACTATCAAAAAACAGCATACACTAATGAAACAATATAATACAAAATAATTAGTCTCACACAATAAAAGTGTAATGTTATTCACTTGACATTAATGAATGACAACTGCATATTAAGTGATATCAGAACAGTAATCCCAAAATTATGAGTCTTTTCTATCTCTTATATCACTTTGCAATCTCTACAAGTAAGCTAATAAAATAATTTAATCTCAAATTAATATTTCATGTGCATTTACTTATTTATTTGGCAAGTGGTCTGGTGCAAATTAAAGCAGAAACCATAATTATATAAAACATGCATTAAAGGGTTAGTTCAACCAAAAATAAAAATTCTCTAATGATTTACTTACCTTTAAGCCATCCCAGATGTGTATGACTTTCCTTTTTCAGCAGAACCGAAGTGAAGATTTTTATAAGCACATTTCAGCTATTTTTGTCCATACCATGCAAGTAAACGGGTGCCATCTGGCTGGTGGCTATTTGATGATCCAAAAGGCATATTTAGGCAGCATAAAAGTCATCAACATGACTCCAGTCGATCAATTCATGTCTTCTGAAGCAAACTAATAGGTTGGTGTAAAAAAATAAATTGATAATAAAACTTTATTAAGGCTAATGCAGGTTATGTTAATATTCGGAGATGCATTCAGGAATGAATGGCTGCATGCACAGGTTTCTTCAGTTTTTGATTACAGCATTATTAATGCATAATCAAAGACAGGGGGATGCATGGGAGGTCCCTCTCCTTGAGTCCTCGCTGATTAAAAGAGCACTAAGAGCTTCACCTCAGCACCACTGCTTAGACTGAGAGTTTTGTCTCTCAAACCCTGAGGGCTTATATGATGTGGAAATTCAAGATTGATTCTACGTCGTCTGAACTCCCACTCTTCTGTTTCCATGAGACTTGAAAGTGTGAAGCTCCAATTTGTTGAGAAAAGCCATGGGGTTTTGTTTAAAAACAGCATGGAGTTCTACTCTCAAGTGTTTCTGCGTAAGAATGTCATGCATGGCAGGTTCATAACCAAGTGCTGATTTCGAGGACTTTGAGATGCTTGGCTCTGTAGCACCAAAAAGAAAAGTATTTTTATATATTTTTATGTTCCAAGATCTAGCGAGCTGCTAAACTTCTAAGGAATGCCAACAGTCCTGTATTAGTAAAGACATTTCGCATTTTGTCCGAAATTAAGAGTGGCCAATAACACGGGGAAAAACCCTACTAAAAATGCCTCAGAAAAGATATTTTTAAGATGCAGGGCTTTACACAACCCAGCAATGCTCCCTTGACACTACTGGTGCAAAGCAAAGTGTAAATGAGGGGGAGATAAAATTTATTTTACCAAACAGATGATCTTGTTGGTTTAATGACAGACTCACCCCAAGAGAAATAAACAAGAGATGGAAATTCTTCTTGTAAATTGCTTCACTTACATAACAGACCCGTCCCAACGGCGCTAAAAATAACAGGACCTCAGGAGTCTTTTTATTCAACCAAATGGAGGGAAGCAAATGATGATGGTCTATATCTATGCATAACATTGATTATGCATGTAATAGACAAGTACATGAAAGTGAATGATTGGCCGTTCAATCGGAACATTGAACAGATAAAAATATATGCATGGTCTTTAATGGGGTAATGAACTCTGTCCTAAGCTGTAGAAATCAAAGAGGCAATTTACTCGCCTTCTCCTTTCTCTCAGTTGTGACATAAAATGTATTGGCAATCAAATGTTTATTGTGGGACAATTATCCCTGTTTGAGAACTTACCATGTGTACATATGTTTGTTACTGAGATCTGCAAATTTGTGACACATTTATGGTCCTTTTTTTTTCTGCTAAACTTCTCCTTTGGTATTCAATGAAAAAAATTAAATTTTGGAACAACTGCTGTAATTGATTAAACGATGACAGAATTTTAATTTATGAGTGAACTACTCCTGCTGCATTGTCCTGCACACAATCTCAATTGTGTTAACCTTGCTCTGCGGAGGAGTTTAGGCCTTTAAGCACCTAATTCAGTTAAACCTGTCTCCCACCCCTAATGCCTTTGGCTGGGTTCCAGGATTTCAAAGCAGGCAACACTGCACTATAGGCACCAAACTCCTCTTTGAGCTATACACCTGTGCTAGCTCTGAACTGCTTACTGCACTGACGCCATCTGTCAGAAAGAAACAGTGCCGAATAACTGAGACCTACATATTTCTCCAACAGCACAGGCTCTGTGGACACAGGTATCAACTGTTCAGTGCTGGACCCAGGTGATAAAATAACCTGAAAACAGCATTCAGGAATTTCTAATAGATTTGGGTGGGCAAAATTTCAAGTCTTAGGAGTATGTTTTGTTGTGGGGATGAATTTAAGAATGAAAGGAAATTGCTGACCACCAGTTTTAAATAATGTGCTTTCCCTAGCTGTCTGTTAAGTTGTTCAGGGGTCTGTATTACTATGGTAAAGCTTGTGTTTAGAATTTGAACAAAAGGCTTTGTAAGAAATTGACTTAAATAAGCTGATGGTTTTGGTATTGTGTCTTTTGAAAACATCTCGGTTACTGATGTAACTTATGTAATGACTATGCTTCGATTACTGTATTTAGCAATTCTACAATTTAATAGCCATATGAGTAATCAGTCCCCGCGACCCTGTACACAGGATAAGCGGTTGATGATGGATGGATGGATGAGTAATCAGTATCATTAGGTTTCAAACACGACCTGTCTACATACCAATGTTTCCCTTCCTCCAGGACAGATGAAAAACATCTGGCTGCAAACAGTAGTTTCCTGGACTCTCTCCAAGCAGTCATGCTCGTCACATGAAGAATATTGTATGTGACCTAAACTATTCAAGAGTGGTACTTTACAACCCAGTTTCTCCTTCTGCACTGTGTATTGAAAAATCTTGTGTCACCTACTGTCTTACCAATCAACCGTATTGTATAGTACCATTCTTTGGACAACAAATCAAACATCTAGTCAAGAATTGACTAGAAGAGAGTAAAATATTTGCATCCACTAATCTAATCTAATTACCAATTACCAATAAGGTGAAATTGATAGAAAAAAAAAAAAAAACGCTGCTTAGACTGGCACACAAATAGAGATGTCTGTTATTGACGCATGATGATTTTCCTTGATGCACTTTTCTGGTATAAATATGTTTGATTGTCAATAAACTTTGAAGACGCTTTGATTTTGTGTCAGAGTCTCTTCCCTTGCAAGTATATTCCTGAATGAGAGGACAACGGATAGTGTTGGGGGCAAAAACTAAGAACTACATAGATTATAGGAGAAATAATCTAACAAAAACTTACAAGCCTCAGAAGGGAGCCTTGGTCGGTTCCTCCAGGTGGCTGCGCTCTGCGGGCATAGGTGCACCACCAAAGTGGAGTTCAACATATCCCTCTGCTGCCCCGACCGTGAGTGTAGTAAGGATGGACGAGCCCGCAAAGTGTGTACGGGCGGAGAAAGGTACCTTCCACGACTTTGTGAGCTCCTTGTGCTTTTCTGGAAAGAAAGGCACTGGGGCGGGTTGGGGCCAGAAACCAATTGTCCAGCCACGAATGCTCAGGGCAGGGTAGAGGGTTCCACTCAAGCCCAATGTTCGCAGCAGCCCGGGCAAGCACAGCTGCTAACTCAGTGTTCACTTCGTCCTGAGCTCTACCATCCGAGAGTAGACTTGCCACTTCTGAAAGCACCAGCCCACCCTCCAATGTTGTGGCCGATAACTCATCAACACGAGCCCCGAACGAGACATTAAATTCGCCCTGAGGCAGACCGCCTGCCTCACGGGTTAACTCTACCAGGCAGAACGAGCGTGCTGGGGGATGGGAGGTCCGTGGGGACTTAGCCGGCAGATAGACTCCCATAGCTGCCCCGAAATCGCCCAAGGCGCTCGCCGCCCCTGCCGCCTGTGCTTCAACACAGGACGGACCAGGTTGCAGAGCAGCCATGGTGGGTCTTTGCTTCACAAAGAAAGAAAAGAGCCGTGACGCAACATTCTCATGGGCATATTCTCACAGTGAGAACATGTCCCATCCACAAATGCTGTCTCAGCGTGCTGGCGACCCAAGAACTTGAGACAGATTTCGTGGTCGTATGACGGGGAGAGATAACGAACAAAAAAATATTTTTTGTAAAAGACACCAATCGTTTGTGCGAGCTTATTTAAAGGAAATTACTCTATTAAGAAATTGCTCTTTTACACCTGTGAACTCAGCTGCTGAAACACCCAGGAGAAGAACAACACTTGAACATGCGAGAATGAGACCGCTGATCTGCGCCTTAAATCCAGCAGCGCGTGAAGTGAGGTGACGGGACGAACACAATGCATGCATTCAGCTCTGAAGAAGAAGTCTGAATAGTGGTGCACATCATCTCCTTTTATACCCGTATGTCTGTGGTGGAGAGTGGCATGCAAATTCCACTCGCCAATACTCATTGGCCTTTTCTGAATAAATCAGTGGTGACTGGGGCTCTCAATAGCGAACCCCCCCCGTCACTCTAAACTTCACACAAACCAACGCCTTCTGGAACCCCCCTCCTCCCCCCACCTGCTACTTAATCTGCACTTATTATCTGTGAGGAGGATGTGTGCCGGGTCTTTTTGAAACAAAAGACTAGGATAGCTTCAGGCCCAGATGGTGTCTCACCTGCCTGTCTGAAATTCTGCACTGACCAACTGGCCGCCATCTTCACACTTCTTTAATAGATCACTGGAGCAGTGTGAAGTTCCCTGCTGCTTCAAATGTTCCACCATCATTACGGTCCCCCCAAAAAAACAAATCACAGGACTTAATGACTACAGACCTGTCACTCTCAGGTCTATGGTCATGAAGTCGTTTGAGAGACTGGTTTTGGCCTACCTGAAGGACATCACTGGACCCCTGCTGGACCCCCTTCAGTTTGCTTTACTGAGCAAAGAGGTCTTTGGATGATGCTGTCAATATGGGACTGCATTATATCCTGCAACACCTCGACAGACCTGGGACTTATGCAAGGATCCTATTTGTGGACTTCAGTTCAGCCTTCAATATCATCATGGTTGATCTTCTCTCAACCAGACTGACCCAGCTCTCCATGCAAGGAATTGTCTGTAGACCTCCGAGACAGGATTGTATCGAGGCACAGATCTGGGGAAGGGTACAGAAAAATTCCTGCAGCATTGAAGGTCCCAATGAGCACAGTGGCCTCCATCATCCATAAATGGAAGAAGTTTGGAACCACTAGGACTCTTCCTAGAGCTGGCTGCCTGGCCAAACTGAGCAATCGGGGGAGAAGGCTTTTGTCAGGGAGGTGACCAAAAACCTGATGGTCACTCTGACAGAGCTCCAGCATTGCTCTGTGGAGAGAAGAGAACCATCCAGAAGAACAACCATCTATCCAGCACTCCACCAATCAGGCCTGTATGGTAGATTGGCCAGACGGAAGCCACTCCTCAGTCAAAGGCACATGATAGCCCACCTGGAGTTTGCCAAAAGGCACCTGAAGGACACTCAAACCATGAAAAAAAAATTATCTGGTCTGATGAAACAAAGATTGAACTCTTTGGCCTGAATGGCAAGTGTCATGTCTGGAGGAAACCAGGCACCACTCATCACTTGGCCTATACCATCCCTACAGTGAAGCATGGTGGTGGCAGCATCATGCTGTGGGGATGTTTTTCAGTGGCAGGAACTTAGAGACTAGTCAGGATTGAGGGAAAGATGAATGCAGCAATGTAAATAGACATCCTTGATGAAAACCTGCTCCAGAGCACTCTGGACCTCAGACTGGGGCAAAGGTTCATCTTCCAACAGGACAATGACCTAAGCACACAGCCAAGATAACAAAGGAGTGGCTATGGGACAACTCTGTGAATGTTCTTGAGTGGCCCAACCAGAGCCCAGACTTGAACCCGATTGAACATCTCTGGAGAGATCTGAAAATGGCTGTGCACTGACACTCCTTATGCAACCTGATGGAGCTTGAGAGGTTTTGCAAAGAAGAATGGGAGAAAATGCCCAAACATAGGTGTGCCAAGCTTTGAGCATCATACTCAAAAAGACTTGAGGCTGTAATTGGTGCCAAAGGTGCTTCAACAAAGTATTGAGCAAAGGCTGAGAATACTTATGTATATGTTCTTTTATTTTTTTTATAAATTTGCAAAGATTTCAAACAAACTCCTTTCACGTTGTCATTATGGGGTATTGTTTGTAGAATTTTTAAGAAAATAATTAATTTCATCAATTTTGGAATAAGGCTGTAACATAACAAAATGTGGAAAAAGTGAAGCAATGTGAATACTTTCCGGGTGCACAGTATGTAAATTAACATATTTATTTCAATAAATGTACCCCTACCTTCCACATACATTACCACTTGCACATTTACATACACTGTTCTGTTATATGTCCTATTATTTGTATGTCTATTTATACTCTTACCTTGTTTTATATTCTGTGTCTCACAGCAATGTTCTGTGTGTACTTGTTTCTCACATCACCAAAGAAAATTCCTTGTGTACATGAGAACACATGGCAATAAAGCTCATTCTGATTCTGATTTGGATTCTGATTCTCAGACATGATGCATGCTTTTAAACATTCACCATTCAGCTAAAATGCCTCTCTCAATCAAAAGGGAAGGAAAAGTGATTTTCACCAACAAAAAGCTTCACAAATATGTAGGGCGAGCTTAGTCCTGAGCAAAAGTGTTTTGAACAATATGGCTTGACTGAGCAAACAGACTTCGTCATTTCTCTGTCAGAGTTTGTAATTTGGGGTTTGTGTAATTTGGCATGCAGCACATTTTGACTGCATAAGTGGCTCATCTCTACTCTCAAAGGGAAGTAATGGATATTGAAAAAATGCAATTTCTCAAAAAGGACAGTACTTCTTTCATAGTGAGGAATTGGAAATGAATCAACTTGGATACATTTATAGATATAAATACAGAGCAAAAGGTGATGTTTGAGATGTTTGAATAATGTAATTTCACAGTTTTAGGTTGCAAATAAAAATAGTTCAAAATTGGGGCATAGTGTGATTAAATCTTAAATATTGTGTTCTGGCGTAAATAATTTTGGTGAGGAGGAAATGGCCTGTGAGACATGAAGGTGTTGGTCCAGTTGGTGTGTGGACAGGCCAAAAAGCTGCCACAATGTCATTACGCCATGATGGCAACTTAAACTGTAATAACTGGCATACAGCTGTCACTAATGCACTCTGTAACAAATGTGTCTCTTTCATCCCTTTTACTGGGGTGGAGGCAGACCAATGTTGCCCGATCTCACAAGAGAAACCAGCAACCTGACAAAACCAGCCCAAAATAAGTGATTTACCTCATTAAACTATTGACTTCAAATTGTATATATTTAAGACCCCAGAGTTGTGCACACACACACAAACCTGGGAAATGTTAAATAATAAAGTGCAAATTCAACCATCATTGGGGTAGGGGAAGGGCTTGGAAAGACAAAAACACAGGATGAAAGAAGAACAAAACTAGTGATTAAAAACAACATTATGTTGCAATTAGTGGTAGGTGGCATTTTATTGTGCTACTGGGGTGAAGCAAGCCAAAAACACAACTGTATTCCAGAAATCAGCCCCCCCAAAAAACTCAATCCGCAACAGCCCATATTTTTAAGCAACTTGAATAAAAAACAAGCTCAAATTTGTATTCAACTAGCTGAAATTGTAACATGACGCAAACTCCTTTCAACCAAACATAAATCATATTGAAATACTGCTCCATTCTAGCAATGCAAATTAATTCTAAAATATCAAAACACTGATTAATCCTGGTTCTCTGTATTGTCTGGATGGTCATTCATTGTGACAGCACCCTATGCTCCTGTCTGGCCCTGTGATGGTGGCTCAAATTATTAGGCTTTAATGAGAGACAAGAGAGTATTGGTGTAAGGTAAAGGAAAGTGAAATTAGACAGATAATGTTGAGCTCATGGCTGTGAAATCAAATTAGCACCATCTCAATCTTATCAGCAGGGCGCTTATTTTTTCTCCAAAGCAGCAGTCTATTCAAACCTCTCACATTTATTCTCTTCCTACTCTGCAGCAGATTTTCTCAGTATCTGATTATTCAATAGGGTTCTGTTAATACAGGACAAGAACTTTGAGCTTTATGCAAGAATCAGGATATGTGAGCATGAGATATCACTGCTAAGATTTGTGGGAAAAGTGTCAGGAATTGAAGTTAAGCTGATGAGTTGAGTGGAAAGACCTTTTTATGACAGATAAAAATTGTATACTTCCGTCAATACAAAACTGTATATTAGCACCTTTATTTAGGATATGAGAATAAAGTGTTTTTAAAAATCATAGTAAAATCTGAAAAGATATTATGATCTAGTTAAAAGACCATTAAAGACCTCATGAAATTGCTAGAAAGTGCAGTTGTCTTTCTTTCTTTACTTATTTACTATTGAAACAGAAAGTTGTCTAGGACATATTGAATACCCAATATCCTTTTGTATATACTAATAGTTTGCGTCACAGCCATGAACACATGTTATTACTAGTCAAAGGTAATTTATAAAAACCAAGAAGGCATTTATAATTAAAGGGATTGTTCACCCAAAAATGTAAATTCTCTCCACATTTAGTCATCCTCATGCCATCCCAGATTTGTATGACTTTCTTTCTCCAGAAGAACAAAAATTAAGATTTTTAGAAGAATATTTCAGCTCTGTAGGTCCATACAATGCAAGTGAATGGTGACCAGAACTTAGAAGGTCCAAAAAGGACATTGAGGTGATATGATAGGTGTGGATGAGAAACAGATAAATATTTAAGTCCTTTTTTACTATAAATCTACACTTTGACTTTGACTTTCACATTCAGCCACCTACTGGTTGGGGCTGATAAAAGGTTAAGATTTATAGTAAAAAGGACTTAAATATTGAGTCCCATTGAAGAAAGAAAACATTGTGCTTGGAATAAAACGAGGTAAGCATACTATGTACGTACAGTACATCAGACATATGTGATGCAATCATAATAATGTTTGTATTTCCCTTCTAAGATTAATATTTTAGTCCATTTACACAGAAGAGAAAGACTTCAATTTAAATGCAAATTTGCTTTTATTTTATTTTGTATTATGTAGTCCGATAAATAGACAGATATATCACCAAGTCTGATAAACAGACACATTTTCCTGTTTGGATGATTTTTTTCTTGAGGGCACCAAAAATTGCCTGCTTGCATTGCCTGATTTGTGTGAAATTGAGTAAATACTGTATAGTGCAAAATAATTATTTTTAGCGAATTTATATTTGTTATTTAATATAATAAATTGTGTTTTATATCGGTATTGTATCGGTATTGGCTGCCCTGCTCTCTGGATATTGACATTGACAAAAAAAAAACGTCTAGGTTACGTATGTAACCTCCGTACCCCGATGGAGGGAACGAGATGTTGTGTCGAAGATGTGACACTAGGGGTCTCTCTTGAGCGCCGAATATGCCTCTGATCTATGAAAAAAGGCCAATGAGAAGTTGGAAGACAGTATTTGCATACCCCGCCCCCGGACATACGGGTATAAAGGCGGGAAATATGTCTAGTTCATTCAGGATTTTTCTGAGGAGCCGAAAATGGTCCGGCCACAACAGTGGCTCGGCTCAGCGTCATGGCTCGGCTTAGCGATGTACACGGCTCAGCGCATGGCGCTCAAATTGGACCCCTAGTGTCGCGTTTTCGACTTCCTCGAAGAAGTGACACTAGGGGTCCAATTTGAATCACGCCATGCGCTGAGCCATGTACGTGTACTGCTGACACAGGTGCGGCAAGTACTTGATGTGCAAAAGCGACCAGCTGTATCAGACTGCACGTACCTTTCCCCAATGCCCCAAAAAAGTCGTCGGAATCCTTCTGGTTACCCTAGACAGGGGAACAAGGCGATGCTTGCCAACCCGGGAATGGGCCGAGCCTAGTCGGGCCTCTTTTCTCTCTATGTTTCTCGCATAGGGCCAAGCGGCTGCGGCCTTTACACGCATTGTGGTGGCATTGTTCTCAGAGCATATGTGGATCGCAACCGCCCTGTCCATCTGGGGAATCGCCGTGTACCCGTGGGCCGCTCCGCCGTCGAGGGTAGTGAGAGCGGAAGAGCGCGTGGCTTTGTGACGAATGGAGAGAGGTGCCCTACATGAAGTCGTCAGCTCATCATGCACCTCCGTGAAAAACAGGACAGGGGGGAGTGGGTGATAGTGGCGCGCAGACCCCAGGAACCAGTCATCCAGCCACGACGGCTGTGGGGAGGACGGAGGGTTCCAGTCCAGCCACACGCTGGCGGCGGCCCGGGCAAGCATGTCGGACATCTGCGTTTCAGCCTCTGCCTGGGCATGCTGGCCCAAAGGCAGCAGCCCAGGGGAGTGGTCCGCGTCTGACACCGGACCGCTCTCCAATGCAGTGGCGAGCTCATCCACCTCGAGCTCTAGAGGATAGGCAGGGTGGCCATGAGGCGAGCCCCTGTTGCCTCGAGCACGGACGGGAGTCAACGAGCGTGCCGGGGGTGGGTGGTCCAAGGGGGCATACCCGGCGGAACTGCACCTGCTGCCGTCCCCGGATCGTCTCCATCGCCATCGTCCTCAATACCGTGGGAAGCAGGAGCGACGCGGGGGGCGGCTGGAGTGGCGTTTCTTCAGTTGAAGGAGAAGAACATTTCTGAATGAACTGGACGTATTTCCTCGCCTTTATACCCGTATGTCCGGGGGCGGGGTATGCAAATACTGTCTGCCAACTTCTCATTGGCCTTTTTTCATAGATCAGAGGCATATTCGGTGCTCATGAGAGACCCCTAGAGTCGCTTCTTCGACACAACGTCGAAGTGAGCGACAGACGGGGAACATGTTTATGTAAAATCAAATACAATTTTATTCGCACACACACACACACACAAAAAACATGTTTACTAGTAGTTATTTTTCAGCATGCACTCAAGACTAACAGACTAAAAGCCCCAAAGCGGGTATTTTAAATAAAGACATACACACACAATATTTTCTCAGAGTGAGAGAGAGAATATTGCAGAGTTATGCAGGTTAAGCCTGGTGAATTCTTAGGAAATTGCAGGGATTTGCTCCTAGGGAGCAAAGGGCTGGTGATAACAACAGCGAATATATCAGTTGTCAAGGAGAGGTGGATAAGTAGCTGGAAGATTTTATCATTGAAAGGGAAGAGTGGGTTAGGACTTGTCCCACAATTGTGAACGCAGTATTCTCAGGGAATAGCCATGAAAGGGTGGTATGAATGATTGTTGTGCTGTTTTAACAACAAGTAAAATGCTGACGTAAATCTCTGTGACGTTTTTGTTCTGTGTAAAGTCAAAATGCTGGGAGAGAGGAAATTAGCTAATCTGAGCCTCAACAAGCAGCACGAGGTTAGTGTACCTATGGTATTAAAAAGCTATACAAGAAGCAAGCCAATAAATCCCAGGCCTTTCAGTAACCACAAGTGACAAGTGAGTCCTGCATCCATCCAATACACTCAGTCGTTGAAAACATTTGACCCATGTCAACTTAACTAAAAACACCACAGTCTACGAACTGATTACAGGAATTATTCACCCAAAAGTGAAAAATCTTTCCAAAGTCGTTCCAAACCTGTATGACATAATTTGTTGGAACTTGATGCCCGAGTCCTCATTCATTCTCGTTATATGGAGAAGAAAAAAAAATACTAAAGTAGCAAGGATATTCTTCCAAAACATTATGTTTTTGTGTTAATTTGTTTAAGGACAGTTCACAATAAAAATACTGTAACAGTATTAGCTAGAATCTAAATTTCAACCGCAGTCCCTCGGCAGCAGTTGCAGTACTGGCTTGGAAAGCCATGTGAAATTGCAATTGATCATTAATAATAACAATAAGAATAATTACCCTTAATAAAGTTAAACATTCTAAAAAATGCCACATATGCTGACAACATGTACAACATAATTAAATTCACAATAACATCAATATACACAGATCACACAAGCTCGATCTAATGATACATGCAAACTGTTTTAGATGTCAGAAAATAATATTTTCATCCAGTCAACTATTTTTTCCGTTGCTAATTTAAGTAAAGATGCAGCTTTATGTTTCTACTTTGCATGCACATAGATGACTGTATTATCTGCATACATCTGCATTTGAACCCAACTGAAAGTAAATCATTAACATATATGCTAAACAGTATAAGGGGCATCAGAAGGACCCTTGTGAAACCCCTATTGAACAATCTTAAGATTGAACAATCTTAGAACACAAAAAAATATTTTTTGTGTTCAAAGGAAGAAAGTAATATGACTATGAAATGACATAAGGGTGAGTAATTTATGACAGAATTGGGTGAACTATTTGCATAATTTGTTAATATAAAGCTGTCATCTTTCTCAAGGATGGAGTTTCAAAAGAATTTTCACTGCTTTAAAATAGCATTGTGAGAAAAGGTTGGCTATAAACTGTAACCACAGAGAGTTAGGAAGCAGCATGCGAAAATTCATTAAGTTTGACAGTTTGTGTAATAATGCATTGGGATTGTTTGTTTTCACTGAGACAGTATACCCTTGTTTTTTTCTTCATATGATACAGATGATTTATTTTTGCAACAAGCAAAAAAGGCATTTGTCACAAAAGTTATCACTTCGCTGGTTCCTCTACAAACAGATTTTCAAACATGACAATCACAAAACTCAATGGAAAACAGGCCTGTTTGGATACTCCCTCAAATCTGTGGCCAGCTATGTTAGACTTAACTATGTTAGTTTATGGAGAGCCTTTTCAAAAGTCTCTTTTTTTAGTTGAGGAAAACTCCAATCTAGTGTAGATGAGGCATAAGTCCAGTAAAAATATTATATGTATTTTCACATAAAAATGTATTCGTGTTGTCGTGGCCATCAATAAGCCTAGACGGTGACGAAATAAACTTTAAGTAGGTATAGGCAATTCAAATTTTACATTTTATCTCTACTAGGAATATGGACAAAAAGAAATTGAGGACTCACATTTCATCCAATCAAATTCTTTTGACTAGCAAGTAGTCAAGCAAGATTGCAAGTAGCAAATGATGTTCATGGCTCTGCCATCAACAAAAGGCTATTGGCTATTTATAAAGCCCCAACTTCCACAGGAAAGAAATTTGCAGTTGCCAGAGCAAATGCATGGCTTGTTAATGAGTGAATGTTAATTTTAAACATTTATGTGTGTTTCTATGTTTGTCTGTAGCTCATCAATATCACCTTTTAAACTTGAAGTCCAACCAATAAACCACCATATACTATAATCCTCTCCAGACAGTGCAATACCCGCTCACTGCTCTCAAAAACCCTCAAATTTTGTCACATAATTCTATAAGAGGGTTTAAATAGGCCCTCACTGTTGATGACTTATGCAATGAATCTTATTTTTATGTAATAGCCTTATTATGTTTTGGCCCAAGAGTGACTGGAATTGCCAGAGCTAGTTTTCTGCAAATGTTCACCTGAGGGCGAGATATGACTGAAAACCTCACCTTGGGCGGCTGGTCTGATGACACCCATAACTGTAAACAGTGCGGCTGTCAAAATGAGTGGCAATGCATCAGTGAAACTGCTTCATCTAATGTACAATCTCACTAGAGGGATATAACTAAAAATTAAAACAAGATAATATATCGGTGAAGAGGTTTGATTTAACAGATAAACAGCCCATATTTGTATGTCTTTACTAAAAAGTAACAATGCATTGCTTTTAAAATAAAATTAATTATCACAGCTTTCATCTGATTATCTGATCTAAATAAATATACTTTTATGAGATCAACACATCTATGAAAACAGCCAGATAATGTATATACATTAAATAAACCATCAATCTGTGATATATATATATATATATATATATATATATATATATATATAAAATTATTTTCTTCCCAATTTGGAATTTGGAATCTAAGTGCTTGTGGTGGCATATAGTGACTCGCCTCAATCCGGGTGGCAGAGGATGAATCTCATTTAAGACCGTCAATCCACGCATCTTATCCGCCACCACAGAGATGCAGTGCATATGTAGACCCCACACCATTCTACGTGGCATCCATGCACAACTCACTGCACGCACCACCGAAAGCGAGAACCACATTATAGCGACCACGAGGAGGTTACCCCATGTGACACTTCCCTAGCAACCGGACCAATTTGGTTGCTTAGGAGACCTGGCTGGAATCACTCAGCACACCCTGGATTCGAACTTGTAACACTCAGCATGCCCTGGATTCGAACACGTGACTCCAGGGGTGGTAGTCAGCATCTTTGCTCCCTGAGCTACCCAGGCCCCCAAAAATGGGAGACCTGGCTAGAGTCACTCAGCACACCCTGGATTTGAACTTGTAACACCAGGGGTGAAAGTCAGTGTCTTTGCTCGCTGAGCTGCCAGGCCCCATGTTTTGCTATCTTGCATTCAGGTTAAGCTTTATTAAAGTGTGTGTAATCCTATGAGTCATGATGTCCTGAAGGTTGCTAGCTCACGTGCCTTCATTAAGACACAAACATCTTTGTGTTACATATTTAGATTACTTTGCTATCTAAATAAGCACTTTTTCATTTTTATATAAAGACTACAGACTAACCCTAACCCAAACATTAACACTAATAGAAATCTTCTGCATTTTTAGAATGTAAACTAAACTTTAATTTATTTATAAATCATTTTACCAATTGAGTATGGTCAGATTATGGGGACCAAGTAAACACAAACATTAAGTTAATTTAAGTTCAAGTTTACACAAACTGCTTAAAATAATAAACACAACTCTGCAAAAAAAAAAAATACAAATAAATAAATAAATACATTTTGATGGAACATATAATAATAGCCAACATTTTCATACTTGTGAAACGCCAAACTGGTTTCATTTAACTGACTCTTGTTTTGGCCACTTTAGAAGTTCATTAACATATTTTCTTAAATGTGTTACACTATGTGCTCAAAACCTGGCATAATTTCAAGCAAAATAGCATTCAAACTTTGTTTTTGTATTAGTTTGAAACAAACTAAAAAAGCTAGAATATTTCTATACAGAAACAATTAATCAAGTGATACACCAAAAGTGTACACAATTGAATGTCTTGTCTCAAATGCCATTCACAATAAATGGATGAAAAGCAGGTGACAAACGTCAAGTTGCCAAATTAGTTGACAGCATGATAGGATGCGAATCCATAACCACCTACCTGAGGAAGACCGTCTCTCCTTGTCTGACGGTGATGTTGTCCATCTGTTTGTTATCGGACTGTGATTCTCCTTGACTGCGGACTGGCAGACCTGCGGGGAGAAGAAACAGCAGTCTGAGACACATCACCACACATCTCCTCCAGGACGCTGCGCAGCATCCACACACAACCATCTTAATCTAGAGAGTTTTTCTGATGGACCAGACACTGTAAATCCGGCGATCAGGCAGTATAGTCCCACAGATGAACGCGTTAGTTAGCCATTGCAGTTCATCTGTTAATCCAGATTTCCACTGCAGGTTCTGTAAACAGCAAAATCCCCACGCGTATTTAAAAGTACACAGCGCTTATCTATGACTGTGTCGCGCTGTCATATGCGGCATTGAAAGGGGACAAAAATAAAAATACAAGAATGAAATGAAATTCAGCTGTGCTGGTTTCTTCGATCCACATGCATTCAAATTCGCATTAAAAATCCATCTTTCCCCCACTGAAACTGCGGTCTCAAACTTTAAAAAAGTGAAAGCTGCAGAGCCGAAAGCCAATGAACGTGTCCAAAATGCCTCTCCAGCTGTGCGTGAACAGATATGGAGAATGTATGTGGCTCTTCAATTCGTGTGCAGTATGAGTCTGAGCGACACGCTCTTCTCAAAAGAAAAAGAAAAAAAGTATCCCTCCGATGGGACTGCTACTTGGTTTCTTTCAGAGGCTGGAGAGATTACTGTGAATGGAGGCTGTAAACGCGCATTACTTTTTTATTATTTATTTATTTATTTATTTAGTATATATCAGTTCTGCTGCTCAAATAAGTTGGGGAAAAGCGCGCTGTTGTCATAGCAGCGGCGCGAGACCTCTTCGTGCTGAGCAGTAGCCAAGAGTAGAGAACTAACAAGGGGCCATTCACTCAAATAATAATAATATTATTAATAATAATAATAGTAATTAACAAAACGCAGATGGACACTTTTTTAACTGTTGAAGTTATTTTTAACCTGACACGCTGAAAAAACTGTCGAGATACTGCGCAACGATCAAAGACGTGTGTCTAGCGCATGTTCACACACGCACGCACACACGCACACGCACACGCACACACACACACTTGTTTTTATATCACTGTGAGGACTCTCCGTTGACATTTTGTGGATTTTACACAGATCTAGTGATAGACTAATTTCTATCCCCTAACCATACCCCTAAACCTAGCCCTCACAGAAACTTATTTGCACTTTTACATTTTCAAACATCGTTTAAATATGTTTAATAAGCCATGTCCCTTGTGGGGACCACTAGCTGGGCCATACAAGGTAGGTAACCTAAGGTCTTACTATCCTTGTGGGGACATTTGGTCCCCACAATGTATACACACACACACACACACACACACACACACACACACACACACATACACATGCATTAATAATTAAAATAAATAGCGGAACAAACAAAATAACGCTTTCGGTGTGAGCGGCCCCTTATCCAGTCCTGAGCAACCACTGGGTGGCGCCTTGATGATTCTAACTGCCTGTTTTCTGTTTCGGGTCATGAGATGCAATGTAAAAGTACCAAAATGAGCCATATCCAGACGAAGAACAACAACCATTTAAGTTTTCATTATTATTATTATTATTAATTTGGGAATAAAAATGATTTTCAGGTTCAACTTGCTGCTGTCATAAGAACTCAAAGTAGTTAATGATATAAACATAACAATTTTGGATCATCGCTTCATGTCATCTTCTTCACAGAGGGAAAGCACAGTCAACAAAAAATTGTCATCGCAATTCTGTGAATTATCGGCTCTACTGTACACAGCCCACTAAGAATATATGAAAATGCTTGTGAAAACACCGGAAACTGACAACAGTCGAAACGTGGAATACTTCTGCGATCAGGAAAAAGGTGGATAAGTTGGAAAAGCATGCAGTTATCATGGTGCTAGATATGCTCGTGCTGGGCAGGTGCTTACATTGGTGCACTGATATGAAAACTGCTCAAGTAGTGCCTGAACTCAATTTACTCCATCTTACACTAAAAAGGTTAATGTTCTCCAACTGGATCGCTCGTTATGGTAGTTTTTACATTGCTTCTTATGGTGCAACCCAGTAGTTGTCTACAATGTCTAAAAAACACGGCACTTCTGCGTGAAATGCTGAAAAATTGGCAATGTGGCAAAAAGGCTCAATACTGGTTAAAGGGGTACGGCTATCGCATGTTTGCATTGGAAAACAATTAATCATTAGTGGGGATGGATGCACAAACATGTTTGGTGTGAATGGCACGTTACAAGTTGGAAAAAGCATGCTGTTGTCATGGCGCTAGACATGCTCGTGCTGGGCAGGTACAGTCGACTACTTATTTGACAACCTGGTAACACCTAAAATGGTTCTGGATTGCTCGTTACAGCTGTTTTTTTGTTTTGTTTTTTCACAATTTGGCATGTCCAATTCCCAATGCTCATTAATTCCTCGTGATGTGCAGTTACTTGCCAAAATCCAGATGGCGGAGGAAAAATCTCAGTTGCCTCCACTTCTGAGACAGTCAGCCAGTGCATATTTTCACATGGTTTGCTGTGCGCGTTACAGCTCAGACTTAGCGCATGTGGGGACTCATGCTATTCACCGTGGCATCCACGCACAACTTGCTACACACCCCACCGATAGCGAGAACCATCATATAGCGATCACGAGGAAGTTAACCCAGGTGACTCTAACCACCCTAGTAACAAGGCATATTTGGTTGCTGAGGAAGCCTGGCTGGAGTCACTCAGCACACCCCGAATTTGAACTTGTGACTCTAGTGGTGGTAGTCAGCATCTGTGTTGGCTGAGCTACCCAGGCCCCATTACAGTTTTTAAAAAAATTGCTTCTTATAGACCAGGAAACAGTCCAGCAGCAATCAGAATCATTTGTTTGTGTGTGTGTGTGTGTGTGTGTGTGTGTGTGTGGGTGGGTGTGTGTGTGCGTGTGTGTGTCCATCCGCACTTTTTAAAATTGTCCCTATGTGGACATACTCTATAGTGACATTTTTCCCTGTTTATTGCGCCGTGTCTCGCTGTTTTTTTAGTGCCTCACGCAAAAGCGCCACATTTTTAGACACTGTGTCAGGTTACAAAGAGCTCCAACTTTAAAGTTTTGGCTCTATTGAGGTACATGCTTTTTTATTTGACAATTTATACACATTGAATATGCTAAACATCACATTATACTAAAAACACACAGTATGTAAATGTGAGACCGTAAAACAAAACTTTTGTTTTGACTCATGGAACACTTCTACGTTCAGAAAAAAGGTGGATAACTTGAAAAAAAAGCATGCTGTTGTCATAGCAGCAGTGCCAGACATCTCCGTGCTGTTCAGTAGCCAACAGTAGAGCTGTTAAGAGAGCACAAATCAGCATGTATTGTCTGGAGTATTGCAATGCATGGGTAACTTTCATTAATTGCATAGAGTTGCATCCCCTTCCTTTCAGCATTACTGTTCTATGACAATGAGCACTCAAAAAGGTAAAATTGAGCTTTGTTGCACAAATCACAAAAATTAAATAACCCACATTCTGAGGACTGAAGTGGAACGTGTCTAGACAGAGAGGATGAAAAGAAAATTGATGCACAAAATTAAATGTCCAGTATTTCATAAACAGGGCGAAATTCTCTCAGACACCACCTGCTGCCTACCATGGTCCAGGTTCAACCCTGGCAGCAGAAATAATCAAATCACACAAACAAGCAGTGCTATTTGATAAGCCTCAAGAGGACAAAGATGGCCAGAGCATTTTTAAGAGGGACAATTTAAGAAAAACAACATGTTTTCTTCTCTCTCAGATAGACCCTCTCTGCCAATGGCTCTTAATGGCAATGTTTCCTCTCAGATTCCTCCAGAGAACTTGAGTCAGCAGGTGACAGCGACCTGATAAGAGCCACATGCAGAGTAGAACCTTGCTTGTGCTTTACGATCAGACGTAGAAATGAAAAGAGATGTACGGTTAACTCATCTTTCAAAAAATATCCTTCCCTCTCATAAAAGAAATGAAAGAAATTGGCAGCGCATGACAACAGACCATGTAAGGAAAAGCACATACACACATACAAGTATTTGCGGATGACTCATTATTCTGCAGTGCTATGGCTTGGAGGATTTATTACAGAAGCTGAATGCATTGCACTGTCATACTATCGCTTTCACCAGATTACATATGCACAAATAAGATGCTTATTATTGATATGTCTTACATTATTTATAGATTGTCTTACTGGTTGATTTACAGTATATCAGTGTGATTTTCTAATAATAGAAATTATTGTAATAACAAGTCTATTCAAATGTTACATTTATATAAATAAATAAAACCATGACACAGATTGACAGCCCACCAGTGTCTGGGAAAAATGTGCCCCCTGGAAATTATTTTAAGGGGCATTTTTGTGTATCAAGTGTTTGATAACAAGATAATTGAGTATGGGGGTGTATTTTAAAAACTGGCAGAATTTCTGTCACTATTGGTGGCATTTTTGTTCCAAGTCCTGGTTAATTTCTGACCCTGCTTCCCACACCTTTTATGCATTATTTACCTGCCCTTGGCTGGTGCAGATGTGAATGAAATTGAGTATGTTAGTATGGATCTAAAAGAGTCCCTCGCTGGTTGTGCACTCTGATGTATCTATGATACGCTCCAGATAGTTTCGTTTCTCTAAGATTGTGTTTGTCCACCAGGGATCTGTGATATTGAGGTCTCGGTCAAAGCAAAGTTCTGAGTAATTGTCAGTATGTAACGCTCTCTGTGGCATATGCGAGATGCTAATATGTATTGTCAAACCTTCAAGATGCAGCATAGTACTCCACAAGGGTATAGTTATACAGTGGTTGCAAAAAGTGTTTGGACTCTCAGACATGACTTAAAAATGTACTGCCACTGCATTATATAACAAAATATCATAAGTTACATTTATATTACAGAAACATAGCAAAAGTATACTTCTCAAGAAAAAAAAAATATTAAAAAAATAAATTTTCTAGGTTTTAAATAATAAAACAATAGATATACTGTTATAATTCAGTAATTATTTGGACACTTTCCAGTTGTCAAACTTAGTGAAACATCACAGTTAATGTGATTAACTGCACCTGTAGTTACTCTGCTTAGACACCTGTGTGAACTTGAGGGGAAATGACTTACACTGAAAAAAAGGCATTGGGACCAGTTGGTTAAAAGTAATTCCAAAGAAAAGAATGGTGAAAATGGCTAAGAAAAGTTAGTTCTGATAAAAGGTCTCAAACCATTTGTTAAATATTTGATATCAAATGCAATGGCATTCATACAGTTAAAGGAATAGCTCTCTCTTCATTTACTCATCCTTTTGCTATTTCAAACTCTTTTATGAATTTCTTCTGCAGAATACAAACATAAATTTCTTTGAAGGATGTATAAGGAATTTCTGTCAATATGAATAACATATGACTGTAGATTTCAAGATTTATAGTGAAAAAGAGCTACATTTTTGTCTGTTCTCACCCAGAAACAATCATAACTATTCAGAAGATATTGATTAAAACACTTGTAAGTTGTATTAATTACTTTTATATTGCCTGTATGTCCTTTTTTGGTGCTTGAAATTTTCAAGTGTCAAGCGAGTTTGAGGTGGCATAAGGAATGAAGAATGTATTATCATTTTTGGGTGAAATATTCCTTTAAATGCCCAAACATTTTTTGGGGCCACTGTAGCCACGGACAAATTATTAGACTTAATTATACAATAAGCATATCAATGTCAGCGGTTTTAGTGTTACTTTAAGAATTTAAAATGTTGATTCTTTCCCTCAAGCACATCTGCCAGAAATCCTACTACCTCAGACAACATCTATTTTTACATCAGTGTTATGTTGAGTGCACATGACATCTTTGATCGCAGGTGTTTCACACAACATTCAGTGAAATAAAATGTTTGATCTTTAAATTTAACAGCTGTTGTTTCTGCCAGTTGTCTCGTCAAAGAAAAATCTAGCAACTATGCATGGCTGTTGATGTGAAGTGAAATCTTTGTGTTTGGCTTTTTGATTTTTGTTTCAGTATTAAAAACTAGAGGTGTGCCTCTGAGCAATTGTGACCAAATTGTGACCGATTACGATGAGCACAAATTCAGATGTATCGTTTGAATGAGATGTGTGACTGGTTTTGGAAGACACTGGGGGGATACTGAGGTGCCATATTTTCAGCAATTAAAATCTTCGGTTTCACTCTGTTCTTCACTCAATGCTATCGTATGGTTTGGAATATTATTATAGTGCTTTTGTATAATTTTTTTTATTTCAAATTAATTATTATGACTGCTCTTTATCTACTTAGAATTGGTTAGGTTTAGGCATAATGGTTGGGTCAGGTGCTTAACAATATCTATAAAATAGTATAATATAAATTTTAATTATTGTTACTATTTTTACCCCACCCAACCCCATTCCTGAGCCTAACCAATTATCAATGATGTTAAACATGAAACCTCTTACATGTTTTATATTGTTAATAATTGGTTAGGTTCAGGAATGTGTTTGGTTAAGGGGATTTAAAATAATCGATACGATTGTGTAATGTAACCGCACTAATATATTTATAAGTATAACAAAATATATTACGGTTAAACACACTATCCGAAGGTTGACAGTGAGGCCTCCCTTTTAGACAGCTCTGCTTTGTGCATCGGAAACAGATGACAGAGGGTGCTTTTGGCATCTGTAGATTGACGTGCTGTGCTCTTGCACAAGTGGCAAAATTTGACACCTCAGGAGAGAATTTGACATTCTCAGTGAGAATTGCAGCCAAAAGAGGGTGAAGTGTTTTCATAATTAGACAAGGTTTTTAATTTAAAAGTCAGTTTGCAAAAATGTAGTAATAGTCACGTTCATTCTATGAGACTGGGTTGTTTTAATGTTTAATGTTGTAATGTTTAATTTTCAAATGTATATTAAAGAGAGACAATTGATCTGTTCAAATTCTCTCATTCTAAGTGAGATCTTTGTTTTTGTGAAATACTTCTCTACATTATAAGTAACTTGTAGTGTGCCAGACTTTACTCAACAATATATCATGTTTATCAGTTGATGGGTAGAGAGCTCCTACAAACCTTGGAGAAGGAAATAACACCCCAATTAATATTGTGTCACTATGAGAGCTCAGTTATGTATCATGGAGGGCCTTTTATGTTTAGCAGTGTTTTGCTTTAGCCTGCTAAATATAAGCCACTTCAACATTCAAAACACCTAGCCATGATTGCCTGGGTTAAGAGCTGTGCTGAAAACAATAATCAACTGGATAGGATGCTCTGAGAGATATAATATGTGTCCTCACAATTCTGTGAAAACAGTGTTTATGGCTTAAGTGAGAGCTCCAAGTGGCTTTGTTCCTGGAATGTAATGGGACACCTCTGTGGATGTTTGTGCACACGTAAACACCAAAGCACTAAATCACTCTCTTTCTCCAGCTAGAACACATACTGACACAGTGGGATGAGTGATTGTTCAGATTTCTATCCTGCGGAACTGAACAATCTGGTAGGCTAGAGTCATTCAACTCTTTAGGGTGGAAGTGACCATTATTTTCGAATACTGAGATTGATGTTGCTTGAACTCCTCTTTGTCTTGCTATAGTAATAATGGTTTTCTGTCTCTGTCTTGCTGGTTAACAGAGTTTAGTTCTAACTAGTTCTATATTGGAGTGTCACTGTGTGAGCTGGAATGCTTTTGTCTCCGAAGATGCTGGACATTTTACTCTTATTACAGTGCTTGCAAGGCAGTACTGTATTGATGTTCCACAAACATTTTGGTTAGGTTTGTTGTAAAATCCGAAGTTAAAAGTTAGTTCCTGTTAGTTTTGTAGTCCTTTGTAGTTTCTTTTCATGATTGGTTTTCCCCTGAATGTTTCCCCAGGTGTTCCTCATTCATTTGTTTTCCCTTGTGTATTTAAGCCCTTGTTTCCCCTGGATTCTTTGTCATTATTCACATGTGCCTGCTTTGCTTTGCTTTGCCTTGCCTTGCCTTGCCTTGCCTTGCTTTGCTTTGCTTTGCTTTGCTTTGCTTTGCCTTGCTTTGCTTTGCCTTGCTTTGCTTTGCTTTGCTTTGCTTTGCGATCCTCATTCCTCGTCTGCCTCGTCATAGAAAGACTGACCAAAAATGGATCTAGCGGAAGTCAGAATTCTGCTTCTGAAGCAAGGGCACCGTCCAGTTGAGGATCACGTCCATGAGTTTTTAGAGCTTGCGAATTTAGTGCACTATCCAGACCGCTCTCTGGTGGTTTTCTTCCGGACTGGTCTGAATAGTGCACTGAAGGAACTCATGCCTCTGGCTGATTCTCACTGGACACTCTCCAAGTATGTGGAGAAGGCTCTGGAACTTTGCAGATCCCTTTACACATTGGATTATGGTGGAAACCCCCGGCCAAAACCTGCATCTTCTGCTCCCTCATCCAAGCCTACTACGGCCAACGAGCAAGCGCCTACTCTTGTGGCCTCATCCGCTCCCGTGACTGCTCCCAGCTGTCCGGAAAAAGGACACCTTCTCCCCTGTCGCTGCCAGTGCTCATATCCACGGGGGTCATTCCCCCAGTTGCTGCCAGTGCTCACGACCACGGTCTCCTGGTGTATTTAAACCCTTGTCATGTTCTGTGCCTGGTTCCATGTGTTTCGTTTTATTCTGAGTAACTTTTATCTTGTTTCATTAAAAGCTTTGTTTAGATCCTCATCTGCCTCGGCACATATGCCTTGTGTGTTATTTGTTGTTTTTGTAAATGGTAACCCTTTACAACAAGGTTCTGTGTTAGGTGACATGAGCTAACACTGAATTTTTAAAAAAAAAAAATTTACAATATTTATTAATCTTGTTTATTAATTTTATAAATATTCTATTGTACATTTGTTAGTTAAAAATGTATTTACAAATGTTAACATAACTTCATGTTAAAATGTAAAGTAGATGTTAACATTACTCAAGATTAATAATTGCAATAAAAGTCATTGTAAGTTCATGTGACGTATTGCGCAAACAAATGCTAATGTGTATGTCCTCATTGTAATGTGTTACTTTGTTCACTTCCTACTTCAGAAATGTAAGATTACATTTGAAATTCTCCTATGGAATCAAACTGATACATTTCAGCATATAAAATGTAATCAATAGAAGTTGTCATCAAACTATTTGCATAATGAATTACAGATTTTAAGCAAATTATGCACATTGAATCTATGCTCTTGCTGATGCAGCATTACATTTTTGCTGAACTAATGCCAAAAACCTAAATTTCAACTGTTCTTTTGCTTCCTTGCAAGTACTGTTATTTTGATCCAGTTGTTGATATATTTTGTGTTTGTTTTGTTTTAAATGAAAGTCTTTCATGGCTTCATTCTTGTCCTGTCATTCTTGTTAATATAGAATTTATTTCTCTCCATGTGTGCCACTATAATTACATTTTCACCAGACACCATTTAATAATATATGTGGGATTGAATTGCCCTATAATTATATAAATTGTTTTTGGTTCCTTTCATTTAGATCAGTTCCCCTGATAAAACTTTAGCAGTATCAGAATATAATGGTGGATCACTTTCAACAAAAAATCTAGGTTGTGAGTTTAAATCAGACTACTACATCTACTGTGTTCATTCTGTTATCAACACATGTTCAGACAGGTTTGTACCATGGTACATGAATGACAAAACTGATTTAATCAGGTAACAAAATTATATCACATTCTCTAACTCGCAATAATCTTCAGTAATACCTGTAACCATAGTGACAGAAAAATTTGTAATATCAAGACTTTAAAAAGATTTGAATATGAAGTATCTAACTGTTTACCATTTCAAGCAATTCATGCATAGATTTGTGGTTGAAAACTGTTCCAAACTGTTCTGTGTGTGCATTAGATTCAAACAGTAAAATGCTATAGTAAATAAATAAAATAATGAATTAATATAAAACCATACCAATGAGCATTCACAGTAATATTTTATGATGGTGCAGTAACTTGCAGCTATAACAACATAACATAAGGGGTATTTGAAGGACAAGTATGTTTATCATATGTAATTGTAAGTAAGCCATAACTGTTTGACTCACAGATTGTGCTAACATATTTATTTTTAACAGCCTGAGCAAATTAGTGTCTGAGACAATTGATATAATAAGCTAAAATTCATGAAAACCACTTGCATCTCTCGTTTTGGAACTGTGGTTGAGTTAGAGGTGCTGTTCATGAAATCAAAGATACCTGCTTCATACTCCTGTTATGGAACAGTGATAAGAAAAATCTATATCAAAGGATCTTCAATAAAGACTTTTTTATTAAAAATGAAAAAAGAAAAATGAACTTATGTAAGTTATAAGAGTAGATAATCCATTGTTTGTTCATTTACCTCGAGACTTTAGATGAGTGTAATATAACATAAAAGTGCCATTTTCATTCTATCTTACTTCTTCAAGCTTTGAGGAATTTCTGTAATCCCACCGATAGAAAAAGGTGTTGTCATGATCAGGTTTGTTACAGGATGTGTTGCTACTGTATACCCGTGAAACCTTCAACTGCTATTCATGTTTTATAAATGAAACCAGCTTCTGGCCACTTTCGTCTTTGGTGGTCCTATTAAACACATGTTCTATTTGCATAACATTCCAAAAGGTGTACTGCAAACCTGTTTGAAAAAAGAGGCAGTAAAAGAGTATTTGTTCTTGAAAGTCTGACGTCTCTCAAGTATTGACGTTTAAGATAAATAGCACTCATTATAAACTGTGCAGAAAATTTGCAGCAGTTATTCTTGTGTCAACACCTCACAAACAGAAGCCCCTTGAAGAATTTTTCGAATCAAGACACTTCTCATTTTCAGTTGACTGGTTAGATTTTTGTGACTAAATTAGAGCCATGCGAATAACTCTACAGCATAGAGCCATCTGGCTTTCAGCACAGCCATATTTAATTTGCAGTCACAGATGAGTCAATTGCTCTTCATACGTGTTTAACTGACAGGTTAAAATTGGTTGCCCTGTTGGTGCAGGGTCTTGCCATTTAAAATATGCAGAGGTGAAAGCTTCTTGAGGGTTCTTGACTGCAACAGTCTTGTTGACAGTGTTGTATCACTCAAAATGTAATTTAATAAAAAACATACATTAAAGCTACACTATGTAATATTTGTTGTTGTTGTTAGAAATAAACACAATTTAATTTTTGAGCAAGTACACCAACAACCTGTCTTCCAAACCATGTTTTTGCCTATCTGCAATAGAGATTTTAATTTAGAGCTGTTTGGATGAATTTGCCGCAAAATCGTAGGCATACGTCATTCTTCTTTGTATGTTTATGTCATGTCTGTAAGCTCAGAAAGAAGGCCCAGCTGTGGTGTGAGTCGCAAAAGTGTCAGAGATGCTGTAAGCGAGTGCAAGAGCTTTTCAGCAGAGGTGTGAATTCACTCTATTCGTGGATTTTTTTTACTATTTTTAACAGTTGTTTACCTGCTGTAAAGTGCCATTTTTTTCAAATGGCTGTGCCAATAGTGTTTTAAAATTTAAAAGAGACATTTAAAAAAGACATTCTTACCAAATCAATGCCTAAACTTTACCATTAGTGTTTTCAAATATATATGAGATGTTTAAAAAGACATGCTTACCTTATCAATACATGATTTCAAATGCGGAAGCAAAATTTAAAGAACATTTTCCAACCATCTTCAACCACCTCATTTTGTGCTGCTTCTATGATTCTGTTATGTCACGTGTCATCTTGAGTTCATGGCTAAATTTGAACCATGGTCGTCCGACTCAAAGCTCAATGCCCTATCAGGTGAGCTACGATGCAAGCTAATCACATTGGAATAAATGTATATATGTGGGTGAGTCTATAATACAAGAATTAAAATGTAAAGGTTTTCATAAGATGTGTTTGAGTAAAAGTGTGTAGATATCATAAAATTGCAGGGTCTGAGTAATAGAGAGAAAAATATGCATTTATAATGTCATAATCAGCCATTAAAAGTAATGTGTGGCAGCGGGGGCGTGGTCAAGCGCCCGTCCGGAGAGGGGGAGCGGTAAGGGCGCTTGCACCTGAGCGTAAATATGTCTAACACCTGTCTCTGATTTCAGTGAGCATGGGGAGAGCGGCATATAAGAGCCACAACAACGCCAGTGAGGGGGCCAGTCTAGTGTTGGCAGCTGAAGCCTACAAGTTTATGTTTATATTTATGAGAAACCCTGTGTTTGTTACAAGTAGTTTATGTTCAGTCCTGTACCTTTATGTTGAGGAAATTAAAAACCCATACCTTTGAGTTCTCCCTCCTGTCATCGTGCCCTTCTTCCCCTGTCGAGTCAAGTTTTACACTGGTTCCGAAACCCGGGAGTAATCGTCATGGAAGGTCGCCCCGTAGAGTCCTCCCAGCTGACCGAAGTCCTCCAGTCCCTCGCGGCGTTACATCAAAGCCACCATCAGTCCCTGCTTGAGCTCCGAGAGGACCAAGATCGACGGTTTTTTGAGATCATGCGGGCTCAAGCAGAGGACCGGCATGCCATCCGGAGCCTGCTCAGCCAGGAGGTCGCTCCCGCCTCTGCCGCGACCCCGGACCATCGCTTCCCGTTGCCCCCGCCCACGTTACAGAAGATGGGGGCAACGGACGACCCCGAAGCGTTTCTGGATCTGTTTGAGCGGACCGCAGAAATCTGGGGCTGGCCGCGCGACCAGTGGGCAGCCCGCCTTGTCCCTCTGTTGTCCGGGGAAGCCCAACTCGCGGCTCAGCAACTGCCTGCAACGAACCTCCTGGCTTATACGGATCTGAGAAGAGCGATCATGCAACGGGTAGGTCGGAGTCCCGAAGAGAACCGCCAGCTGTTCCGGGCCATGAAGTTGGAGAAAACCGACCGCCCGTTCGCGTTTGCCCAGCGGCTCCGTGATGCCTGCCGGAAATGGCTGCTAGTGGGGGACCGCGACGTCGAGGGACTAATCGATCAGGTGGTGCTGGAGCAGTTCACTCAGCGATTGCCCAAGAGAACGGCGGAGTGGGTCCAGTGCCACCGCCCGGCGTCGCTGGAGGCGGCCGTTCAGCTCGCGGAGGACCACATGGCGGCGATCCCGAGGGCGGACGAGCCCTCTCTCTCTCTCTCTCCTTCCCCTGTGTTTTTTTCCGCTCTTCCCCCTCCCCCTCCCTCCTCTCACTCTGTCTTCCCTCCAGGGTCCGTTCCTGCCCCCCGCAGGCGAGGAGCCTGGCAGAGACCCACGGTGGCAACGCACACCCCCCCCCGCCAGATTCAGCCGCTCTCCCCCTCAGGTGGGGGCGTCCGCCGACGCAGGTACGGGTGTGGCGCCTGGGCCGGCCTGTTGGAGGTGCGGGGACCCGGGCCACTTCCGTGATCAGTGCCCGATGATGGAAGTGGGGACGGTGGTTCGGGTCTCCGATCCCCCGCATGCTGCCCCCGATCGGGCTGGAGCGTACCGGATTCCAGTAAGAATCCAGGGGGGTACACACCAAGCATTGCTGGATACCGGTTGCAATCAGACCACCATCCATCAACGCTTGGTTCAACCCGGGGCTTTGGGCACAACTAGACGGGTGAGGGTGAGGTGTGTGCATGGGGATATTCACAAGTACCCGATGATGACCTTGTTAGTGAAATTCCGGGGAAAAAAGCATAGAGTGGAGGCAGTGGTTAGTCCCCGCCTCACCCATCCTCTGATTTTGGGAACCGATTGGCCAGCATTTAAAGATGTGTTGGGGGGAGTTTATACGGATGGGTCCTGCACTAAAGTGGGGAGATGTGCGATGTGCGATGCTTTGACAGGGGAGGCGGAGCCGGGGCCGTCCTCGGCTGCTCCAAATCGGGATGACGAGGAGAGGGGCGAGGCTTTCGCCCCTCCTCTTCGCAGGGAATTCCCTGACGAGGATTTCCCTTTGGAGCAGTCGCGGGACGAAACCCTCAAGCATGCCTTTGACCAGGTGAAAATGATCGATGGACAGTGTCTTCAGCCAGACATCGCTCTCGCACACCCCTATTTTACAATTATAAATGACCGACTATATAGAGTGACGCAGGACACTCAAACGAAAGAAAATATGACACAGCTTTTGATTCCACGGAGCCGCCGGGAAATGTTATTCCAGGCGGCTCATTATAATCCCATGGCGGGTCATCTGGGGGAAAGAAAAACACTTCTCCGACTAATAGCCCGTTTTTATTGGCCGGGCATTAGCGGTGACGTCCGCAGGTGGTGTGCGGCGTGCCGCGAATGCCAGCTGGTAAACCCACCGGCCACCCCAAAAGCGCCATTGCGCCCTCTTCCGTTGATCGAGGTCCCCTTCGAGAGAATTGGAATGGACCTCGTCGGGCCATTAGAACGGACAGCACGCGGACATCGCTTTGTGTTAGTCCTAGTGGATTACACAACGTGATATCCGGAAGCAGTGCCTCTAAGCAACATTTCAGCACGTAGTGTTGCTGGGGCGCTCTTCAAAATAATCTCCCGGGTGGGGATTCCGAAAGAAATCCTCACCGATCAAGGCACAACTTTTATGTCACGCACACTTTGCAAACTTTACGATCTGTTGGGCATTAAATCGATTCGCACTAGCGTGTATCATCCGCAGACAGATGGCCTAGTGGAACGTTTTAACAGAACCCTCAAAAACATGATTCGTAAGTTCGTGCACGAGGATGCTAAGAACTGGGACAGGTGGCTCGATCCCCTGTTGTTTGCAGTGCGAGAGGTCCCGCAAGCCTCAACCGGCTTCTCCCCATTTGAGCTGTTGTACGGCGACGCCCGCGCAGCATCTTAGATGTCTTACGAGAAGGCTGGGAGGAAGGACCTACAAACAGCAAAAATGAAATTCAATACGTTCTTGACCTCAGAGCAAAGCTCCACACTTTGGGAAAACTAACACAGGAGAATTTGCTCCGGGCTCAAGAACGTCAATGCCGGCTGTACGACAGGGGAGCGCAGCTGAGGGAATTTGCACCGGGAGATAAAGTTCTTGTATTGCTTCCCACATCGAGCTCCAAATTACTCGCCAAGTGGCAAGGGCCCTTTGAGGTCACACGACGAGTGGGGGATCTCGATTATGAAGTTAAGCGAACCGACAGAGGGAATGCGCGTCAAATCTACCACCTCAACCTCCTTAAATTGTGGAGGGAGGCGGTCCCTGTATCGTTGGCTACGGTGGTCCCGGAGAGGGCGGAACTCGGACCGGAGGTAAATCCGAACCCAGATCCCAATACCCCGGTCATTTGTGGAGACCACCTCTCCCCGTGCCAACGAGCAGAGGTTGCCAGGTTGCAGAAGGAGTTTGCGGACGTGTTTTCTCCCCTGCCGGGTCGCACGAACCTCATCCAGCACCATATCGAGACCGAGCCAGGGGCGGTCGTTCGTTGCCGCCCTTACCGCCTCCCCGAGCATAGAAAGAAAATTGTCCGGGACGAATTAGATGCCATGCTTGATATGGGAGTAATAGAAGAATCCCACAGCGACTGGTCCAGCCCAGTCGTTCTTGTTCCCAAGAGTGACGGGTCGGTGCGGTTCTGTGTGGATTATAGAAAAGTCAACGCGGTGTCTAAATTTGACGCGTACCCAATGCCCCGCGTTGATGAACTGCTCGATCGGTTAGGTACTGCTCGCTTTTATTCGACATTGGATTTAACAAAGGGTTATTGGCAGATCCCCTTGACACCAATATCCCGCGAAAAAACAGCCTTCACCACGCCGTTTGGATTACACCAATTCGTGACACTTCCGTTCGGCTTGTTCGGGGCCCCAGCCACGTTCCAGCGTTTAATGGACCGTGTCCTCCGGCCGCACTCTGCTTACGCCGCTGCCTACATAGACGATATTATTATTTATAGTAATGACTGGCAGCGGCATATACAACATCTGAGGGCGGTCCTGAAGTCGCTGCGGCGGGCGGGGCTCACTGCAAACCCTAAGAAGTGCGCGGTTGGGCGTGTGGAGGTGCGGTATCTGGGGTTCCACTTGGGCCATGGCCAGGTGCGTCCCCAAATTGATAAAACCGCGGCGATTGCGACTTGCCCTAGGCCCAAGACCAAAAAGGGGGTGAGGCAGTTCCTGGGGCTGGCTGGCTACTACAGAAGGTTCGTACCTAATTATTCGGACGTCACCAGCCCGCTGACTGACCTTACTAAAAAGGGGGCTCCAGATCCGGTCCAATGGTCGGAACAGTGCCAGCAGGCGTTCACACAAATTAAAGCCGCACTCTGTGGGGGGCCGCTCTTGTATTCCCCTAATTTCTCTCTCCCTTTCTTATTACAGACGGACGCTTCAGACAGAGGGCTGGGGGCCGTACTCTCGCAGGTGGTGGAGGGGGAGGAGCGCCCGGTGCTATACATCAGCAGGAAGCTCTCATTGAGGGAGACGAAGTATAGCACCGTGGAGAAGGAGTGTCTAGCTATCAAGTGGGCAGTCCTCACACTCCGCTACTACCTGCTGGGGCGGGCCTTCACCCTCTGCTCGGATCATGCCCCACTGCAGTGGCTCCACCGCATGAAAGATACTAACGCCCGGATCACCCGTTGGTATCTGGCTCTCCAGCCTTTTAAGTTCGAGGTGGTCCACAGATCGGGGGTGCAGATGGCTGTCGCCGACTTCCTTTCCAGAAATGGGGGGGGAGTGGTAGGCAGGCCGGATGACGCCCTGGCCTGAGTCGGGCGGTGGGGGTATGTGGCAGCGGGGGCGTGGTCAAGCGCCCGTCCGGAGAGGGGGAGCGGTAAGGGCGCTTGCACCTGAGCGTAAATATGTCTAACACCTGTCTCTGATTTCAGTGAGCATGGGGAGAGCGGCATATAAGAGCCACAACAACGCCAGTGAGGGGGCCAGTCTAGTGTTGGCAGCTGAAGCCTACAAGTTTATGTTTATATTTATGAGAAACCCTGTGTTTGTTACAAGTAGTTTATGTTCAGTCCTGTACCTTTATGTTGAGGGAATTAAAAACCCATACCTTTGAGTTCTCCCTCCTGTCATCGTGCCCTTCTTCCCCTGTCGAGTCAAGTTTTACATAATGATTTGAGTGAAAGTGAATAAAAGGAAATTGTACATGGAGACGCATATAACAAGTTTTGAAAAAACATTTATATAGTGATGTTTTCACTATGAGACCAGGTTGATTGTGTAGCTTTAAAAAAAGAAAGAAAGAAATGCAGATATAAAAAGCTGTTAAGTGATATAAAGAAAAAGAATAAATCCTCAAATTGTATCTTTTTTTTAAGTTAAACTTTAAACATTAAACTACGCTTCTCTGTGTATTGTTCTTTGGGCTGTACACAGTAAAACAGTAAAAATCATGATCAATGCATGTTCTCCTGTTTTTAACTAAATAAATGCAAGGAAGTATAATATTTAATTAATTAATCTTATATGCATCAATATAACAATATACTGTATAGAGATAAACAGCAATATATGGCAACACATATTTTACAAAAACACATAAGAGCACATTAAATATGCCATGTAGTTGATTCATGACAAATTAATCACTGAATCAGAGTTTTGAATCAATTCATTGAATGGAGAGTTGAAACTGATTCATGGAAATGAATTGAACTTACCAAACATAGTGCCATCAAAAGACTACAAAGGACAGATCCGACTGCTGAGAGGATTATTGGTTGAACTGTACACTTCCAGAGTGAGGAAAAGGGCTGGAAAAATCACTCTGGACCCACTCACCCAGCCCACTACCTTTTTTGAACTGTTGCCTTCTGGCCGGCACTACAAAGCACTGAGCACCAGAACTGTCAGGCAAAGTACAGTTTTTTTCCCTCAGGCTATCCATCTCATGAACAGTTAAAACTTCCTCATTGAGCAAAAATGATGTGGAATACACAGATCACATTTCCCCGGTTTTAGCATCTCTACACTGGCTTAGTGAAAGTGAAAATTCAGGGTAGATTTTAAAAAGTTTGTCTACAAGGCACTATCTGGTCTCGCGCCCCAATATATCAGTGACATTCTACACCCTTACTCTACAACCAGAGCACTCAGGTCTTCTGATAAACTTTTATTGAGTGTGCCTCATAGCCGCTATAGATCTAAGGGTGACTGTGCCTTTTCTGTGATAGGTCCTAATCTATGGAATAGTCTACCTTTCCATGTGAGGGCAGCTTCATCATTGGCCTTTAAAAACATATTTTTATTCAGTAACTTTTGAATAGATCATTGACTAGTTTGAAATGGATAAATACATGATGTTGTATTTAAATGGTTTTATTTATTTTATTATGTTTTACATTTAAATTTAAATTAATCTGTTTTTATATTACTGTGTAATTTCGTTTGTTTGATCTGTAAAACACATTGGTTCAACTTCTGTTGTTTTTAAATGTACTCTATAGATAAAGGTTGACTTGACTATATGGCCCTAAATCAGCACTGCTGTGATTACCTACGGCACTTGTCCTGCAGCCGAATCACAGCAGTGCTGGTGTAGGACCATATCGCACTCTTGCTCATGTGATATTGCTTAAATTATAAATATATATATAAGTATATACAGTGTCATGCAAAAGTTTGGGCACCTCTGATCAAAATTTCTGTTGCTATGAATAGCTAAGCGGCAAACAATGGCCTTATTTCCAAAAGGCATCAAGTTAAAGATTACACATTCTTGTTTGTGGGATTTTCACCCATTCTTTCTCGCAAAAGGCTTCTAGTTCTGTGATTCTTGAGCTGTCTTGCATGCACTGCTCTTTTGAGGTCTATCCACAGATTTTCTATGAGATTTTAGGTCAGGGGACTGTGAGGGCCATGGCAAAACCTTCAGCTTGCGCCTCTTGAGGTCATCCACAATCCAACAGGATTGTTATACTGTAGTAGAAGCCATCCTCTTTTCATCTTCAGCTTTTTTTACAGATGGTGTGAAGTTTGCTTCCGGAATTTGCTGGTATTTAATTGAATCCATTCTTCCTTCTACCAGTGAAATGTTCCACATGCTGCTAGCTGCAACACAAGACCAAAGCATGATCGATCCACCCCTGTGCATAACAGTTGGAGAGGTGTTCTTTTCATGAAATTATGCACCCTTTTTTCTTCAAGCATACCTTTGCTCATTGCAGCCAAAAAGTTACTTGCGGCAAATAACTTCATCAGGCTTGTTTAGATGTTCATTTGCAAACTTCTGAAGCTGAATTTTGTGCCGAGGACGCAGGAAAGGTTTTCTCCTCATGAATCTTCCATGAAGGTCATTTTTGTGCAGGTTTCGCTGCACTGTAAAACAGTGCAACACTACTCCAGAGTCAGCTAATCTTCCTTAACGTCTATTGCAGTCAAACAGGGGGTTTGATTTGCCTTCCTACAAGGACATCTCTCTGAAAATTTTCTTGGTTTTCCAAACCTCAACTTGACCTCCACCATTCCTGTTAACTACCATTTCTTAATTACATTATATTACATTACAAACTGAGGAAACGGCTACCAGAAAACGCTTTGCTATCTTCTTATAGACTTCTCCTGCTTTGTGGGCATCAATTATTTTAATTTTCAGAGTGCTAGGCAGATACTTAGAGGAGCCCCTGACTCCTGATTGTTGGGACAAGGTCTGAGGAGTCAGAGGAGAGCCAGCCCAAGGCATAAGCGAACTAAACAGCTGCTTTGGGCCCCCGTGGCCACCAGGGGGCCCCCAAGAGCAAATGAAATGACAGCTTTATTTTTATTTTTGTGATATACTATTTCAAAGGACAATGTAATTATATAAAAATGCTATATTAAATACAATATTATGTTAATGGGCTGCAGGATGCAAGCACAGTCAGACAGCAAAACAGCAATGTCACAAAAAAGAGCTTATCCTCTGGTGCACAGAAAATGAAAAAGAGGGAAACAGAGGAAGAGAAAAAACAGCAAGATAAAGGTATGTTAAGTAGCTAGGCTATGTTACGAGCTAACGTTAGCTGGCTAGTTAGTTAACATAGCCTATGTAGCATATCTTCTTTTTTAGGAAAGTTTGATTAAACATACGTAAATAGCCTTGACATCTTAATTTGTTATAGTACAACATATTACTTAGAAGACAAAAACATTAATCTTAAACTAGCTGTGTAAAAATAACATTCCTGAGTATATTTTTGTAATAAAAATAAGCTTCTGTTCCATAAACTTGGTACTGATAACAGCTTAACATTATTCATATTAGTCTACTATTTTGGGGTCTTTGTTATTATATTCCAATATCATTATGCCTCAATTAGCTAGTTATAGATTAAGAGTTGTTGTTTTAGGTGTACAGATGGCTTTCTGCTGTGTATAATAATTTGTGTTGAGAAAATAACATTTTGTTCTGTCAAATATGTACTCTTATGAAACGTCCTTAGGAGCACTGTTTAAATATTTTGGAGGAAGGGCACATCCAATGCCACCTGCCCCAAGTGCCAGTGCTACAGCTGGTGATGATACAGCAGGTGAGTTTTCAACAATCCCAGATCAATATATTTATATGGATAAACCATGCCTTTTGTGAGACCTTTTTTTTTTTTTTTTGACAGACAGTTGCAATACCTTCTAAGATGTCATCTAACATGGCTTTTTATTATTATTATTATTTTCATCTTTCATCAGGTTCATCCTCTGCAGGCGAAGAGCACTTTCCAGCACGTGCATCCACTGATCCTGCTGTTCCTTCCATGTCCGTTTCAACCTCAGCGGATGTGGCAAGTTAATAGCACAGCAGCCTTTGTATTTGCTCAGTTTAATGTAGAATATCCTGAGATTAATATTTCTAATTATAATTATTAATGTAATTTCCTTATAGGTCCTTCTACTTCTGTGGTCATTGTGATCAATGTCACATCTACCCCCTTTGCAACTTTCAGCCTACACCATGGATCAGCAGCTCCTCCAGTTGACCCAGCTGAGTGGCCGTTTATCCTGTCTGACTCTGAAAGGACTGATCTGGTAAGTAGAAGGCCACTGCCTATAAAGGAAAACTTCACATTCCCTGAAAAACCTGATGGCCGAAGCTTCCACTACCACTACACCCACAGAAAATTAATTAACGGGGAGAAAATTGAAGAGGAGCTGGCTCACTTATTCAAAAAGAAATTATGCAGTCTACAGCATCTACTGCAAATTGTTCTCTAGGAAGTCCACAAAACTGGTTACAGAGGGACAACAAGATTGGGTAAATATAGGTGTGCTACTATTACAATTAAAACCGTAGAAGGCTAAAATCATGCCAGGCAGACATTGGTATGTTGTAAGCAACACAGCTACAACTAATACAATTGATAAGGGGTGTGTTAGATTTATAGTGAGCGAATAATCAAGCATTGACAATATTCAATCATATTGGCGGCACCGTGGGGCCCCCAAATCAAATTCTGCTTAGGGCTCCATAAAGGCTTGGTCCGGTCCTGAGTCAGAGTATTTGTAAAGCTTTGAAATTTGCATCATCTGGCCTTTCCAAATTCTGAATTAAGGTCTGAGACCTTGGTAAAAGTTATTTGAGAGCTAAAATCTCTTGGGGTACCCAAACTTTTGCATGGTGCCTTTCCTTTTTTCCTTTTGGAGATCAATTCACCTTCTACTCACTTAACTATTCACAGCAACAGAAATTTTGGCCAGGGGTGCCCAAATTATGCATGCCACAATAAATATATATATTGGTCTTATTGTGTTTTTCTATATATACACTTATATTTTCTATTCACTTTTTCTATTTATTCTATTTTTTAATTATATCTGTCTGTCTTATTGTATTGTTTTTTCTCTTTGCGGTCTCTTCTCTCTCTCATGCTTTCTACTAATTTTAAATAAAAAGCAATCTGCTTTAATGCTCTCAGACTTGCAAGACAAGGATTGATTGTGAAAATGGTGTAGTGGTATGGTGTTTACGAACTTAAAGTGCTCATAAATACATTTTAAAATCCATTACAATAAAAATGTATAATGTCGTTTAATTTTACATTGCATATGCACTGTACAGGATTGCCCAGGCCAAAGTGTTTTAAAATAAAATAATTTAAAATTATATTCTAAAAATAAAATACAATTTATTAAGAAAAAAGATAAAAGAAGATAGAAGAAATAAATTCTTACTAATACAAAACATCTCTGCAGAAGTGTTCTCTCTCTCTCTAATCGCCATGGTGATTCTTCTCAGTGGAGAAGAGCATGCTAGTCTGTAATGAGATGTTTCTATTGAATTCACAGCAGCAGCTACTTAAATAGACTTGTCATTTTAGATATGCCTGACAAATTAACAGCCCAACATATTTTTGCCATTCTTTGCAAATACCAACTGTAATTATGCCTATTCTCTTCAACACACATTTGTTTAAGAAGTGAAGTATTCAAATACTTAAAAACAAACAGGATGGATTTGTTGTGTGATGAAAGTCAAAATAAATTATTTCTGAATACTTGTTAATACATTTTGAGGTATTGCCTACAGGAACACTCAACTCATCCCTAAAGCTGCATTGCATGTACGGTTATAAATTGAAGCCCAAGGATCCAATTATGCCATTTCTAACAGAACCCTGATTGGCTCAAATTGTCAACTCTACATTTGAAGAAATGCTGGAAAAAATCTACATTAGGGTTTCCATGTTTATGCCCTTTATATTGCTGTAGGGCTGTCGTTGTCAAATACGCATTGCACAGCCATGATCTGAACAAACCCATTCCTAAAGGCAGCCACCCAATCAAAACTCCAATTCCCTCATTCCCAGAACCCATGGATATGTAAATACACAGGCAGATTAGTCGACAAACCTCCAGTGCAGCATGTAATTACCATTTTTTTCTTTCCATATCCAGAGCAAAATGAAGATAAGGACTCCATTAGGCCCTTAAAACACTCCTAGATAACAAAGTCAAAAACATTAGCAGATAACAGATTTCCGAATTGGATAATGGTAATTTTTTGCGGCTCTTGGAGCTGTGTGGTAAGAAGGTTTGGCTGCCAGGAACAGCTACGCCATGCACTGCCAACTGCCGGCGCCATGTAATGTACCACTGTCATTAAAGGCAAATGAGATTACAAAGAGGACTACTTGTGTCCGGATATGCACACTTCCTTACTATTAGGTAATGTAAAGCAGTACATCAAATGAGGAGGATGTCTGAATTTGCAGCATTCATTAAACGGTAGACAAAAACTTTGCTCTCCCATTAGATTTGATAAACTGAATAAAAAAATGTGTGAGATCAGTTCTGAATGTATAATATCACCTGACAGCTACAGTCATAGTTACTACAATGTTACCAGGGTTGTAAATTCCGGGGGGGATGGGTGGATATACCCCCTCCCCAATAATCAACCCCCCCCACTTTATACCATGATTAGTGGAAACATGGTAAAAGCTTGCACATTGCAACATCCTCTAATATTCATGCCAAATCCACACCCTTGAATATTACTATAATATAACCACAGATTCCACCAAAAAAACATGGTTACTACAGTCATGGTTACTAGTACTATAGTAAAACTGTGGTTAATTTTCATAAAGGTTAAACAAATAGGGTGACAACATTAAATTGAACATACATTTATATTTAATATGCACCAAAACACCTTGTTTTATATAACTGAATCAGAATATAGTGATAAAAAGTGACAAATATTTTGCTTGGCTACGCATGGCTACGTATGGCTACACATGGCTCAAGTGAATCATTTATGAACATCTAAAAGAACCGACCCACTAAAATTCATCCTAACTCTAAATGTATCAGTTCCCAACTCTAAATGTAAGGGAATCGTATTTCCGAAAACAGATTAAATGTAAATCATTTAATTTTCCCAGCACTGCATGATAAAGAGGGGACGGTTTACAGTATATGAGCATGTTTAATTACTCAACTCCATTGCTGAGTTCACTCTATAATGTGACAAATGCATAGTTTTGTGAGGCTACAATGCTACTCGTTGAAAAATTTAGCTCTTTACTGGGAACGCTACACTACTGTGGGAATAGCTGACCTCCTGTTGTTACAGTAAAATATATTTAAGTCGCTACTTCTAGTTAACTAGTCTCAAAAACTGAGTATGTCATACATCAAAGAACAATAGACCTGCATCCTGTACCTAAAGAACATCAAGAAATTCCATATCAAAATTAATACCTTCTCTGAAAGTATGAGAATTTAGCCGCAACTACTTTATGACAGATTTACGGATCCCCACAGGATAGAACAGGTCCAGGGCTATGAAAGCCATCATCTGTGGGATGAATTACCTGTGGCAGGGTACCTCTTGTTTCAATAATCCACAATTATACCACCTTCTTTGATTTTCCTGCTCACAACCTTACTTTCTCTTGTCCTTTTCTATTCGCTTTCTTTCTCTGCTTTCCTCCCTTCAAGGGCAGGCTTAAGAAACAGAGGTATTTGTCATCGAAGCACCACCAGGTTCTCATTCATCATCCTATTTTCTCTTAATTTTTTCGCCTGTGCACTGGTCTGTTTAACAAACTGCTTCTAACACTGTCACTCACCCAGACATAGCCCAAAATGTATATTATGGTTTCCTTTCTGTGGCTATTTCCCCCCAAAAAATAAAAATATATATAAATGTTCAAGGTGGCTTTATAAACGAGATGGCTGGTGCACTTCTCATATTTCCACAGGAACAGCGCATCGAGGTCAGGCATAAAGCAGAGAGTCTGCGGCACTAAAGCTATCATCAGGGTTTATATCACTAAGCCAATCCAGGGAGGACCAATAATAACAGAGAGGGAAAATCTAATATCAGCCTTGGATCAAACTTCGCATGATTAATTTAGATACTGTATATTGCATATCGCTTCCCCTTCAGCCTCTGCTTGTCCCTTATGAGGACATTTCTGATAGCCACCATACTATCAAAATTAAATTTAACCTTTCTTATTATAATTTTGGCAGCTCTTTTGAAATGGCCTTATCTCTTATCTACAGTAAAGGTTTCTATTTCCATAACCGGAATTGCTGCTTTTTAAATAATGAAGCCCCTCCTGGACATGTTTTTTCTTACAAATTAATAGCATACCCCTGTTGTGTATTCATTGTGCTGAGCTTTTTTTAATAGTAGGTTAAAGAATCTCTCGAGTGATTCATTTCTAATCCAATCTAATAGATTAGAAGATTATGTTAATGAAGGCTAAATTAGTCCAAGCATAAACAAAAGAGAATGGACCATACAATGATCACAAACATATGACAGTGTCCTTATTAAGCAGATCAGTGCCATGTGTTAAATTGTCCATCCAGGTCATAATACAATGTTACAACTGGACCCATTTTGTTGGTTGCTTGAAAATGTCGTGCCCTTCATCTAAGTGCCTTAATCACTGAAGCACCTGAGGAAGCCATTAGGATGAGTGGACAAACATCTTCAATCAACAAGAAATAAGTCCAGATGTAACAGATTCTCACTTCGAGTCATCACCTTTCTTCCAAAGTACAAACTAACTAGTACACAATACCCTCAGGTAGTTTTGTAGTGCAAACTAGTGTACTTTACTGACTGCATTTTGTAGAGCACACTACAGTACATAATGATTTTGTATTGCATACTAATATTTGTTGCGATACAATGTTTTTACAAAATTATTTTATTTTGCAATACTTTTCAGTGCACTAATCTTTGTATAGCTGCTCTGAGACAATATGTATGGGGTGAAAAATGATAAACAGATACATTTTAATTTATACAGAAGCTGGGAGAAGTTCCCATTGTTACTATGGTGCATTAAACAATAAGAAAACCCATCATGCCCAAGACCATAAAGGTCACTCCCGAGTCTCTGCCCATGTTCACGACCACGGAGGTAGTTTCAAAGTCTCTGCCCATGTTCACGACCACGGAGGTCGTTTCCAAGTCTCTGTCCATGCCCACGACCACTAAGGTCTTTTCCCACTCAATTAGGACACTTAGTTTTCGAGATGGGCAAACCATTTAGTGCCTCATAGTCAGCGCACCTGTCCATCACGTAACCTCCCCCAAAGCTCTTACAAGCATTGTATGGTCCCCCACACCTCGGGGACAAGTCGACTGCAAAAAATGTGGACAGGCAACCCCAGCCGTGGCATCTTCTTTTTCTCCGCAAAATAGGAAATGGTTCAGCTGGGAGCCATAAATATCCACATCGGGGGGTGTCCATTCCCAAGGGGAAGACAACGTGGAGACCACAGCCTGTCCGAAGAGGAGGCAATTGTGTGGAAATATGTCACATGGTGTCGCATGTGGAGAAGTCCCCATGGTAGGTCCTGCCCAGAGGGGATGGAACTCTACAAACATGGCAACCGGTGGCAAAAGGAGACTCTTCCTGCCCAAGGAAGTCGTGGGTTTACCAACAAGGAAACCGCTTCACGGAATATACATCATGCAGGATTACATAGAGGTAACCAGTGCATATGGAGCACCTACCACAGAACAAGGCCTATTAGCACATGTGCTGGGCCGACATCAACTTTTCAGCAAATCTGCCTGCCACAGGCCTAAGGAGGAAGGACGTCCAGGGCCCATGGTCTTGTGAACACTGCTGGGGGGTAAAAAGTGCACATCTCCCCCTCCAGGATGGGAAAGGCACTGTACGTAATTGGTACTTGCAAACTTACCTGTTACCTGGCGATCGTCTGTTTGGAGAAAGCGCCCCCATTCCACTGTCCTCCGAAGCAGACAAAGAGTCTATAAGCGTCTAAAGCTCTGCGTGAGATCCAAGTAGATGCGCAAAGCATGTACTGGACACGACAATAAAAAAGGCTGAGTCTGCCTCCTCCTGGGGCTGTTTCGCTTGCAGGTTCGCCACCTGATCCCTAAACGGGGTTGTGGGAACCTTGGGCAAATAGCTCGGTCAGGGCCTCAGGACCACGTGAGAGTATTCCGGACCGAACTCCATGCACATGTCGCTGACAGAGAACGCCTGCAGGACCCCTACCCTCTTTATGGAAATGATCTCAGTCATTAGCTCAACTGACTCCAGGGCTCAAACGGGGCTTCCCGCAGGCCCTGCAGGACCACAGAGAAATCCCATGAAGGAACGAGGCGTGGGTGGTAGGCCACAAGGCCAGCCATGGACATTCCAGAGGTCTGGTCATGAGTGCCACATGGTGCCCTGTCCCTGAGAGAGTAGATCCATCCTCTGGGAAATTCGCCAGGGAGGGGCTGTCGCAAGGAGTGTGAGGTCTGAGACCCAAGACTGGTTGGGCCAGTAGGGTGCTACTAGGATGACCTGCTCCTCGTCCTCCCTGACCCACAGGGTCTGTTCAAGTAGGCTCACTGGGGGAACACATACTAGCACAGCCACCAGGGCCAGCTGTGTGCCTGCACATCTGTGCCGAGCGGAGCCTCAGTCATAGCAGAGTGGACAGTGGGAGAATTCCCGTGAAGCGAACAGGCCTACATGTACTTGACCGAATGGACTTCAAAACAGCTGGACCACCAGGGGTGGAGTCCCACTCTCCCCTGAGCGTGACCTGTCATGACAGTACGTCTGCGATGGTAGGATGTGAGTGGCTTGCAACGACTTGAGTCACTGCTGACTTCAGAGGAGAAGGCGGTGGGCGAGTTGCAAAATGCGAAGAGAGCGCAAGCCGCCTTAGCAGCTAATGAACGCTACCATTGCTGTGTTGTCCGTCCGGACCAGCACGTGCTTGCCCTGATCAATGGTCAAAGTCTCCGGAGGTCAGACAACACTGCCAGCAAGTCGAGGCTGTTGATATGCCAATGCAGTAGCGGGCCTGTCCAGGAGCCCGCGGCTACGTGCCTGTGGCAGTGGGTCGGGATTGTACACACCCGGTCCCTAATCAGGCTAATCAAGCCTCCGAGAGGGATAAAGGCTGGTGTGGGAGAGAGAGATTGTTTACGGACACGTCCGTCATGTGTGTGTTTGTGTGTCCCCCCCCCCTTTACACTGGGGAGGGGCGTGCTCTCCACCCTGCCACAGTGCCCACTGCACATGGGACCCCAGCCACGCATGGAGGCGTCTATCATAACCACAACATGCCTGTGGAACTTGCACTGAGGGGACTCCTCACTACAATGTTACCAGGGTTGTAAATTCCAGGGGGATGGGTGGATATACCCCCTCCCCAATAATCAACCCTGAGTCTGACGCCAGTCTCATATGCATCGACCTGAGCGGCATGACCACCATCGAGGATTTCATATACTCCAGGTGTCTCTAAAAATGCTTCAGTGGGGCAACAGGGTACTACCTGAAGAATTTCAGGAAGTTCAACACTGACTGGGTGCTTTTGCTGAGTATAACTCCTAACTGAGAAAAGAGATGCTCTGTACCAGGGAGAGCTTGCTCTTTTCCCAGTTGACCTGAAGCCCCAACCGGCTGAGGTACCTAAGCACCAGGTCCCTGCTCACACACATCAAGTCTCAAGAGTGAGCTAGAGCCAGGCAGTCACTGAGGATGCGGATGCCCACTTCCCTTAGCAGGGTAAGGGCTGCCTCTGCAACTTCCATGAAGATGTGAGTCGACAGGGACAAACCGAAGGGGAGGACCTTGTACTGGTGCTGCTGGCCGTCGAAGGCGAAGGGCCTGTGCCGAGGGGAAACCAAGATGTTGAAGTGCGCATCCTTCAGGTCTACCACCACAAACCAGTCCTGATGCCGGACACTTGCTAAAATGCGATTCCCGCTGGCAGAAGAACTGGGGCGGGGAGCGGCTGGAGTGGCTTTCCCTCCAAGGAAAGAAAGCAGTCAATTGCACAGTGAAAAGAAAGCAGTGATCGCACAGTGGCCATGGTCATGCTCTCGCAGTGTGGGCATGAACCATCCACAAATGCTGTCTCAGCATGTCTGGAGCCCAAACACGTAAGGCAGCGATCATGACTTTCAGAAGCAGTGAGATAACGACCACAACCAGAAACTGCACATAACCAGAAAGGCATCTTTAAAAAGATGCTTTCTGTCAGTGCCCACTCTTTTAGGGAATATATACACTTTTAGGGAAAATATACTCTTTTAGCGCTCAACACGTGCTGTCAAAGTGCCCAGGGGTGAACTTATCTGTGTGAGTGGGGGTGAAACCGCTGTGATGTGCTGTGAAATCCAACAGCTGCGAAGATCGCTTGCTTTCAACAGAGGTGAATGGATTGCCAGTGGAATACATCAACACCGCTCGGCTCCAAAGAAAAATCTGAATGAGTTGTTGTGAGCTAGCTCCTTTTCCACCCTCAGGGGGTGGCATGCAAATTCCACGTGCAAGTTCCCATTGGCCTTTTCTCAAAGATCAGATGTCTTTGGGACTCCAAATGGCAACCCCTAGTGTCACTACATCGACACAATGTCAAGTGAGTGACAGATAGGGAACTGGGTCTCACAACCACATCACTGAGAAGGATTCTACCGAAAGGCCATGCAGTTCTCTGCTCTTTAACAAATCATTTGCCATATGGGTTGCGCTAGAAAACAATCTTTTTCACTCTGACGGACAGAGTTTTCAAATTTACATCATGGTCTATTTTTATTTGTCATACTTGCGTTCGTTTGTACACAGTATAAGCGGTTGACGATGGATGGATGGATGGCATTCGTTTCAGTTCTAGGACAAAATTTAGGGGGATATAGCATCTGTCATGATTGTATATGCACACAATAGTCAGTGGATAATGAATTTTTTTGACTCCCCAAGCGTGTAACTTCTAGTTTGAAAGTTCAACCTGTCAATCAACCATTGCGCTAAAACAAGATTTTTAAACTTTGCTATGTGTGGCTTAAAAGTGTATTCACATGGACAAGACCTCACGGAACTTCTTCAGCATATCGGCTTTCAACATGCAAGCAGTGACACAGATGAGAAGTATGGAGCCTATATCTAAAGCTGAATAATACAGGTAGACTACTCCACTAAAAAAACTCAATTCTGCAATAATCATCATGTTTGCAATTAAATTAAAGTATAACCGACAGAAACGGTGCGCAAATTTTCTTGACTTTCTTTTTAATCTTGTACATTTTGTGCACTTTATTATCATGTAGTAACTGGCAGCAACACACGTTATGATGGATATATGCAGTCATAAAATCACAGCCTCCCTTAGAAATCTGAATCTGTCAAATGTTGAACTGCATTTGTATAAGTATCTTCTTTTTTTTTTTTTTTTTTACTGGCAGATGAGTTTTCAGCTAATGCAGCCCCTTTTTATTTCTAAATTGCAAGCTACAAGTTATTAAAGCAATATCCTCACCTGGCTTTATGTCTGATGATAAATAGAACAAAAATTAATACAATTGCTCCAGAATACACCAGGATGTAAAGTCGTGTCATGTACTTATGCGATTGTCAGATAAACTGACTCGTAACATGTGCAGGGGCTCAAGACCTCTTGAGTTTCAGAACTTGCATTTCCGGCCTTAATGTCTTGCAGTATAATTTCTTGTCATGAATTTTGATTGTCATCAACAGTATGATTTAATAAAAAATATATATATTTATACGCCACGATGCACCTTTTTATCCTGTCTTTGTTATCATTGACCAAATAAAAAAAAACACTGGTCAACAAATGTTTTTGACAGTGATTTTATTGACGCGATTAACACTCGAAAAAGATACATTTTTAAGTATTTTTTATCATAAATTCTTCTCCTTGCCCAGTAGGTGGTGATATGCATGAAGAATGTTAATCACCAAATAAGAAGAATGGGAAAGTGAAAGTGAAGTGAAGATTGACTGAGCAGAATTTATATTTAAAAAAGGACTTAAATATTGATCTATTTCTCATCAATACCTATCATATCACTTATGAAGATATGGATTTAACATCTGGAGTACTTTTATGTTGCCTGTATGTGGATTTTGGAGCTGTAAAATTTTGGCACCCATTCACTTCATACCCATTTATATTCTTCTAAAAAACATTGCTTGTGTTCAGAAGATGAAAGAAAGTCATACACATCTGGGATGGCATGAGGGTGAGAAAATCACTAGAGAATTGACATTTTTGGGTGAATTAAAATTTTAAGGTAAGCTTTTAACTCTGTTTTACCCGACTAACATTCCCTATAATTTAACGGAACACACATCCAAATCCATGACATTAATAATATTTTCTATGCATATAAAAGGACTATGTCCACATTTCTATTCTTCTAATTCATTGCATACAGTCAATTTATACTACCAACTTCTTATCAATGTGCTGTATTTGTTTATATCACTGGTGCTTGACAAGGAATTATATTTACTTTACGCAGACGGTGCAATAACCAGAGAAGAACCTCTGAATCAAATTGCACTTGACCCAGCCAATTAGCGTTTTGCACACAACATTTCGCCAAACTCACTTTGTTCAAGACTCAGCGCATGCTTGCAAAAAATATTCAAACTTAATTTCCATGACAATTGTTTTTGTGTATATAATGTAAAGCATAGAGCTGTGCTTGTTGTTTGCACTATTAAAATAGGGCCCATATTCTATTGGTGGCTCTCAAACAGTGGGTCAGGACCCCAAAATGGGTTGCAGGTCTATTCTGAAAACAATGCTTAATTAAAATAAAAATACAACTAACTATATATAATTGTGAATAGCTGGGAAAACAAATTGCAAAGGCTTATCAACTTTTGAAATTGAAGAAATAAAATGCTTCCCATGTCTTTTATCGCTGTTTATCACTGGGCTTCTATAGCATAACACATCTCTCACACACACACACACACACACACACACACACACACACACACACACACACACACACACACACACACAAATGATATGTAGATACAAAGAATCAGGGAGCAACTGATATATCTGGAAAGCAATTGCAATTACACTCTCTTCTCAGGGTTATTAAATCTTCTGAAAAGTCACAGAATTGTTGTTGATTTGCTGAAATTTTTGGTCATGGAGGAACCTTGTATTTCTGAATGTTATCTGAATATCTTTACATTACAAATAACTTTGCATTTATGCTCAAATCTGATGTAAACAAACTAGCATATGCAGGATTTGAATATGTAATGCTGTCCTCCACTGAAATTAAATTAATTTTAATGAAATCGTAAGTGACTATTTAGGTGTGCAACCATCTGCATGTTTTATATATGTTTAGCATATTTTGATTAAAACAAGAGGCACACAAATTAAACCGAATTTCTCCTCCAGGGCTGGTTAAGAAGACAAGGTCAGAGGCCCGACCCAGCACAGAATTACTAATGATCGTATCATCTGCCCAAGGACAATGGAACAGAGGTTAAACTCGGAGCAGGTGCCACATCTGGGATTATAAATATGCTGTAAAATGGCATGGATTTTACTGTCAGAAAATGAACTATTTAACTTCAAAACAGAAAGTGGGTAGAGGGGCTAATTTAGAATACCTACATGCAATTTCAAGTTTTAAGCCGCTTGAGACGTATGGATTACTTTCATGCTTTTATGGTTTTTTTTTTTTGGAGTTTGAAAGTTTTGGATCCCATTGATTTACACAGGCAGTAAGTCATAAATGTTTGGGAACTCATCAGGGTAAATCATTCATGAGAGAATTCAAATTTTGGGGTCGTTCACAGAAAATATTCCACTTTGCAACAGCACTCAAAACAACTGAAATTGTAACTTTCTCCATTGCATTCAGTAAAGAGGCAAACTAAAACCATTTGCCACCAATTAGGTCAAACTATGTACAACTTGTTGTATGCTTTGAACTTTTGAGACCTTTTGAGAACAAGACGGAAGCTAAGATTAAGTGCATATTAGTTTAAATTGTGGTCTGTTCATTACACAAAGCTACTGTATGTCTTCACAAGACATGGGATATAGCGCACGAGTCATTTGGACTAATTTTGTGGTGCTTTTTAATAAATTTAGAAGCCTGGCAGTTTAAGCCACCTGGAAATGTTATTGTATTACATCTCATTTTGTGTTTTACAGAAAGAGATTATAATGCGCTCAGAAGGACATGAGGGTGAGTAAATGATGACAAAATTCAAATTTTGGGAAAACTAGCCCTTGAATTTGTGGTTAAATGTGATTATTTTAGTTGTGTTGCATAATTATATGAGCAATTTCATTAGAATATACGTGTAAATTACGAGGCAAAAGAGCTCTGGAACTAATCAATAAATCTAAATCAGGAATTAGGGAAACTCATCAAGGCAGCTTTATTTACAGCCAAAGTGCTGACTATTAAAAAACACAGACCATGAATATGTGTTATATGTGTATACACCTTCAATAATGGGGAAAGGCTTAAAATGTCATGCTCCATGCACACCTTTATCTGCCAGAACATAAAGAGCACTTGGGCTCGATATTGAGCAGAGGGGTTGGTCTTTGTGGTCTTGCTCCAGTGAGTTTGGCTGATAAGAGTGGGTTCAGACCCACAGAACACCGGACCTGCATTTAGATTGATCGAACTGGAGATGCTATGATGATCTACGGTCTCATTAAAGCTTTGGAAGTGTTCAGTCTTCAAGTCACACACACACACACACACACACACACACAAACACACACACACACACACACACACACACACACCACACACAGTCTCATGTAATGTCTCTCCAACTCACACACAAACTAGCACACAAAGCTGTCAGACACAGTGTTGATATCTACTCTATGTACGTGTACTCTGTATGTACTTACCACAGGCTAATATTTTATTTAAAGGTAAAATGAGAAACTGGCATGCTTTAGAGCCATTTACAGGAATGAATGGTACTTCAAGGCTGAATATGACTCATTTTTATTCTGACAGAGGCTTAACATAAGTATTGCAAACATGACACAGTAGTTTTCCAAGTTAGCAACTATGACAACTAAAACACTTTACTTTACTTTCTCATGGAAAAGTCATAAACAGTTTAAGCATAAACCCAACAACACAGGTAGCTTCTTGTCCATTACTCCAATTTCACATTGCATGTAAACAAAAGCAGAGAACAACCCGATGATTTCAAGTATAATGTTAGGGTGATTTTCTATTTGTGTTGTCGCATTTTATTGAAAGAGCTCATATTTATAGTTATCAGTGTGTTGGTGTGCATGTAAATATGTTCATTTTGTCATTTCATTCCTGGGTTACCCTAATATATAATGCTTATTTAAAGACAACAAACAAGTATGCAGGACTCAGTATGCCATAATCATGAACATATATTGATATAAATATTTTGTTAAAAGCATCATTATATATGTCAATATATATTTCAATAAATCACAAAATGCTAAATAAATAAATAAATCATGTAATGTGTCAATAAATAATTAAATGCCAATAAATATACTAAAGTCCAGGATTTTACCAAATATTTATTTATTGACACATTTCATTTATATGGACACTTGATCACTAAGTAAATAATCAATTAAATGAGTCAATGAATAAATCAATATAGGTCTATGTACTGTATATATATATATATATATATATATATATATATATATATATATATATATATACATATATACACACACACACACCGATCAACCTCAACATTAAAACCACCTGCCTAATTTTGTGTAGGTCCCCCTCATGCTGCCAAAAAAGCACCAATCTGGGTTACCTTAGACTTTGTCAGTTCGAACCTGTCTGGCCATTCTCTGTTGACCTCTCTCATCAACAAGGCATTTCCATCTGCAGAACTGCTGCTCACTGAATGTTTTTTGTTTTTTGGCACCATTCTGAGTAAATTCTAGAGACTGTTGTGCATGAAAATCCCAGGAGGTCAGCAGTTGCAGAAATACTCAAACCAGCACATCTGGCACCAACAACCATCCATGCAAGTATCTAATAAGCCAATGGTGTGGCAGCAGTGCTGTGCATACAATCATGCAGATATAGGCCAGGAGCTTCGGTTAATGTTCACATCAACCATCAGATTGGATAAAAAATGTGATCTCAGTGATTTGGACCGTGGCATAATTGTTGGTGCCATAGTGCATCGCAGCTTACTGCATATGGGGCTGTGTAGCCGCAGACCAGTCAGTCCCATGCTAACCCTTTTCTACTGCCTAAAGCGCCTACATTGGTTACGTGAGCATCAGAACTGGACCATGGAGCAATTGAAGAAGGTGGCCTGGTCTGATGAATCACGATTTATTTTAGATCACGTGGCCAGGTGAGTGTGCGCCGTTTACCTGGGGAAGAGATGGCAGCAGGATGCACTACGGGAAGAAGGCAGACCGGCGGAGGCAGTGTGACGCTCTGGGCAATGTTCTGCTTGGAAACCTTGGGTCCTGGCATTTATATGGATGTTACTTTGACACGTACCACCTTTATAAAGATTGTTGCAGACCATGGAGGCCCCACCTTGCAACTTACAGGACTTAAAGGATCTGTTGCTAATGTCTTGGTGCCAGATACCTTCAGAGGTCTTGTGGAGTCCATGCCTCGATGGGTCAGAGCTGTTTTGGTGGCACGAGGGGGACCTACACGATATTAGGCAGGTGGCTTTAATGTTGTGGCTGAATGTATTTTTTACAGAAAAAATACCTTGACATTTACTCTATGTTGATGCTTTTATTGATTTGGCACATTGAGTCCTACATAAAAGTGACCCTATTAACCTTCTTTACAAATAACCCTGATCTTGTGGTCAACGATTTACCTATACCAGTGTTATTCTGAAGGAAAAAGGAAAATCTTATTAACATTTTGCCTTGATGAATTCTCTTTTCTGCTGATCGAACTAAAGCTGGACAGCTGGGGTAAATAATATGCACCAATAATATAATGGCCTACTTTTCATGGTCCAATCAAAACCTGGTGGATAAAGAATTGTTTATTCTATCTCACACAGAAATTTGTTACATTAAAGTGGTTAAATGCTTTGCGAATGCTATTTTATGTTGTCTTCTGCTGAAAGTGTGAATCTAGTTTTACTTTGTCAAACACGTTATGAGACAACTTTGGACATTCTCGCTCTTAGTACTTCAAACCTTCCCAAATCAGAGTGTGTTATTCTATGCCTGCCCCCAAACCCTCTTTCTGCTGGGCACAGTAAAGATGTGTGGGAGGCATTTAAAGCCTTTCACTGTTCAAGTGGAAAGAGGGCCAAAAGGGCAATCTCTTAAAGGTGAGATGAACTGAAGCCAGAAAAATCTCCCCACTTTACCAGCTCACCTTGGGACCTCTATTTGGAGTCCTCTCTTTCTCACACTCTCTCATGGAATAAACTGATGTTTGGAAAGCAGAGGGGAGAATGTTGTAATAATGCTTGTATGCTAGTATGGAGGAGAAGAGCTATTCTCACTACAAGCGATCTTCACTCAATGTATCAAATTTACATGACCTTTAAGGTGATGAGAGTAATTTTTTATGTTAAAATACTTTCTGCTATCCCAGTTTAAAGGGTGCGGCCACCCTACACTTTGGGCTCTGTTCACTCCCATTCAAATGTAAATGTATTACTTCATAATTTTTCCATGTTAAAATCCTTGCCCATATACCCACTCAATATTTAGAGACAAATATATGTAGCCATTTCTTGGTTGATTACCCTGAAAAAATTCAACACTGTAGCTTAGTGACACTATCAAGACACTATCAACATTCCTCTGTTTGTTTGAGCATTTTGAACAGCTCGACATAGCAACATTGGCTCAACCAATGGCATAAGTTTGGAGGCATTTGTTTTTCTGAAAAATGGCAGCCAAAAGGAGTGTTGGGAAACCTGTTTGAAAACAATCCAAACCAGTCTAGATGGTGAAATCATAAGAAATCTTACGAGTTGGCTCATACAAAAACGTACAACTTTTCCAATCATCGAGAACATATATATACAAGATATTTTCACTGATGTTTCCTTTAATAAAAATTAAATGTTAGATAGGAAGCTAGATAGAATTTGATGCCTATATTTGAAATTCTGTTTGTTGATTGGTTGGTCTCAATGGGAATTAAAGTGTTTGTATGAGCCAAGTCATATGATGTCTTGCACTAATAATTATGAGTTGTCCTTAAACTTTGTTGAAATTACATTATTTTGCAATTCTATTTGGCTTTAGTGGCACATAAATTACACACTCACCATCTTAAAATATGTGTTGAATATAAACTTTAAGCTTGCACTTCACATAATTGGTCCCAAATTAATTTTCTGATGGAATTTGTTTTTTCTTGACAAATATCTGTTGTTTTAGAAGATAATCTTTTAGAGGTAAAACTCGTGTCAAATTAAAAATAGTTTATGTTTCACTTAATTGGTTATTTTCAATAACATCAACCCAGCATGCAGACATGTTCAGTATGAAAAGGGTCATTGCTACAGTACATCGTTTAACCTTCCCTATCATCTCACAGAATAGATAACATTTCTCACATTCATTTCGCCCACTGAGTAGGCCGTAATGCACAATTAATCTGTGCTTGTTGCATTCGTTGGCACCCGAATCCGGCATTGTGCACATCTGCCAGACACTTTGATGTCATATCAATTCTGTCAGAGATTCCATGGATCGGCCAGCTGTCCTGCAGCATATGTCCTTCTGTGAAGTCCAACCAGAAGGAAGAGAGATGAGGGGAGGCTATACACAGAGAACATACCGCACAGAGCTCAAGCTGCACGGATGAGATAGAGAAACTGAGAGAGAGATAGAGAGAAGGAGTGAGCGATCTGATGCTGTAGAGAGAGACCCACTTTGCACTGCATGTCCAATTGCAGCTGAGTGCTGTCAACTCCAGTATTCAGTGAAAGCATCAGCTATTCTGCCCAAACACACATTACTGTCTCAACTCACATCAAAAGGTAGCACCCAACAGGGGTAAAATGTGTGATGATGGATGACAACTGTAATATGCACAGTGCCATTAGCATGGCCTCCTTAGGCCAGCCGTTATTCAATTTCAAATTCTTAATTTGTATGGGAAAGTGCAGCATTTGTAAGACTGTCATAATCTGCACAGTGAAAAATTTGGTTTTTTGCCCCACTCTCTAGGAAATAAATTAAAAAGGTTTTGTGTGCATACAGCCTCAGTACAAAAGACCTGCAAAGCTTTACTTCCTCACAAAATCTAACCCTGCATCCCATCCTAGAAAACACCAACCAAAAACAAACAGCAAAACAACAAGAGTACACACGAACAGTAACAGGCAACAACGACTTCAGCTTATTATTCTATCATAATGCAAAATAAGTCTGTATTATCCCTGTATGGTTGTATTTATTTATTTATTTTCAGAGAAATGCTATTTTTTCTCCTTGACATATCATGAAAAATGTATAGTGGTGTGCAAAAGTCTGAGACCTCTAGTGAAAAGGCTTTTATTTTGCACTTTTCTAATTTAATCTATTTCTACCTTCATAATGGAACCACTTTCAGCTATATTTGAGGGAAAACGATAAACTTTCAAATTGTATTTCACAAATTTCAGAATTTTTTTGCATATGGAACATCCCCATTTTGCTTTAATAAACATGCCAACGCACTTTCACGGCGAAATCGAAAACTTTTCTAAATTTGGTGAATTTGTATGATATCGTGCAACTGCACTCGTTTGAATTCCTATGACTTTCACTACAGCTAATGATGTCGCTGGACATCGTTTCCATCTAATACGTGACAATTACTTGCTTCTACGCAACAGCTTCCTATTATGTTTACACACTCTACTGATTGGTTAAGTTTAGATAAGGGGTTTGGGTAAGGGCATAATATAAAGTATGTGCTTAACACCTCATGGTGGAACTCGCGCTTACTTCGGCATTAGACATCCGGGAATTTGCACGTGATGAAATCATACAAGTTAATGCGAACAACATCGTGCGAAACCATACGAAATATGTATGACTTTTCATGAGATCGGGTTGAACATACACTTGAGTTGGCATGACAAGTTTGTGCAAACCCTGATGACCCATGTTATTCCAAACTGATCTCACAGTGAAAGCCGTAAGAAAAACTAAAAACGTAAACTAAAATTCGTATGTATGTATAGAGGTGGTGGTAAAAAAAACCTGGGTCTCCCATGCTGGTGACGCAACATGCTTTCGGTCCCCAACGTATGTATGACCACACTATATGCAGGCCATCTAAAATAAAAAGTTTATTTTTGTTAATAAGTAGAATGTTTTAGTTATAAATGGATAAATCTTTTTTTTTTTTTTTAATAATGATCGACTGGCTCTTCCCTCTCATTCAATCACAGCACTGAGGGTAAAAGTAAAAAAAAAATAACCACACACTCGGTATGCTAAAAGCGCTCACTTTACCACATCCTTGACCTACTTCATATTTTTCTCTTGCCTTGCTTCTTCTCTTAGTAAGCTGGGTCAGATGATGTTCAATTAAAAAAAAAGTGCAGACCGGGCCAGTTCCATAGCAATAAATTTGCAAAACAAAGTCAATTCAAGGTGAGTTGTACATCACTCCTGGATTTCTGGTAAATCTAGAAATCTGCCATAAATCTACATGTTGCTGGGAGTCAAAAAGCACCCTCTCTCACTGATTTCCAGAAGGATTTAATAATTTCTAAAAATATTTGTCATAAAGCATTAATTTCTCACCGGATTTCATCCATAAGTCTCTCATTATTCAGAGGGATTCCTCACAGTCACGATGACAAAGACAGCTGCTTTTCAGTTATATGCATAGTTGACTACCTGTCTGAATTTGTGATGAAGAAGCTTTGTACTGATCAGAGTCAGGCTTTCAAGCAGTATTAAAGGTATAACAGGACAGTAATACAGACCAAAGCCTTCGCTCAAGGCACAACCTGACAGAGCAAAATGTGTTCTTGAATCCTAAGGCATTTATTCTATGTGGAAAATTCAAGAAATCCAGTGGAATTCTAGGTACTTGACTTTTGGCATAAAGTCTGGTTCAATTAAGGATTCTGCTTTCTGGAAGAAAATGACTTTCCTTTCAAATAAATTGATTTATATCATCTATACTTTCTATAGAACTTCCCATTTGTTTTCTAGGAAATCACAATTTCAAAATTAAATGAAATTTCCAGGGTTTTTCCTTGACCTTGACCTATTTTGGACCTAGCCATAAACCTGCAAGCTTTGTTACTTGTTTCATATTAGAAATAGTCAGTCTATCATAACAGAGGTCAATTATATAGGTCCTAAACAGGGTTTAAAATTAACACCTGCCAACCCTCCAAATGTGGGTATTTCAGGCACAGTGCCGGGTACTTTTGCTCATCTACCCGCCAATGTTTCGGGGGTGACTCGAAAGACACCTTGGAGTAACAAATGACAAGAAATGCTGTTAGACATTCTTGGTTTGAAGAACAGATGAAAGAAAAGCAGTTGATGAGCGTGTTTGATTTACTGTGTGTTAAGAGGTTCAGTGACGCGCTGCTGCTCATGAGTGCAGTACGAGTGCTTCTCATGGAGCACACACATGCATAGAGTTCTCACTCTTTTTTCTCTGTATCAGTTGTTTGAAAATCAACCTGGTCTCATAGAATGAATGATACTCTATATACATTTTTGCAAACTGACTTGTCTTGATAGATTTTGCTGCAGTTTCCTCGTGAAACAAACAATTGACTCTTATGAGTTTATTAATTTTGAATCTTCACCAAATGTATAGAGCAATTCCTCTTCAATTAATGAATAGTAAAATAAATGAATAATGAAATGCTAAAAACATGTATGATCCAAAAAAAATTAAGTATCTACCTATTTTATTCACAAGCTCTGATGTCTTCATGTATGTCCTTCTACTACGTCACAATCCGTGACTGAACTAAACACTGCATACATTACTCAGATGACTCGTGTGTGTTTCATCCATGCTTTTAAGGAGATCAAATGGGAGTAGAACGTCAGGCAAGGACAGACACACATTTTGACCTCAACTCAAATCAGAGAGAGATGTATAGAGTGACTCCACGTGCACTCTCAGACAGTCAGTGACTGATGGCTAGTCATTCAGTGACAAGTTCTTTAATCAATGCCTTTTAAACTGCTGCCACCTCATCACTTATAAAACAGAAGACCATGAGAGTCAAGTGCACTTTAAAAAACTCTAGGATTGAATTGTCTTAAGTGTATCTTAAACACACACACCACAGTCAGAAAAACCTAGAAAATACTATGAAGTGTAAAAGTGTCAGACAGGATGTGAAACAGTCAAGATGTTTGAGAGTTCCTCTAAATGGCTGTGATCTTGAGGGCAACTAACCTTGTAAGAAGGTGAAGAACGTAATGGCCAGATTCCAGTGGCAGTCCGTTGGGACTGAGGCCTCAATAACTGCCTGCCTTAGGGAGGAGAGGTGGCAATTAACATACTTGACTGTTATCTTATTCATGCAAGGAACCCAATTATACACAGTACTCTAAACTAGGGCATGGATTTAGACTGGAGCGTTCTTGTAAACAGTCCTAAATAGCTTAATACGACACCATCCATGCAACCGCAACCATAGTGCACCAGTACTCACCACACACCAGCTATTGGTGTGAAGGAGAGAATAGACTTGATACAGCCAATTAATGGTTGGGGATAATTAGGAAGCCATGATTGATAAGGGCCAATGGGGGTATTATCCAGGACACCAGGGTTACTTCCCCTACTCTTTTCAAGGAGTGTCTTGGCATTTCTTATGACCACAGAGTGTCAGGACCTTGGTTTAATGTCTCATCCAAAATGGTGCCTTTTTACAGTATAGTGCTCCCATCACTGTACTGTATTATTAGGACCTACACAGGATTAGCACCCCCTGCTGGAATCCCTAATACCTCTCCCAGCAGCAACCTTAACTTTCCCAGGAGATCTCCCATCCAGATACTGGCAAAGCTCAGCCCTGCTTAGCTTCAGTAGGCAACCAGTCTTGAGCTACAGGGTGATATGGCTACTCAGACAAAGAAGCATAATGGCAATGCATTCTCCGAATCAGAAAAAAGACAGCAGTATTTTTAGTTTTGACTCTAAATGGTCTTTGGATGAGCTGTGTTTGAAGTAGTTGTAAAATGCTGATTAATGCACACCTGAGCAGTTGCTAGGTTGCTTGGCAATCATAAAAAGTCAAGTTATTCCACTTCAAATGATCCAAATTTAAATGTTTGATTTTTATTTTGTTCATACTTTTTAAGAAGAAAGTTAAACATTAATGAAGAGGAAAGCCTAAATTTTAAATACCATGGACAACATTTTGTAATTCAATAATTTGTATAAAGGGTTCAGAATTAAAAATGTTGCTAATGGTTTTGGAGCAAAACTATTTGTCAAAAAAATAACCTTAGAAAGGTGGCAGCATTGTGTCTTTGTTTTTTACACAGATATTGTTAATCCTATTACTACAATTATTTCATTTCAGCTACCCTTGTTGCATTATATGCCAATGTTGTCATTTCAAAAATAGGAAAAGCACTTTTTTGTGTGTGTGTGTGTGTGTGTGTGTGTGTGTGTGTGTGTGTGTGTGTGTGTGTGTGTGTGTGTGTGTGTGTGTGTGTGTGTGTGTGTGTGTCCCCAACAACAACAACAACAAAAGGTCTGCAGACAAGCATCAAAGAGGGTTTTTATGGCTCACACCCAAAAACATATTTGCTAATTTCTTAGAAACAATTAAATGAATAAAAAATTTAATAGATACTGTTTTGTCAGGACCTACTCTACATTTTACAAACCAAACGTTGTACGAATCAGACAACTCAGAAAAAATCTGAAAAAGTTTCTAGTTTCAGCATTATTTGTAATTCAGACCTTAATGTTGTTGGACAAGAAAAACTAGCTTTGAAACATGACCCACATTTGGTTTTTGACCACTGAAATGATATGGGTCTCTCAATGTGACATTTAACAAACTTGTTAAATGTCACATTGAGAGACCCACATCTCTGGATTCAGCCACATAGGGCCTGAAAATAAAAAAATAAAAAAATAAATAAAGTTTATTCTGAAGCAGAATTTAAAAGAATATTAAGATATTTTACATTGTTCTGGCATTCCAAATCTGGGAATTTATTTTTAATTCAATTATTGATTTATTCTTCCATTTTTGGATCCACATCACAAGCGGTGCTGAAGCTAACTGATTTTAGTAATACACTCATAATTGTTATAAAAATTGGCAGCAACATTGTTTCATTTTTTCAGTGGTGAATTTGCTCAAAAATCATAGGCACAAATTGTCATTTTGATGAAAAGTAAATTAATTATTTAAATATTGATCCATGGCATTTTGGCTTTCATCATCATTTATTTATTTATTTCACTAGAAAAAAAAAAAAAGCAAATGTTTATGCCTCTGACCTCTGATTGAGTTTACACTGTTTGGTTAATTAACTGCAATGGCCCCTAAAAGTATATGACCAATTTTGAAAACTTAAAAATGTATATATATATATATATATATATATATATATATATATATACACTGTATAATATATAAGGCCATGCATTACAGTAATTTTTACAATTTTAACAGAGATGTTTCTCTCGCTTCACGATGTGCCTAAGAACACCATTTACCCGTGGTAAAATCTTAAATTTACTGCGCACTTTAGTTTGAGAAGTTTGTTAAACAGTTTTGTACATCACCGTTCTGTATGTCACTCTCTCACAGCAGAATCGTCAATATTAAGCAATTGTCCGCGACAAGTATAAGTACATTAACATGATTGTACTTATATCAACCACAGATATTTCTCTTAAATGCACTTTAAAACACCCTCAAGTCCTATTGTTCTGTTTGCCATTAAGTGGCTCTCTGCGGGAGTCATACGTAAATGGTCTGCACTTACATAGCGCCTTTTTAAACTTAACAGTATTCAAAGCGCTTTACACTGTGACACATTCACCCATTCATACACACATTCATACACCAATGGCGGCAGAGCTGCCATGCAAGGCGAAAATATTCTAGCCCAGGGCTTTCTCTCTCTCATTACAAAATATCCAATTTGCTGTCATTCCCACTTCAGTTTCAAACAGCCCTTACAACCTGTGACTGCACCTAAACATCCCTGTCAAACCCAGACATGAAATGGCTGAGAGACACATGGCTTATTGGACTGTCTTTGACCTTCGTTTGCCATCTTAAAAAAAGAAAATCGGGGCGAAGCAATTTCCATCCGTTCAATCCACTTCTCCGGCACTCAGGATGAACACTGGTGATGGGCAGTTTATAAGCCGTCCATTTTATGAGCTTTGAGAATAAAATTCCAATTTCTAAAGAGCTGTAAGGGAAGAAGTACACTACAAAAAAACTATAGAGACTGTGCGGTGGAGTCAAAAGCTAAGGTAAATGTCATCATTAATCCCACTGGGGGACATTCATACATCGTGGTCCCTCCTAGATGGATATGTATCTCAGACCATGTCCGCATGGTCAGCTGACAGCACTGTGGCGGTGGGGATATGTTCAGCAGAGACAGCCCCACAAACAGAAATAATGGGAGGAAGGATGGAGTGAGGTAACACAGGGGCTTATGACCCCCTCTGTCCTCCCCAGGGCTACCATGATAGATAAACAGCATTAGAAGAAAGGAAGCTACAACAGACCAACAGAGAGAGAAAATACAGCTGCTCTTGATAACATAATAATCAGAAGCTCTCTTTCTCTGCCTCTCTTAACTGCCTCCATCTACCACTTGAAATGGTTTACTGGCATTATGTGGCTTAATGCAACAGATGTAAATGGATGCCAGTGCATTTCTGTTCAATTTTAGTAACATTGTGACATCCAGGTCAGTTTTCATGGAAACCTTGCTCTAGTGACATTTACTTATGAATCAACAAACTGTAATTTAAAATGCTACATCTCACTATTTTTCTGTCCTGGCTACTTTTTCGGTGTCATTCAAACATTTACATTTATGCACTTAGCAGGTGCTTTTATCCTAAGCAACTTACAATCGAACCAGCAACCTTCTGATTAACAGTTATGGGCTTTAGCCCACTACGCCATCACCATCCAACATTAATAAAAGCTGCATGCTGGTTCACAGGGTCAATACAAAGTGCGTAGAATGCATATTAGGGGTTTCGGATATGATGACACCATATTCTTATGTAAATAGATATGTCATAAAATACATTACTTTCGTAGATACAAATATCTTGAATACAATAAAAGTTTATTTATATAGAAATGTGTTTTATATACAGTATTTCAATTTGTATAAACATATAAAGTCTTCTTGACTGTTACATAACTAATGAACATAATAATGGAACTGTAACAGTCATTTAGCTCACCTAGTAACCACAAACTTTGATGTTGTCCTCAACAAAGCCTTGTATGAAAGTTTGTTTAAAATTTAGACTTGTTATTGATAGATCGATAGATGGACAGATTTGTTTGATTTTGTTTGTTCACAAAATGCAAAATAAATTGTTTAGCCAATAATGTCTTCTCGAGGCAACTACAGATTTGTTGTTAAGCAAACTGAGCGCAACAGTCTGGTTCTGGAACGAAAAATCCCATTCAGTTATCCTACAGACTAATTAGTTTTCAACGCTAAATTATAAATCATTAGAGGTAGACCTACTATGAGCTTCGATGTTGTTCATTGATGGTATATGCTTTCGTTATAGCCATACGTATGTGTTATTTCAACTTCATTGTTTAAAAATCATGTTTGATGGCAGAATTCATGGTAAACAACTAAATTTCTCATGATCCAGCAGAGAAAGCTTCACCAATCAGAGAACCGCAACAAACGATGCCTGCAGATTGTGTCTCCAAACGACTGCCCACTCCCATGATGCACTGTGAATTACATATTCAAGCCGGTATCTCATCACCCTTAAACTACTTATCTTTTTGTACATTTTGAAATATTTAGCAATAAATGTAAAATATGATGTCTCTATACTTATAATATGCAACATAAAATCAATAGTTTTATATATTCCCATCATTTTTTTTTGTTTGTTTGCTTTGCTTTTTGTTTTTGTTTTCAGTGACAACATTCACAATCGCAATGCTTCATGGGATTGTAGTTTTTACCCTCATGAAAGACGGTAAGTCCACAGCCTTGTACCTTTGACTTTTTGTCCAATTTTCAAATACTTTTTTTTGCTTTAAAACAAAGTTTGTGATGTTGTGATTTACATCGCTGGTTGATTTGGTCCATGGCTTATAACTCTTATGAAGGATTTTATGAAAAGTCTATGGAAGAAATTAATGGGGGAAATACTTCCAGGACCCAGACAACTGAATAAAACCTTGTTTATACTTTCATCTGACATCGTAGTGTGACACTGCATCGACTGTGTGCACACCTCAACAAATTCTAGAGGCATTTATACTTGACGTGCTCGTCATTGTACTATTCTTTGAAATGACAGTGAGAGAAAATAAATACTGAATCTGCAGGAAGAACAGTGAGAAGAAGTGGTTTGCCAGAAAAACAACTATGGCGTCCCGTGTGCATTTACTTGATTTGGATGGTGGATCATTATTTTCATTGATCTTTTGTGTAAATTTGTTGTGCTTTTAAGCACTTAGTATTTACCTTTGTAAAAAAACTTGACAAAAATTGTAATTAAAGCATCAAACTTCAGCCTGGTTTTATTTTTATTCAATATCCAATAAAAGGCACCAGGCAAATACATGCGTTTTATACCTTATAAATGCTTATAGGATATTATTGACCTCAAGCGTACAGATATGGTGCATTATAAAACATAAAATGCTTGTTGTATATTTCTTGACCTTATCCTCCTATAAAATGATAAAAGCATATAGATATGGTGCAATATAAAACATAAAATGCTTATAGTAAATTTCTTGTACATGTGCTATGATATAAAATATTTTCACAAACTATACAAAACAATTTAAAATTAAAGACCAATGCTAATCAATGCAACACTTCAATCTCCTTATAAAATATGCATTAAAATGCATGCACCCATATAAACTCTTACAGAAATGCAAACTAAAGCATGCTTATACTTAAAATATTAGTGTGTAAATAGTAATTTACTTATGTAAATTGTCCCATTAAACTGAACGGGGCAATTTGTGTGTGTGTGTGTTGTGTGTGTGTGTGTGTGTGTGTGTGTTTTTAGAATAAAAGTTTCAAACTTCAGTATATTCATTTTTACTTAGAACACAATAAAAGGCTTTCTTTTCAAATGACTGTATGTCTTAAAACACTTAAAAATCCTTATTGAATATTTCTTGACTTTATACTGTTTTTCACACAAACTTTACAAAATAATTTAAATGTAAAGCGCAATGCTAGGGATTGAATGCACTGTTCCTATATTTCATGCCTTAAAAATTTATACTATAATGCATTTACATTGAAATGCATACATTTTTTAATGCGGCACAGTGGGCACTGTTAGCCAGAGTCACAAAAATTGTAGTGTGCACCACCAATGCAACGAGGGCTTGCATTGCCAATGCAGACTTCCACCAATGCCACGATGATGTAATTTTTGCTGCACGCAAGCTCGCAAACAGGCGACTGTGTCGAATATAAACCAGGCTTAAGTGGCTGGTCAATTACCAATAAGCAATATGATGGATGGATGGATGGATGGATGGATGGATGGATTCTGACATTGAGTCTTTTCTTTTTTTGCCATTTTAATGTTGGCAATGGGTAAACCATAAGTCTGATCAGCTAGAAAATGCATAGCAACTGAGATGGCATGTAATGACTGGTGGTTACATTTGCCTGCCCACTTCCAGTAAAGTGAAATATTGATGTAGAGATGTTCCCTATGCCCTTTGCAGTGCCCTTTGGACTGAGAATATACAGTATACTCCCAACAATAACCTGTGAAATTCACTTTACTGGGCACCATTGGGAGATTGAACATAGCACAAGGCTTTTGAAATAATCCTAAACAAGGTTTAAACAGCCACAGAGCATCATTTTAGTGGTGTACAGATAAGCAGTTCTGTTTAACAGCAATATTTTCTAGTGAGAGTGTGTCATGTCAAATCTTCACAAGTAACAGGATAGTAATAGCTATTGTTTTTTTATATATATATATATGTGTGTGTGTGTGTGTGTGTGTGTGCGCGCGTGTGGTATGCAGTTTCAGAAACATGTGAAACTTTTTTCCTCACTTAGCTTCAAAAACCTTCGCATTTACTTACTGTCCGTAAAGTTAAAGCTCTGCCCCTAAATTACACACCACAAGTCAATACTCCGTAACCATAAAGAATGAAACTATCTAGGTGCCATTTAATTATGGGCTGCTAAAGGCTGCAAGATGTAGAGAAAATATCGGGTAATCACTCCTAAGATAATAACCACCTTAGACACACAGATCTAAAAAAATCAACATTTATTGAAATTTATGTGAGTCTTTAACAGGCTCTGGAGGCTGGCATTGTTGGCAGGCACGTGAGAAATAGGAACTCTTGCATTTGCTGCTGGCCTTGTTGCACAAACTGCAAACAGGTCAATAAGCCATCATTACTTCTCTTCACAGCCGGGTGGCTGCAAATCGACTGCCCGCAGGTCCATTTGAGGGATTAAGGAGAGGGTGGTAATGCCATTTTGGAAGATGAGACTGCATAGCTCATTTTTTCTCTGTCCTAAAACAGCATATGTGAATGGGGTCCTGAATGGGAGCTGCATTTTCTCTTCGCTTTCCTTAGGTGACGGAGAGAAAGAGTGTGGCGACAGCCCATAATCCTGTCACCAGGGGCAGCAGTGGAATGCTGCAGGCAAGGGATATTCGTTTGGATCAGCATCCCCTAAAATAATCTTTTTGCTGTGTGTGGCCAAAGAGAAAAGAGATACTTGCTGAGATTATGAAGACCTGAGATCCTCACTGACTTGGGATAATACTATAATTTTCTTCCTTTCAGGGGCTGGTTTGGTTCAACACTGCTTCAGTGATCATTGACTCTCAAAGATCCACAATGTTCATTATTTATCTATCCTTCCCATATTTTGTTATCATTTCTTTTCCATGTCAATATTTTTATAATTTGTAAAACATAAAATGAGACACTTCATTAAATTGTAGGCCTTTCCGATCTGTATAGTGCTTACAGTACATGCAATTATTTATCAGCATGTGGATTTTAATCCCATTTTGAAAACCGTATTTGTATAAGGATGACATGATAGTGGGTAGTCATAAAACCATTTTCGAAATTTGACGTCCTGTGGTTAAACAATTTAAAACCTATAAAACAGGTTTTTTGCACTTTTATTTTGATAATACTATATTCGCTATTAAACAATATTGTAATTTTCTAATTGACCCCTCGCTAAGCTCCTCCCCTTTGGCTATCATTGCTCACTCTGACATGCTTTGCAGATCTTCCCATAGGAATAAATGGGAAAGAGCAGTGAATGGCATGGTTTTTGGCAAAATATTCTCAGAAACGGAATGGATATTGCTGAGTAGAAACGTTCATGTAATACAGATTACATGTAACCTGAATTATGTATTCATATTACAAAAATCAAGTACTTTTAGTTGGATTAAATTACATTTAAAAATATTAATAATCGGACTACAGTTACTTTTTTTAATTTAATTAATTTAATGATAAATGCACTTTTTTTTTTAATTGTGAGGCTCTTTTTGATAGTAATATAAAGAATGGAATTCATTGTCATGTTCACCGTTGTCTTTTGTTTTTGTGCTCTTATTTTGAAGTTCCTGTTTTGTTTCCCTTTTGGTTTTTGTAGTCCCTTGTAGTTTTATTTTATGAATGGTTTTCCCCTGATTAGTTCTCTTTCCCTGATTGTTTCACCAGATGTTCCTCATTCCCTTGTTAGTCCCTTTATGTATTTAAGTCCTTGGTTTCCCTGTTTTCTGTGTTAGTTATTTCATGTTGTATGATGTTTTCCTCCCCAGCCTGGTTTTCCTTGTTTTCCCTTTTTAGTTAAATAAAAGCTGCACTTAGATCCTCTCTCGCTGCCTGTCGTCACAGAATAATTAAACCAAATAATGGATCTAGCAGCTCAGCAGGCGAACTACCGGCTACTCTGCCTCAGACAAGAGGACCGCCCAATAGAGGCCCATGTCCGAGACTTTCTGGAGCTGGCATACACTTCCGACTTCCCAGAATTTTCCTTCGTGGCTTTCTTCAGGGGAAATCTTAGCAGCTCGCTAAGGGAACGGCTGCCACCAGCGACCCCGCGCTGGACGCTCCGCGATTTCGTGGAAGAGACCCTGATGATCTGTGGCTCTCCATTCACTGTGGACGTTGCGGAGGAGGACCCTACCTCTCCTCCCACAGTGGTCACCCCCCAGCCTTCCATCACTCGTCCCTCCACGCCAGCCACATCCAACGTGTTGCCAGCCTCGTCTGTCCGGAGGAGGAGGAGAAGGGGAAAGGCTTCTGCTCTCCAGTCTCCGCCTGCCACGGCCAATGAGCCAACGCCCACGCCTGCCACGGCCCACGAGCTGCCCGCCTCGTCCGTCCCAGAGCCAGCGTTGCCCGCCTCGTCCGTCCCAGAGCCAGCGTTGCCCGCCTCGTCCGTCCCTGAGCCAGAGGCTCCATCCCCAGAGCCAGCGCCTGTAGCCTCGACCGTCCCAGAGCCAGAGCCAGCGCCTGTAGCCTTGACCGTCCCAGAGCCAGAGCCAGCGCCTGTAGCCTCGACCGTCCCAGAGCCAGAGCCAGAGCCAGCGCCTGTAGCCTCGACCGTCCCAGAGCCAGAGCCAGCGCCTGTAGCCTCGACCGTCCCAGAGCCAGAGCCAGCGCCTGTAGCCTCGACCGTCCCTGAGCCAGAGCCAGCGCCTGTAGCCTCGATCGTCCGGTGGAGGAGGGGAAGAAAGTCTCCCAGGGCTCCACCTCTCGAGCCTCCCAGGGCTCCGCTTCCAAGAGCTCCGCCCCTCGATCCTCCCAGTGCTCCTCCTCCCAGTGCTCCGCCTCCCAGTGCTCCGCCTCCCAGTGCTCCGCCTCCCAGTGCTCTGCCTCCCGAGCTTCCCAGTGCTCCGCCTTCCAGAGCTCTGCCCCTCGAGCTTCCCAGAGCTCCGCCTCCTGAGCTTCCCAGTGCTCCGCCTTCCAGTGCTCCGCCTCCTGAGCTTCCCAGTGCTCCGCCTCCCGAGCTTCCCAGTGCTCTGCCTTCCAGTGCTCCGCCTCCCGAGCTTCCCAGTGCTCTGCCTTCCAGTGCTCCGCCTCCCAAGCTTCCCAGGGCTCCGCCTCCCAGGGCTCCACCTCCCGAGCCTCCCAGTGCTCTGCCTCCTGAGCCTTCCACGGCTCCGCCTTCCAGGGCTCTGCTTCCCGAGCCCTCCACATCTCCTAAACCTCCCATAGCACTGTCTCCTGAGCCTTCCACGGCTCCACCTCCCAGGGCTCCGCCTCCAGTGCCTTCTTCACCACCACTACCTTCCGCGCCACCAGTGACTTCCGTGCCTCCAATGCCTTGCACGCCTCCTGAGCCCTCCACGGCTCCTCCCCTGGTGTCTTCCACGGCTCTGCCCCCAGAGTCCTCCATGACTCCGCCTTCCATGGCCCTGCAGCCTGAGACTGCCCCTGACCCTGGCCTGAGGCCTCCCCCCTGGCCCCCTGACCCATTCCCTGTTCTTTGGCCTCCTCCCAGGCCCCCTGACCCGTTCTCTGTCCTGTGGCCTCCTCCCAGGCCTCCGGACCCGCTCCCTGTCCTGTGGCCTCCTCCCAGGCCTCCTGACCCACTCTCTGTCCCTACCTTGCTCCTCTGCTCCCCTTGTGCCCCCTCGAACTGCCTGTTTGCCCCCAGTGCCCCCGTTGAACAATTTGTTTTTTGTTTCTGTGTTTTTTGGGTGGTGTTTTTTTTTGGGAGCGTCTGGAATCCGCTCCTTAAAGCGGGGGCTCTGTCATGTTCACCGTTGTCTTTTGTTTTTGTGCTCTTATTTTGAAGTTCCTGTTTTGTTCCTGTTTCCCTTTTGATTTTTGTAGTCCCATGTAGTTTTATTTTATGATTGGTTTTCCCCTGATTAGTTCTCTTTCCCTGATTGTTTCACCAGGTGTTCCTCATTCCCTTGTTAGTCCCTTTATGTATTTAAGTCCTTGGTTTCCCTGTTTTTTGTGTTAGTTATTTCATGTTGTATGATGTTTTCCTCCCGAACCTGGTTTTCCTTGTTCCTTGTTTTCCCTTTTTAGTTAAATAAAAGCTGCACTTAGATCCTCTCTCGCTGCCTGTCGTCACATTCATTTTCTTCCTCTTTGTACATTTATATTAAAATGAGTATCCTACTTAAAAAATAAAATCGAAATAGGTTGAAAGTAATTTTATTAGATAACCTAAAAATGTTATCTACAAGATTGTTACTGATTGCAATTTTTTTTTTGTCATGTAATTTGTAATTAGTACCTGATTACAATTCACAAGAAATCCACCCAGCACTGGGAATATGTACGTCCACTGGAAGGAAGACTGACATTGCAAGGCACTTTTATCAGATGTTTTTGTAAAACAAATTGGTAAATTTCACAGTAATTTGATTGAAAACTGTGGAGACTGAATCAAAATTGAAGCAAATGATTCAGTCACTTGAAAAATTTGATGGTGATTTACATCTGATAACTGCTCATAAGGCATCTTTCAAAGATCTGAATCAATACATACATTTATTGATATTGGGTTATTGGCAGTGCTCGAACTGGAGGGGAAGGGGGGGGGGGGGTTAGGGACCCATAAGAAGTCAAAAATAGACTGGGGGATGTCCCCAAATATTTGTATTTTAGTAAACATAATAACAAATACCATTTAATTTACACAGTGATGATATTAGTATATTTCTTGAATTATTTACAATTATCAGGGTTCTACAGTGTGAGTGTGAGTGAAAATTACTGCTTGCAAATGCGTAAAATTATTTGGGCACGGTGTGAGTAACAGCTGATCTAACACCCAAAAATATTGCAGCCTACCATCAGAATAAAAGCTCCCCAATGCATTTCCCCTCATATAACAAATATTTTTTTAAAGAGGAGCATAATAGTTATATATAGTTATTTTTGAATTAATCTTTTTTTTCACTATCACATGGCTGCGAGTGCTGTCCTCTAGAGAGCTGTTGTGTGCGCACTGTCAGCGACACCTGCCTGGAGTTCGGTCCAGAATACTCTCACGTGGTCTTGAGACACCGACCGGGCTATGTGGCCAAGGTTCCCATGACCTCTTTTAGGGATCCGGTGATGAGCCTGCAAGCACTGCCCTGGGAGGAGGCAGACCCAGCCTTGTCGTTGCTGTGTCCGGTGCGTGTTTTGCGCATCTACTTGGACCACACGAAGAGCTTCAGACGCTCTAAGCAGCTCTTTTTCTGCTTTGCTGGACAGCGGAAAGGGAACACAGTCTCCAAACAGAGGCTTGCCACTTGGATCATGGATGCCATCGCTTTGGAATACCAGGCCCAGGGCATGCCCTCCCCTTTGGGTATGAACAGGTAAGTATGCGGGGCAGCTGGCCGGGTGTACTGCTTGTGTACAGTGCCTATCCACTCCTGAAGGGGAAGACATGCACTTTTTTGCCCCAAGCAAGTTCATAAGATGGTGAACTCAGGATGTCTTTCCTCCCTAGCCCTGTGGCAGGTCGAATTTGGCGGAAGAATTCATAGCCAAGCCCAGTGCGTGTGCTAGTATGCCCTGTACTGGGGTAGGTGCTCCACATGAGCTGGTTACCAGTGGTAACCTCTTGTGATGTATTTTCTAACCTGTTGTCATATATCAGGGAATGGAGGTTACATTCGTAACCTACACATTCCCTGATGGAGGGAACGAGATGTTGTGTCCCTCTTGCAACAGCGCTGAGCTACCTGCTGAAATGGCCGGGACCCTGTCTCGGCTCCTCAGCGCAAAACATGAATGAGTGGTTGCGAGCCAGCTCCTTTTATACCCGTATGTCCGGGGGAGTGGCATGCAAATTCCACTCGCCAATTTCCATTGGCCTTTTCTCAAAGATCAGAGGTGTTTGGGGCTCCCAAGAGTGACTATTAGTGTCACTACTTCGACACAATGTCTCGTTCCCTCCATCAGGGAATGGAGGTTACGAAAGTAACCAAGCCGTTTTCCAAATCACCCTTTCCCCTTAAGGGAAGACAAGCACATTCTGCAAAGACACTCAAAATAGACAGTAATAGACAGTTAAAACTGAAAATGCATTATTGTAGTATTGAATGTCCTGAAAGTTAGATTTTATAGATTTAAATGGTGATGAAATAGCTGCTAATTTGTTAAGAATGAGGCCTACCTACAGTATATGTTTGTTAATGGCAAATGGAAGAATAAAGTGTCATCAAAATATTATAAGTTTATTAGTGACTTAAGGAGATCCATCAGGACTGATGTAGTTTGGTGCTGTCTGTAAGGTTAATTTCCAATCAAAGGAACTTTTATTAAGTTCAAACAGGAGATAAAAATAGTACTAACACTTCGGCTGTCTACCTTCGTCAGTCTAATAAGTATCTGTAAGGTTAATTTAAAAAATTCTAATTTGAAAAATGTTTATCATAGGTGTCCTTTGTCATGTATCAAGAATATTTTAATGCATGCATACTCTGTTGTGATACATTACCAGTTACACATAAAATGAAACAATAAAAACTCTCACCTAAATCTTTCCTTTAAATCTCAATGCACTGGGTGGTGATGTGGATGCATGGCATTGTTAAAGGAATAGTCCACCCAAAAAGAACATTTAAATAATTCAAAGTGATTATATTTCTTCTGAATACATGGAATGTTCAGTGTGTTACTATGGACACGTTCACAAAGTAGGAGAATGCGGTCATCAGTCCTGTGTTTGAGTGCTTAGTAACATTCTGTTCACACACAGGTTGACCACTGATATATATATATATATATATGAAACTGTATTGCACCACCATCTTTGTATTCCCTAACATTCTGTACTGCCTTTGGGTCTTAATGAGAAATCATCTGTTTTTGGAGAGTAATTTTTACCCATGATCCAGCATATACAGCATCACAATGCAATCTTCCTATACATGTAATTAGTTATTTATTTGGACTCAAATTATTTGCTTATTCTAAGTGTGAGCGTGTTATATTACTCTTACTCTTATTCAAGCATTACCTTGAGTGGAGCATGTGTTACCTCAGTAGCAACAAGCTTAAGAAACTGAGGTAAGATATCAGTAGACATTTTCAAACATATGTTTTACATTAAAGTGTTTATTCTGAATACATAATTATGCTCTGTAACATTTGTTTACATTGAACATTCATTGTGGTTATTTTCTAGGTTTGCCAATTTTGTCATTATGAAATATGGGACAAAAGGTGGCCTGCCGCAGCAGTGCGGGTATGGCTTTGTGAGAAAATACAGTGTATTGTTTTAAGCCATTTGTCATAATGATAGCTAATCTCTAAATTAAATATGAATACATAACTCACATGCCTTGGCAACATACGATAGATTTAATAATAGTTTGTTAATTTACAGCTGGTACCTTTAACCTGTTGATACGCACTCGCTTTTTGAGCACAAACCATGAAAATGACATACCTGAACTTAAAATGTTGTATTTACTGGACCCTTTGGACTATGGACACACTTTGGGCTTTATTTCCCAAGTCAGAATTAATATATGTTGTTATTTTTTAAAGTTAGAGAAGCTGAAGTTTAAAGTAATGGAAATATTTGTGTTGAACATGTTTTTATAATCTAAAAAAACAATAATAAAAGTACCAAGACAACCCAGAAATACAATGGTCACAAAGCCACAAGTCTAAAGAGGTTATGTTTCAAATTTGAAGATGATCTAACAAAAAAATTTGGTTCCTGCAAGATTTTTTCTCTGTAAAATCGCTGGAAGCATACAGAGTAAAATTAAGGATCCGCCTTTCAAGACGACACAAAATCTGCTATTATGAATATGGCCCATTTTAAAAACAGACTTTGGAGATGGGCTCGTTTTGTTTATGAGACTCTAATATATAAGATCATATACAGTTTTACACATGAATGCTGCTCAGATTGCATAGTTTGTTGAAGAGCAATGACGAAGGGTAAATCTTCCAGGCGAGATCTCATGTAAACAATGAAGAATATATGAATATTTCTCATATTTATCACTTTTATGGACAAAAAGTGCTATTGGATGTTTTTCAATGAACGCTTGTCATGGACAATTGACCCAAGTGTGGCAAAATTTATTCAACTGGCGATCGCGTTTTCATAACAAAGGTATGAAGTCCTGTTTTGATATTGCAAGTTTTCATTTGTAATCCTGGCACAAATAACTAAATTGCTGTTTCTGGAGCATTATTATCGTGAAACAGAGATCGGATATAAATGTTGAACCCTTAGAGCTTTGAAAAGATGTATCATTTGTTAACATTAATTACATTTATAGATGGTAAATGATATATTAAATGTAAGCAGAGTGACGTCACTACAGGGGGAATTGCGCATCAACAGGTTAATACGGTCCTTTAATTTAACCACTACCTATTACCTTTACTATTTGTCTCTGGTATACAAAAGTCTCCTTTCCACTGAAGCATCTTCACTTTGAATTTTCCCACCTCCTCGGAAACATCTGTGATGCAGAGCTTTGTTTCCTCCATCTTTCTAACGAAGGTGTCAAAAACACACCCCACGTTGTGGAAAAAGCACAGATAAATCTCAGCTGCTGCAGTTTTTTCTTTGTCCTCAAAAATACTCAGTGCCACAGGACAGGTCTCCCCAAGTGCCCTGAAGAATGAGGTGAGAGCTGGCCAGATGATCAACAGCTGGATGAAGAGACAGCCATCGTGTGCAAACATGATGCAAAATTTCATGCCATTCAATGTCAACAAAGGCAAAAAATGCATGCAGTTCCTCTCTTCTTGAAGCAGATACTGAGAAGTGGCTGTAGCTCTTTTAAACCAGTGACTCAATATCCACTGACAGCTGATCACAGGCGTGCTTGCAGGTGTTATGAGCTATGTAAGCCCGGCAACAAGCTTTCAAAATGTGACAGTTGGCACTGCTCAATAACTGGTAAACAGAGTGGTGTTTTCAAAGTTTACATTGGCATTATTTGCTGCATAGGCTGTGATGTGTTTTATATCCAGTTCGTACATTTTCAGGCAGTTCATCACAGCTTTATGAATACAATTTGTAGTTTCATCACAATCTTTATAAAAGTCTGTGGCTGTGATTGAATGATGACAGGTGTCGGTGATCATTCTCAAGTGTCGTGATCAGCACTTCTGCTGTTGCATCAGTCAGTGTATAGATCAGCATAGCAGTCAACAAATGGGACAAGGGAGGTCACATATGGGACAAATCAATTAGGCCCAATAAGCAGACATCCCACCTCTCCCGGAAGTTCCGGGAGTCTCCCGCATATTGATAGCGGTTCCCTGACGCCCGGAAATGATATACAATATCCCAGAAATCGATTTTTTTGAGAGAGAGAGAGAGAGAGAGAGAGAGAGAGAGAGAGAGAGAGAGAGAGAGAGAGAGAAGAGAATTACTAATATAGACGGATTTTGGAGAGACCGAGAGAGCGAGTGATCAGTTTTCTCTGTGGGCAGACTTTCAGGGAGGTTCCAGAACCTTTGTGGAGACCCTGGATTTAAATTTGGTTTAAAATTCAGAGAGTGGCCTTGTGAGTGTGTGCTGTTGAATAAATCTCTCAGCTGTCTTGCAGACTTTCAGGACGCTGTCTGATGATCTAATAAGTCCACCTCGGGACTTTATGTCGATCCGTGTGTGTCCAAGTTCGTCTTGGGAAGAGCTCTTGACACTGAGTGCTGATAATCAGGTAGTGCACTGAATCTTCTTCATAGTTGTTTTAACTACAAAGCCTGCTATATACCCCACCACAGCCTTTTTAAACATGGAGAAGCTGGGAAGACTTACAGTGATGTTTATCTCTGTGTATTCTGTTTCAGGCTTAACGTCAATTTGCCGAAATGCTAGCATATCAGAAAGTGTTGCCTCCAGTACCACTGTGCTATCCAGTGGAGAACAGTTGCCACTAGCTCTGATGACAGTCTTGCTACCATTCTGGCTGTAGATCTTTTAAACCAGTGACTCAAGATCCACTTATAGCTGATCACAGGCGTGCTTGATGTGGGATTGTTATTAAATTCATTAGCAGATGCGTCCCCACATATCTTTGAATTTGTATTGTATTTTTCAGTTTAATAGTACATTTAAATGTATACTTGGAAGCTGCTGTTATTGAACAAATATATATGTATGAATCCCTTAAGTGTGCATATGTGTCAATAAACCTCTTTCAAATTATGATTTAATAGATCAGGGGATTGTTGAAATATTGATTGGCCAGTGATTAAATGCTCACAAGCTGGTATGTAGATATTCCAGAAATTAATGCAAAAGCATGGGATAATTCCATCAAGTAAAGGTAAATTCACTCATATACTGCATATGAACTTGTGTGTTTATATCCTATACTACATTTTTAGATTTGGTTCTTCTGGATTTATTCTAAAGCTGTACTTAGTTACAATATCAACACAAAGCTAGTTGTTTTTATTAACAATTACTGATCTCAGTGATTATAATTTTTTAAAACTCTATGAAGGCAGAGAAAATTTGCATCCAGTAACAATCTGCAGATGTCGCTACTGGATACTTTTGCTTTAAAAAAAAGTGGTAATTTATACACTTTGATGTTTTATTTTACTTTTGATTATTAAAGAATATGATCGTTATGCAATCTGGATGGGAATAATGACTTATTTGTGCTTTGTAGGTACATAGTCTGTATAAATTACAACCTGTGGGTACTTTTGCCACATCCTTTAATGAACGTTGTTTCGCAATTAAGCGCAACACATCGGGACATCTTGAGAGATTTGTCCATTGGTGGTCGATGCCCTCTGTCTGTAGGGAAAAGAAAGATGGCTGCCAGAGCACTTCCGGTGGCTTTACCTACTGCTGGCAGTTTAGAATTCTACGAGCAGTCCATTTATATATATAGATCAGTGACTGACACCCACAAAGTTTCAGGAAGTTACAACCCCATTTTCTGAAACCTTTGCTGTGTGAACAGCAATACTGGACAACTAGTTGTTAGTCACATCATATAATGTGAGAGAGCCAAGCTGCACTGTACATCCGCATGTCTCTTGTGTTTCATGTGGGGTTTCGTTAACTCACAGAAATGTTGACATTCGCTCTGTGTCATCCAAAATTCTATTTCTTCCACAGCTGCTTACGAGCACAAGGCACGTGACATAAAAGCTCTGCTAAGCATTCGGTTAAAAAGCATTCAAAGCTGCTGTTGGTTAATTGTGATCTGATGGATTAACTCGTGCCTCGATTGTAATTATTGATTTAATAACGTATTGCCAATTGTGATCAGAAATGCTGGTTTTATGGACGTAACCATCTTTTAGTCAATGTTTTTTTGTCATTTTTTTTTTATCTTGATGTTGTTGTTTTTGTACAGTGCTCATTATTTCATAAGAAAAACAAGTTCCAAGTTTGAAGGTTGAACTGAACTAAACATAAAAGTTGTAAACAGATTCAGATGGAGTTTGTGTTTTAAAAGGTTAGACAAATTATGCCCTCCGCCCTCTTATGCCCTCTTCACAACTATCTTCAAATATTTTACTTGACTGTTTCAAAAATGTTTAAACAGATCCACTCCAAATCCAGAAAAAAATAACATGATTACCACCTATGAAACAAGGAAAGATTCAGTTCACACCTTTCTGTTTAGGAAATCCTACTGAATACATGCATACGAGAAAAAGTGTGAAAGGAAAACATGAAAACGAGGTCGAAATGTGCAAATATTTAAGAGTGAACCCCAAAAGAACTGGGAGAGAAAATAAAGTCAGTCAGTACATTTGTAATCTCACGGCAGATCCCAGGTGTGAAGGAAGCTCCTCTGATATACTTTTATGATTTTATTATCACTCTTAAGCCTGCATTAGGTGTTGGCAGACTGCTGGGGATTAATGTGGCCCCTGTGATGAGGCCCCATCTCTGGGGTTTGATGGTTTTGTGACAGGGCATGATGGATGGATGGTGCAGACAGCTCTGTGACACAATGTGCACCGCTGATGTATTGTAAAATGAGACAGACACACAAAAGCTGCACGTCACCACTGTTGGCTATCAGGTTGGCTACCCTCCATGCTGCTGCATGCCTTATGTGGATCCAAGGACCCACCCATCCATCTTCAATGACTGCAGACCCACTGTGGCATTTATGGGGTGAGATTCCCTATATGGTTCAGGGTCGGTACATACTGGCATCTGCGCAGTGTGGAAAATGGCACAATTCCAGACAGAGCATTCAAATGAAAGAAAACGAGCATGTGCTTGTCTTGACTGACAAGTCTTTTAGGTGTCTGACATGTGGTGTTGATGCCCCATGGGTAGGCACAAGGTAGAACAGAAAAAAAAAGGAAAGTTAGAGAATTTATTTCAGGCTTGTATTAGAACAGATTGATTCGGTTCATGTTCATTTGGTAGACACATGTTTCAAGAGTGTTTAATATTATTGCACAGAAATGAAGTAGCTCCAAGTTTATTGACCATGAAACAGTTGCATATCATATCACCATCTCTCTCTCTCTCTCTCTCTCTCTCTCTCTCTCTCTCTCTCTCTCTCTCTCTCTCTCTCTCTCTCTCTCAATTTTAAACATTCTTTTTTTTGGTAAATCAACCCATAGAATAGCTTACTAAAAGTTGTCTATGCAAATTAAACTGGAAAGGAAGAAGTATTTTAGTATTTTCAAATTCAAGATAAACAAATGAATAACCTTACTTTGCTTTATTGCTGCATTACCTCAGTTACCCTTTACATTTGAAAAAATTCAATGGTATGTCTTAAATTATTTCTTACTAATGCGCACAACTCGTTTTTCAGAATTTGAGACCTACTTTTTTGTAGGTGAATAATACATTTGAAAAAAGTACTGCTATTTTTTTTTTTTGCATAATCTAAAAAGGCTAAAAGTTTAGTCGTTTTGAGTCACTCATCTGGCTGATGTGGAGAATCCAGCGTTACAAATATCACTGCACATTCACAATCATTAAAAGGCATAATTTAACAGTGTGACGATGTTGCTTTTATTAGCCCTTCAAAGCAGATGGCAGAGTGTTTCATCTTGTTTCTCTCTCTCTCTTTCTCTCACTTTCTGTCTGTTGTAGTTTTCAAACAGAGGGAAGGATGGGGAAGGTTTAATGAAAATACCAGGAGAACAGTGTGTCATTGTAGTTATGTTTGAAATACTGCCATAATATGCAGACCACTCTTTCTGAATCCAAATGTATTTTAGCACGATCAACCAAACATGTTATATAACCCGTTATATCCGTATTTATTTTTAATTTTTCCCACTGTGAGATATTTAACATATATCCACAATCACTTGCATAATTTGAGAGAAAATACATTGAGAAAAAAAAATTCTACTGGACTGATCAACCTGAACCTGAAACCAGTGTAGACCTGCATGGCAACTGCAAAGTATCAGCTACTAGGACATAAAGATAATCTTTAATATGTATTAGAGAAATGGACTCAGTTACATGGTAGAGTGTGCTATGTTTGATAGCAGCACAGTGTGAAATATTAATATATGTGCTCTCTCAGGCAAATACATGAAAAAATGTTCTATCATGTTTACCAGCACTGCAAAGTGCATGGATATGAATGAACACATAGGAGAATTGCCCTAAATCTGGCTTGAATATTAAATGTGGGATGCGCACCCCCAAGTTCCATGTCTACCAAAATACACAAATGTATATATAATATTCGTGAACATATAAAGTAGACAATATATAGGCAGAGCCCCATCCAAATATTCATCCACTTGAAAACATGGTTCCAAACTATAACCTGCCAATACTGTTATTTGTTAGCGGTCATCTGAGTTACCGTAGACTTTGTCAGTTCGAACCATTCTGGCCATTTTCTGTTGACCTCTCTCATCAACAAGGCATTTCCATCCACAGAACTGCTCCTCACTGGATGAGTTTTGTTTTTTGCACCATTTGGTCTAAATTATAGAGTCTGTTGTGTGTGAAAATCCCAGGAGACCAGCAGTTATAGAAATACTCAAACCAGTCAGTCTGGCACCAACAATAATGCCACGGTCCAAATCACTTAGGTCACATTTTTTTTACCCCAATTCTGATGGTTGATGTGAACATTGAAGCTCCTGACCCATATCTGCATGATTTTATGGACTGCACTGTTGCCACATGATTGGCTGATTAAATAATCGCATGGATGATTGTTGGTGCCAGATGGGCTGGTTTGAGAATTTATGTAACTGCTGATCTCCTGGGATTTTTACAGACAACAGTCTCTAGAATTTACCCTGAATGGTGCCAAAACAAAAAAAAAATATCCAGTGAGAGGCAGTTATGTGGATGGAAATGCCTTGTTGATGAGAGATGTCAACAGAGAAAAATAAAAATTTATCAAAAATATACTATAAAATATAATATATTTTTTTACAGTTGCTTTACAGAGAAAATTTTACTTTGTGTACAATGTTTATAACATATGTCCAAATAAATATATTAATTTGTATTGCATGTGGTTCTTTTTGTATGGTATAGTTTACTGAGTGGCCACTAATGCATTCCAAGAAAAATAAATTAAATCTGTCTTATAAACAGGATCAGTTGTTCTGTCAACACCAAACATTTGATCTATGTTAGGCTAGAATTAAGATACAGAGATTATGTAAACTAATAATTATAAAGCTAGATTGAGCCTACAGCACATTAATCTACCGCAAATAATTACATTTTATTTGGACAAAAACAGCAGTATGATCGTACCACCTCTATGCCCTGCAATACATGAGCATCCTGCTGTCTGGACCTCCACTGTCTCTGCAGTACGTACACATTCTTGATAGAGCGGACTCTTCCAGTTCTGACTAGATTCCATACATGTATCTGTTTTAAAATAAACAATATCTGCTCTCAAAACATGTCTAACTTTACAGCTGTGAAGGCAATGATTTTTAGGTTTCTCATAGCTTCACCATCAATAAATAAAGACTCAAAGTAACTAAAATGCGTCTAATTGTGATATTTGGCCATCATCCTGCCACCCATAATCAATAACAGATGGGCGGGGAAGAACAATATCACCTTGCTGTAATTCTATTTTCATTTGTTCGCATATTTATTTTAATTCTGTGGTAGGCAATTTGTTTTATTTTTAGTACATGACATAACAACTGTTTATGCTTAACCAGAAGTTCATCCCACATTGCCAGCAAAGTGTCATGGGACTCTTTTTTAATATTTATTGATTTGAAATTTATTTATTTATTGTATTTGTATATGTTACTTGCTTATTTATACAGTATATGTGCAATTTTTGCACATTTCACTTCTGTACCACTTGTACCAGCCGGTTTTGTGTCTCCAATAGGTCTAGTTAGTCGGTCTTTCTTGTTTGTTGGTGCTGTTCTTCAACCCATCCCTGTCTGGTCCGGTTGGTCCTGGTTTTTCCCCTACGGGGTTGTTTATGTTTGCATTCCCCCTTGTGGGTTTTTTGGTTGAGTTTTTTTCCCTTTATTTCTGTATTTAATACATTCTTTTTTTCTTTTTTTTACTTTGCATTTGGGTCCTGCCTCTGCATTTTCGTGACATCAAGTTCAAACTAAATTCCCTCTGAGGGTCACAGTCAGACAACATGATAAACAGATCTGTTTGCCCTTGTACGAGCTTGCCTTCATGGCCGTTGATTATGTTCAAATCACTTCTTTTCATATACACACCTTACTCATCAAGTGCCTTTCAGCGCTGCATGCTGCCAATCACCAACCACATTCTTATCTCACGCATAACAAACCTGAAATTGGCTTTAACACAAAGTCATCTCACAACAAGAATTCACAAACAGAAGTGGAAGTATATGTTGCATACTGTAGAACGGCAGTAACAAGTGAAATGACAAAAAACATTTTTTATTTGATTAGTAGTTGTGTCTTTGATGAAGTCTTTATTCACTTGAAACACAAACAAAAAGAGCAATTTTTGATAGCACGAATGAACCACGGTGTTTACACTATACGTGGAAATCAACCTATCAGTGGCTTACTTATACTGTAGCTGTCTCTGCACATTAAACTTGGATAATAGAAAAAAATTCAGGATAAAAGAAATTGCACACATCTGTTGGAAGTTTTCACAATTATGGACTTCAAAATGTAAGTAATGGCAACAAATTTAAAAAGAAGGATGGGTTTAAGTGCTTAGTTGCTCAGTATTGTTAAGAATAACATGACAGAAGAAATATTACAGTTAATCACGTTAACACAGGGGAGTAAAGCCACAAACAAACACAAAGGAACAAGTCCCACTCTACACATCCAAAAGAAGATCACTTGTATCACTCTGGCACGTCACATATGGCCATTTAAAAAAAAAAAAAAATTTAACTGTTATCTTAAAAAACCCACAGAGTAGTCCAGATACTGTATACTGTATTGTGAGGCATGTTCGAGGGTTCTAAGAATCAGAGTGTTAAGTTCAAACTTAGCTGTTCTTAAACACTTCAAAGCCACCCCAGAGGGATCAATTAAAACACTGATGCATAAATCGTCATTCACACTCACACTAATGTAAGATATGTTTGAAGAAAGAGAGGAACAGAGAGTGAAACAGAGTGGGCTGAATGAAGACAAGAAGAATTTACTCACTGTCACTGCTCTCAATGGGACCCATGGTAAAGTGGTACCTCAGCAGAATGCAAAGTAGGAGAAAACAAGGGAGCATGGGAATTTAAAACAAAGTCTGTCCTTATAATGGCTACCTGTATTTACATATCGTACAGGGCTTTTCATCCCTAATAATGCAAGAGCACTTGCGTAATGGGGAATATAGAGATTTCCTTTGATAAACAAGACAGACTATGAAAAACCTGTAACTTCCTCTCCTGTCCAAATCTATCTATCTATCTATCTATCTATCTATCTATATATATATATATATATATATATATATATATATGTATAAAATATCTGCCACTATTTGCACTGGCTAGCATATACCATTATTTGCCCCAGGGTGCAAATAGCATCTGCCAATGTTATTCCTAAACAACACAAGAACTAACAATAAGTCAAATGTGGGAAAGTCTGCCAAACCTTGTGTTCCTGACTGTGTGCAGCACCGGCCGTTACAACTAGAAAAAGTTCTATCTATTTAGATAAATAAATGAGTAATTTCAGTAATATTAATTTGAAAAAGTAACTTAATGAGACAAACAAACAAAAAAAAACAACAACAAAAAAAAAAAAACATTTACTAACATAACAAGTAGTACATCGGGAGAAATACTATTCAAAAATAATATAAAACATTTATGATATAACTTGAACCTGTCCTGTACATTTCATAGATTTATTGTATTATAATTACAATGTTTTACCAGTAACCAGGGGTTAAACTGCTATTTTTAAAGTTGTTATAATAACAATAAAGCTTGTTATTTACTTTGACACAAAAATGTCAGGGCCAGGACAAACATTAGCATACATGAACTAGCTGGTGAACTGTAAAATATGAATAAACATCAACAATCACAAAAGTAATGAGAAACAACTCCTAAATGTCCATCTTTGTCTTATCAAACCAGCATGTCCCATCAGCATGATGCAATAGACTGAAACTCATTTGTATGTGCCCCTTACTGACAGTCCAACAGGCTCAAGCTATCAATGGTGAGACCAAAGCAACTTTGCAGTCTTGGGGCTCGTCAAACTCTCACAAATAAGTCACAAAACTTTCTAAAACCACTGAGAGACTAATTCTGCATCCTCATGGGGGTAATTTCACAGCTTTGTTGGATTGTAGCAAATCTGAGACCATTAAGAGCTCAAGTTTTATATGTTCCTCACAGCCTGTGCGAAGAACTTTTTGCCTTTTACACATTTACAATGTCACAGCTCCAAGAAGAAACTATGACTCCATCCCAATAATTACTGTGGTATGATGGCCTGGGTGTAGACTGTGTGTCAACAAAAACCGACGGCAAGAATTTGAAAAAGGTCATGTGTATGAATGCTCAGACATGGCTATATTTATGCAAGATTTACTGATGAGCACAGGTTTGTGGTATATGAGCTATGAAGCCAAATGCAGTCAGAGATAGTCTCTGTTATAGCCAACACAGAATTATTGAAGAACATTATGGTTTGTGATATGCAGAGGAAAAAGCACCTGGTTGCACTTTCATCTTCTTGGTTTCATACAAATTCATAGATTGAACTTGATATTTGTCATCAGGTGGCAAATGTGCACTGATCTAAAAGGAAATATCTAATTTAAGAAGAAACTTGTGTAGGAAGATCAAAATTGTGTTGTTGAAAATATTTGAGACATCAACTGCTATGAACAGCTATTCAAATGAAAAAAGAAAAACATGTTTCCAGGAATAAGTAAATTAACTGCCATAGAGACTATGAAAGCAAATTGAGTTTTATGGTTTTTGGTCCATTTATATTAGCTTTCAAGTCTTTAACATGCTAGTGTACTCCTAAAAAGGTTATTGGAACATATGCACATTAAAACTCTCATTAAAACTAAATCTCTTCTGTGAAAACAGACCAATAATATTGATGACTCATCTTGCACTACACAGATTTTTGTCCAATCATATGCTCTCTTTAATGAGAATGTCCCTCCTCCTAATACCACCTGTAACTAACCAGAAATGATCAAATTATGTGTAACGGCTATGATGTTTAAAGCCGATTTGCTATTTTGCTATTAAAAATGGGACAAGCTGTTTGCTATGTCCTGCCCAAACATTATTTTTCCAGGAAATACGTCAAGCAATTTCAGTGTTCTCTAAAGACAAAACACTCAAGTCCCAGAATTGTTTACACACCTGCTCAAGCTGATATCTAATAAAATTGAGGGTTGACATGATTTATTTCGGTGTAAAACTGAGTTGGTGGGGATTTCTTGTTTACTGCATTCCAGTAGGCATTTCACCTCAATATTCAGACTGGTCCACACTTCCCACACAATAACCCCATGGATCAATCATAGTGCTTCATGGTACTACAATATTCTGTATGGCAAGGATTGGGGGCACAGGATGACCACATACAGCACATACATCTGTGCCGGGGAGAAGCTGCCAGATCCAGCTGTGAAAACCAGAAGATCTTTCCGTGTCCATGAAATAAAATCTGACCAGATAAACACACACACACATACACCCCTGCATCCGAAAAGACTTTGGTGTCAGCTTATATCCCAGCATCACGGTGATCTTCCAGCATTCTCCGGTGCAGCACCTGTGCTCTGTTGTGGCCCTAATAAACCCTGCCTGCTGCATCCTGCAAGATCGCATTATCCCATACTGAGGCGCAGTGGACAACAGGAGCCAACACGCGAAAGCCGGAGAGCTAAGTGCTGACAGAGTGCAGAGTATTCTGTGTTATATTCCACCAAGATGTTTAATTATACATTAGCCAGCTGTTGCACCGAGTGCAGAAGGGCTGATATATGACATGAGAAACACACCTGACAGCAGGCTCAAAAACTCATTCTATTTTAAACAGAATCTGGGTATTGCAGTAGATTTGTATTTGGATAAAATTCAATATTGCCCATTTTTACTTTCTTAATAAAAGTCTGTGTTATTATTATGCACACTTCATCAGTGCATAATATTTTAATCTTTCATCAAATGCAACTTTACTGAGCGCCTTAGAGGACAGGGAAGGAATGTATTTTCTGAAATAGTTTTGCCTTGCCTCACAATATGTTTCACATTGGCAGTGTAGTGGCTAGAGCACAGGGCTGCTAATCAGAAGGTTGCTGATTCAAACCCCACGGCCACCAACATTGTGCCCTTGAGCAAGGCACTTAACGCCCTGTAATAAAGGCTCTGTAAGCCGCTTTGAATAAAAGTGTCTGCCAAATGCATAAACGTAAATGTGTATACACACACTGGCTGTCAAAATTTGGAATAATGTACAGATTTTGCTCTTATGGAAAGATATTGGAATTCTTATTCACCATAGTGGCATTCAACTGATTTCAATGTATAGTCAGGACATTAATAACGTGAAAAACATACTACTACAATTTAAAATTAAAATAAAAAAATCATCAAAAAAATGATCCCAGAGCCTTATGTTTACTGTTGTACGTGAAACTGGTGTTGAGCAGGTAGAATTCAATGAAGCTTTCAGCTGAGGACATGTGAGGCATCTATTTCTCAAACTATAAACTCTGATGTACTTATTCTCTTGTTTAGTTGGACATCTGGCCTTCCACATCTCTTTCTGTCCTTGTTAGAGCCAATTGTCCTTTGTCTTTGAAGACTGTAGTGTATAACTATGTGTGAAATCTTCAGTTTTTTGGCAGTTAGCATTGTATAGCCTTCATTCCTCAAGCCAATGATTGACTGGTGAGTTTCTAGAGAAAGCTGTTTCTTTTTTTGCCATATTTGACCTAATATTGACCTTAAGACATGCCAGTCTACTGCATACTGTGGCAACTCAAAAACAAGCACAAACACAATGTTAAGCTTCATTTAACAAACCAAATAGCTTTCAACTCAGTTTGATATAATGACAAGTGTTTTTTTTTAGTACCAAGTTATATATTTAGCATGATTATTCAAGGATAAGGTTTTCGAGTGATGGCTGCTGGAAATGGGGCCTGTCTAGATTTGATCAAAAATAACTTTTTTCAAATAGTGATGGTCCAGTTTTTTTTTACATCAGTGTTTTTACATGCATAAAGTCCAGACTATACTTTGTGATCAGTTGAATGCCACTTTGGTGAATTAAAGTAACAATTTCCTTCCAAAACAGCACAATCTGCACTTTTGGCCACCAGTATGTATATATATATATGGTTACAGCAGTTCTACTCTGGTAACACCATGGATAATTTGTGGTACAAATATGGTTGTCCTTACTAAATAAATACATAAATAAATAAGATGCTCTTTTAAATGTTAACCATGTTTTTATTAAAGCAAACCTGCAGTAACCATTTTTGGTCCATATACCACAAAATAGCCATTGTATTACTGTAGTAGAACTAACAATTTTATTATTATTATTATTTATTTATTTATAATTTTTTTGGGCAGAATTATTTAGATTTTTATAACCATAGTTGTTCTGTACAATTACTGCAGTTTTACCACAAATATAATGGTTAAAAGATGGTTACTGTAATAAAACATTGGTATTTGTAATGTTTTTACTACAAATACCATAATAAATCCATGCAAGACTATTGCAATGGAATGTAGAACTATTTCAGAAATTTAATTCAACAAGTACATACTTTTCTGCCTCTGAAAATTGTTTACTTCTTCTGATGTAACCAAGGCAGTGTGGGCAAGGAACAATATTATTAATCAATGATATCATTGTACCATAATAGCCTAACATGATTACATTGAATTGAATACTGATGAATAAAATTGTGCCCACATTATTTTCTGCTGAATGTTCCATTTCATTAAAAGTTGTCACATTTTTCACACTAAGAAAATTAAATGCATCACAAATGCAATTTCATGTTTTATTTTAAAACTTTTCTTTAAAGCAGTCCTGTGCCAATGGCGTCACCAAACCAAACTAATGACTATTTTCAAACAGGTTTCCTGAAAAAGTCCCCCGTTTCCCATTGATGAGACAGATCATGATGCCCCAAACTCACACCATAGTTGAACCAATGATTTAAGGTTGTTCAGGTTGTGCTGTGTATGTGAATTCGGAGAGTTTCATTCATCATGTATTCATCATCCAGCATATTCATAATGCTGATAGCGTTAACATAAGCAAGATAACAGGTTACCCCCAAACATGAGAGAAGGAAATAAATATATTCCGAGTACTGATCGAGAATGTCCAATATGAAATTACATCTGTAATTCACAAGTGCTCTGATAAAGTCATGCTACAGCACTGAAATAATAAAACATCCATTCCGACAGTAATGATGAGTTTCATTATTGAACTTTGCAGCTCTCTCTGTAGAATGCATCTCCCCCCTCCTGCTCTATTAGAAAGGATTTAATTTCAAGGATGTTGTCAATGGTATGGAAATGACATAGTGATCCTCTATTATCTATTCTCTCTTCTTCATAATGCATTCTGCTTTCTGCACCCATCGATTGTGGCTATAAGATGTTGTCATTAAATCAATTTTAGCGAGAAGAGAAATGGTTTGTGTATGAATATCCCTTGCCCGAGCCATCAATGGCACTATGACAGTGAAATAAGCATGCAGGAGGTTACCGATTGTCGTTCATGCAAGTTACTGTACTGGCGTGGGAGGAATGTTCGCATATCTGACACCTACTGTGGCACATCAAGCTAATATGCTCCATGTCACTTCAGCGTGCCTACTTTCTGAACCACAGACATTCTCGTTCTCTTAATCTTTTTTTTAAAAGCAACCGTGTTGAAATGAAAATGTAAAGCAGGGGGCTTTGATTTTACTTTCTATAGAGAGGTTGACTGGAGATTTCGCAGATTTAATGACTGACAGCAGACCATACACATGCTAGATTCCCTACTGCCTCTCTCTGCTCTCCCATGGATACGGCACGTTGATCATATACTCTGCACAGAGGACACACAGAATATCATTCATGAATCGTGCCACAGCAAATCCCATTCGTTCTCCATGACAAAAACACAAACTTGATAGTTATCATTGTTAAGTCCTTCACATCCGACAGGGAGTTATCCTAATTTTCTGATCAATAATGAACAATTGTTCGAGACCATTGGTTATGTTTGAGGATGATTTTGCAGTGAGGGACATTGTAAATAATATCGCTAATTACGTGCATTGATTAACGCAAACAAATTGCTGAAAAGCACAGCAACACCTTTCAACTGCTAATCCATCCTAAAAATACAATTTTAGAGTAATCCCTGGGTGATGCAGAGAAATAAACCATAAAAAAGATGTGTGGGTGAGCCACTTTTTATGTTGTGAGCCTCTACTGCCACCAAGTGTGAGCCACTCGCAAAATACCGGAATTCAGGACAGATATTCAGGACAGAGTTTGAGTCATTGAAAATTACATTTGACCAGTTTAACAGAAATATAAAACCATTTTGGAGAAAAATTTTTCCTGCTAAAAAAAGATGCTTCTTAGCTGGTTTAAGATAGTCACCATGTCTGTTTTAGCAAGGGGGACCAACGTCTCCCAGCCTGACCTTCTATAAAGTGCACAAATCCCATTTATAATTAACCAACCTACCAGCCCGAGCAACCAGCTAAGGCCAGCCAACCAGCTTAGGCTGGTTTTAGTATTTTTATTTATTTATTTTTCCAGCAGAGTCATATTCACTTATTCCAGCAGCAATTTGGCAACATTGAGAAGTTTGTCATTTGTAATAAAGGACAAAAAGAACATAATGAAAGTTCTAAATCCATTGTTTCCAGTCTGAACTTTGGTGATAGTTCAGCCATGGTCCAATTCATCCCTTACTTTTAATTAGCATGTCTCTGTGGACCCATTATCGGTCCTGCTGTGAGACCATAACAAGCTCTTATTAAGCTATTCGCTAAAGAATCATACGCACTCACCTATGAGCTCCAACTGATTACACTGAATCGCACGTATTCAATATGCCAGTCTTTCACTGAACCCTCCAATTTCCCGACACTATCGCTGTCGCCCCCCAGCACAAAAGCATGGTACAGCTCAATTAATAGCAATAGTGGGAAAACATGTGCCTATTTGTTGTATGGTATCCTTTCTATTAACCTATTCAATTACTTTTGAATTGAAAAGCCTGCCGTTTTCAAATAGATCAAGACAGATTTTTCAAGGGTGATTCAGTGAAATGAACAGAGGACAAAAGAGGGCAAGAAGACAGAAGGGCATGAGCCGGTTTTCCTCATTATAGCTACTGGCCTGTTTGCACTTGACGATCACATATAAAATGAGAAGGAAATCAGCCATTAACTGTCTAAATTCAGTTCTGCTTCTTAAACTTGACAACTTGTCTTGCCCCTGACAGTAACATTGAACCAGTTGTTAGTTGAAATGGTGAAGCAATAAACGAAAGCAATGTTTTGACATCCAGGCAATCACTACTTATCAGGAATATACTGATAAATGCTCATTGTTTCAGTTCACTGAACTCAAAGACGAAGTGTCATGTATTCTTCCTATTGATTCAGACTAATAGAGAAAATAGGCCTACATTCTGTCTGTCTGTCTTCATGTCTCTCTATCTTGCTTTCTACCCAGCGCCATGCTACTATGCCTTCATTTGTACAAGAAACGTACAAATTGCTGCAGTTATTGTTGACCTTTACCTTTTAACGGATAACATTATAGTATCCCCCACCATAGACCACAGAGACTGCTATAATATTATAGTGGTAGACAAAATAGACAAAAAAAATATTGATGACAGCAGATGAAAATAATTTTTTGTAGTCCACTGTACTTCCATCTGCACTTCAATTGCCAATTTGTACTTGTGCTAATTGCTTTTAAATGATACTTTGCAAGTTGCTATTTGCACTCTGGTTAGATGCTACCTGTATGTCATTGACTCTGTACTTTACAAACACAATCAAATTGAACTGAATAAAATTGAGCAATAACATATATGAGTGGACATTTACTCTTTTTATCATCACCATGAAATCCTATCATGTTCATTTTGCATAAAAAAACAACTGGAAAAGATTACTGAAATACATATCAGAGCACTTGTTCTACCAGTTACAAAATGAGAAAATTGCACTTGTTTGTTTCTTATCATCAGTTTTCCTCTGTGTACATGGCAGGTGTCAGAGCGGATGTTCCTGGATGGTGATCAATGGTCATCATTAGTTTTGTGTTCTCACTGCATGTCTACTTTGTTTTCGCTCTGTCGGATTTGCCATACGCTTTTTTAACGTATCGTCCATCAAGTAGGATTTACTGCCCGTGTTGATCGAAGCCTAATCAATTCAGAATTATCTTGGATGTTCACCATAAACTATTATTTTTCTTTTAGATAAGCCTCCTGAAAGATAACTGGATAGCCAATACCTAAAAATATAAGAATTCCAGAACAGAGCATATTCAACAGCATTTAAAACAAGTTTTAAAATTTTAGTTTTAAAATGAAATCAAATAATATGGTGGCACAATTATATTTTTGTCTACAAAACTAATTTCAAACATTTAATCATATGCCTTCATATCAAAAGATTTTTAAGATCATGAGAAACATTTCAGTCAAATGTTTCAAAAGTTTTGACTGTTAGTGTATATATACTGTAGCTAGCAATGATTTTACTAACAATTGTACTTCAGATGATAATTTGCTCAAGAATTGGACTACACTGGTCACGCCGTGCATTTGTGAGAAAAACACAATAGAACAAAAACACAATTTACACATTTCAATTGTGTAGCAAATTTCAAATTGAACTGAGTATTAAATAGAGTACATTTTATGAATTGAAAATAAATTAATACATTTTAAACAATACAGTTTGGTTAATTGCAAAGCAACTACATTAGATTTGGCATTATTTAAATAATGTTCTACTTTACAAAGTGAATTACTTATTAAAATAAATAACTGGAATGATTTACTTAAAAATATTTAATCTACTTACTTTATTTGAGTGCATTCAATTCAGGCTGCAAACTCATAACTCATCTAAAACATTGTTTATTTTACCGTAATACTGTAGATTCAGTAGTGGCACAGTGCAACCAATACAGGAAACACTGTATGAGTATTTTAATAGTGTTCCATCCACATTTGTGGCAGAACGCAAACATTTGAGAATCATTAATAAATCCTGATGTTATGAAAAAGATATTTTGAAAAAATTAGAAGATTTATAAATGTAAGTAATGCTGATGTGATTATGGAATTTTGGCTGAAGATAAAAAATAATTACAGTATTTATCAGTTGGTCTATTGTTTATTTGGAATTAGCCAACCTTAGCACTATAATATTTATAATAATAATGATGTTAGTAATGATGATGATGATTCTAAAAAAGAATCAAATTTCAAGAGCATAACAATTGTGGTTATCTCAGATAATCATAACCAGGCTTAATAACCTTAATTAACTTCTATCCTTGTTCAACAGCATCTTCACACTACTGGCATTTACTCTCATACCTCAACAATCAACATCACACCGCATAACCAATACCTTCACAACCAACCCACCTCATCATTCTCTCTACAGTAATGCACTTTTTTTTTGTCCACCTTGTCTCTCTACTTCTATCTCTCTGTCTTTCTGTCTCACCTCTAAAGGGCATACATATTTGCATTGATCTAGTGACAGAATGATGCATGTGTCATTAAGGGATGGAAGTAGAGCAAGAATTGCCATTAATTCTCCAAGTTCCGGTTTTAGCGCAGGGGGGATAATAATGGCAGACACCCAGGGAAAGTCTATACTGCCCCATTTACCTTGCCCTCAACCTTCACTGAACAATGAATACCAATGCTGTTGCTTAGATACAAAGCCGAATGTGCAAAAGCTCCATTTAATTTCCAGCAACACATGATGTTTCTATAAATCAACCAATGAATGCAACACAACACGGAACAAATACAGATGACCTCCCAGGCTGATAATGCTAATCAAGTGTTGTTTTGTGGTTTGGCTGCACAATGGGTCAAAGGTTAAAGTTGAGACCATTTACTTATAATCAGACCATTTAACTGATAATATGCAAAAAAAAATCTTGTTTTTGTCTACAGTTGTTTTAGGATTTGATATAATATGCAACTATCACACTGTTTTGAAAGCAACCAGTAGCATTAGATATGTTAGCATGACACTAATGTTATAAAATAAGCTATATGCCTTCCCAAACCTTCTGCTAACAAAAAATAATAATCTGGTGGAAGAGAAGTAACAGTAAATATCAATTAAAAATTATTTACATGAAGCCGAACTCTGCAAACTCCACCCACAGAAATTATGTTGGTAACATGTAAGCAGCTTTCAAGATTACACTTTTACTACAGTTGTTTTAGTACTATAGCAACATGAAACACGGGAGGTTGGCATGTTGTTTCCAATACTTTTCCAATAGTATTTTAGGATTTGCCACATTACACCGACTCACTAACAAGCGCCGTCTCCTATCAGAGAAGTTTGCATCGACACCAGTAAGTTTACCTTCCCCTGTAGCGTGATCGGATGCGTTTCACATAAACAGGATGGGAGACCCAGCTTCAGTTCCCACGCTGAAACCAGGAAGTAATCTTGTTTGCATTAACAAGAATTACACAGTGGTTAAATTTTTCCCTCTAACTTTTTTATTTTTACTCCACTGATGTTTAGGTTAGCATTTAGGTAAGGTGGTACAGTTTATAAAACATGCATTCCTCTTTGCTGTATTGCATGTATATACAGCTTTGGCCACTGAGGACAGTGTTTCAAATTTTGGCGCTATGGGAGAATGTGCCATCCGTTGTTACTCTGCCTATGGTTAGGATTAGGGTGGGGTTCGGGCACCTGCTACCAGCCAGGAACAAACTGAGGCACCTTTTATTAATAGGCAAATTTCGGTAAGCACAGACCGTTTTTAGCTAAAGAAATTAAAAGTTTCTGATTTCACTGTGAAATCAGTCTGGACTTAATATAGCTCTTACATGATTAATAGAATAATAGAAGCACTAGAAAGTTTTTTTTTTTTTTCAGCTGCATTCCTCAAATTTATTTTCACCTTGCGCTGAGAAAAAAAACTATTTTAGCATGCTAAATCATTTGATATGCCTCAAGATCCATTTTAATATAATATCAGTACCTTGGCTTTTACCTCCTTTAATCCATTCAAATAAGTTATTCAGAGCATATTATGGTGTATACTTTTTTGGCTTTGCCACCTCCTCTTTCAGTGGGACTTATACTAGTCCTACTCTCTAAAGGCAATTCTATAAAAAGAAACATAACTGCACACTGCTTTTCCAATTTAGCCATTCATTCTCAGCTGAATCTTAGACTCCCTGCATCTCCAAAAGAAAAATGTTATATGCTTCAAATAAACTGCAACACAGTATCTGGTCTGGTGTGTGTCCCTAAAGGCTATATCTATTCTAATAGATAACATATTGGCTAGCATATAGTTCTTTCTCAATATGCAGGCCAAGGTGACATAATGGATTGGCCCGCTTGGTGCCAAATATGATTGGGCTCTCAAGGGATGACTCAAGAAAATATGCTTCCCTGACAAATAAAATCAAGTATGCCCATTGTAATTTACAATTCATCGTATGTGTAGGCCAAAATACTGTGTTAGTGTGAGAATACTGCATACACAAAAGTAGTACATAGTGCATTATAGTGATCTAGCAAAGAAAGAAGATTGTTTAGTCAATCCTGCTTGTTTGTGCTATAGTACATGGTCATGATTCTGAGTTTTAGTATATAGAAATATTTATGACAAAAATTAAATCAAATAAAAAAGGAGTTCTGTTGAAGTTATACATATTCTAGACATCACTCTCTAGAAAATTAAGCAACATAACAAAATATATTGTGCTAAATATCAGTGTGAAGCCTTGTGCAGTCAAAATAGTTGACCAAAATGTTGTATGGAGTTTTAATGACTTATTCCAAATCTAAAGTGGTGTAACCATAAAGTAAATATAATTAAAAAAAAATGTGAATCACAAATATCAAGAAGTTTGTTTAGGGTAACTCCATTCGACCTGAACAATATGTGCCTTTTCATAAAAATATATCTGATATCTTAAAAAAAATAAAAAATAATTACTTGCATGTGGTTACAACATCTGACTATATTATTTAAAACTTTTAAAATGAATTTGTTTTTTTTTTTTGTCTTATATTAAAACAAGATTGTTTCAAACAACTTACATGCCAACAATTCTTATTCAAGTATTTCAGATTCTAATGAGACTTTTTATTTGAAACTATAGTTTTGAAAACTATATATTTATATTTTTACACCATTTCGACTTTAAGCCCCAGATGAGAATAAAATGACTTTCAACTCAGAAATGAAAAAGATGTACAATGTAGTAAAATTCATCATATTGTATTTAAGAAGTTGTTTTGCGTGAATTGCATTTTTATGTAATTTGAAGAACTAAAGAAATACATACCAAAAGAGAGAGAGAGAGAGAGAGAGAGAGTCATGTCTTTTACCCATATACTGTACATGGCACCAAAATTAACTAAACACATAGCTTGCCAGATGAAAATAGGTCCATGCATTTACCACTACTAACCAAAAGATGACACTATAAAACAACATTTAAAATCCCTCTCTATGCTTCACTGTAGTTTAAGCCTTTCGAGGCTACGATCAGCAAATGCATTAGCTCCATGTTTAAACACCACAAGCTCCTTACAGAAAACAATGAATGACGAAAGCAGCTAAGACTGATTGGATTTCTATTTGGCTAGTTAAGGAGATTCTCCTAAATTAAATTGTTGTGTTTAGATAACATAATTCTGTGCAAAGTTTCAAAGTGTAAAGAATTCAGTTTCATCATCTAATTAGCTAAAGTGAAATTGAATATAAAATAAATAATAAATAAAAAAATAAAATAAATAATAATAATAATTGTATGTGGAAATCATTCATGTTCATATAGAAATATTAAGAACCCTTGAAGCGCAGAAACTTGGAGACTGTCCTTCAAAAAGCTGCTGAAACGTCCCGGTTCACTCTGTACGATGGTCTGTTCACAGCGTGCTAAAGGAAAAGGACAGAACTTAGGGCCGCAAAGCACTTTGTGCACAGCGGTGCATCACTTCCATGGAGCAGCAGGCTGCACTCCTCTCCAGGAGAGTGATGGAAAATCAATTTATTTATTCTCCTACTTGTGGCTTCATCTCTGCCTCCTCCATTGAGCAAACGAGAGAGAAAGGGAAAGAGACACAGAGAGAGAGAGAGAATAATTGTACCCTTTCACAAGGAGGTCTATCCATTAGCATTCCCATTCATCTCAATGGCTTTCAATGCAAAACTGGCTAATCAGCTACTATAATATAATGGAATATTTGTGATTTATAAGCTGCTTATGACAAAATCTAGTTAGAATACACAGCTGCTTTTGAAAGGCCGTCAATAGTGAAAGTTGTTTTCTACAAGCAGGTGCTAACTGCTAATGCTAACTAATAAAACCGTGATCCATTGCTCTAACACTTTACAGAAAGGACAGGCTGGACTATCAGAAAATCAAAAACTTGTATTCAGTGACAGGCACTTTTTGGAGTATAAATGGTTCATTGAAAGCAGCTTGGCCCTGATGTGAGGAGCTCAGAGAAAAGACTGAGCCTAATTCAATATCCAGGATGAGCTGTAAGCTGGTGTTACTCAAAGCGTTACCGAACAAATTCAACATCCAAAGAAGGCAGTCGGGCTTGAACCCTACACTCATGAATCAAAGCCAAAGAAGAGTACGGTGTATTGAACAAAACGCTAGATAAGAAAATATTGTCAAAGCAGCAGTGCAGCTGTTAGCATCGTTGCTCCTGAAATGTTGAGGTTAGATTTGGTCTGTTATGTGATATAATCCTATGCAAACTAATCACACTGCGAATTCTGCTGAACTCGGTCTGTGTTTACCCAAATTCGAACCGCTGTCCCATTGGTTGAAGCTGGAAGTCGTACGTATGAGCACAAGTGAGTACTAGTTTCTGGATGAAATGTCCACAGAATGTATTTTTAGGTGTAACTGATGTTTATGTTTATAACAATGCAAGCGGCATAAATCTGGAAATGGAGATATGCGTCTTTCCTTTCTTACCAGTATCTGCACAGACATTTTTTCTACTCACACACTATCTGTTTGATTAGCTTTGGACTGGCCAGAAACATCAAGACCACTGAGGCTGCATGATTTATGATGAGTAATTATTTTCTGAACTATAATAGTAAAATTGAGTAGTCATGCAAACCTTTACAGCAATATTTGCAACATATGCAGCCTATTAGTAATGGTAGGGCACCAATATTGTGATTTGGAAACCTACAGTACAGGGGTAAAATCAATGTAGGTGTATATGAACCTAAAAGGGATAGTTTACTCTCAGATCATTTTGTACCAGATTATTTCGGCCAGTGGTAGCTCAGTGGTTAAGGCTCTGGGTTACTGACCGAAGGGTCGGGGGTTCAAGCCCCAGCACCATCAAGATACCACTGTTGGGCCCTTGAGCAAGGCCCATGACCTCATCTGCTCCTGGGGTGCTGTTTCATGGCTGACCCTGAGCTCTGACCCCAGCTTAGTTGGGATATGTGAAAAAACTGCATTTCATTGGCTCTGTACCTGTACTCTACACAATGACAATTAAGTTGAATCTTAATTGGAAATAATTTAATGAATTTCCCATTGGATGAATTCAATACAAAGACAGTACACAGAGACTCACTATAACATCAGAGGTAACAACAAACCTCATTGGTTCTTGAGCATATCATGATGTAATGTGGGAACGTCATTGGTTCTTGTGACATGGTCATAACGTTTGGTCATGAGATGTGTAAAAACCAAAGAGCTTTGATGTTATCGATGTAGCCACCATTTCGGATTCCAGCACAGTCTATGGACTTGCTGGAATTTGCTATGATAATGATTTGATATTAGAGTGAATAATGGCTTAAAGTATGGTATGTTCATAACACAAAGTGATTATATGCCTTCAAAAGACTCTTTAATGATACTTTTGGGTGCTCTATTATGCATTAAAGTATACAGCCAATGGTCCATCCATTCATTAAATTATTTCCTTTTGTGTTCCGCAGAAGACAGAAAGTCATATGGGTTTGGAAGTGTGAGGGTGAGTAAATAATGACAGAATTTAAAATGTGAGGTGAAAATTGCAACGTTTGTTTACAGCAATTAAACTATACGTTTTTTAATTAAAAATGTTGAAAAACTGCACATAACAGTAGTTGACACTCTGAACTGTATCACAAACACAGTTGTGGTTGGAAGAAAAACTGCATATTGAATGTCACAGCTTCCTAATATCACACAATACTCACCTCTTAGCAAAAATGTGCTTAAAAATCAAGATTTTCCCATATACTGCCATGGTTTTATGAAGTCAAACAAATTTAACCTAAAATCAAAATATTCAAAATGTTCAAAATCTGTGGCTTCCCAAAGCATGGTTAAGGAGGAAAAAAGGAAATACGTTATCAATCTGTATGCTTGGGTCTCTGAGGGTGAAATATAAGTAAATGTCACACTGTAAAGCACCTGAATATCATCGGCTCACACAGTAAAGAAAAACTCTTTTATTTTAACTTTTGTCTCACAAAGAAAAGCTTAAAACTCCAGCTGATTAGAAATCCTCTATTAATTTATTCAACAGTTTGAGCTCTTTAGTAGCTGTTTGCTTTCACTCTGTTCAATGTTAATTAGACCACACGCACTATAAAATGAAGCGGGTCCCCTCTGAGGCGTTCCATTTATGCGATAGCCGGCATGAAAGCGGAATTCTGCTTAAAGGAAGTGAATGGTTATTATCAGCTCAGAGCAGTCACGTGAAACACAAGGGAGAGAAGGAAGTGGCCACTAAAGCCAAAGACAGCCCTGACTAGACTGGGAGGCCTGGTGTTTAAAGTTTGATGACATGGACTGTGTGAGTTTTTCCCTGGTGAGACATTGAGAGCCCAAGGCCGACTGCCCTTGGAAAGAAAGCAGCAGTAAGCAAATGGATGATTCTATTCCCAAATACAGAGGTGAAGAAAAAGAGCAAGAGGAGAGAAAGAGCCAGAGCAAGTCAGAAAGAATATGAGAGTAAAGACAGAGATAAAGAACAAACACAGACACTATCTATTCATCCTCTACCCAACCGTGAGTTGCCTTAAAAAACAATAGCAGCCGGTGAGCTCTCAGGTTCGAATGGCAAGCGCATGAACCTTTTTTTCCCCATTTGAACTCGGGACTTCTCTATCATTTCCCCTGCTGTTAATAATGTTGCTTTCTCCACCAGTCACATGTATATTTTTTCCCTATACATTTTACGATTACATAAAACTAAGATCAAATATTTTTAAGCAATTAAAGGAATATTCCTGGTTCAGTACAAGTTAAGCTCAATCAACAGCATGTGTGGCATAATGTTGATTTCCACAAACATATAGTTCGACTTGTTGAGCAAAAATCTGGTTTACAGTGATGCACAAAAAAAGAAAAATACTCACTCTTTCAAAAGTATTGCCACAAGTCGTAAACTACATGTGTGTTAACATCATTTTAGTGTGATAGAAGCACTTACTAACCTTTTAAGTGAAATACAAATTTTCAACTTTACATAGTTTTACTTCCCATGAAGTAATGCCTTAATCTCAAAATGACTGTAAAAATGACTATATAATTATCTAAAATGGACTGTACATTTTTCATGACTTCATGTTAACTTAAAAGTACATAAATTCATTAAATTGTTTGAATATTGCATTTTAACAACATTGACTTTAGTTTGGGGAAATGTGTATGAAATCGACTGAGACAATCTGTAATCTAGGCACTGACACATTCTGCCAAATATCATGATAGAAAGACCCAACATGTGTGCAAATGTTATATCCGTTTAGAAATTTCTGAGACTGAAACAAGATACCAATAATGTGACATTTGTAAAAAAAAAATAAATAAAAACAAATCTCAATCCAGAGAAAGTATTTTACATCAGATTTATGAAGTGACATTTGGGAGAAAACTTGAATGACATTTCCTGGTACCCATGCTATCACTCAGCAGAGAAGATACTCCAGAGCATTTCAGTGCTTCTTCATGAGAGTGGATTCAGAATGGAGAATGCTTTAATATTGAGACTTTGTTCTCTGCTGTACACATGTAGGCAAGTACAAAGCAAAACATCAGATCTATGGATAACTTCAGCTCTGGAAAGTAGAGTATGTCTCATACTGCAGCTCTGTGGCATACAGTGTACTGTAAGTATGAATATAGTTGTAGGAAAATTTGGTAGTATAAACATACACGGTATGGATTAAAGTGCATAACTTTACCAATAATATGTAGAAATTGTATAATGGAAATAGCAGCTTCGACCACTATTATAAGAAGGATAAATGACAAATGATCACATCATAAATCTAAATAAAATTCTCCACCATTAATTTTTAATACTGCAGTCTTGAGGTATCCACTCACAATTTATATGCAAGGAATTAGCTTAGAGTAATACAATTCTCATGCTATTGAAAGTAATGTCACAAATATGTTTAGATATGGTTCGAGCTTCAGAGCGCAGATCTTTTAAAAAAATCAAGTGACAATATTATTTATCAAAATATAACACAGTCAAATTATCTTTGAATATAAACAAGAATTTATTGATAATCTAAACACATAGACAAAGATGACAAACAGTTTGATGAGAACATTGTAACAGAAAGTGAGTGAAATGATCAGTGCAGAGAAATTGAAAGAGAGTAAGAAGTATGAGAGCTTAAGAAGGGGTTTGTCTGAGGCGGGGAGTCTTTGTACTGTTTAGATTGGCCGCACCCCAAAGGTGTCCTGAGACAATCATATGTGTCTTTTCAGATACCATGTGATCATCTATCTGTACCTCCTTTTAAAGGGGATTAATGATTATTTATCCTGTTTCCCGCTCGAAAAAGTTTTAATCATACATTTTATATAAGGAAATCAGTGTAAGAGACATGACCTCTGCTAACATCAACATTCTCTACATTAATCGGCAAGCATTTCCTTATGAAACATGACATATTTTCCCTTTATGGTTACTTCACTACACATGAACACTTTGAATATACATTATTATACATTGTATTATTGAGCATCATGTGTGCGCTAATGCATTCTATGATTAAAACCACAGTCAGGCATCATGTGATGCATCTTATCATATTAAAATTAGGTTATGTGCATTCAGAAGTGCAGAATGAAACAATGGAATCTTTTTAGTGTTACAGTTCATAATATATGTATATGCATTGGAAAAAACCCAAGAAAAGTTTGTTTGTGTCAAAGTTCCTGGATATAAGAGAGTTCAAAGAGATCCTTCCAAAGTAAGAGTAAGACAGTTTTCAAGCTCTCTCATCTCGTACAGTTTTTTAGCATGTGACACAGGAAATGTCTCATTTTAAGTGTGTCAAATCAGTTAAGTTCAAGGACAAAGGAGTATCTTATTATCTTAGTATCTTAGGGGTTTCCATGGTGACAGATTTTTATCACTTGGAATCTGTGTGCCAGTTGTGTGTGGGCAGGGGGTGTTTCTAGGAGTGTGGAAATAGGATCCATCATGGGAGAGTCTGTTGCAGATGGTCAAGATGTCATGTGATAACCATATAGTTCAGGTCATTCCTGATTTACTACATGGAGAGGAAGAATCTTGGTGCATCCACAGAACTCTTCTTTGTTATCAAGACCGTCAACATTAGCCAGATTCCTTGAATCCAGCGGAGCAGGGTCTTCAATTTATGATGTTGAGGAATTTTAGTGTGACTGCTGGCCTCTGAGCGTGGAAATCAACAATTCTTCTGTCCATAAGATCCTACATTGTCAATGAGTCCTTTCTACTTCAATAGTTGCTAGGAGTGTGCAACAAAACCATTATCTGTATCTGTTTCAATGACAAAATTATCTGTATCTCTATTTGGATAGAGCCGGATGTTGGAGTGGCTTAAAACGGAAATACGTTAAAAAAAAAAATCTCTCTTACTGTGACAGGGCAAGGGCAGGGTCATGATTTTACACACCGGTCCCTTATCAGGCTAATCAAGCCTCCGAAAGAGATAAAGGCCGACTGCGGATGGTGGTGCCACAAAGTGAGAATGTTTACGGGCAGCTGTCCGTCCTATGTGTGTGTTTGTGTCTTTTGATTTAGTTCTTTATTAAACTATTATTTATATTGTCAAGCTGGTTCTCACCTCCTCCTTTCCACTGAACCACATTTATAATTTCTCTAAATAAAATATAGACCTACTTAAATATAATAATAATATCTAATAATTATTACTAATGTTGTTGTTGTTGTTAATATTACTAATAATAATAATAATAAAAATAATTTTGTTATTATTTTGTGTACGCATATTATAACAATCTGGACAACATAATTATTAAGTTAATTACATGTCTAGAAATGAAATAAATGGCAAGAGTGAGCCTCTCTATTCTAGAAGAGAAAAGTTTGTATGTTTTTGTTTCTCCACAATCCTCTGTGTGTAGGAATATTCTGAAAGATGTACACTCTATGAAGTATTTAAAATTGGTGATGTGGATATAAATGTAGTTTGCTTTAAGAGATGGACAGATGAGCTCCACTATAAAATCATCACTTCTTAGGTCAGGAATTCAACATCACACTCAGATTGGTCTATGAATCCTTTCATGTGAACTGCATGAAACATTTTGCGTTAATGTGTTAACAGACATTTCAAAAGGTGAAAAATGTGTATGATAAAGTGTCTAAGTTTCTGTTACTCTTGACAAGCTTAGATTTCGGAGACAAGCACAATAAACAGAGACTGCAAACGGCAGAGGCACCTTAAGGTTTTTTGGGCCCCCTTACAACTTTGCTCTCTGGGCCCTCTATCTTATCGCAACCTGTACTTTTTTTTTTCAATACAAATTATCATCAATAATTGTCACATTTAAAATGTTTTTGTTCATATTTATGTTCATGTCTTTTATTTTGAAAGTTTAGTTTTTGTTCCTTGTCATGTGGTTTTCTGGTCATGTGATATCCCGTTTCCCTCCATGTTCATGTGTCTTGTTTTCATTGGTTTATTATATTGTTTTTATTTCAGTTTTCCCATTGGTTGTCATGTCCATGTATTTAAGCCAACACGTTTTCCATTGTTTTTTGACAAGTATTTTGTTGGTGTAATGCTGTAGGTCAAGTCAAGTTAAGTCAAGTCGTTTATGTTTGTTTTGTTTTGGATTCACGTTTTTGTAATTAAACTGCACTTGGGTTCTCACTTCATCATCATCCACGTTCGATCCTGTCTTCAGTCTGTCCTGCCTGCTCATTATCGTTACAATTATACACGTGAACTTAATAATTATTCATAAGAGACTCTAAAAAAGTTTGAAAAGTAATTTTAGTGATTTGGGACTGTGTTTCTACAGGAAATATTCGATTTTGGTTCATGTTTTAAAAGTTGATTCAACCCTTGAACGCATATGTGGGTCAAAAAGTATTCAGCATTTAGTTTTTAAGGAATTTTATAGGCAGAGACTATTTCCTCTGTGTAAAAATCAACAAAAAGCATCTTCTTTACACTAAGTGCAAATAGCGTTAGATGCTATTTACACTCTAGTGAAAATGGTGGCAGATACTATAACACCCCTGTTTAAATACTTACATACATTATAGTGGCATCAGTGAAGTGAGTCCCTCAGACACCCTACATCAACCCCAACCGCCTAATCCTAACCATACATTACAAAAATAAACCATGGTTTTACTACAGTAACCAAAGGATCACCATGGTATTTTTTAGTAAAATTACAACCACAAAATTAAAAATGGTTACTATATTAACAAAATATTACTGTAGTAACACCATGGTTAATTGCATCAAAACTATGTGCTTTCCACCAAAAGACATGGTTACTACAATATTACTACAGTACAACCATGGTTATTCAGATCAAATCATAGACCTGTAACCAAATCACTGCGAGGAATCACTCTTGTTTATTAACATTAGTAATACTATAGGAAATATTATATGTGGGACATGGGAGAAAGTATGACAAAAGGAGGGATTAAAACCCAGGTTGTCAGCATGACAAAGCATTTTTTTACCACTGTAGCACTCTGAGCTACTACAGTGACTCGTGGGGGTGTAATTTGTTGTAAACTTGTGTTTTCACCAGAAAATTGGACTGAAAATAGTCACTCCATTCTCCATTCTCTTAGCCCACTTAACGTCAGTGGTTGACCCCTAAGAAATTTGTGTGGCTGTCTTGAGCTTGATCTCAGCAGTGGTGGGTGGAGTTAGTGTAAATAGCCTTTGCCAACAAGATGGGCTATTTGCACTTAGTGTAAATACACACTCTGTTTTTTATATGAAGTAATCTTTTCATCTGCCTCTTCAGGTATTCATCAATTAAGGTGTATCCTATCATGTGAACTTACTTTTGTTAAATGTAGTTATGAATTTCCATGAAAACACCTAAAATGTAATAAATTGATTGACTGTAGAGTAATATAGAATTATAGAGTACATACCTTATTACATTTCATGTTATTTATAGCAGAATGTCCAGAAATGTATAACATATCAAACACATTTCTGTCAAATCATACCTGTTACTACAGTTGGTTTAACTTCAGTAATGGTAAACATTATGTTTTCTCATTTTTTCCTCATCAGCGCTGATTAGAATGTTGGATCTGCCTGGCCTTATGAGATGTTTGACATTCTCTATAGTGCTATAAATTAGAAAATGATCAGTTTAATTTAGGCTTTGCAGTCTGTACAGCACTGTTTAGCGCTCCACATGATCCAGTCAAGCCTGATTTATGACGTGTCCAGCACGAGGATGCGAGAGTCGCACCATGCTGTACAAATGGGAAGCACATTTAGTGCTTAAAAAGCACTTTGGGATAAACCACTGAAAGTCTTAAAGGGGATTCTATACTTAAAATCTTCCTTTATTATCAAGTAAGACTAAGAGCACTTAATTTTGTATAACCAGATCAAAGTGGCCATTTATAACAAAATCACACAGGAAAAGTCTTGGGGGTTCTGCCAGGCTCCCTGTCTTTTCAGGGCCGTCTACTATATAATCCTACTATAACCATCCTAGTCTAGTTCATGTCTGTTAGCTTTAGTGCCATCTAAATGCCTGTGTACTCCTAAATCTTAACAAATTCCCTTTTATTAGATATATGCATTTAAAATTCACAGTCGCTCTCTTCCTGAAATACAGACCAAAAGTATTTATGAGTCACACTTCACTCACTGATTTTGTCCAATCAAATGCTCTGTAGTATATCATGGGCAGAAGAAGGAACAATTTCTATCCAAAATGACTTGAATCAGGATCAACACTGGCATTTCCCCCAAGTCATAATCTATAGACCCTGGTGCCAGGAGTTTTTGCATCTGGCTAATGTTAACTGCCTTGAAAACAAAGGTCAATCTGTTGAAGCAACACAAAACCTCCTTCTCATTTCTGGTGTAAATGGATAGCCATCACATGACTGGTACAGCTGCATTCCCCATGGAAACCATGAGATTCCAAATCTAAGACACTCCTTTGTATTTGGATATCACCAATTTTCACTTAAAAAAATAGACTAAGGGAGCACGAGACATTTCCTATGAAATGCCTGACCGTCATATGCTAAAACTCACCCAAAACAAAAAGAGCTTGATGACTTGAAGAAAGCAGGCTTTTGTTGAAATGACCCCTTGGTATTATCTTTTTAGCAGGACAGAAATATAATGCTCTGCTAATGACTTCAAATGCCAAAAATGCCTAGAACTCTCATTCAAGGTTTAGCCTGATAATAACCCCAAATTTATGATTAAAACATCTGCTTTTTCGAGCGGGAATTTTCAGAGGCATTTATTCAAAGGATTGTAAATCATCTTTGAAAAAGGAGGGAAAGAGTTGACCATGTGACCCAGCAGAAGACTTTGGGGTGTGGCCAACCTCAACTAAGCAAAACCTTCCCATCAAGGAAGCTCTTCTGCCTCTGCCCTCTTGGCTCTGGGGTCTTAGCCCTTTATCAGCTGGCTTTGCACAATTTAGAGTCCAGGAAGCTCTTCTCCCTCTCTGCTATACGACTCATGTGACGGGAGTCATGAGTCTTCCTTGCAAAAGGACTCGCTTCAAAGCCCTGCCTGGTCATTCCATCCCCCATCCATTGACGCAACAGACAAAGAACAATCCGACATCCACGATCTTAACAGAGGTCCAAAACATCGACTGAAAACAACCAGATCTTTCTACTGACCCAGCCAAAGGAACAAAACAACACAAGGAATCACAAGTACATCTCCAACTTTTGCTGAAATTACTGGTTTAATTTCTCTTTCATTTATTTTGAGTAAACTAGATCTCAAATCATGCATACTTAATTAAGTGTTGATGGTTCATTGCATGGCCTATAGATTTCATAATTTGAAGATAATTTCCATTCAACAATCTGTTTCATGTTTGTCTATGTATGTTAGTTAGTTTGTTCATTTTAGATTAGAAATAAAGTTTTGTTTGTATTAATTTTGTATAATTTGACTTGTGGTATATTTTGATAACTAATCTCATGCTCCGAGCTTGAACTATATTTCAACATATTTGTGATATTATTTTCAATATGAGAATAGTATTTCTCTAAAGAGTTAACAGATGAATCATATCAACTCAGCATGGCCGTAATTTTTTAATAAGTGAATTAATCATAATTCCCTAAATAAGCTAATTCCTTACATATAAATTGTGAACTGATACAATGAGCATGTTGTATTACATTTTTAATGGTGGAGAATTTTATTCTAATTTCTAATCTGATCATTTGACATTTATCCTTCTTATAATGGTGCTCGAATGCGACCAAGATTCCTAAATTAATTCAATTATACAATTTCCTATATATTATTGTTGGAGATATGAAAAGTTGCTAATTTTCCTGCATATTAATTATTAGAGGTATGCGGGCACTTTAATATATACGTGTACATTTATACTACCAAATTTCCCTATATGTTAATGGTGGATAAATGTGGGTATATTTAAATCTGCCCACTGCATTAAGTGTTCTGTTATACAATTCTTACAGCTCTGTAGAATAAGAATATCCCTCCCCCTAATACCACCTGCCTTTGAATAAATTAAGCAAGTAGCAAATCATGTTCATGGCTGTGATGTAAACAAAAGGCTATTTGCTATTAAAAAAAGGAAAGAGAGGCCTTCGATATGTCGTGCCCAAACATCCTATTTCAATAGGAAATAATGTCAACACAGTATAGAAAACTGCTCACATCAAGTCAATTCATTGGGATTTTAACATCGGGTGATAAAGAAAACTGTGTCTAGGACTTTTGCATTCTGTAAGTTTAGAATTCTATAGAAGCTTTTGGTTTATGATAGAGCTAGTATAAGTGCTCAAGGTGACCTAATAGGAAAACACAAAAATATAATTCAGTCAATACAACTATATATAATAATATATGTCATTTTGTCCTGAAGGATATCTAGTTGCACTGATAAATGTATAATTTACTTTAGATTTTGTACTGTATCCTATGAAATAAAGGGGCTATGTTTGAGAATGCTCTAGAATTCTAATTGGAATTGCTACAGGAATGCTATTCCATGTTTGTAAACTGCTGACAAGGTTATCCATTGCTCTATACAGTCCTATTTTAATAATCTGCCTTGTCTCTTGTACTTTTAATTTCCAGATGAAGGAGAGAGTGGTTCTCAACAAGCTAAGTAGTTGTGAGTTGAGCATTACCATTAGGTTGAGGTTAATGTGCTGAGAATTGTAATCTCACTGTAAATTTGATTAGCAAATTTATTTAATTTGAAGACCCAAAAAGCTTCATATACACCTATTATTGCTTCTTGGTTTTGGGGATCTGCACCATTTGGCTGTCAATGTAAAATCTAATGAAGCTATTTTTTGTAGGCGAGTACAATCTGACAGTACTTTCACCAACTACTTTTCAGCAGAATCACCAAGCTGCTTTTTCCATAAAATGAAAGTGAATGGTGACCACGTCTGTCTTTTTTGTGAATATAAATAAGTTACAAATGAATATAAATATTGATTTAATCCCAGTGATTTGGTCATGGGGAATGTCGGGGAGTGCAGAGGAGGATTTGATCGAGACTGTCCTTGCTGCAGACTGTAGCGTGATGATGTAGTGGATATAATCTACTACGTTGTCGATTTCGATAACATACTGGATGTTTTTAATGTGCACGCCCACAGCTACATATTAGATTAGATTCTCTTTGCAATATTATGCTATTTAGTGTTGTCAGTACGGCATGTAGCTTATACACAATTTTGTGTGACAGCATATTGGCCTAGTGGCTAACTCAAATTTAGTAGTTTAATACTGCCGGTAGATCTGTGTCTATGTAAGATTTATAATGTTTAATTTCATCCATATAATAAATGTATTTTTCTCTGGCAACTTCAAAGTTTGGTGTTTATTTGAAATACCTGCATTTTTATGTATTTTATCTCCATGAAACTGCTCTACTTGTGTCGTATCGTACTCTGCCATTGCAGGATACATAAAGATTCTCAAGTAAGTAATATTTTATATCAATATATGTGTTGTTCATAATCTACACAACTTTGGAAATCCAACAATTTTTTATATATTTTTTGTCCTTTATGTTTTGAAAGGTTTAGAGACTGAAAATGTCTATCTGTAATTGTATAATTATTCTCTTGTCTTATATAAACATTGTTTCATGGATGTGTAGAAGCAGTCATTGTCGTGTAATAATCATTAATGTATGAATCATGTAATAATCAATAATGTATTAAAGACTTTATATTTATCTGTTCTTCTGTGCTATAGGTGACAGAGTATAAGGCATGTTATAATAAAATTATATAATAATTTTAATATAATACAATTTTAATCCCAAATAAATTTAAAGAATAAATAGGACAGTATATGTTCTCGAAACAGAATCAAACAAATAAAAGAAAAACATAATATTTATCAAATATAACAAACAAATTCACTCCAAATACTATTCATATTCAACCTCTCATATTCTTTATAAGACTAAAATTCCTGATGCTCAAAAGTTATCAGTATGCTATACTATGCTAGGCATACTAACATAAAAATAGTTTGAGGAAATACAATCATTATTGCACTTTCTCACTTTTTATTTACACATAACACTACATACTGTACAAGCTGAATAAAATGTTTGCATTAAAAACATCCAGTATATCACGGCTCTGATAACTTTTAAAACATAGATTTAAACCACCACGTAATGGATGTCCATAATGTAGTATATGAAATCCACTACAGTCCACAGTGAGGACTTCTTGGTTTGATCTGGAGGTGAGGTCTGTTGATCTTCTGATTCTGTGGCCTCTTGATTCTGTGTTGCTTGTTTTTAGATGGCATCACAGTATTAGTAATATTGTCGTAACCATGTTTTTTGGCAGAAACCTTAGTTTTAATGCAATTAGCCATGGTATTAGTAATATGCTGGTAATATAGTAACCATGGTTAATTGTGTGGTTACTTTAAATTTACAACAAAATACCATAGTGAAACTATTGTTGCTGTTGTAAAACCATGGTTCATTTTTGTAAGGGAGGGTTAAGGAATCGTTCACACAAAAATGAAAATTATTTTATTATTTACTCACCCTCCTGGAATCCCAGATCTGTATGACTTTCTTTCTTCTACAGAACAAAAATGAAGATTTTAGAAGAATATTTCAGCTCTGTAGGTCCATACAATGCAAGTGGAAGATCCAAAATTCACATAAAGGGAGCATAAAAGTCATCAATATAACTCTAGTTGTCAAATCCATTTGTTCAGACATGATATGATAGGTGTGAGTGAGAAACAGTTCAATATTCAAGTAATCTTTAGACATAAATTCTCCTCCCTGCCCAGTAGATGGTGATATGTACAAATTATATAAATAACCAAAAACAGAAGAAGGAGAAAGTGAAAGTGAAGGGAACAGGACTTAAATTTGTTTCTCATTATTTTACTTCAGAAGATATGAATTTAACCACCAGGGTTGTCTGGAGTACGTTTGGAGTCAATTTTGGCACCCATTCACTTGAACCTACAGACCTGAAATATTCTTCTAAAAATATTCCTTTGAATTCAGCAGATGAAATAAAGTCATATGCATCTGGGATTCCAGGAGGGTGAGTAAATTATGAGAGAATGTTCATTTTTGGGTGAACTAACCCTTCAAGTTTAGTGGTACACTGTAAAAAAATCTATATCCTGTTAAATGTACCATAAAAATCTGGCAGATGTGGTTGCCAGAAATGCAATTTTTCAATTAGATTGTTACCTTCTGAAACAGTAAAAATCTGCTTTTCACTTTATGAGGTATTGTTAATCACTGTAGTAATTATAAAAGGGCACATGATGACATGAAGTTCATCAATAGAGGCCATTCCTGGAGGAATGACCAGTAAACATTTAGAGACAGTGCTCAGTGTCACTCACAAAAACAATAAACACCATCAGGGTAACACATGTGAAATTACAAAAATGTAATAAACATTAACTAAACTACATCATATATAACATAGTACACCCCAATGTACATAACTGATATTAAAAATAAGAAGAAACATAACCATTCCTATAAAAATATAATGAAATGAACTGAGTCACACAGGGAATTCTAGGAATGCTGGATTAAAAAAAATTAATATATATATATATATATATATATATATATATATATATATATATATATATATATATAAAATACCGTTTATTTTAAGGCAACTACCTATTAACCAATTAGTGTTTTTTTTGTTTTTTTTACTGTAGCATTTTTAGTCTTTTACTTTTAAAATTATGAAAAAAAAATTACAGTGTAGGGTTTAATGTAGTGTGTCTGTGGGACACTAAATAAACACAATAAACACACTACAGTGATACCCATATACTATATGTTAGTATTTAAATATGGGTGCAAATAGTATCTGACACTATTTGCACCAAGGTGCAATTAGTATATACAATTATGTGCACCAGGACTGGGGTGCAAATACTATCTGCCACTATATGCACTGGGGTGTAAATAGCATATAATATTATTTCCAACAGGGTGCAAAAGGTATCTGCCTTTCATTTTTGGGTGAATTATTCTTTTAACCGAATGCTGTGAGTATTAAAAATAAACGTGAAAAAAAACAAGAATTGAGGAAAAACTTTCAAAAGGCAAGGATTTAAGCAACAGATAAGAAAACAAAACAGAAAAAGCGACAGAAAAAAAACATGGAAAAGACTAACATTTTCCTAATTTAAATATGTCCTCATACATCAGCCTCTACTGATCTACTAGCCTTGAAAAATTAGGCCTTAATTTCCCCATAATTAATTTCTGCAAACTAAAGATTCATTGATGTCTGTGATAGAATGGGAAGTCGACTGACAGTAATATATTCTAATGGAGGCAGGAGAGAGACAGAAAGAGAAAAAGAAGTATGAATACGGGAGAAAAAGAAAGATGGAAAAGCTTGGACATATGGTGCATTCTGATATTTTCACAGGCATATTGCAGCACCCAGCAGTTCACATCTGTTGGGATAATTCTAAAGGTTCTCATTTCCCATCAACCCACAACAACAGGTAAACACACCGGTTAAACCGTTATTTCCATACAAAGATCTGTGTGTAAATACAAGGTAGAAAACAAACAATGGAATATTTAGATGCCACTGCAAGTGTTTTTTGAAGGAATGTATGATAACACCGTTGTATCCAATAGCTGTGTATGGATTAATTGCATTTGGAAACATGACCTTTGTTATGATGTATTGCTGTTTTATTGGATTATATGTTTACATTAACATTTATGCATTTGGCAGACACTTTTATCCAAAGCAACTTACAGAGCCCTTATTACAGGGACAATCCCCATCAGAGCAACCTGGAGTTAAGTGCCTTGCTCAAGGACACAATGGTGGTGGCTGTGGGGATCAAACCAGCGACCTTCTGATTACCAGTTTAGCAGTTATGTGCTTTAGACCACTACACCACCACCACTCCACATACAGTTCTAAAAACGAAATCGGATTGGATGAGCCATTAGAAGCCATACTCAAAGCCATTACTTTGGAAAACATGATTCTGTTTAGTAATAGCATTCTGTGGCCAGACAACGCCTTAACTATGTTACAAACCCTGTAATGCACACCCTAAAGGCTTTTTGCTTTATTATATTCTAACTTTTCCAGCATAAGAATAAATTAAGTTTGAACAGCCACTTGTGCACTGTGGCCTGGGATGCCTTAAAATGACAGCTTTTCAAAAAAAAATAAAAATAGCTATAAAAGAAAAATAAGCCATAAATTTTACTCATACTTTAAAGTAAGACACTTTAGGTGCAATTATTATAAAATTTCCACCCCAATTATTTTCACCAGGAAACTCTGAAAACCTCAGGACATACATGAGAGTTAAACGTCTCTATCCCAGCAGATTTACTATTTCTAAACTGTTATTAGTCACTTTGATAGAGCATTCAATGATTTACTATACTGAACTGAAAGTAACTATTCCCAACTGTGCCTGCATGAGCTTTTCACTTCTCAGATGCCTAAAGGGAAATTGTGTGAAATAACTGAGCTCGCAAATGGGAATGGTCACAGCTGCATAATAAAGCATATGTTTTGTAATTTAATAACTTGTACATTCCTTAACACTGTGTAGGCTACACTGAGGGAAAAAGAAGAGAAATTATATAGTGTGCAATGCACAAAGTAACAGCACTATTGCCATGGTTACAGCAGGCAATGTAGCTATCAGGTGCATCAGAGTAATTTCAAAAAACAGATCCATTAAGACTAAATTTTGGACTGTGATGGCCAAAAAGTCAACAACCATTTGTGAGTCATACAAGTTGTTTAACTGGATTATGGAAAGTTGATTGTATATTGTAAAAATTTTCTTTTAGTTGTGAATGCAAATCTGCATGTTATGCATCAACCAGTCATTCTGCATTGCCCTGAAAACCCAGAGATACTTACAGAATGCAATTCAACTCCATCTAATTTGTTCGCTTTCCATTAGAAGTAAGCATGTATAGAAAAATCTAATTTGTGCTATCTGCCCCTTTTACTTTGCTAATGATCCTGCAAGTCTTCCTTTTCAATTAGTGTTCCTTAAATTGCAATACAGGATACCCCCCACCCCCTCCCACCCCAACACACACAGGGTAATGTTAAGTCAGCAAGCAAGGATCCATGACCCAATAAAATAAGATAATGTGTTTTATTCCTATCAGCAAAAATGGGCAAGTAAATTGTGTGAGTTTGAGGTCAAAGAATATTTCTAATATTACATTCCTGTATAGATACTTTGAAAGGAGTTGGGAAATATTTAATACAGAATGTGACTATACAAAGGTGTCCTTGGGATTCAACATGATGACCGTCTGAAAGCAAACTGACTGTATTCCAATAATTTTCACTAAAACATATTCCATCATTGCTCACATTACTTTGCATCTTTCACTATGAATTGCAAAGATTAACCTGCATGAGACATTTTCAGCACAATTTCCTTTCAATTTAATTGGGTTGTACTTTCATTTAAAGATTCAATCAGAATTGTATTTATTTTATTTTATTACTTTATTAGTTAATTTTATTTTATTTTACACTGCGCTGGCTGAAATTACAGCCATCTTGGACTTATACTGACACCGAGCTGTGTGGATACAGAATGGTTACCAATGCCACTGTAATAATACGCTATTCGCATATAGCATTGATTCATTTATTCAGAGCAAAAGTGTCTAATAAAAGGGGCTACCAGATAAAGGGAATACTATCTCACTATATAGTATTCATTTGGTCATTTGATTTCAATGTAAATTAAAACCCCTTATACACTCACCTAAAGGATTATTAGGAACACCTGTTCAATTTGGCTGGTGGTGGTGGTGTAATGGTGTGGGGGATGTTTTCTTGGCACACTTTAGGCCCCTTAGTGCCAATTGGGCATCGTTTAAATGTCACGGCCTACCTGAGCATTGTTTCTGACCATGTCCATCCCTTTATGGCCACCATGTACCCATCCTCTGATAGCTACTTCCAGCAGGATAATGCACCATGTCACGAAGCTCGAATCATTTCAAATTGGTTTCTTGAACATGACAATGAGTTCACTGTACTAAAATGGCCCCCACAGTCACCAGATCTCAACCCAATAGAGCATCTTTGGGATGTGGTGGAACGGGAGCTTAGTGCCCTGGATGTGCATCCCACAAATCTCCATCAACTGCAAGATGCTATCCTATCAATATGGGCCAACATTTCTAAAGAATGATTTCAGCACCTTGTTGAATCAATGCCACGTAGAATTAAGGCAGTTCTGAAGGCGAAAGGGGGTCAAACACAGTATTAGTATGGTGTTCCTAATAATCCTTTAGGTGAGTGTATAAGGCTATTTATACACTCTTGTGAAAATCTCTTGTGATTTTCTCAACCTGGATTCTATAAAAAAATATTTTTTAAAACTTTTTATACATGTCTCCATGTAAAATTCCCTGCAGTTTCCATGTGAAATGAACACTAGAGGTGGTACAACAACTGTGTGTGTCATTCACTTTCACTCAAATCAAGACTTTTTTTGGCTGATTATGACTTTATAAATACCTATTTTTCGCTCTATTACTCAGATTCTGCTATTTTAAGATATTGACACACCTTTAGTCAAACACATATTTTGAAAAACAATAAATTTGAATTCTTGTATTACAGACCTACCTACATATATGCACTTACTCCAACATGATTAGCTTGCATGGTAGCTCAACTGATAGGGTATTGGATTTGGAGTCGGAGGACCACAGTACAAACCCAGCCATGAACTCAAGCAGACACATGACAAAACAGAGTCATAAAAGCGGCACAAAATGAGGTGGTTGCTTCAGAATATGTGATTTTTCATTTCACTTCTGCATTTTAAAACACTAATGGTTAGGTTTAGGCATTGATTTGGTAAGGAATATTTTTTTAATGTCTCCTTTATATTTTACAGAGGCCCTATTTTACCTTTCCTTTAGTGTGTAACATAGCTCTTTGTGCATATAAAAGGTCTGCAAAATGACAGTGTCCACGCAATAGGGAGTTATTCTCTCCCACAGAAAACACTGCTCAAGAATTACAGGACAGTAGTCCAGCCATTTCTTCCATAAAGTATCTATGTCACTATGTAACACATTTGCATAATAAAAAGTGCTACTTTGGTCTGCACACAAACAAATGTAGTTAAAGCAGAGGCCAGGATGAGTCTGGTTAGTGTTGTCGCCATGTCAAGAAGATGCTATTTTCTTCACTGCGAAAGCAAAACCTCTTTGTTTGGACATCCAAATGCAGACAAATTGAAGTACCAGTGGTTAAAACTATTTCTTAGCAGTGCAGCCACAAACAATTTTCCAGATTTGGGTAACCAGATTTTCAAGTCAGGTACCCGTGACAATCTGGCGCATCAGGATCACAACCCGTAAGTATGTTTGATTATTTGTGGATTTATCAGCTACCGAGAGTTCTGTTCTAAAGAGTTTTGTGTTGCAGCTATTGTGTACACCCGGTGCACATTTGTAGGCCTCTGCTAACCTACTAGCTAATGTTAATATGTTGAAATAGATCAGCTGCAGGCCCACTTTTATCTACACTTGTGTAGAATTATGCAGATTGTTTGTCATTCTTACTATCATGAATAGTGATTAAGTGTGGAGATCCATGCTAGCAATCCATTGTAGTGCTCGGCTAACTTGCTATGTAATGTTATTGTTTTGTAAGGGTTTATTATTCAGCTGTGGGCCGGCTTTTACCTGAAAATGAGGAACAAAATGGTCGATCTCAAGAGCCTTATATAATTATATAATTACAAGCTGTAATGTTACGGCCACTATCAGTAGTCCACGCCTAACTTGCTCACTGTCTCTCTAATACTCCCTGTAATGTCCAACCAGGAGTAAGCTTCTTTTCTCCATTCATAGCTCTGGCGACAAAAGTTTGGCTACGCCCATTCCAGGAAAAGATGACTAGCTTAGATGCACTACGTGTCTTTTACTTGAAGCTTAGTTAGTTTCAAAATAATCAACAGTTTACTTGTAAGAAAGCTACTAAATTATCATATACCACTGTGAAATGTCCTGTTTAAGTCGTGCTTGCGAAGGTGGTTAGGGTCGATCAGCTTGTTCTTCCAAACTTTCATTGAGCTAGAGCTGGTATTGCAAACATCTATGCCAGTTACCATAGTTACAGTAGTGTTCACAGAGCTGCCCAGGAAGACTCGGGAGCTGAAACTTGGTTATGGTAAGGGGCTTTAAATTTTCGACCCACGCTCTACGCTGTTGACCAATCACGACAGACCAATCATCTATAATTCACCATAAAACCTTGTCTGAATATGACACAATTTTACTCGCTTATGGCACCCCCAGATCAGGCTGGATTTTAAACAATGCATAAAATATAATTTTTTCAAATGTACTAATAATTTCTATTGTGTAACTTTTTTAATAAGGAAAAAATGACTGAGTGCACCATCAATCTTCACTTATTGTTTCTGAACAAAGGAAAAGGCAAAAATAATGCACATGCAAAGTATGTTTTCTACCCATTAAATGAAACTCTTAAAACCACACATTACCTGTAGTGCACTTTCAAAATGTCTTTTCTCTTGCACAAATGCATCAGTCAACTTTAAGAGCTGCCACTTGATTTGCCTTACACTTGATTTGCTGTTACTGACAATTTATGCAGAGGTTTAAAAGCAGTCTGCAGAAAATGGATTGGCTGAGTGGGGTTATGGTGACAGCCGTCCTGGTGTTTAAAGGCCCATTCGGATTCAATCTATGAGATCCTCTTCAGAGATTTATGTTCTGCTACAAGCTGCTGTCTCACATCTCTGCTTACGGTAAACAGCACAGTAATAGTATCAAATGCAGTATGCGGATGTGCCAACAGATTGTACGTTTAAACTCAAACAAACCGTGTATCTTGACTCAACTCTGATTGCTTTTGAAATCTTAGGCTGGGTCAGAAAGCACAGGCAGCTGCCTTGCTGCCCAGTCGGTCAATGATTTTGCAGGAAGCATTTCGAGTAGTAAGGTACTTCCAGAGCACCATGATTTCATGTGCAGTGATTTAAACCAAATTCAAGAGAGCTTTAGAGATGACCAACAGTGTAGTAACTAAGTAAAGCAGCAATAATACTAACTTAATGACATTTTTCAGTAGAGTGACAGTCATTAACCTATTTTCACATTAGAACAGCTTTGCCGATAATGAGCAACATTTAAGTTAATCTGGCCAATATCCCACATGAACAAATTTCATGGCAAATGGCAGGTATGTGCAGTGAAAGGCAAAAATATTTTTTTAAATAATTTTATAAAAGAAAGCTTGACTAGAGTGAACTTTCAATTGTGGGTAAATTGTAGCTTGGGAAGCTTCAAAGCAGATTCCCCAACACCGATAACCAAGCAACAACAACAAAAAATACATTCAGAAATACATTTGAAGTCAGAAGATTACATACACCTTAGCCAAATCACATACAATATTTGGTAGCATTGCCTTTAAATTGTTTAACTTGGTTAATACTTTTTGGGTAGCCAATAAGTTGCTGGAATTTTGGCCCATTTCTCTAGACAGAACTGGTGTAACTTAGTCAGGTTTGTAGGCCTCCTTGATCGCACATGCTTTTTCAGGTCTGCCCAAAAATTTTCTAATGGATTGAGGTCAGGGCTTTGTGATGGCCACTCCAATTCCTTGACTTTTTTGTCCTTAAGCCATTTTGCTACTACTTTGGAGGTATGCTTTGTGTCATTGTCCATTTGGAAGACTCTTTGGTTACCAAGCTTTAACTTCCTGATCTCATGAAACAACACAAACACAGAAAAAGTGTTAAATCCAATAGCGAGAGCTGTATTGAAGATCTATTGGTAAGTCAAATGTTATAGAAGAGATCGGTAACTTAACTTGAATGACAGAGTTTGAGTTTGCAGGGAGTTTGCAGGAGGAAAACCCATCCAGGAAGTCAGCAGAAGAAAATGTGCCCATGGGATCATGGAGATGAGGAATATCAGGTAATCGACTGGAAATTCACGTGAGTAGAGATAGTAGGAAGAGCAGGTGAGTCTGCATTATCCTTGCAATGACTAGAAGAGGATGGAGTGGCGGGGTGAGGATTTATAGAGGTGATGTGATTGAGTGCTGGATTGGGCTCAGGTGTGAGTGATTAGTGCTTCAGGGAGAGAGAGTGGAGTGAGAGAGGGAGTCCGGTGTGGATGTGACACCTGGCTGATGTCTTGAGATGTTGCTTCAATATATCCACATAATTTTCCACCCACACAACATGATGCTGTCACCCCAATGCTTCACAGATGGGATGGTGTTCTTCGACTTGCAAGCCTCACCCTTTTTCCTCCAAACCTAACGATGGTCATTATGGTCAAACAGTTACATTTTTGTTTCTTCAGACAAGAGGACATTTATCGAAAAAGTAAGATCTTTGACCCAATGTGCACGTGCAAACTGTAGTCCAGCTTTTTTATGGCATTTTTGGAGCAGTGGCTTCTTCCATGCTGAGTAGCCTTTCAGGTTATGTTGATATAGGACTCTTTTACTCTAGATATAGATACTTGTCTACCTGTTACATCCAGCATCTTCACAAGGTCCTTTGCTGTTGTTCTGGGAATGATTTGGACTTTTCACACCAAACTATGTACATCTCTAGGAGACAGATTGCGTCTCCAACCTTAGCGGTATGATGGCTATGTGGTCCCATGGTGTTTATACTTGAGTACTATTGTTTGTAGAGATGAAAGTGGTACCTTCAGGTATTTGGAAATTGCTCCCAAGGATGAGGTTTTCCTGAGGTTTTGGCTGATTTCTTTTGATTTTTCCATGATGTCAAGCAAAAAGGCAATGAGTTTGAAGGTAGGCCTCAAAATACATCCACAGGTACACCTCCAATTCAGTACACCTCCTATCAGAAGCTAATTGGATCATTGTCTAAAGTCTTGACATCGCTTTCTGGAATTTTCCAAGCTTCATAAATGCACAGTTAACTTAGTGTATGTAAACTTCTGACCCACTGGCATCATGATATAGTCAATTAAAAGTGAAACATTCTGTCTGTAAACTATTGTTGGAAAAATTACTTGTGTCATGTCCTAAATGACTTGCCAAAACTATCATAATACATCTGTGGAGTGGTTAAAAAATTAGGTTTAATGACTTCAACCTGACTGTACATAAACATCTGACTTCAACTGTACATTTACTCTTTCAGACGGCATTTTTATACTTTCCACCAACCGTGAACCACACGCATAAAGGATTGATGGATAACATAGGCAGCAAATGATACATCTATACTACCTTCAAAATTAATCCACATGAAGGCACCTTAACAGACAGGATGTTAACCAAACACTTGATTTGGACGTGCCTTGAGGCCTTCCTACCTCTGTACACTCCCTGAGAAGACAGCATTGTTCAGTTTTCAGACTCAGCCCTACTTATTGCTGAACGGATATCCCAGAATACAGGTGTGACTGCTTGTTGTAGCTTGAGTTGTAAAATTCTAGCTTGGTTGTTTTATGGACGTCCGATTTAGAATTCCATATATGCATGTTTTTGAGGAACAGCCTTCATTCGCACACTGCACTCATTCAGATCTCTTCTCTTTGCCCAATATGTGGTTCTGTCGTGGCATGAAGGCCACCCACACTACAGATGCTCAACCCCTGTGCCAGCTCTCAGTCTCAGAAAACAGCCTCTATATGCTTTGATCTGCGATCACTGGTATGCTTCACTCAGTGCAGGTTAGAGGAAGAAATTCACATCATCCCATCATCCTTCCTACTGCTCTGGCATGTGTGTGGCTCCACTATTTGAAGATAAAACAATGCCCTAGATGGAAGCATTTAATCGAAAAGCTAAAATTATAATTGGTGGACTGTATTATGCCTCATAAGGGTCTAAATCAAGCCCATAGTTCAGTTTCCATGGATGAGGTGCCTGTCAGAGGAATGATTAGGCCCATGTTTTTTGCATACTTTTTATGTTTTCTGCACTGGTTGTGGGGTACAATGTGCAGAATAAAAAAAAAATAATAAAAAAAGGCAGAATTGATTTAAAATATGGGTCTTGTATTAGCTAAAATATTTCATAAATGAACATGCATGGAACAGGGGGATGTATAGACCTCTAAGATAGGAATTCTATGGAAATCCGCAGACTTCTGCAGGTGTAGATGACAGACGAATGATGGATGTTGCGAGGGTGGGTTGGTTGGTTTGTTTTTTCCTTTTTTCTTCTTTTTCTTTTTTCTATCTATCTATCTTCCTTCCCTTCTTCCTTTCTTCCTTCAAACAAACAAAACAAATAGAGAACAAACAGCTAATTTTGTTTTCTTGTGGTTTATTAACAGGCTGTCAGCATTGAATTTACCAGCCCACACATTGTAATTTTCCACAGAATCTGAACAGTAAGCCTTATTTCAACCCACTGGTTCCCAGTATTTATAAAGTATTGCCTTGGTGTTTTGTATTTTCAACAAGTTCCCTTTGCTATAAGTGACTCTCACACCCACAAAAATATACCTTTTGCCACAAACCTGTCCAAACCATTATTATTACTACCAGAGAAAGGGCTATTTCATACAACATCTATTTTCTATCTGCTGGTTTTCTTATTTTCCCGATCCACAAATCTGCTGGTCCTCTACTGAGACATTCTCAGTCCTGGCTAGTGTTGGGTAACGTTACTTTTAAAATTAAAGTTTTAGAATATTGTGTTACTCCTTAAAAAATAAACTAAAAAGTACATTTTTATGGAAATTAATGTAAAGCGTTACAGTACTTTTGTGTTATTTTTGCTTCACAGCCACATTCTCTTCTGCTATGCTATGCATTCCATATAAATAAGCCATGCATTGCAATCAAGAGACATTACAGGTCATGCTAGCTACTGTACAACACTCATGTCAAAACAACATATACAGATATTTAGAAAGTAGGTCTTCACTTCATATTTAAAATAAAGAATCAATTACATGAAGTTGCATGATTTGTTTTTCCATCAACATGCCAGCCAAAATGAATAATGAAGAATAACCACTGTCTTATCTAAAGCAGCAAAGTCCAACATTTGAACCTGCATCATATCTGTCATCATGTAAAGTGCCCATCGACAATGTCATAGTCAACTTAAGATGTTTTTCAAAAGTCAGGATAAAATTTTGTGGGGAATGCCAGTCTAAAATTTTCAAGGAATGTGTCTGATAATAATTTTTCACTTAAGTCATCTCAGTGCACGCTTGTTTTGAGTTGCTCCATGGTGCAAACAGACGTTACTGGTTGATCGCATACAACTTCAAAGGTGCATTTTGATACAACTTGAATGGAATAATTTTTAATGCTACCAAAATGTCATAGAAAGGTTTGGTTTCATGAATCAAACTACTGTTTAATATAAAACAAAAATGCAAGGCAAGGCAAGTTTATTTATCTAGCACATTTCATACACAATGGCAATTCAAAGTGCTGTACATATACATTTGAAAGAAAATACAAGATACATATAAAAACAATTAAGAACATGGAATAAGAAAAAAAAATTATACACACATTGAAATAAAATAATAAAATAAAATAACATAAAAATCAGGAGAACAGGTATTAAAAGCAGAGATCAGGAAATGATCCAAATAATTATTTAATTTTTCTGTTATTTTCAGTCTCAAAGGCAGGTCTCGGTGTACCCATGATCAACCAATGTCTACACTGTGTATATAAAACAATAAAATAAAATAAAAATTAGTCTGAACTAAAATAATCTGCTATCTATCTTTTCCTAAACTCAGGGCACCCCTGTCTGAGTGGAGACACCAAGAGAGACAAGGTTTTCCCATTCAAAGTCTGCAGACTATTATTTGCACCATCCTTCTGCAGATGTCTCTGATGTCACAAGGACATCCTCACAATCTAATCAAGACACCACTACATCTGGGTGTGATATCTAGCCACTGCTAGATTCTTAAAAAAAAAACTTAAACTCCAAGTGAGGACTAGAACATAAGAGTGGACTGTCAGAACCACTCCCACCCACTCTCTTTACAGCGTGTGGGGTAAATCTTTTTAGAAACATAGACATTTTCTCTGCATATACAATTGATGTAGAATGTTGCTCGGAACCACTGATCCAGGGTCAGCTTTTCTCATCCCATTCTCCCAGTTACAGGGAGCTGTATTACGGGGCAGTTCGGCTGCATTTGTCAAGTGAATTGAGCAAGTATTTCACACTGTGTATCATGTGCCTAAACGTATTTACTATTTTTTTAATCCAGTGTGTATTAACACATGAATCATTTGCATTTCACTCAACCGAATGTTGATCTCATATTATGCTAAAAAATGCACATTTCCTGGCTTGTATAGCTAATGCACATGCACGTTAGCGAGTTGATTGACAGGCAATGTCTGAATCTAAAAAAAATTGGCTCTTTTACCTGCAAGGCGGGACTTCCTTTCTACATCCATTGACTGTTGGGTGCCAGAGCTTCTTGGCTGGGCATTCCAATTTCTTCAAACATTTAAATAGAAGTGACTCATCTCTGCTAAATAGTCTCTGGCCTCACGCTCTATAGAACTACAATACCCATCATGCATTACGTCAGCTCCCCGAAGTTTGCACACTTTTACTCCTGATTTCTTGCAAAACAGGGAATGTAGAGGTGTACAAAAGCACATTACTTTATTTAAAAAGTAACTCTGATATTATGGTCTAAAATAATACAAAAAATGTAATCTGATTATGTAAACCACAATACTTTTAACATGATTCCCCCTGGCATAGTAAAAAATTACTAAACAGCCCCAGTAATAAACCGCAGAGTCCTCCTTTAAGTCACCAAATTGTATTACCGTGCAGAATAATTTGATGCATATTGTACACATAGAGACTCAATTTCTGACTCCTGGCAATAAAAGTTTATACATTTCCAAGGAGATGAGATCATCAAAGGCCTTCCAACACTTCATGCATAATTAGTGGGAAGACATTAATCAAAGTATGCAGGGGTGTTCTCTGTAATGAGATTCACAGAGAGAAATTTATTAAGCCAATCTTCTATTCACCTCAGTATTTATCAGGTTCAAATCACCATATTGAACCATATTATTCAAAGATTCAGGAACAAAAGCATTAGCCATGGGAGAACAGCTTTGAAATGCATTAAGACCAAAAGTTTTTAAAAATCAGCTGTAATACTTGCATTTATTATGAGGTGTCCCACTGTCTCCTACTCACTCAGGGGAGTTGGTGATAGTCCAGTGCAATAATTTGCAGTACTGTACTGTCATCATTATGAGGCAGCTGGCAAGTGAGTGCACTTGTTTCATAGAAAATTAAATGACATCTCCTATATGTGTACTCTCAGAATGTATTGTAATTATGACTACAACAATGCTGATCAACTGATGTGCACAGTGATACATCAAGGCTGTGACTCACCATGGTTTAATTATTACATCACAATTACACTATGATAATTTAATACAATCAATCAAAGTCTAACCACAAAACTATTTCATGCTTATGTAAGACTCCCTCTGCAATGACCCTCCAAGCCACCAGGGAACACTGTTTGACCCCTCTTGCTATTACTCTCCAAGCCACTATGGAGAGCTGTCCGCTCCTCCCTGCAATTACACTCCCAGCCACTATGTGGCACCACCTGCTATGAACTCTGTTGTTATCACTGCTAATCAGGTTAATGTGTTCCACCTGTATTTTGCCCTATTTATGTTGGCAGCTTTCTTTGAGCTGTGTTCAGTCTTGAGCCTGCCATCTATGGACTACCTGTGTTCTAGAAGAGCTAAGTTCTGTTTCTCTGTGCCTTTGGGCTGACTTTATGTTTTGTTTTGTAAAACTATGACTACTCATCTGTTTGTATTTGACAACTGCAACCAAGTAAAGACTGCCAACGTTTGAGTTATCTGAGCCTCCTAGTTTGCCTTTTGCTTCTGCGCATGGGTCTTCTACAAATTGTCTTCCCCAGTAGACCAGAGGTAGCAGAATAGCCATCTCTGACCAGGAGACCTGGGTTCTAGACTGCCTTCAACACTTTATCCCAGTCAGGTTGTGATAGCTTAACAATGTAAAAACAGTGAGGCATCAAAGATATTTGGCTGTCTCCTACAGTTTAGTTTAGCAAACACTACTGGCACTGAAATTTATAAATAAAAACAAGCTGGTCACAAAACAATTAGAGGATGACCATTAATGGATTTTTGAGACCGTTATCCATTTTAGAGGGGGGAAATTCACCAATTACAGATATGGAGGCCGATATAGTTAATTTTTGAGCTGGAATGAAAATGTCTAGGTTACTATTGCAACCTCTGTTCACTGATGGAGGGAACGAGACGTTGTGTCAAAGAAGCGACACTAGGGGTCTCTCTTGAGAGCATCTCTGAACTTGAGAAAAGGCCAATGAGAAATTGGCAGACAGAATTTGCATGTTCCGCCCCGGACATACGGTTATAAAGGGAGGGAAATGTGTCTGTCCATTCAGGATTTTGCCCTGAGGAGCCAAGATTGAGGTTCGGCGTCATGGCCGGGAGGACACAAAGCCTCATTCCCTCCATCAGGTTAAATAGTAACCTAGACGTTCACTAGGGGTCTAAATTTAATCACACCATGCGCTGAACCTTGTACGTGCGCTGCTGACGCAGGTGAGGGCAGGCAGTTGTGTGCCAAAGCAACAGGCCGCGTCAGACTGCACGTACCCTTCCCCAACGCCCCATAAAATTGTCATAACCTTCTGGTTCCCGACACCCAAAGGGGGGAACAAGGCGACGTGCCAAGCATGGGAGCAAGCTGCGCCAGCCGTGCCTTTTCTCTCTCTATGTTTCTTGCATAGAGTTAAAGCAGCCGGGGCCATCTTAATGCTATCACATGCATCGGGGAAGGTGTTCTTTTGCAACTCTTCCAAATCTTCCCTCCTATTCTTTCAGAGGAAAAAGACCCCGCGGAGACCACACCTGCCCAGGCTCGTGGAGGTAAAGAGTGGTAAAATACATCACAATACATCGCCTCAGTAAAGGGAAAAGGCGCTAGATGCAAGCAGTACACCCGGTCAGTTGTTTCCGAGTTACCGAGTTCTACTGGCTCGGACCTGAGAGAGCACGGGATGAAACTGACTCAACCCTGAGATTGTAAAATTATTTGGTATTGGGTGTTGCCCAACCTGCTGCTCTGCATATGTCTGCTAGGGAAGTGCTGTTAGCCAGTGCCCACGAGGATGTCACACTTATCGTCGAGTGCTGTGCCAAACCATTCCCAAATCAGCTGAACCGACAGGGGGTGAAGCCTCCACTCTCCACTGAGGTAGCTTGTCATAACAGCGTGTCCACTGCCATGTTGAGGCTGCCCCGGGATGTGAGTGGCATGCAGCAATCTGAGTCACTGCTGGCTCCAATGGAGGAGATGGCAGGCGAGTTATGACATGTGACGGGATGGCACGCCGCCTTGGCGATTTATGTACACAACCGTCGCGGTGCTGTCTGAATGGATCAAGACGTGCTTGCCCCGAATTAGCAGGAGGAACCTCCATAGGGCAAGAAATACATCCAGCAACTCTAGGCAATTGATGTGCAAATGCAGCGGGGGCCCTTTCCAGGAGCCAGCGGCTGTGTGCCCGTTGCACAAAGCACCTTAATCCTGTTTGGGGAAGTCTGTGGTTACCAGAACGCATCGGGACTCCTGCTGTAAGGGAACTCCTGTCTGTAGAAAACAGAGGTCTGTCCAGGGTTTGAAAGTCTGGCAGCAGGCAGGGATGATAATCACATGGTGAGTGCCGCGGTGTCCTGCCCATCTCGGGACTCGAGTCTGGAGCTAGTGCTGAAGCGGTCTCATATGCATCAACCCCAGCAGTGCGACCGCCGCGGAGGATGTCATATGCCCCAGGAGCCTCTGGAAATGTTTTAGAGGATCCGCCATGCCAGGCTTGAATAAAATGCATTTCAGCACTGACTACGCACGCTCATTGGTGAGGCGCGCTACCATTGAGTGATTCCACACCAAGAAAAGACATGCTGTGAACCGGGGCGAGCTTGCTCTTTTCCCAGTTGGCCTGAAGCCCTTGGCGGCTGAGGTGCCTGAATATCTGGTCCCTGTGGTCGCATAGTAACTCTCGGGAGTGGGCCAGGATGAGCCAGTCATCGAGGTAGTTGAGTATGTGAATGCCCACTTCCCATTGCGGGGCAAGGGCTGCCTGTGCGACCTTTTGTGCAGACGTGAGGGGACAGGGACATGCCGAAGGGAAGGACCTTGTACTGATACGCCTGGCCGTCGGAACATAAACTGAAGAAAGGGTCGGTGTCGAGGCAAGTTAGAGACGTGGAAGTACGCGTCCTTCAGGTCTACTGCTGCGAACCAATCTTGATGCTGGACGCAAGTTAAAATATGTCTTTACGTGAGCATTTTGAACAGGAGTTTGTGTAAACTTGTTGAAAACTCGCAAGTCCAAGATCAGTCATAAGCCGCCGCCTTTCTTGGGAACGATGAAGTAAGGGCTGTAGAAACTCATCTCGGCTGGAGGGACAGGCTCTATCGCGTCTTTGAGTAGAAGGGTCGCGATCTCCGCGCACAGGGTGTTGGCGTCTTCGCCGTGCACCAAGGTAAAGTGGACGCCGCCGAAAGGGAGCGGGGTTCTGTTGAACTGGATCGCATAACCGAGTCGGATGGTCCTGTCCTGAGCGGTGCCCAGAGCCGAGGAACCAATCCTCCAACCCTTGAAGGCTGTGTTAAGGATGGAGAGTTCCTCCACAAATATTTTTATCAAAGAATATTTTACATTATTATTATACATTGTCAACAAATTCAATAAAGGAACACTAAGAAAATGAAGAATAAATAAAAATACAATAAATAGCTTGAAAAACATCAGTACTGTATGTTCAGTATCAGTCAGTTGCCGGCCATTTATATAAAGAATACATAAAAATAAAATAAATAGCTAAATTAACAACAGTACTGTTTAATATCAGTCAAATGCTGACCATTAAATAAAGAATAAATTCAAATGAAATAAATAGCTAAATAAACATCAGTACTGCATGTTTAGTTTAAGTCAAATGCTGATCATTATAATAAAGAATAAATAAAAAATTAAATAAATAGACTAATAAACATCCATACTGTTTAGTAGTCAAATGCTGACCATAAAAATAAAGAATAAATTCAAATAAAATAAATAGCTAAATAAACATCAGTACTGTTTAGTATCGGGCAAATGCTGACCATTAAAATAAAGAATAAATAAAAATAAAATAAAAAGGCTAATGTCGGCCAATAATATCGGCCAACCGATATATCGGTCAGGCACTAATTACAATATAGCCAAAAGTGGCAGTTATCCGGGCCCAAGCAAATGTGAAGAAAACATGACCAAAACATCTAAATTGGAAAGACTATACCTTTAGAATCTATGGAAAAGTTGTCAATTAGGATTTTCTTAAGAATAGCCCCCCACCCCCAATATCGGAAATTGTTTAAATTTATTGTTTGTTGTGCTCTCAGAATGTCCTGTTTTCCATGTGTACCAAGTTTTGTTATGTTTGGATTTTGTGCTCAGAACATAAAGGTCAGTTAGTTAACTATTTGTCAAGACCATCTCTAGATTATAGACACCAAGTCTTGTGCAAATCAGACAAACGGCCTATAGAAAGAGTTCAGAAAAGTAGTTCCCTGTCAAAAAGCTACACTTTGATGCTGTGCTGATTTAGCGCTTTGGGAACAACTTTAGGTGTGACCAGCTGTGAATATGTGTGCAACATGTCAATGAAATTGACCAGAATTTATAGACTCTGCTGGTGACATCATTGGATGCACCTGTAGCAGGGCTATAAATAGATGCATCACAGGTGCATCGTCAGATCTTTTGTCTTCAGATCATTCTGTGTGTGTTGTGCTTCTTGACTGTCAGAACTTTCTACTTTCCTCTGTTAGGAGTTAGAATTGTTAGGCAGTGTGCAGAAACCTTTCTCTTTCTCTTTTCTTTAAAAAAAGAAGAAAAAGAATGACTGATAAACAAAGCTAGCAGTGTGTGTTCCCATGTTTACGCTCTATGGCTGAAACGGACACACACCAGTTTTGTTTTGTTTGTTTGGGGGAAGAGCATGCTGCTCTTGCGTTGGGGCGGGGTGAGTGCAAGCAATGCAATCTGTTTACAGTCAAAATGCTTCGCACTTGCTTACTTTCAAGAGCCAGCACCCACTCTTTTATCGTGGGGCTCTTGTGTAGATCTGGCTGAGGAGCGAGAGACGGGTTCGTCCCTATCGATCGCTCTCTCCACAGATCCAGCTGATCCTTCTCGTAAATCTAAACCGCACTTCAGCGCCTCTTCGGTTCACGAAGGGGACGCTGAACCTTTGAACATTCCACGCACAATAATAAAGTGGCTGAGGAATTACTCGATATGGTAACTCGGGCTGTAGCCAGGCTACAGATAGACTGGACACACGAACAAGAGACCCCCTAATCGCTCCAAACTAGAAGACAAATTTCTCTCTGGTGGCCAAAAAAAAAAAAGGAAGGGAATGCTATATCAGTACCTTCCTTTCTTTGATGACCTCCATCACGAGCTCTCTTTTTCATGATTGAAACTTTATACTTCCCGTGTCTTCGTGCCCTAGACGTCGACATATTCGACATATTCGGGGTATTCAGTGATGCTGCCGGTAGAAGAAACACTTGTGGGTTATCTCTCGCCTGGCTCGGCATCATCACTAAAGAGACCCACTCTCCCCACAAAGCCGGCAGGACCACCTCCACGCTTGTGGGGAAGGCTTATCAGGCAGCAGGTCAGGCTGGTGCTGCCCTGCACACTATGGCAGTGTTACAGGCATAACAGGCTGATCTGTTGAAGGACCTGAGTGCGGGCACCACAGTCGATGAAGAGGCTTTCTCTGAGCTTCGTCGAGCCACGGATCTGTCTCTCCACACAACCGAGCAGACGGCTCACGCCATTGGCCGGTGTATGTCTGCTTTAGTTAGCATGGAGAGACACTTATGTCTCAACCTGTCGGGCATCAGAGACAAGGACAAACTTTTCGTTCTCGATTTCCCAGTTTTGCTTTCTGGCTTATTTGGTGATGCTATAAATGTAGTTATCACCAGGTTCCAGGAGGCAAAGAGTCATGAGGAAGCCTTTGGGAAATTCTTTCCTCGCCGTACTCAGGAGGAGGGGCTGTCACCCAGCCCCGCCCCGGTCCTTCTAGAAGGGAGGCTCAAAAACAAAGCGTGGCGAGTCGTGCTCCCCCTCATAGAGACTGGGGGCCAACTCATCACCCTCAGCAGCCCCCAAAGCAAGATCTCAGGGCAGTCATTTCTAAGAAGAAAAAACCCTGATGGTCTTGCGGCCAGCCTTGAGGGGGTAGCCCCTCTCGGATAGGGGCGTGTGAAGCATTCACCTGTACCTTCCCGATACCCCCACGAAACCTCTCTATTCCCGCCACCTCTGGTGTTTCGGGAGTTAGAGGTTTCCAGCCAAATGTTGGGTGTTCCGTTGCTTCCTACCTTAGTCCAGGATGCAGAATATTCGACATCCCCTCAACAGGAAGTGTCAAAATTGATACCCATCTCAGAGAACCTGGCAGCGTAGCCTCCCTGATGGGATGGGGTGCGGACTTAAGTGGTCATCCAGCTCAAGGGGATGGGAGGAACATCAGCTCGATTGGCACATCAACTGCCTTGAAATGATGGCGGTATTTTTGGCTCTGAAATACTTCCTCCAGTATTGAGAAGCTACCATATCCTGGTGTGAGTGGACCACACAGTAGTAGTCTCTTACATAAACCATCAAAGAGGTCTACGTTCACGCCAGCTCAACAGACTGGCAGGGCAGATTCTCCTTTGGGCCCAGGGCAAGCTCCTGCCAATCAGAGCAGTTTATATCCCTGGATGCCTGAATGTGGAAGCAGATTTACTGTCCAGACAGAAAATACAGACGTGGGAGTGGAAACTCCACCCTGAGGTAGTGGAACAAATCTGGGTGAGGTTTTACAGAGTGGAAGTGGACCTCTTCTCCTCCAAATAGAGAGCGCAATGTCCCCTCTACTTCTCTCTGAGTCACCCAGCCCCCCTGGGTATGGACGCGGTGGCACATACATGGCCCAGAATGCACCTGTATAAGTTTCCTCTGGTTTCTCTGCTCCCGGGAGTCTTGGCCACAGTTCGCCAGCAAGGGTCTTGCCTCTTACTGATAGTGCTGCGTTGGCCGTACAGTGTATGGTTCTCGGAGATAATGTCTCTCCTAGACGGTTTGCCTTGGGTGATTCCGGACAGGAGCAACCTTCTGGGACAATATTTCATCCCCAGCCCGAGCTGTGGAACCTTCATGTTTGGCCTCTGAAGGGTACCAACTGAGGGACACTGGGTTTTCACCTGAAGTTATCGAGACCATTCTAAGCGCTAGGGCTCCCTCTACTAGAAGAAGTTACGCCAAAAAATGGGGTGCCTTTGAAAGATGGTGCAGTGCACATGATGCAGATCCATTTAACTGCCAGATTGCTTCAGTTCTGGACTTTCTGCAGGAAAAATTGTCTGCAGGCACATGCCCCACCACTCTCAGGGTTTATGTGGCCGCTCTATCGGCTTGCCACGCCATGATTGACAGGGTGCCGTTGGGGACACATCCATCTGCTCGCTCGCTTCGTTCATTGAGCCATGTGACTGAGACCTCCTGCCTTTCTGGTTACTTAACTGTAACCCCTGTTCCCTGATAAAAGCGGAACGAGAAAAAAAGTGGTAAAACAAATTATTCTTGCGGAAATGGATTTTACGGGAAATACATGTTAGCACATTCACATGCATAATCTTTATAAAATAATGCTGATTTTTTTTGTTATTTTTTTTAAACGGTAAAATCATAAACTGTTCAAGCAAAAATCAATCTCCATACATACAGTAATGTACATTTTTGCCCATATCCCGATTTTGCATAGCACCTTTATAGGCATTCTTACTGGTTTATCCAGTGTGCGCAAGAGTTGTTTGCATCCCTGTTTATACCTTGAGATCAAAAGCAGAGTATTTCAAATTTCACTAAATGCTGTTCCCATCTGTCGCTCTCTTCAACGTTTTGTCGAAGAAGCGACACTAGGGGTCTTTCTTGAGCGCCGAATATGCATCTGGTCTATAAAAAAAGGCCAATGAGAAGTTGGCAGACAGTATTTGCCTACCCCGCCTCGGACATACGGGTACATATTTGGCGACACCATTGAAGACTTCGCCCAGCAGTTCTCCACGGTGAAGAAGCAGACGGAGGCCATCTCACATATCCTGCCCTGTCACAAGCCTGCCGCCATGGGCCATGCCCCATCTGCCCGCCGAGGGCGTCCTCCTGAGGCAAAGAAACACCCTGCTCTGCCTCAACCCAGGCCCAGCTCTCAGCCCCAGCGTTGAGCACACTGCAGGAAGCAGAACCCCCCCCCCCCCCCCCCCTCCGTCTCATGGAGCCCCTTGAGGACCCGTAAAGGCTCCCAGGCTCTCCTGAGACGCTCGACACAGGGACCAAGACGTTAGCTCCGGAGATGGTAAGACCACTCCGTCCCCCAATGGAGGGCCGGTAGGAGAATCTTTTGTTCGATTTATTTCATTTGCCACATTCTCAGTAAAAGAGCTATTTCCTTTGTCTCTGGGTCACCAGTGAGAACCACAAATGCCGTTCTCACGGCACTCTGCACGTGGATCTTCCGCCTTCAGCCCCACGACTGTTTCCCGGCCGGTTCCGACGAGTCAAGAGGACGCCTACGTTGGACCTCCTCCTCAGTCTCTAACCTGCCCCCTGCCGGGTGTGCAGAGCAAGGTAAGTGCTTTGAGTCTTTTCTCAGCACCAGAGCCCCGGGACGCGTCTTCGCCTCCCAATGCCGCCAAATATTCAAACCCTGGACAGACCTCTGTTTTCTACGGCCAGGAGTACCCTTGCAGCAGGTGTCCTGACGCGTCTTGGTCATGACCAGCGCCTTCAGATTGGGTTGGTGCGCCGTGTGCAACAGGCGCGTAATAGCAGGCTGTTGGAAAGGGGCCCCGCTGCGCTGGCACATCAACTGCCTGGAGTTGCTGATTGTTTTCTTTGCCCTGTGGAAGTTTCTCCCGTTAGTTCAAGACAAACATGTCCTGATCAGGTCAGACAGCACCACTGCGGTAGCGTACATAAATCGTCAAGGCGGCGTACGCTCCCGCCACATGTCACGACTCACCCGTCGTCTCCTACTTTGGAACAAGTGCCACTCACATCCCCGGCAACCTCAATGTGATAGCAGATGCGCTGTCACGACAACGCTTGCCCGGTGGAGAGTGGAGGCTTCACCCCCAGTCGGTCCAGCTGATTTGGGAACGGTTCGGCAAGGCCCAGGTAAACCTGTTTGCCTCCTAAGAGACCTCCCGCTGCCCGCTCTGGTATGCCTGATCAGAGGCTCCCCTCTGGGCAGACGCATTGGCACACAGCTGGCCTGCGGGGCTACGCAAGTACGCATTTCCCCCAGTGAGCCTTTCTTGCACAGGTGCTGTGCAAGGTCAGGGAGGACAAGGAACAAGTCACCCTTGTGGCTCCTTATTGGCCCACCCGGGCCTGGTTCTCGGATCTCGTACTCATCGCGAAATGGAGTGGCTGAAAACGTCTTTCCCATTCATTTACAAACTGAGGGATGTGGTGAAATTATTATTTGATGTAATTGACAGTTTGCCACATATGAAAATAATAAACAATATTCTTTTAAGAATCAAAATTCTCAATACAACCTTCTCTGTCACATGGCTATTCCATAAACTAACACTAATCTAAGTTAGTAACTTACTGCTCACAATGGACTCTCATAAAGAGCTTGAGTAAGAAAATCAGGGTTGGGCAACTGGCGGCCCGCGGGCAGTATACAGCCTGCAGTGTCATTGAATACTGCCCGTCGGACAAGACTGAGGATTGGTTTTAGCTATAATGTTATTATATCTATCCAGCAGAAAAGGTTGCTTGTTCTTAGCAGACCTGTTGATCACTGTAGTATTCTAGCATGCAAAATCTTACGCTTGTTCATCATTTGTAAGGTAAATTGGGCAAAATTTTACATCAGCTAATCAGCGAGCTAATGCGCACTAATGTCAACCCATGCTTTTTTTTGCCGGATACAAAATCTGTCATTAAAAATTTCAATTTGATTCACCTTTACAACACCATTGATCAACTGATCAAAGAGACATACGATACAAGAGATACGTACACCAGTGCTGCCAAAGCTGCTCTCCTCACATGTGTAAGTGTAAAATATTTCAGATCAAAATGTTTCACAAAATCTGTGACAGCACTAGGATCACCAAAGACATCTTATTATGTGTCGCTCATGCTTGAGTAAAATGAAAAAGTCGTTGTCAGAGGGAGAAACTTTAAAGTTTTGCTATTTCACTATTGAGATGCCTGTCAGACCTTATTCACGCTAGTGCCATCTTTGATTTTTTTTAATGGGAATGACAAGTCAGTGAGGGATAGATGTACAGTCTCTTCAGTGGGCTGTACTGCAGTTTAAATTGTTTTTCGATCGTTCCTCGGACAAAACATTGATAAAATATCAGTCTAAGAACATTCAGAATACAAAGAACTCCAGACAACATGAGTTGTGGGTAATCAGATGTGATCTAGGAGCTTTATAGTGTTTTTTACCATTCATAACATTGAAGAGATGCTACGTCTATCCCTCACAGCCTCGTTTTCATTCCCATTAAAATTCCAAGAAAAAGTGAATAATATCTATAGTTGAAAAGTCCTACGAATACTGAGAATGTTTCTCTGATGCACTTGACTGTTTGCTCCATGCGTGTTGTGGGGCTGGTGTAGTGCTGAAATGTTTTGTATTAATGCAATGAAATGTTATGTTCTTGTATCCAGTATTGTTATTGATGAAAATATTTGGATTTTGCAGATAATTAACTAATACCAATAAAAAAGTGCTTTTATGAGGTGGGGTTGAAAATATTGAAAATACGATCCTTGTCTGTTTTCATTTGTGTTGCAAATGTACAATGCAAATGAGATTAATTTTCTTGAAATTTTTAGTTAGAAATCTATTACTTGGTATTGGTACATTTGAACTGCATGTTTTAGTAAATATGCAAGTTATACAAAAACATTTATGTTTTTATAAATATCATTCAATAAAAACATAACATAGTTAACAAAATCTTTAAAAGCTCATTGCATTAATTGTGGATAGATTACCCACTATGATGAAATTGTGTAAGGGGGTGCACATTGTGAGTGTGTTTTTGTAATCTGGCCCCTTTGGTAGGAGAAAAAATGTTGGCCCTCGCCACCTTCAAAGTCGCCCATCCCTGAAGTAAATTAATTTGGCCAATCAATTAAATGAAAGTGCAGGGTAGACAAAGATTTAGCTCAAACTCATCAATCGGTGCAACTTCAGGCACCTCATTAGTAATCAACATTGCCGACGGTCACAAATAAAGGATTGAGCACTGCAGTTGAAAATCGATGGGTGAGTACTTACCCACCATTGTTGGTGTTGATAGGAAGGAAGGGGTCTGGCAAATCCAGCATTGAAAACACAGTCAGATTCATTGTTTAGCATCACTCTCTTTTTAATTAAGTGCCATTGATTCATTCAGAGCACTAGATCTTTATGCATTTCCCCCTTTTCTTATTTCACAGCGCACCCATGAAGTATGAATGGTCAGATCGCCCTCGTTTTAATTAACTGCACCTTAAAGCTGCCTTATGAGAGGATTTTGCACCGTGATTTATTCTGTTATTGCCATATTTCTTGGGTCCGTGCAGAGTTAATATAAACGGCAGTGACTCTAAATCTGTTTAATTAGGCTTGGTCACCACCCATGGAGTACCCTTCCAGACATGAGGGAAGGTCTGTTAAGGTGTGACTTCAAATGGAAGGTTAAGAGAATGTGTAACATTTATCAATGGCTAAATCTACAGAACGAAAAGAAAAAAGTCAAGTATGTGTGAAATACATCAACCCGCTGGGCCGAGAGGCTGTAATTTACAGGGAGATCCAAATGCAGCACTGAAAAACATCAGACCCCTGAGCAAATGTGTAAGATTCACTTGTCATAACAGGGTTTGCTTTTATAGTTTGATATTGAACTAATGAAGGCCCAACTCTAGCTGTGTTTTCAGAGTTTATAGGGTGAATCTCACAAAAAATATGGCCAGATGACATTTCATTCAGTCATTTACTCACCAACATCTGCCTAATATTGTGTAGGTCCCCCTCATGCTGCCAAAAGAGTGCCAACCCGCATATCAGGATAGCATTCTGAGATTCTATTCTTCTCACCACAATTGTACAGAGCGATTATCTGAGTTACTGTTGACTTTGTCAGTTCAAACAAGTCAGGTAATTCTCTGTTGACCTCTCTCATCTGAACTGCCACTCAATGGATGTTTTTTTTTTTTTTTTTTTGACACCATTCTGAGTAAATTCTAGAGAGAGTTGTGTGTGAAAATCCCAGATCAGCAGCTACAGAAATACTCAAACCAGCCCATCTGGCACCAACAATCATGCCCCGGTCCAAATAATTGAGATCAGATTTTCCCCCATTCTGATAGATGATGTGAACATTAACTGAAGCTCCTGACAGGTATCTACATGATTTTATGCACTGCACTGCTGTCACATGATTGGGTGATTAGATAATCGCATGGATGATTGTTGGTGCCAGATGGGCTGGTTTGAGTATTTCTGTAACTGCTGATCTCCTGGTATTTTCACACACAGCAGTCTCAAGAATTTACTCAGAATGGTGCCAAAAATAAAAAAAACATCCAGTGAGCAACAGTTCTGTGGATGGAAATGCCTTGCTGATGAGAGAGGTCAACAGAGAATGGCCAGACTGGTTCGAACTGAAAGGCTATTGTAACTCAGATAACAGCTCTGTACAATTGTGGTGAGAACAATGCGGGTTGCCACTATTTTGGCGGCACGAGGGGGTGCTACAAAATATTAGGCAGGTGGTTTTAATGTTGTGGCTGATCTGTGTATATTTCAAATAATGTATCATAACTGTATTCACATTTCACACAAATAGGCGTGATTCTAATGTAATTAGTATATTCTTTATGTAAAAAACATATATATATATATTTATTGATACTTTCTTTTGATTTTGGGGTGAAATATGATCTGAACATGTTCATGTGATTTACCCTATTACATAAGAAATATAATGTCTTCTATGGCCTCTTTGTATATGTGGGACAACATGTGGGAGTTAGCTTGCAAGATAAAAATTTTTCCAAAATTGTATATGCCTAAATGATGAAACACCCACCCTATGTTTATATGCAGTGTTAGGAATCTTTGTATGGAAGACAAACAGTAATTTTAGAGACAAGCTAAGCAAGTTCACACACACAATGTATGTCTATAAAATAATAATGGATATATGAGCATGCATGTGTGTGTATAGGACACCTATTCATATAAGTGTTAGGCAACAAGAACAAAAGTCTGCCTTACAACGAGACAACAGTGGGCTGAATATTAACATGTTGGGATGAAAACAGTCACCTTGATTTTAACAAGCCAGCCTTCCAGTTGAATTTATTACAAATGGCAGCTCAGTGAGAATATTGACATCTACTATCTCACATCAGATTCCTACACACTTTTCCAGTCATTCATGAGTTATGATAAGGATTTTAAAAAATCACTTTCATTTTTGTCAGGAACAAAACCTAAAATACTTTATATTACTATATTCAAACAATTATACTTATTATTAGTGTATAAATGTCTCCAATGAGACAAGACACTCTGGGGGAATTCACAATGAATAAATTGTGCTCACGACAAGCTTAGTTTATTTACTGTCTACGTTGTTTCAGTACCCGGTTCACTAATTTGCATAGAAATAATCGCAATGACTTCATTTCTGTGCATTTAGTGCCCGGTAAAAATGGATTGATGGTGGTTACTGCATAACATTACAGCATGCAACAGTAGTGCAACTTTTAATGAATTCACCCCTGAGATTTGGCATGCCAGAGGAAAACATTTTGCTCTAAAAGAAAAGTTATTAGCTAGCCACTGGCGTAGAATACGTGTCCTTATTTATATATTTTTATCAATACTGAAAATTATTTTGTATGAAATACTTTGCAATTGTGTGGCTGTGAGTCTGTCATATTGAGACCCCCTCCGTTGTACGAGTTGGTGTCGCCCAACTAGACGGCAGTGTCACGTGGTACATGTTACTTTTCTCAGCACTGTCCAGGATGCATGAATTCACAGTAGTTTATTACTGGATGAGGATTTTTCAAAAAGCTTTTATAGATAATGCAGATGCTGACATTTATTCGAATGTATGAATCCTTGTAATTATAATTTTTTATTAAAAATAATTATCCAGTGTAAATTGTTTCCAAATGGATATAAAGCATTCTTAGATTTAAATGCAGATGAATGGACAACTCGGTTTTGAAGGGTCAAGCGCCCCTGCAGGAATACATCTCACAAGACAATCAGTGACTGACAACATGCAATTTCAGTCTGTAGGTCTTTTAACTTACGAAACCTTCATATGAATTTAGAAAACATGTAATATATATGTGGAGCCTGTGAAGATGTTAAAGGGTTAGTTCACACAAACATGAAAATTATCCCATAATTTTGGCGTATATAACTTTCTTCTTTCAGGCAAACACAGTCAGAGTTATATGAAAAAAATATCCTGGCTCTTCCAAGCATTATAATGAGAATGAATGGTACCTTAGATTTTGAAGAGCAAAAAAGAACATCCATCCATCAAAAAAGTAATCCATATGGCTCCAGGGGGTTAATAAAGGCCTTCTGAAGGGAAGCGATGCGTTTTTGTAAGAAACTATCCATATTTATAACTTCATAAACTATAATCACTGGCATCCGGGAACAGCCGTCCGCACGTTCACAAGGGAGTCAAGTTCCGGAATATGACACAGATGCGCGCGTTGTTTACAGCAAAGGAAAACGGTGAAAAGAAGTGAGTTGTTTTAGCTATACTATAGATTTGTATTAGTCTTGTTTTGCTCTATCCACTGCGTTTCTGCGTTCGTCACTTCTCACCGGAGCTTATGCTACGCCTAAATCATACCCCGGAACTCAACACTCTTATGAATGCGTGGACGGCCGTAACCGGAAGCCAGTGATTATAGTTTATAAAGTTAGAAATAGGGATATTTTTCTTGCAAAACGCATCGCTTCACTTCAAAAGGCCTTTATTGAGCTGTATGGATTACTTTTTTGATGGATGGATACGCTTTTTTTAGGCTTCAAAATCTAAGGTACTATTCACGCCCATTATAAAGATTGGAAGAGATATTTTTTAATATAACTCCGATTGTGTTTGGCAGAAAGAAGAAAGTCATATACACCTAGGATGGCTTGAGGGTGATTTAGTTTTTGGTTGAACTAACCCTTTAAAGTTTTCCATTGAAATGATCTGTTGCTTTTCATGGTGAGGAAAGCAGACAGGCATTTCAGATAAGCAGGTAAGAATTGTAATTTTCTGAAAGGGTGAATTCGATCTACCAGATTCATATCCATCAAAAATGCGACTTAAATCAGCTGTTGGCCAGCATTTAAATGACTGATTGAAGACGACGGATGTAAAACAAAGTCATAGAAAGAAACACATTCTACAAATGGGACAGGATGCTCCACTAGTTGTCCAACAACAAACTAGTAAGTTTAATATTTTTAGCTGTGGTGATTTTAAAGTGATGAATTAAAGATGCCACATTTTGTAATGTTTAGGTGTACTGACAGCATGAGGTGCACTGCGTGTATTTACTATCAGCGAGTAAACTTGCGGTAAATTTGTACAGAATGCTTTAAATAGGCGCATTCAACAATAAATGTCCATTTTAGTCATGATCAGACTTAAATTGCCAGCTGAAAGCAATGTTTCCGTTATTATGAATAGTCCACAGGTTTACTTATAAGGTGTTGTGGACAGTATTTTTATAGAGCCTGTTGCGAATTCTTTATGTTGTGGTGTCTGACAGAACAACGGATTTCTTTAATAAACTGATGCAGAAGAAAAAAAAACTGTTTAAAACTATGAACTACATGTTGCACACCCACAATAACCTTACATTTACCCACTTTTGAAGCACTCTGTTTACACTTAAGCACATCACTGAGCTCAGGATGCACATAAGCGGTGTTGTGCCCTAGACTGGAACATCTCTTATTACCTTCTTTGTGTGTGTGTGTGTGTATTTGTCAGTTTTCGTATTATAGGGCTTCACTTAGCGTCCACATATCCCCCAGATATATACCACTTAGACGTTTAGACAATAGTTATATGATATGCATTTTTTTGCCTCAGTACTAATAAGAAAATGTGCATATAATTGTAAAAACAATTAACCGCGTTTTTTTCTCAGTCTTCTTTCCGTCAGAAATGTACATTGCGGCATCCCTACATTGAAAATACTTTTTTTTAATCTGTGTATTAATTTGAACTGCATTGTGTAATGTGCTGTAATGAAACATTACGACCCCCCTCCCCAACCCTGCCAGACCCTCTCGATGTTCAAACCAAATCTACGGCATTGTAGCAAGCAACATTTGCTGCCCAAAATCAGAGAAATTTATTTGATTGTGATTAGTGATTTCTATTACTTTTCCAGGGCCATAACATAATATTTCCAGGTTCTCCATGATCATTGAAACCCTGTGTACAGAACACAGTGAATAATAGTTACTGGATATGCCAGAGGTTACAAACTGTGTAACCCCTTGAATGGACAAATACGCAGAGCCATGGTTGAGAAATGAGGGACATAAGACCTTGAATTTACACTAAGTTTTGAGTCTCACCCCAGGCATTCTAGCCCCCAGAAACACTTCTTAGAGTTTAGAAAATTCTATAAGTTTTGAAGACTTTACACTATCGAAAAATAATAAGCAGCAACTGACAAGAGAATTGCAGCCACAAGCTCTTTCAGAGTGTTAGGGACAGGTCCCTGCTTGTAAGTACTGATGAGAGAACTGGAATAGGAAAGTGCTGTCAACAAAACAACAAGAATGGCATTTCAAGTGAAATCTGGTATTGGAGCAGAACCGGACAATTACAGCACCCTATGATTAACCCTTATGTTCTGTTTGGGGTCTATATGATTATTGTTTTAGCCTGATATTTGAACCATTTTTCTAATAACATAAAATCTTCTCAGAAATTTGTTTTTTACTTAATGATAATGTTTCTGATGTCTGCTATGACATGACTACACACATGTGATGTTTAGTGTCATAGTAATAAATGTTATTGAGAGCAAAGGATTTTCACATGCTTTGAATCTGTTACCTAAAGTGCAATTTCGAGGTGAGGTCTCTGTGGTATACACCTGTAAATTCCCAGGAAAACTACTTTATCTCTACTTTGTCTGGCATAGGCCACACTCACTCACTCACTCACTCACTCACTCACTCACTCACACACACATACACACACAATCTATCTCTCTCTCTCTCTCTCTCTCTCTCACACACACATACACACACACACACAAACACACAGTCAGACAAACATAAATGCTCTCACTCTCATATGTGCGCACTTACACACACACACACACACACACACACACACACACACACACACACACACACACACACACAATTACATTTTGCGATCTTTCCACAGAGGGGAGAAGAGTACATCTGCGAGAATCTGTGGCATATACCTGTAAATCCACAGGAAAAATGTATAGTTTCTGTCTTGTCTGGCATAGGGGGTGGAGCAAACATAAAAATGGAAAGTCAGGACAATCTGAATCATTCTAAAACTTCAACACTGCTAGGTTTTTCTTGTGGCTATGTTTTGGTTTTGTAAATGAATAAAAGAGCTAGATTCAGTGCTTTTGAGGCACGGGATATGTGCCTCACTGACAGTGAATTTGAGGACAAGAATCGATGATGTTGTGGAGGATCCAGATTATGCTGGATACTCCTCTATTGAGAGCAATGCTCCAGAGGATAGCCATTCTGAATCCTCACAACCACAAGAGGCCCCTGTTGCTCAGCTACCCAGACAGGGCACATTTGCTTCCAAAAATGGAAAATTGTCATGGTCTCTATCACCACCTGGGCAAAGGGGTAGATTCAGCGATACAAATACAATCAAAATGGTCCCAGGTCCAACCAGGTATGCAGTAAGACAAGTCACAGACATAAAGTCAGCTTTTGGGCTTTATATATCACCTCCAATTGAAAGGATTATTCTTGAGATGACAAATTTAGAGGGGAGGTAGATTTATGGTGACAAGTGGAAAGATCTCTACTTGATTCTTAAATTAAGAAATTATGTGGTTATTTCTGTGGTTAAGTGCTTATTTAGTTACTTTTCTGAAATGCACCTACTTCAGTAAATGTAATAGTTAAAGATACACTTATTTCTATTCTTTTATCAGTTCAACTATCTCAGGATAAATGAAAAAGAACATTTAAGCATGAAAAAAAATTTAGATTTCATAATTATAATTATAATTTTCACACTTTAGTCATTGGGATAACAGTGACCCCAAACAACAAGAAGTTAACAAATCTCAACAGAACAAAAGTTTTAAACAATTTGGACTTTTTTGTGTATGTGTGTATCCCAAGCTTTAAATTTACACCAAAATTGTGTGTCAGCCCTTGAATGTGTTTCTGTGGACCTGGTTCAAAGTATAGTATATGGCAGAGTCTGGTGTCCCATTACATTTTTAAGCTTAAAGCTTAATTCCATTTATTTATTTTTACCTTTTCTAAAAAGATTCTTGTGTTAAATGCATTCCTCAAGCTCAACCATTCAACCATGCTACTAAAGTTATTTTTGGAAATGAAAATATCAAACTAATATTTTATATATATATATATATATATATATATATATATGCCAAATTTTGACAACAGGGATGCAGAAATTACAAACCTTGTATAAAAAGAATCAAAAATATAATGATCAATATTTTCAATATAAGAACATCTTTACACTGACCATTTTTTGAAAAAAGAAAAAGAAAAATTCTATTTACTATTTTAGTTTCCAACCCCCATTAGGCAAAAGTGCCATACTACATTCACATTCTAGAACGAAGCACATAAAAGTTTGCAAAAATTTAGTAGCACAGTAATGTTTTTACTGAGACCAGGTTGAATTTAACTCCCACCTTTTCCTTAAACAAATTGTCAAAAGAGTGAATAATCTAACATGTCATGATCTAATTACATTTATCTTAAAAAAGATGCAGTGTTAAAACTTAATTATCAAATTCTAATATGGATTTATAGTTTCAAATGTGTATTTTATGTAGAAATTGATTAGATACGAGACAGCCATCTGACATTGCCATTTAAAACACATACATTTAATATTTTCTGAATTTCGGCCCTGATTTAAGAAAGGCGTGTCAAACAGTGGAATCCCTTTTTGTCCAGCACTATCAGCAGTATGATTGGATATTTGTTCAGTCCAGTGCAAACACAATTATAATGTATAAACAGACAATAATACTATAAAAAAATATTATTTCATCAGTATGCTCGCCTGCATCTTCATAACTAGTCTGCTTTGACAGTTTAATTTTTTGGTTTTCCTTTCTAGCTGTCTTTTAAACCCGTGGGGCCATGTAGAGATTCTGCAAGCACTGACAATTAGATCAGGAGCTAATTAATTATAATTTATTATCAAACTAATTGAGGGAGTTTTCATCTCAGTCAAACTAATGCAAAAAGAGAAATTTGTATTTACCATGGGGAATAAAACGATAAATTAAAAGATTTATTTTAGCGACTTTGTGAATAGATTTTCTGTCATGATTTTAATTGTAATTTAAAGTCTATATGAACATTAGCATCAGTCAAAGGGAGTAATAGAAATTGCAGCTGCTGGAACCATTGCCTCTGAACTTGTTGGCCTTGGAATTTATTACTTTCTACTTTCTAATATTTAAAAATAAAGACAATATTTTAGTATTTGATATTATAGTACATTAATATTTTAGTATGTTCACTATGCTACTTTCCATAGAATGAAAGAATACCAAGGGTTGTGAGGCTTCAAAAAAAGTTGAAAAAAATGCACCATAAAGGTACCATTGTTACATTGGTGTCTGGAGTGGAAGAAGACGACGCAGGAGTGTAATCTTTAAATCCTTTAATTACACACGCTGGAGTGGAACAAACGCTGGAGTCTTAACATCAAAAACTATGCATTACATAACTCTTCAATAAACTCTACATAACACTTCAAGGACTGACAAATGATGAATGAAACTAGATGATATATATACACAGGTAAACTAATGAGTGAATGGAAGGCAGGTGAGGATGATGATGATGAACAGATGGAAGTGATTAGGGCAGTGAATTCTGGGAAATATAGTGCAGTGGAAAACTTCAATATAAAAGTCCTTGAAGAAAATGGAGACAGACTGTGACAACATCTGTCATCTCTTCTATATGTTTTTGAAGCATAAGACAGCTTTGTTTGAGGAACAGATTGAAATTAAAAGACGTTATCCACTGATAATCTTGCCCTCCATCGAAGCTCTCAAACTGCTTGAGTATATTCAAACTTAGCACATTAAAGGCCCCGATATACTTTATACGAAATAGGGTGTAACATAATTTCGAACAAAATCTGTTTTGTTTCAGTAGTTCTCAACAGCTCGCTTGGGCGAACTTTGAAGAAAATGTCATACCAGCTGCAAAATACGATAGTTGAGTGTGACCGGGGACTCCACCTACTCTGACGCAAAAATATTTTCCAGTTCATGTCATTACTCCAGTCAGTCGATGTCAAACACAGGTAACAGGCAATAGGTAACAACATCAACATCAACACGTTGGAGTGCCGAGTTGCTGAGCTGGTGCAAACATACCCACATCTTTATAATGTTCACATAGAGAAGTGGAACTCCTTGAAGAAAATTGTAGTGAAGCTTGGAGTAGGTGACCCAGAAGTATATAAAGCAACATAGAGAAACGTCTGAGACAAATTTGGAAAAGCAATTAAAAGGATGAAGGGCAAGAGTGGAGATGAGGTGTCGAGCACCTAAGTACCCAGGCTGTTCTGTGTCCTGGCTCAAACCTTTTTTCAGCATAGACAAACTGTGTCTAACAAGCCATTTTTGGAAAAGGTAATCTAATCCAATTTGTGATATAACTTTAGCTAACTGTAGCAAGTCCTCCTATTATATAAATGTACTAACATCTTTTATCCCAGCTATATAAAACTCCAGAATATGATTTTTATTAGCCCTTTAAATAAAATATATGAGGTTTCACCAAAATGTAACCCAGCTGCTCCAGGAAAATCCTCCTTTGACTCAGTTTTCTGCTGTTCCAGTCCTTGTTAATTTAGCTCCATAATAAAAAGGTATTGTAGGTGCTCACATCAATGATGTTGAAGAAAACGACAAGGGGCCAACGTGTCATGTGTCTGCAGCTGTAGGTGGCTGTGACCTTGTCCAGATTATCAACCCCTCCCTTTGTCTCACTGTAGTCCAAGACCATGTGTGGTTTTCTGTCTTCTCTAGTGCTAAGGACAGCATCTTTGTACATGGTAGTCATCAGCAGGAAATGTTTCCCTTTCTTGGAGCAATAGGAGGTGACAGTGGCTCTGCCAGTGAAGGCAAACATTGAAGATGTTACCTTCCTGTTCTTCATTGCAAGAAGCTCAGAGAGGAGCTCCGGCTTGTTTTTCTCACTGTTCCCAACATGGTAACCTTCCTTATCAGCAGTTCCTCACCCAGGGCATACGATGTGAAAACAATTATCACATGTAATGTTATGAACATTCAGTCATTCAGCCATGCTAGTACCACCCTCATGACCTGATTATTTTTCAGGTGCTTTCCCAGGGGATTTACCAGAGTGTACCTGAATATTCCAGGCATAGCTGGACTGTGCATCACATGCTGCCCATATTTTGATACCGTATTTGGCCAGTTTGCTTGGTATGTATTGTCTGAAGGGACAGCGCCCACAAAGTGCAACCAGACATTCATCCACAGTGACGTGGGGGCCTGGATTGTAAAGAAAGAGTAAACAAATTTACCCAGTTGTCCCATACATCCCATATTGCTGCAAGTTTGTCATGCTCTCGTTGGCCCTTCCTTGTTTCTCTGTCATCAAAGTGTATGACACGGGAGAAAACATGGAATGTCTTTAGAGACATGGTGGCTGGAATTATTGCCCTTCCAGTGTCAGCATTCCAAAGGCTTGCTGTTGCTTCTCCTTTTGACTTGTACACTCCTGCCAAAATGAGCAACCCAATGTAGGCTTTCAAGTGGGTCACATCCAAGTCTTTCCAGCCGTCCCATGTCCCTGTCCAGTATGTCCATATACACGCCTCCCCTCTAAAAGTTTGTCATCTCAAGTATATCCTTTTCTATTGATGGTGCTACGAAGAGCTCAAATGCTGATTTTATGTCTTAGACATGACTGACAGCGTATCTGTTGGGGCCTGGAACCATTTTCATGATATTAGAAGCACTAAGTCTACCCTGTCATTCAAGTGGGGAGAGGGACCATAATAACTTTCCATTTCTGAAAGGTAATGTGTCTGCTGGTGGGTCAGAGACAACAGGAAGTTCAACACTAGCAGTCTCCTTCTCATCAGAGGAGGATGCCTCATAATCAGTGGCCTCCTCAACATTACTCTGTCTCAGACACATTCTCCTCTATGTCATTTTCAGTGTCAAAGAACTGTGACAAAACTTAATTGACAGAAAACCTTTGCTTAGAGGTCATTTTCAATTGAGAGAGAGCCCACAGAGCACCAAGAGAAATGGTTTAGAAGGCTGCTGTGCAAGCTTTTATATGTTTGCTCCTCCCCTATGTTGGGTGAACTATCAATGTCCTCACGAGAATTATGTTTTTCCCTCCCCCAAGGTGCGGGAAAAATCAAAGTTCTCGTGGGAATTATTTTCCCCCACCCCGATGTCATGTAAACTATTAGTGGTTCTTGCAATACTACAGGTATGGTTATGTTAGGTTAGGGCCCTAAAGCAGAGGGAACTTTTTTGATGTTTCTAAAAATGTCATGTTATAGTGACCTAAATATCATCCTAAACAACCAAAACAAAGACATTTTGTAATTCTTATAGTGTTTATATAGCTAAAACAGCCTGGGGTCAAATTGAACCCAAAGATCACTGATGCTACAAAATGTGTACAGGCAGGTTTAGGGAGTATCGGAATACATGAAATGGGATTACGTATTTAAAATACAAAATATAAGTAACTGTATTCCACTACAGTTACAATTTAAATAATTGGTAATTAGAATAGTTACATTCAAAAAGTATTTGATTACTGTAGAGATTACTTTGCATTTTATTGTCATTTGTTTCATTTATTATTTATACATGTAAATTATGCAATCCAAAGTGCATTTGAATAGCGGTGAAAAACTTTCTTATGATGTGTTACATTGTTACAATGTTACAGTTTGAAGTAAGTTTGGAGCAGAAGAAATCGAAACAAACCTTGTGTAAATTGTCAGCTTTACGCTATGCTAAAATGCTGTTTCTAGCCATATTAAATGCACATGTTACCAGGCACGATCATATTGTTTATCAAGAAAATGTTATCATAATTATTTTTTCTATTAAGACCTTTGATATTAGGGCAAAAGTTTTATTCTTGATAATAATTTTGTATTGTTTTCCTGTAAAAATATCTAAAAATCCTTAAAACATGATCAATTTGATTGATCTTGTTTTAGAAAAAGCACTGCATAAGATATTTATGTTTTTCAGAGAATGTATTTTTAACATGTGTATTTTGTCTAACTCAGGTTTTTAGTCAAAACAAGTAAAAAAATCTACCAGTGCTGAAGACGTAATCCAAAGTATTTAGAATATGTTACTGACCTTGAGTAATCTAATGGAACATGTTACAAATGACATTTTACAGCATGTATTCTGTAATCTGTAATGGAATACATTTCAAAAGTAACCCTCCCAACCCTGTGTACAGGACATTGAAAACATATCATCATGTTAATTTTATGTTTACCCAGTTGTCCCCATTAAATAGGAAAAGTCATTAAGTAAGAAGCTAAATAAAATTATGTCAATCATGTATTTAGAGACATTAAACATTGAATGGGGTAAAAATGACCCCAAAGATAATAGGATATAATAAGAGCTGGCTTTTTTGTTTTCAACACGTTTTAGTAAACAGAAAGCTATCAGATTGTTTGTAAAGTAGACCTTGGTTATTGTTGTTGATGTCAAGATAGCATGTGTAAAATATTTAAATGTCCCTCCAAAACACAGCCCCCAGGGGTGTGGTCAGTGTCCAAAAGCGTCTGAATGTTCATAAACAGTATGCTGTTTCTTGGCTGTGTTGAACGTCATTTTCCCCCTGAATGAAGAACGAAGAAGAACTTCTCCGGTAGTATATCAGGGCCTTAAGACATATCGTGTCAGGTTTGATGTCAAGGATACCCAATGCCATTGATCTCCAAATGCCACAATGCTCCAAATGACTTAAATGTTGGACTTGGAATATTGAGACATATGGACTACTTTTATGGGGCAAAAGGCCATAAAATAAAATAAAAAAAAACCATGGGAAGAACAACAAGACCAGCATGTGTTTTGCTATACCAAAGCTGTGAACAGAAGATTTGTGTATAGTAAATGCTAGGATATATTGTGGTCCAATAGCCTGACACTATGTTACATAGTAATCTCATTGAGTATGGAGCCAGAAATGCGACAAAACTATTTGAATTTTAATTGTGTAAATTTGAATTATAGACTTTTGAATTTGAATTATTCCGTATTCCAGAGTTCGGTGTGTAAATTTAGCCATTAAATGCCTAACAATAAGCCTACAATTTGCATGAAATGAATCGTATAATGTAATCACGCCTGCTAAATCACACACATCTGAATGATCATTTGTGATGTTCATGTCTTGAGCTCAAAATGCACTTACAAACACCAACAAGTGTTTGAAATAACATCCGACTTGGATCTGATGTGGATTCCGATCACAGAATGAAGCAGAATTACATTCATTATTGAGTTATATGTGATGCTTTCTCTTACGCATACTAATCACTTTCATATTAATATACTTTATACTAAAACAAATACCAGAGACCGCTTAGACAAATGTCTCATGTGCCGAGAATGTGCTAACGTGCTAACCATAAAAATCTAAATCCTAAAAGTTTAAGAACCACTTCATGGTCAGAATGGCAAACTTTTGAATCACGCTCGCGCCAGAGAATTATTGCACCTCGACCTTCAATTGGCCAAAATGTCCGTTCGACTTTTCCGAGACCCTCTACTCTTCCCTGTGGAACACGGAAGCTTGATCTCTGACCCACTTTCTGTAGATCTGAATTTCTGTGGTTTGAATTTTAGAATATTGAATTTGGTGTTCTGAATTTCTTCTTCATCTTGAAAACTTGAAGCTGTATTTTTTAAAACGGAATAATTACGGTGTAAAAATCCAGAACCCAAAATTTGCTGTTTGAAAATAGATATTTATAAAATTGTGCCATAAAAAAAAAATTCAATTTGGTTAAATATGAAATGTCCAAGATTGGAGTTTAAAAAATTCAAATTCAAACCTATTTAAAATACAACGTAATATTTAATTTGGCAAAATCACACTTATAATTCAAATTCAAAAGTCTATAATTCAAATTCAAATTGTTTTGTCGCATTTCTGGCTCCAAAATTGCAGCACATAATAAGCTCAGAGGAGAACAGGCTTAACTAATGACTCATTCATTCTAAATGACCTTGAATACTGCAGGTAATTAGATCTGAGGTGTTGTTTTCTAGTGAAGGTTAGAGCCAGAAAAGTTAATATAATCCTTATCCTTCCCTGGGAAATATCAATCAAAAGTTACAGTAGGTGCCTTTACAACAGACGAATAACCATATCAGATGAGTTTTGCCTTTGTAAAGTCCCTGTCTGTCCTGTAGTGTGGGGTTTTATTTCTGAATTCAGTTCTTTGCTTTCACAGATCTGTCTGCAAAGGACTGATGCTATGTCATTGTCAACATAACTCTGACTGAGCATTATCCTCTATAAGCGCCAGATAAAACACATAAATTAGTCTGTGGACTTGCCACCACTCAGTCCTGACTTCAGCGACTCTTTATTTGATCTGCATATATTCAATGATGTGTGGAGCTTGAAATAACAGTAAATAAAAAGCACTTGGCTTGATTTGGTTGTCAAATTATGGAGCTGACATCAAAGAATGGTTGGGCTGATGTTCATATGTGAAGAATAAATACTATAGTATCCTGTGTTCTAGAAAACCTACAATGCAGCAGTAGCTGTTCTTGTTGATGAGATGGTTTAGATGTATACAGGGATCCATTAATACATTTCATTTTGAGTTAAAATTGACATAAATATTTAATATATATAACAATTTAAGAAATTGTTGACACTAGTAGCAATCTATATTATTGCACACCCTTGAGTATTTGGTCTAAATTAACACTCTCATTAATGTTATCTATTTGTGCCACTGCTGAACGTTCAGTAGTAATATGTTTAAGTTTTCCAATGCCAAGATAACGGCTGTACCAATAGTGCTAAAGTCCATTACTGACTATGAGATCTAATCAATGCAGGCATGAATGGTGTATAATGCCCTCAAAATGGAACGAGTGGCGATTTGCTGACAATTACACATTGAAAGACAAGTCTAAGGACATTTCTACAACCTTCTATCAACAGTTTCCACATACTAAATAAAACCTTTTATTGGCCAGTTGTCAGGCTGATATATTCCTTGCACTGACCAGCTGTTTGAACAGATGCTTGTGCCAGAATTCTCCATCAGGGAGATCATTATTGCCGCTCATGAATCACACTTGATGAACACATTCTGATCATCATAAATAACAATGAGAACAAACAATTAACCATGTGGTTCTCAATCTGCTCAGGCATAGTGGCACCGTTGATCGAATCAAAACATCCACCTAGTACCACCTATAGTCACAACAACGCACCCCTCTGATATATAATTTGCATTGATTGCAAGCTGAAAGGTATAGTTCACCCATCATGTACAGTGCATGCCCTCATGTCCTCATGCAATCCCAGATGTGTATGACTTTCTTTCTTCTCAGAACACAAACAAAGATTTTTAGAAGAATATCTCAGATCTGTATGTCAATTCAATGCAAACTGATGGTGGCTAGACCTTTGAAGATGGTGTAAAAAAAGCATATAAAGGCAACATAACTCCAGGGGTTAAATCCATATCTTCAGAAGTTATATAATAGGAATGGGTGAGATACAGATCGATATTTAAGTCCTTTTTTTTTTACTATAAATCCCCAATTTCACATTCTTCTCCTTTTTTTGTCTTTTTTTTTTTTTTTTTTTTCTTTGTGCATATTGCCACCTACTGGTCAGGGAGGAGAATATTAAAAAAGGAATTCAATATTGATCTGTTTCTCACCCAAACCAATTATATCACTCCTGAAGATATGGATTTAACCACTGGAGTCGTATGGATTGCATTTATGTGGTTTTTCGGAGCTTCAACGCTCTGGCCTCCATTCAATTCCATTGAATGGACATATCTTTGTTTGTGCTCAGCAGAAGAAAGCAAGTCGTACATATATGGGATGGCATTAGGGTGAGTAAATGATAAGAGAATTTTCATTTTTAGGTGAACTATCCCTTTAAATAATGAGATACATACATTGAATGACATATTTTGATTAATATCAATAACCTGTAGTTAAGATAAATATTGGGCATGCAAGCCCTCATCAGTCCATTGACTGGAGTTTTTGAAGATCAATGGAAGGACCCTATAAGAGCAGCATCTAAAAAAAAACTCATACTAAAGGATTACTATGTAATTACACAAGTTAATATGCATATTTTACAATTCAACCCAAATACACAAATAATAATGCCTACTTTGGAATATGAGGTAATGTTGCCAATCTAAACAATTTCTCCCATTTAGATGCGTTTGAAACATTTGGCTTTTTGACTGGTAGTATTTATGTTCAAAATTGAGTGCTGACTCCAGTCTCTCTGAGTCAAAAGCAAGACACTCTGAAAGCCTGCCATCAAGAAATCGACTTTAAGGTCAAATAGAATAATATCTTGCCTTTTACATTGATCAGCTCAGTGTTTTTGCAGCACCAACTACAATCTTTGATCAGCTCAGAGTTGTGTGGTTCACATCAGCATGGTCGCTCCAACAAGATGCTTAAAATTCATATCCCGCAGTACCAAAGTAATACAAGAAAAACTATAAATAAATTATATATATATATATATATTTTTTTTTCAGCCATAGTGCCTAATAACACTTCGGGACAGTTTTATGTACCGCAGTTAGAACCACTGAACCACTCATCACTCAACCAATTCAACAATTTTTCTGGAATCTTCTAAATGCACCCTAGAATGGTGTATATGAAAGATCACATTTTACTTTGTATATCCAATGGAACTTTATTAAACAACCTTAAGCTTTGCAATAAAGTACAAAACAGCACAAACCAGAAGCGTAGAGTACTTAGCTACAGACACTTAGATGCCAGAAAATTCCATCCATGTTTACATGTTGATGGGCCATGTTCACTTACCTAAAAAAAGGAGAGAGAGAGAGAGAGAGAGAGAGAGAGAGAGAGAGAGAAAGCATTGAGTCAGCAACAATCCTTGCATGTCAGTGAAAATATACTGAATGCCTGAAGCAGAGAGCAGACCATAAATACTAACACAAGTGGCTTTCACAAATATTATGATTTGGTTCATGGTCATAACAATAATTTTAACAATTTCAGCAAGAGTGCAATACAGACAGGGAAGTGGGTCCAAAAATTGCCCTTAAAGAGCACAATGTCTGGCTCAGGTAAGGTACTTAACTCCAGGTTACTCTGGGGGGATTGTCCCTCTAATAAGGGCTCTGTAAGTCACTTTGTATAAAAGCGTCTGCTAAATGTAAAAAATATTGTCATACTTGTTACTTTTTTCAGCACTGTTCAGGATGAACCAATCACACTATCTATCCATCCATCCATCCATCGTCAACCGCTTATCCTGTGTACAGGGTCACGGGGGGCTGGAGTCTATCCCAGCTAACATTGGGCGAAAGGCGGGGTACACCCTGGACAGGTCGCCAGTTCATCGCAGGGCCACACATAGACAGACACACACTCACATCCACACCTAGGGCAATTTTTGGAGACACCAATTAACCTAGCCTGCATGTCTTTGGATGGTGGGAGGAAGCCCGAGTACCCGGAGAGAACCCACACAGACACGGGGAGAACATGCAAACTCCACACAGAAAGGCCGGGGGCAACCAGGGTTTGAACCCACAACCTTCTTGCTGTGAGGCGACAGTGCTAACCGCTGCACCACCGTGCCGCCCCAATCACACTAGTTTTTGATTAAAAGATAAGCCTTTTAATTTCTTTACTTCTGTTTAATAACATTAAAATATTATTGGCAATGTGGAGGGGGATGACACTTATAAATGTCAAAAATAGAATATAGAAACAGAAATAACCATACAAAAAAAACATTAAGCAGCTTTAAAATTATAGATAGTCATGACCAAAACAGACACAGTCTGAAATGTGTCCTAGATATTATATATTTCCCTCTTCATCTCTCTGCAGGTATATTTGGTTTCTCTCTATCTTTTTTCCTACTTCTCTCTCAGTCAAGGGACTAATTACATGTGCAAAACAGGAATACTTTCTGCTAATAATGCCCATAGTGATTTGACATGCCAAAAGAATGTGCTAGGAGGCAACATGGTTTCATACAACTATTGTAATTTGATTCATGCTGAAAATCTCCCTGCTATCTAAATTTGAGCAGTTGAGACTATTAATGATTTTGGCTGGTGCTCGCGGTACTGTATTTAGTCAAAATCCGAGTTAAACCAAGGCCTTCAACCTGCTGTGTAATTTCACAACATGGATTCCATTAAAGATTTTAAACCTCTCACCATCTGGTGGTGGCAAGGGTAAATTGATTTGAATAGTCAGAAGAAGTAATGTTTACCATTTTTGTGAGAGCATACACTGTGTTCTTGAGAAATCATTTCCTGAATCCATATATAATTGGACCAGTTATTTACACACTGTACTGTGTAGAATTTGATTCTTTAGAATAAAACATTCCCAGGAAATCACATAAAGAAAATTCTCTTCAAAGAACATGTTCAGAGAAAAATAAATGTTTGGTGAGGTGCTAAAGGAGTTTCAAAGGAAGCAGGTGGCTACAGAGTGACCAAGCACATCTTTCTCCATACAGCAGAAAATACATGGCTGTAGAGACCAACAAGTCAACCATAAAAGCAAATCACTGGTAATTATATAAGTACTCAAGGTACTAGGTTTATCATTGGGGTTTGATTTAGCATTGTGCTTATAGTTAAAAAAGTTCCAGTCCAGCCTACATTATGTCCTGACTCCATTCCCCATGTCTCTCTCTTTTCATTAAACTTTCCTATAAAGGCATGTGGCTGAGCGATGAGGGACAGCAGGGGGAGAGTGTTTGCAATCAGCCGGGACAGGGATAAGGTGGAGCCGGAGCCGCAGTTTGAGAGAGAGAGAGAGATGCACTCTGTTTTGTTATACACTGAAAAATTGTTAATTAAATATCTTACGTGGATTGTTCACCCAGCTCCCGCTTCGTCCTTTCCCCATTAAGAACCTGATTTGTTACAAGGCAAAAGACACACACAAATAAATAAATAATAAAGCAGACACAATAAAGCAAAGATTTGTTGCCACATCTCTTTTTGGATGACCAGTGGTGGTCTATACCTCCACCAAAAAGGAGACAGTGATGAACCAAAGAACGTCAACAAAGTCTGGAATGGAGTGGTGGTGGCATAGTGGGCTAAAGCACTAAACTGTTAATTAGAAGGTCGCTGGTTCGATCCCCACAGCCACCACCATTGTGTCATTGAGCAAGGCACTTAACTCCAGGTTGCTCCGGGGGGATTGTCCCTGTAATAAGTGCACTGTAAGTCGCTTTGGATAAAAGTGTCTGCCAAATGCATAAATGTAAAATGTAAAGTCTTTCTCACAATGCCACAGCATCCAAGAAAAGACACATCATGATTTTAAATATTTGTAACATTTTCCGTGAACAGAACATGTGTGTGTGTATATATATATATATATATATATATATATATATATATATATATATATATATACATACATACATACATACATTCAAAAGTTTGGGGAATATATAAATTAGACAATAAATAAATAAATAAATATATAATAAATATAATAATACATAAAATAAATCATATACACATACACACATATACTGTATACTGACTTGTGAGATTTTTGGAGCCTAAAAATGTTGCCACCCATACACATGCATTGTATGGAACAAAAGAGCTGAGATATTCTTCTAAAAATCTTTGAGTTCAGCAGATGAAAGAAAGTCATACACACCTTGGATGACATACGGGTGAGTAACTGATGAGAAAAAAATGTTTTGAACATTTTTGGGTGAACTATCCCTTAAGTGTGTATATATATTTATTAGGGCTGTCAATCGCTAAAAATTTTCAATTAAATTATTGACATGATGTCCCGATTAATTAATCGTGATAAATTGCATTTAATCCCATATACAAAAATTTGCTGAGAAAGCCCCTCATATAACCATAATTCAATATATAATGATGAAATAATTATACATAGTTATCTTTAATATTAAAAAATTATATATATATATATATATATATATATATATATATATATATATATATATATATATATATATATATAATTAAAATGCATTACATACTTGTGGCAGAAGAGTTAATCATTGATAAGACAAAAAGCGGTTTTATAATACAATGTAATATTTTTAACGGGAGTCTGCCGAGATAGGCCATGGTAGTGAGGCCATTTATTTTCAGCTCTGCAGCAAAGTGAGCAGTGAATATCTGTGTAGGCAGATACAGAGAGAGAGGGCATGCTCGGCAATGTCTATATTTTCATGGTATTGAACGTTTAATGTTAAACTGAGAAAAGGTGTCACACTCTGTGAATTTCCTTTGCTTATTCCTCACCTTTTCTTAAAGAAACACCTGAGGCCACAGGGGATTCTGCTTAAAACATTGATTTGCTCCAGAAAATATTTCTGTATGCAGAATTTATTTAAGTATGTTTTATTCATAATGTTACAGATTAATCCTATGACTGGAGGGGGAGACAGTGAAAACATCCTGGTCTAGAATTAAGTTCTTTAAATTCATGTTGTGTATACTTATAGAGTACACATATAATGTAGCTCTGTACAGTATATGGTGCATGCAAAGCTGCCTGTGGCAGCGGGGGCGTGGTCAAGCGCCCGTCCGGAGAGGGGGAGCGGTAAGGGCGCGTGCACCTGAGCGTAAATATGTCTAACACCTGTCTCTGATTTCAGTGAGCATGGGGAGAGCGGCATATAAGAGCCACAACAACGCCAGTGAGGGGCCAGCCTAGTGTTGGAGCTGAAGTTTACCAGTCTGCATTTATGTTTATGAGAAACCCTAAGTTTGTTACAAATAGTTTATGTTCATTTCTGTACCTTTATGTTGAAGAAATTAAAACCCCTTACCTTTGAGTTCTACCTCCTGTCATCGTGCCCTTCTTCCCCTGTCAAGTCCGTTTCACACTGGTGCCGAAACCCGGGAAGAAAAAAATCGTCATGGAAGGTCGCCCCGTAGAGTCCTCCCAGCTGACCGAAGTCCTCCAGTCCCTCGCTGTTTTACATCAGAGCCACCATCAGTCCCTGCTTGAGCTCCGAGAGGACCAAGATCGACGGTTTTTTGAGATCATGCGGGCTCAAGCAGAGGACCGGCATGCCATCCGGAGCCTGCTCAGCCAGGAGGTCGCCACCACCTCAGCCGCGACCCCGGACCATCGCTTCCCGTTGCCCCCGCCCACGTTACAGAAGATGGGGGCAACGGACGACCCCGAAGCGTTCCTAGATCTATTTGAGCGGACCGCGGAGATCTGGGGCTGGCCGCGCGACCAGTGGGCAGCCCGCCTTGTCCCTCTTTTGTCCGGGGAAGCCCAACTCGCGGCTCAGCAACTGCCTGCAACGAACCTCCTGGCTTATACGGATCTGAGAAGAGCGATCATGCAACGGGTAGGTCGGAGTCCCGAAGAGAACCGCCAGCTGTTCCGGGCTATGAAGTTGGAGAAAACCGACCGCCCGTTCGCGTTTGCCCAGCGGCTCCGTGATGCCTGCCGGAAATGGCTGCTAGTGGGGGACCGCGACGTCGAGGGACTAATCGATCAGGTGGTGCTGGAGCAGTTCACTCAGCGATTGCCCAAAAGAACGGCGGAGTGGGTCCAGTGCCACCGCCCGGCGTCGCTGGAGGCGGCCGTTCAGCTCGCGGAGGACCACATGGCGGCGATCCCAAGGGCGGACGAGCCCTCTCACTCTCTCTCCCCTTCCCCTGTGTTTTTCTCCGCTCTTCCCCATCCCCCTCCCCCCTCTCGCTCTGTCTACCCTCCAGGGTCCGTTCCTGCCCCCCGCAGGCGAGGAGCCTGGCAGAGACCCACGGTGGCAACGCACACCCCCCCCCGCCACATTCAGCCGCTCTCCCCCTCAGGTGGGGGCGTCCGCCGACGCAGGTACGGGTGTGGCGCCTGGGCCAGCCTGTTGGAGGTGCGGGGACCCGGGCCAGTGATCAGTGTCCGATGATGAAAGTGGGGACGGTGGTTCGGGTCTCCGATTCCCCGCAGGCTGCCCCCGATCGGGCTGGAGCGTACCGGATTCCGGTAAGAATCCAGGGGGGTACACACCAAGCATTGCTGGATACCGGTTGCAATCAGACCACCATCCATCAACGCTTGGTTCAACCCGGGGCTTTGGGCACAACTAGACGGGTGAGGGTGAGGTGTGTGCATGGGGATATTCACAAGTACCCGATGATGACCTTGTTAGTGAAATTCCGGGGAAAAAAGCATAGAGTGGAGGCAGCGGTTAGTCCCCGCCTCACCCATCCTTTGATTTTGGGGACCGATTGGCCAGCATTTAAAGATGTGTTGGGGGGAGTTTATACGGATGGGTCCTGCACTAAAGTGGGGAGATGTGCGATGTGCGATGCTTTGACAGGGGAGGCGGAGCCGGGGCCGTCCTCGGCTGCTCCAAATGGGAATGACGAGGAGGGGGGCGAGGCTTTCGCCCCTCCTCTTCGCAGGGAATTCCCTGACGAGGATTTCCCTTTGGAGCAGTCACGGGACGAAACCCTCAAGCATGCCTTTGACCAGGTGAAAATGATCGATGGACAGCGTCTCCAGCCAGACATCGCTCTCGCACACCCCTATTTTACAATTATAAACGACCGACTATATAGAGTGACGCAGGACACTCAAACGAAAGAAAATATGACACAGCTTTTGATTCCACGGAGCCGCCGGGAAATGCTATTCCAGGCGGCTCATTACAATCCCATGGCGGGTCATCTGGGGGAAAGAAAAACACTGCTCCGACTAATAGCCCGTTTTTATTGGCCGGGCATTAGCGGTGACGTCCGCAGGTAGTGTGCGGCGTGCCGCGAATGCCAGCTGGTAAACCCACCGGCCACCCCAAAAGCGCCATTGCGCCCTCTTCCGTTGATCGAGGTCCCCTTCGAGAGAATTGGAATGGACCTCGTCGGGCCATTAGAGCGGACAGCACGGGGACATCGCTTTGTGTTAGTCCTAGTGGATTACGCAACACGATATCCGGAAGCAGTGCCTCTAAGCAACATTTCAGCACGTAGTGTTGCTGGGGCGCTCTTCAAAATAATCTCCCGGGTGGGGATTCCGAAAGAAATCCTCACCGATCAAGGCACAACTTTTATGTCACGCACACTTCGCGAACTTTACGATCTGTTGGGCATTAAATCGATTCGCACTAGCGTGTATCATCCGCAGACAGATGGCCTAGTGGAACGTTTTAACAAAACCCTCAAAAACATGATTCGTAAGTTCGTGCACGAGGATGCTAAGAACTGGGACAGGTGGCTCGATCCCCTGTTGTTTGCAGTGCGAGAGGTCCCGCAAGCCTCAACCGGCTTCTCCCCATTTGAGCTGTTGTATGGGCGACGCCCGCGCAGCATCTTAGATGTCTTACGAGAAGGCTGGGAGGAAGGACCTACAAACAGCAAAAATGAAATTCAATACGTTCTTGACCTCAGAGCAAAGCTCCACACTTTGGGGAAACTAACACAGGAGAATTTGCTCCGGGCTCAAGAACGTCAGTGCCGGCTGTATGACAGGGGAACGCGGCTGAGGGAATTTGCACCGGGAGATAAAGTTCTTGTATTGCTTCCCACATCGAGCTCCAAATTACTCGCCAAGTGGCAAGGGCCCTTTGAGGTCACACGACGAGTGGGGGATCTCGATTATGAAGTTAAGCGAACCGACAGAGGAAATGCGCATCAAATCTACCACCTCAACCTCCTTAAATTGTGGAGGGAGGCGGTCCCTGTATCGTTGGCGACGGTGGTCCCGGAGAGGGCGGAACTCGGACCGGAGGTAGATCCGAACCCAGATCCCAATACCCCGGTCATTTGTGGAGACCACCTCTCCCCGTGCCAACGAGCAGAGGTTGCCAGGTTGCAGAAGGAGTTTGCGGACGTGTTTTCTCCCCTGCCGGGTCGCACGAACCTCATCCAACACCATATCGAGACCGAGCCAGGGGCGGTCGTTCGTTGCCGCCCTTACCGCTTCCCCGAGCATAAAAAGAAAATTGTCCGGGACGAATTAGATGCCATGCTTGATCTGGGAGTAATAGAAGAATCCCACAGCGACTGGTCCAGCCCAGTCGTTCTTGTTCCCAAGAGTGACGGGTCGGTGCGGTTCTGTGTGGATTATAGAAAAGTCAACGCGGTGTCTAAATTTGACACGTACCCAATGCCCCGCGTTGATGAACTGCTCGATCGGTTAGGTACTGCTCGCTTTTATTCGACATTGGATTTAACAAAGGGTTATTGGCAGATCCCCTTGACACCAATATCCCGCGAAAAAACAGCCTTCACCACGCCGTTTGGATTACACCAATTCGTGACACTTCCGTTCGGCTTGTTCGGGGCCCCAGCCACGTTCCGGCGTTTAATGGACCGTGTCCTCCGGCCGCACTCTGCTTACGCCGCTGCCTACATAGACGATATTATTATTTATAGTAATGACTGGCAGCGGCATATACACCATCTGAGGGCGGTCCTGAGGTCGCTGCGGCGGGCGGGGCTCACTGCAAACCCTAAGAAGTGCGCGGTTGGGCGTGTGGAGGTACGGTATCTGGGGTTCCACTTGGGCCATGGCCAGGTGCGTCCCCAAATTGATAAAACCGCGGCGATTGCGACTTGCCCTAGGCCCAAGACCAAAAAGGGGGTGAGGCAGTTCCTGGGGCTGGCTGGCTACTACAGAAGGTTCGTACCTAATTATTCGGACGTCACCAGCCCGCTGACTGACCTTACTAAAAAGGGGGCTCCAGATCCGGTCCAATGGTCGGAACAGTGCCAGCAGGCGTTCACACAAATTAAAGCCGCACTCTGTGGGGGGCCGCTCTTGTATTCCCCTAACTTGTCTCTCCCTTTCTTATTACAGACGGACGCTTCAGACAGAGGGCTGGGGGCCGTACTCTCGCAGGTGGTGGAGGGGGAGGAGCGCCCGGTGCTATACATCAGCAGGAAGCTCTCATTGAGGGAGACGAAGTATAGCACTGTGGAGAAGGAGTGTCTAGCTATCAAGTGGGCGGTCCTCACACTCCGCTACTACCTGCTGGGGCGGGCCTTCACCCTCTGCTCGGATCATGCCCCACTGCAGTGGCTCCACCGCATGAAAGATACTAACGCCCGGATCACCCGTTGGTATCTGGCTCTCCAGCCTTTTAAGTTCAAGGTGGTCCACAGACCGGGGGTGCAGATGGCTGTCGCCGACTTCCTTTCCAGAAATGGAGGGGGGAGTGGTAGGCAGGCCGGATGACGCCCCGGCCTGAGTCGGGCGGTGGGGGTATGTGGCAGCGGGGGCGTGGTCAAGCGCCCGTCCGGAGAGGGGGAGCGGTAAGGGCGCGTGCACCTGAGCGTAAATATGTCTAACACCTGTCTCTGATTTCAGTGAGCATGGGGAGAGCGGCATATAAGAGCCACAACAACGCCAGTGAGGGGCCAGCCTAGTGTTGGAGCTGAAGTTTACCAGTCTGCATTTATGTTTATGAGAAACCCTAAGTTTGTTACAAATAGTTTATGTTCATTTCTGTACCTTTATGTTGAAGAAATTAAAACCCCTTACCTTTGAGTTCTACCTCCTGTCATCGTGCCCTTCTTCCCCTGTCAAGTCCGTTTCACACTGCCTTTGGCCAAAAGAAGGCATCTTAGCATTATATCGCTGCATACCTTTTGGAACTGCCTTTGCATTGCTATTGCACCTGTGGTGCCTTTATGCTGTCTAGGTAGGCTGCTTGCTAAGTTTTGGAACACAGCTTATATAAACACATTGTCTTTTTCATATTTATTTTGAAATGAATATTTGCCAAGGCCTGACATCCACACCCGCTGTGTCTGTCTTTGCTCATCCCAGTGACAAGGTGACAAGGTATTTTCTTCTGCAAGGAGCAATATCAGTCAAGAGCGAGCTGATAGCGGTCATCTCACACATGCTGCGCATCTCTTTTTTATATACGGTTTACGCTATATCCTAAAGGTATTTGTGTAACCTGTCTGACCCTAAAGGGGGGCTTGAACCAACAACAAGTGTGCCACCTATATTTGCAGAGGGCGATAACAAGCTGTAAGATCACAGCATGAAAGCAACACAGAAAGAGCCATCAGAACTGCAGTAATGGTCTCAAAAAACAGTTTCCATTCATCCCTCAAAAAACTGTTTAAGAGCTGACCTTCACCAGACAGCTGAAGAGCTTTAATGCTGCTATCAGCCTCCGAACAAGAACAGGGGCAGACATAATCAGACACTTCGACACACCTCTCTATCATTAATATGACAATTCAATGACAGCATTATGTTAGTCTTTAGATTAAGTACTGACACATTACACTGTATGTGGATGAAATGGATAAAAGGATGAAAAAAAAAATTTAAATTTAGTTGCACTGAACTGCGTCAAAAAAGAAAAGATCTGACTCGTGCTCTTTCACAGAGGACATTATAACACTTACTGTCATGGATTTGTAAGTATGAGCCTAAAGTTTAAAGATTAATTTGATCAAAACCAGCACCGTCAGGTTGTTAGTTCTGTATTCGGAGACAACTGAAAGGAAATATTAGCCAGATCATTTGAAAATATAAAAATTACAGCAGCACAGACTTTTAAACATTTGCTCATATTATGTTGACAGTACAGTATGTAATAAAACATTCCTAATTAAAAGAGCTCATATATGTATGTCATATATGTCACACAAAAATGTAAATTCGCTCATAATTTAATTTACATAATAACCCTCATGCCATCCCACATCTATGACTTTTTTCTGCTGAATATATATGAAGATTTTTAGAAGAATATATTGGCTCAGTAGGTGCACTCAATGCAAATAAATTGTGAATAGAACTTTGTACTGTAAATCTCCATTTTCACTTTCACCTCCACATTCTTCTTCTTTTGCTTTTGCATGATTCACATTATTTGTGCATATTGCACAAGAGTCATATGGATTACTTTCAAGCCGTCTTTATGTGCTATTTGGAGCTTTAAAGTTCTAGCCACCATTCACTTGCATTGTATATACCTACACAGCTGAGATATACAGTATTTAGTTTTAAATGTATTTATTGCTTTTTGTAAATCTCCTTTTCACTTTCACTTCCACATTATTTGTGTATATTGCCATGTACTTGGCAGGGAGGTTTTTTTATAGAAAAAAAATTAAAAAGGACTTAAATATTGATCTGTTTCTCACCCACACAGTATGTCACTTCAGAAGACATGGATTTAACCACAGGAGTCGTATGGACTAATTTTTTGCTGCCTTTAAGTGCTTTTTGGAGTTTTAATGTTCTAGCCACCGTTCACTTGCATTGTATAGACCTACAAAGCTGAGATATTCTTAGAAAAATCTTCATTTGGAACTAGTGAACCAGTAAATGGTTCTAAAAAGTACCATAATAACATGGTAATACATGTACCTTGTTTTTGGACAACATGGAAGTTTTTTTTAAATATATTAAGTATCAAAAAAATATCATGTTATATGAATATAAAAATAATTAATAACCATGTCATAAATATCATGGTATTATCAGCTGATACCATCAATGTACCATGGTATTGCCAATGTATTTTTGTAAGGGTTGATTACTCTTAAAATAATTCCAAATCCACAGTGAGTCATTTTGCCTTGAAATGCAGTAAACATCCTAATATTTTACTTCAATTTCAAAATCATATCAAATCACATACTACAATAATTGGAGTAGGGAATTGCATCAGTTAAATCCAACAGCACTGCTTGATGTTTGAGTCTTTCAAAGCTGCCTACTTAAAATAAACAGACCTGGATCGCTTGTTTACATAATTTTACATACATTTACATGTCATATTTTGGTCCAGTGGCTCTTAAAAGAACTCTTATCATTTGTGTTCTCAAAATAACACCAACCAAAAATAAATAAATAACTATAAAATGGTTTAAACCTAATGGCTTATATACTGTATAGAAAGGCTTTGAAAGATAGAAAATAAGAAACCGGGGGCAGAATTGGTGCTATCATCATCCACATGACAAAGATGACAGTGGCTCCCATCAGCTAAATGTGTGACATCGAATTTGGCCATTTAAGATTTTTCCAAGGGGGGGGTGTACTGTCTATCATAGGATGATATGATTTACAGTGTAAAGGATCCTTCATTTGGATGTACAATCAAGCACCATACCTGATTACAGCCCGAAAGAGCCGGAATTTGAGGCTTATTGGGAATAAGAGTGAAAGTACCTACAGACCTCACACAAACTGGCACAAATGAGCTGCAGTGCATTACGGAGCAACAAACTCCATTGGCAAGAGTTGATTTTTGCCCTGAGGGGAGTCTAACCTTCCACTGTGGAGCTAAATGTGAAATGTGAAACATTTCCACCTCCCCATTCAACCACTGCAAGCTGATGAGTGAAAAAACACCTCATCAAAGCCTCCGGCAGAATCCATTCCCCCTTCCTTCCAATATCCTTTGTAATCTCTGTAGCCGTAATGTGCAGCAGGGAAGCTATGGAGGGGAAGGGTGCAGGTACTAAGCGACAGTGCTAGCCAGATTACAAGAAACGCTGTAGTCCTGTGGAACTGACCATAGTTTGCGCATTTTTATCTTAAATTCACTAATGCTGCACAAATTTGGAAATTTAAATATGATAAATTCCATATAATGAATTTTTTTGCAACTCATTATTTTGTTACTTAAAATACATATAGGCATACATTTATAAACAGCATACAAAAATACAAATAAGTACTATTTAAAGGAATAGTTAATGCAAAAAAATAAGAATTCTGTCATAATTTACTGTATGAATTTCTTTATTATATGAAACACAATCATTTTTATAATTTTTTTATTATAATCCTGGTCTGTCTTTACAATTTTGCAATTAATAGAGACTCACATTTAAGCTTAAAAAAGGTCAGAAAGTATCATTATGACAGAATTTAAATTTTAATGGTGTACTGTTAGTCCACTTGAATATATTATTACTATTATTCTTATTCTTATTCTTATTATTATATACTGAAATGCTATTTAACAAAATAAATATACAGTTTTTTGGTTGTAATTTATTCACAACATATGGCATTGCAAGGCAGTGTCGAAAGAGGGTGTCGACAAACTTTCATTAAGTCTAAAAATTAAAATGATGCATTGGAGCTAGTGTATGAGAGAAGAGAAAATATTAAAGGTGAATGGTTTAGACACCGACTAGCGCTTGTCGTAACAACATGTAATTGATACAAATGTCATGTTAAGCCAACAGGGAAATTTGAATATTCTGGAAATTAGTTAATAGGCATGAAAGCAGTATTACTAAGCAACAGTAATGGAAAATGAATTAAACTCACCGGAAACTGACCGGAACAAAAGAAATATATTTCAATAAATCTTGACGATAAGACTCTCATACAAGCGAACAAAACCTAGACACCATGCATATATACTAATCTAAATACAGAATATAATTCCTTATTCAAGGCCTGATATTTACAAATTAATAGTCAACATTGGTTGCAGATGTCAACTATTATTAGCATGGCATACCCAAAACAACAACTTGACATTTATGCATGTGAATTAGCTGAACTGCCATGATAGTCTGTTTGTGAGCCTAACTTACAGCATTAGTATTCTGCTGTATACTTACATGAGTATCCTTGTCTTGCCCTTGGCTCATACATGAGCTAGTGTCTCCACTTTTCAACACAAGGACCAAATTTGTGGCAGAAAAGTGGCATTATCTGTACCTTTTACTTAACATTCCCCTAAAGATTGTCTTTTGGGTTCACCCTTCATCCAAAGTTATTGTATAAATTGTGTACCTGTTTATAGTTTCACCTTGTATTTGCAAAGACCTTATTATAAATTATACAGTATGCTATATAAATTTAGGTATCTAAAGATCTACATGCAAAGTATAAACTGTGTTGAACTCATTAGACTATACAGTAATTACCAGTTCTAATTACAGCAACAGTTGTGAGAAGTCGCACACAGTTAACACATTTTACAGAGAACACAAGACAAGAAAACCTTCCAAAATGAAGGTTTAAAAACCAAACTAAACCAAAAATGAAAGTTCTGTCTGGCTCTGTTTGCCCTTGAATGTATAATGTGTGATGTGAAAGCTTTAAATGTGCACAAGCGCAAATGAGATTTGAGAGCTAAGGCAGAGGAAATGATTTTCAGTGAATAACAACTTAAACTTTAGTCTATTCTAGTGGTCGATACATTACAAATTGTGTGTATACATATTATATATTCATATGTGCGTATAAAATACATTATTAAATTATGTATAATAATAATATATTAACACATAATTTAATGATTTCAAAGATATAAACAAAATTGCTGAATTTAAATGGCTACTTTACACAATTTGATTTAAATATTATTTTTATATAATATAGTATAATATTAATATAATGGAATGTATATTATATTTTTAATATTTAAAATGTTTTTTTTATATTTTAATGAATATTTTTACAGTTAGGTACAGTTATGTCTCTATGCTGAAATCAGTTGTATGGCTTCAGAAGATATACTGCTCGAAGTTCTTTATCATCCTTTTAGAAGCTATAGGGGGAATCCCAATCAATTGTCCCTATGCCCTACTCAAATCGAAGGGCAGAGCCCTTAAAGTGGGTTCTGTGAAGGGAATGTGGCACTATTGTAAGAATGTACCCTTCGCTCTTACTTTTAAGTTCTTACTTTTGTTTGGCACAACCCTTCGAGTGTCGCCCCTATCAAGGGTGCAAAAATACCATTTGGAAATCGACTCTAGTTTCTATGTCCCTTTATTCTTTGGAAAGGAGCAGATTGGACACACTGCAATAGCTCTATTTTTGTGTTCCACAGAAGAAAGAAAATCATACAGGTTTGGAATGGCATATTGTAATTCTGGGCAAATGATACAGAATTTTCATTTTTGGGTGAACTATGCCTTTGACCTGACAAATTCATCCATGCATCCTTGACATTTTCAGATGACAGACAGAATAATTCAGTTTGGTAAAATTCATCCAAACCACCTCCACAAGCAGTCTGTAATTTTTGTTACATTATTCATACAAAACCTTGAATGCAAACGGCTCTATTCCTGTTCTCCATTCCTAAAAAAATCACAAAAACAACACCCACCCCCAATTACACAGACATCTTTGCTCAATCTCTGCTGCAGTCTGTATAATTTCCTGAATTGAAGAAGACCTTGCTTATTCAATTACATTGTTTGTTTGCTTTCGATAATAGGCAGCAATCCCAGACTATGTAATTGATTGTGAAGAGGGACCAATCATTTGTTCAAACGGAGTATGATATGCAAACATGCACATTTATTTAACTTTGTATTGAGAGATGCATATATAAAAAGTATTAAAAAACTTCAGATTAGGCATTCTATTTTACCATGCTCTTTGCCTCAGCATTGCAGGTGTGCAAGACCACCGCAGAAATTGCAGTAGTTACAAAGAGTGTTTTGTCTGTGCCGGCGGAAGTTCATGTCTTGCATGAATAAGTATTGCTCTGCAAGCACACTAAAGACGAAAAGCGAGAGACAGACAAGACAATAGGGTTCACAGAGGGGGTGAGGGTTGGGTATGAATTTGTTCTTTTAAAAAGCTACAGTTTTGACCAGCAAATCTGAAAATCAAAAATCTACATGAAAACACGTTTAATGTATTAGAGCTTTGTTCATCACAAGAAACAACAGTTCTTAGTTTATTTTTCCATCAATAGCCTACAATAAATTATATCAAATCAGAGTTCAATAATAAATAATATTTTAATAAAGTTAATAAAAGGTATTTTAAAATAAAATAAAAAATGTAAAAGATTTAAAATTATGTAATGGAGCTGTTGATTGGAAAAATGATCTAGATGCCACATGGGATAAGTTATCAGAAGGGTTATATTACAGTAAGTCCAATTAAACAACTTTGTGTAATTTCTATCTTTAATATTGGTTATCATAAAAGTTTTAACATAAAAACACATCGCTGCATCTGAAAACAGGCAAATACTGCCTTCGGAGGCTGTATACATAGGTAAGAAGTAGGGCTGCACGATTTGGACAAAAAGTCATATTGCGATTATTTCGAAAAATATTGCGATTGCGATTTAAACTGCGATTATGATGGTAATGTTTTCCACATGTTCAACTGCAAAAAGGCTGCTGGGGGGTTTTCACATTTGAGCCCTCATAAAAAGAACCAAACTGAGACCTTTTTTCAGTTCAACCACAAACAAATAAATATATAAACAGTGAGACAATGTCTTCTTCCTATCCAAATGTTACCATCCACAGTGTACCTGTTTTTGTCCATTTTGTAACAGGATCTCAGCCCACTAATCATCAAAATCAATTTTTGAAACACAGTCAACTTGAATATTAGGGATGCTCCAATCAGGATTTTAAAATCTGACACCGATTTCCAATTGTCATCTCATCAATCGATGCTGATCATTTCACTTTTCATCAGCAGCTGTCTAAACTGGTTATATGTTAGCTTTCTGCTCAATGTCACTGTTAACTAAATTTCCCTGTTTCCCTCTGGATCCCTTTCCCCAACAATAGTTGTTGCCTAGTTTTTGCTGTCAAAAATAATGTTGGTTGATTGAATAATTCAGTATAAACAAAATATAATTTTAAAATATAAATGTAACTCTTTATTCTAGGCCTTAAAAACTAGTAGGCTTATACAAGCTATTCTTTACTGTATATAAGATAGTCATAAAGAATGAGGCTTAATGTCAAACTGAAGTTGAACTGATAACCCATTGGTGTAATACAATTTAAAGTGAAAATTTGCGTTAGTTTGTCACCATTTAATTAAATAATTTGTATTCATTATACTTAATTTAGCAAACATCATTTTAATTAACGCATTTATTATAGTAACAAAATATTTTATATAGATTTATTATATGTATGTTCCTTCCTTTTCATTTAGCTGGATGTTGGTAATATTAGTTCTGCTTTCACTTGTTTCCGCAGGGAGTGTAATAAGGGCGACACGCTCTCTTGTGAGGTAAACAAATGACAGGAGATTGAAGAGTGCATGTTTCTGGACTCTACGGGTGTTACTGTTAATGCAGTTTGCTCAGCAATCATTTAATAAAGATGTTTGAATTATACCCCATCTTGTATTCTGCGATATTTCGCATCACATCCTGTCTACTGAGATACCTTAACGGATAAATTTTTAAATGCAGCATAGATGTATCTTTTGCTGCCTATGAAATCCCACCGGAATCGAGCAATCTGGCAGCAAAGTTGTCGTTTGGGCTTTCGTAGGCATACATAGACTGTTTGAGTTTAGGGGGATGGACACCGGTTGGAGCTGTTGTGCACAGGGTTAATGCGCACGTTTTTTCTTTTTTCTGTGTTTTGTTATGGGGAAAATGTTAGAATATGGTCTTTATCATTTTATTTTTGACAAATAATAAAACAAAATTATAATATGTCAAAATGTCAAATGTTAAAATGAGTGGATTGTCTCCACGTGGAATGTGAATAGGTTGGGGTGCCCTAAAAAAGAAGGATGGTTATTTATTTTCTTAGAAAATAAAAAAAAGAAATATGATATAGTGTTTCTTCAAGAAACGCATCTTTCCCTGCAGGAAGCTGAAATATTTGGGAAGATATGGGGTGGACATTTTTCTTTAGTGTTGGCTCAAGTAAGAGCAGGGGAGTCATTACACTGTAAGCAACAGATGTATTTTCCCACCTTTATACCCGTATGTCCAGGGGCGGGACATGCAAATTCTGTCTGCCAACTTCTCATTGGCCTTTTTTCATAGATCAGAAGTATATTCGGCGCTCAAGAGAGACCCCTAGTGGCGCTTCCTCGACACAACATCGAAATGAGCGACAGACAGGGAACTATAATTAACCTTGTCTGCTAAACAAGTGTAAGGTTCCATATGCCTTCAACCCAGAACCATTAAATTACAGTAAATGTCCACCACACACCACAGATTATCAAAGCACAATGGGGATGAAATCTTCCTGAGTCGATTTATCTGGTATTCAAATTGAGACACATATCGCCTGAGGACAACAGGCTTCTTGCCTCTATGCTGTCGGCATGTTTAGCCCAAAGCAACCAACTCCAACAACTTCAGAGAGTCTTCTAAATGTATGGATTACACTTAGATAAAAGGGGTGTTGTGACAGCCTGGCTTCTATGCTAAGAAGAGAAAGCTTGTCATTGTTTTTCTGTGTACTGTAAGCTAACACCTCGGTTTATGCTTAGACAGATCGTCTGTCTACAGTCTATGGAGTCAACATACTTCACTGGTTTATTCTGAAATCCAAACATCTCCATAATCCAATTGAGACAGAGAGTGGCTCACAAGGTCTGGTGCAACAGTAGACTGGCCATGAAAATAAGCTTAGCACTAAGCATCATTATACTGCCTATTACAACAATAAAAACAAGCATAATATGGTTTTATGATCTTCTCATCCTCCCATCTGTCTCTCTTTTCTCTGTTCTGTGCCAGCGACCTGGCCTTTCAGTCTTTGCCATCTGGACTCAATAATCTGTCCCCCAAACACACACTCTTTTCTATGTCAGTTTCTCATTCTTTCCTTTTGGTCTTAATGTTTACTTTTTATAGCTTCTCGGGTGCCTTTATAAGCCTTTGGTTAATATATTTATTGAAGTTACTGCACAGTAACTGCACATTAAACTGGAATAAGAGAAAATGTTTTTATATAAAAAAAATCTGGTCAAAGGGGGAAAATGCTGGTCATTATTTTAATTGGATATCTTCACTATATTTCACAAAACATTAATGTGGCCAACAACACCACTGCTGATGACAAGACTCTCGAGAGTCAGAGAATGTGAAGCATGAGAAATAATGTGTAGGTAAACACATGCAATGACTTTTTTTCAGTGTCTTCATCAAACACACCCACATACAGCACACCCACACAATACTCAAGGTGAGATGGGAAGGCATGAGTTCTGATTTGCTTTCATTCGCATCACTGGTAGAGTCACAGTGGAGCCACAGAGACCCTTTAAGGCAAAGGATTCAGAAGGCAAAGAACATCATATGTTGCACACTGGAACACAATGCAACAAGGTTCAAGTGTGTCTAGGATGTTAAATATTAATTTATGTGTGCGTATGTTACTGTGAGGACCGTTCTACCTTTTGTACATCATGCAGATACAGTATTTGTTGAATAATCACATATAACACGAATATCAATAACTAAATATCTAAAATCCCATTCCTCACTAAACAACTGAATCTTTTATTTGCATTACCTGGGATGCAGTTTTTTTTTTATTTTTCTATAGAGCATTGGTAACTTATAATACTAAACATGTATCATTTAAAAATGTTTGGATTGAAGATTGTCCATGATTAGCCCAAATTTCAAGACAGATAAAAAAGGGTATGACTACAGAACCATCATCCATCTTATTGACATTTTTTGTGTCTAAAAAGGAATAAAAATAACATTAATAAAAAAAAACCATTCAAAATAATAAACAAACCAAAAATAGTAGTTCACCCCCCAAAAAATAACAAACATTAACCCATAAGAAATCCATCCATCCATCCATCCATCCGTCAACTGCTTATCCTGTGTACAGGGTCGCGGGGGGCTGGAGCCTATCCCAGCTAACATTGGGCGAAAGGCGGGGTACACCCTGGACAGGTCGCCAGTTCATCGCAGGGCCACACATAGACAGACACACACTCACATCCACACCTAGGGTAATTTTTGGAGACACCAATTAACCTAGCCTGCATGTCTTTGGATGGTGGGAGGAAGCCAGAGCACCCGGAGAGAACATGCAAACTCCACACAGAAAGGCCAGGGCAACCGGGGTTTGAACCCATGACCTTCTTGCTGTGAGGTGACAGTGCTAACCGCTGCACCACCGTGCCGCCCCCATAAGGAATCCATTAAAATAAAAAAAGAAACAAATATAAAAAAATAAGACAAGACAAGGCTCTCTTCTAACATAATATTTATTTATATTGGACATGCTGTGAAACTGAAAAATGTAATTGCTAAAGGAGAACAAAGCCAAAAGGACTTTGACCTAGAGAGAATGAGGCGTAGTCCACACTAATACGTTTTAGTTTGAAAATGCATAGTTTCACTCCATTTTGGCCTTCCGTCCACACTGAGACGCCGTTTTTGTCTGTGAAAACTGAGCTTTTTGAAAATGCACTCCAAAGTGGATACATTTGAAAACAACGTTTTCGCATTGTAACGTTGGGCTTTGGAAAACTATGACACATTTTTTGTCATGTGATCTATCCAACCAAAGCAGTCAAGATGTCAGCCTGTGATAAGGCGGCGCTGTTGTGCCTGATACTTTGATAGCGTTGTTAAAAAATAAATGACAATTTGTACAACCTTCACATTGCATTCCTTCAAAGGCGAAGAGAAGTTTACTCGGAATTGGTTTTCAAATGTATCCGGATTAATGTAGATGTAGCCTGAATGACAAAACATCTTGTGCTATGGTGCACATGTGGGTGACACAGGTTTGAATCTAGCTTGCAATAAAAGAAAAAACTTTGATAAAAATGCTACAAATATGGAACCAATTTCCTCTTTCAAAGACCAAAACTCAGCATGAGGATACCTTTGTTCAAGAAAAAAATTATATTCGTTGCACTTGAATTAAGAATTCACTTCAAAGCAAGCATGTGTCCACGGTGAACCCTTTATGAAAATGTGAAGAATGGGAAACAAGCACTGGTGTGACTCCAGGCCCAGAGGAAATGGACAGACCCGTCACACTCTGTGTGCATTGTTACTTGTCTTTGAGAAAAATGCTGCTATGAAATGTTCTCTTAATTCCCTCAGGGCCTCAACCATTCAGATACTCACACATACACACTATACTGTATATGGTGTCATGGAATCATTATTGTGTGTGTGTGTATCAATGTGACATCCTACTGCGGCAAAGAAACTCATCTCAGTTCCAGAGAGGCTGTAAGCTGGATCTTTTCAGCTATGAAATTCGTGCTCTCTCTCACACACACACACAAACACAAGCAGATGTCAAGCACGAGAGCGAAGGTCAACGCTTGCATGATCTGGTAAGTGTAATGGCAGGGACACAGTTCGTCCCTTATGTCGGCTTATATGGAGACAGCGCTGCTAATTGACATCATGCTCTCCATACAAGACACAAACTTGCCATTGTGCTGTTTAGGACTTGAGTCAAATCTCATTACCCTGTTGAATAAAAAACAGCTTAAACAAGCTTAAGATGGTTTGCTGGTCTTAGCTGGTATCCTAGCCTGGTCAGGCTGGTCTGGTTTGCTGGTTTTAGAGGGTTTTTGGCAATTGACCACTGGTCAGTTTGGGAGACCAGCTAAACCACCTGAAGACCAGCTTGATCAGGCTGGCAGACCAGCCTAGAAAAAAATCTTAAACTAGCTAAATACCAGCTAGACCAGCTTAAACCAGTTAAACAACAGCTTGCCCAGGCCAGGAGACAGAGTTAAACAAGCTAACAACCAGCTCTGCAAGGCTATGAGACCAGTTAAACAAGCTTAGATCAGCTTAAACCAGCTAAGCAAAAGCATAACCAGGCTAAATGACCAGTTAACCCAGCTAAAAACAAGTTTGGTCAGGCTAGGTAACTAGCTTAATCAAGTGAGGACCAGCTTGGTCAGGCTGGGAGACAAGCTAGACCATCTTAGACTAGCATAATCTAGCTAAACACTAGCTTGACCAGTTAATACCAGCTCAAACCAGTTAAATAACAGCTTGACCAAGCTAGGAGACCAGTTAAACAAGCTAAAGACAAGCTTGGCCAGGCTATGAAACTAGCTAAGCCTTCTGAGAGACCAACTAAACTAGCTTAGACCAGATTAAACTAGCTAAAAACCAGATTGGTCAGACTGAGAGACCAGCCACACCAGTTAAATCAGCCTGGCCAGGCTGGGAAATAAACTACACCAACTTAAACCACCTAAGACCATTAAAACCAGCTAAGTTGATATGAGCAAAACACTAATGCTGCCGTCAAGTGGACCTGGGACGCTTGTACCTCCGAGTTGGACATTTGTTACGATGACGTCACGCATTCAAGGGGGAAAAAATATGGAAGAAATCAAAAAACTTAAACACCTAAAATATACACAATGAACAATGGCAATAGACTTTTTTTCTGTTGTACTTGTAAATAAAGATAAGTGAATAAATTTGCATCACATATATGCAACATAGTGTATATGATTTATTAATGCATGATACAGTATCTAACAAATTATTAATTAATTTGCCTAAAGCAAGCCGAGAAGGGTGAGTCATCAATTGAATGTGATATACACCGATCAGACAAATCATTAAAACCACCTGCCTAATATCGTCAAGGTCCCCCTCGTGCTGCCAAACAGCTCTGACCCATCGAGGCATGGACTCCACAAGACCTCTGAAGGTGTCCTGTGTTATCTGGCACCAAGAAGTTAGCAGCAGATCCTTTAAGTCCTGTAAGTTGCGAGGTGGGGCTTCCATGGATCGGATTTCCCATGAACATCCCATAGATGCTCAATCGGATTGAGATCTGGGCAATTTGGAGGCCAAGTCAACACCTTGATCTCTTTGTCATGTTCCTCAAACCATTCCTGAACCATTTTTGCAGTGTGGCGCTCTATCCTGCTGAAAGAGGCCAGTGCCATCAGGGAATACCGTTGCAATGAAGGGGTGTATGTGGTCTGCAAATATCTTTAGGTAGGTGGTACGTGTCAAAGTAACATCCACAAGAATGCCAGGACCCAAGGTTTCCCAGCAGAACATTGCCCAGAGCATCACACTGCCTCCACCGGCCTGCCTTCTTCCCATGGTGCATCCAACTGCCATCTCTTTCCCAGGTAAACAAAACACGCACACCCAGCTGTCCAAATAATTTATAAGAAAATGTGATTCATCAGACCAGGCCACCTTCTTCCATTGCTCCAGTTGGTCCAGATCTGATGCTCACGTTCTCATTGTAGACAATTTCAGCGGTGGACAGGGGGCAGCATGGGCACTCTGACCAGTCTGTGGCTAAGCAGACCCATACGCAGCAAGCTGTGATGCACTGCGTGTTCTGACACCTTTCTATCATAGCCAGCATTACATTGTTCAGCAATTTGTGCTACAGTAGCTCTTCTGTGGGATCAGACAAGACAGGGAAGCCTTTGATCCCCACGCGCATCAATGAGCCATTGGCGCCCAAGACCCTGTCGCCGGTTCACCGGTTGTCCTTACTTGGACCACTTTTGGAAGGTACTAACCACTGCTTACTGGGAACACACAAGACCTGCCATTTTGGAGACGATCTGACACAGTCGTTTAGCCATCACAATTTGGCCCTTTTCAAAATCGCTTAGATCCTTACGCTTGCCAATTTTTCCTGCTTCCAACACAAACTCATTTGCTGCCTAATATATCCCATCCCTTGACAGGTGCAACTGTAACGATATAATCAATCTTATTCACTTCACCTGTCAGTGGTTTTAATTGTGTGGCTGATCAGTGTATAACAAATTAATAATTTTAAAATAAAGTACAGAAGTTGAAAATCATTGTTTCCCATCATTTTCCATGCCCCTTCCAAAGTGCCAACTCGGAAACTCGTGTTTCATCTAGGATTATGAGTACCCCACTCATAATTTCGAATTTGCTTGATTGGTCATGTGCTTGGAACTCGTAATTATGATATTTCAGACGCCACTTGAAGTGCACATAAAGCTAGTGCACATTTAAGGACAGCAGAAGTCTTTTGTTTTGCCTCTCTTTACACTTCAAATGTACACTCATTGTAGCTGGTAGGAGCATTTAAAATGAAACCACAAAATTTGTATATCAGGCATCTTGGCATTATTAATTGTACTGGCGGGCCAAGGTATTAAAGCATACTCGCAGCGAGCAAATCAGCGAACTCATAATGTTCAATGGGGTGTGTGTTAATGCTACAGTTTTCATTGGCAATTTGTGTGCAAACAAAGTGTGACTGGATTAAAGTTATTGTGCACATAGGACACAAAAAGTCAGACTGACTGTTGTTGCAGTTTTTGAAATGTGTTTTACTTGTTATGAAAATAAAGTCACAATGCAAAAAAACAAACAAACCAAAAAACTTAATGATCCTAAAAATATGCTTGATTTTCTTAAAGAAAAAATTATTTCTAATTTGTTTCATTTGAATTCGGGGTGAAATCTTACCCAGAAATATGACCCATAAATTACAAACTTTGAGTTTCCTTTATAATTTCATATTTAAATGCATTAGTTTATTCAACATCACTACAAAAAAGCTGATTACGAGCTAAGAGTGTTCAAATAGTCTCTCTGTTAACCTCAAAATTTAGCTTTCTCTTTCACTCATTTAATTAATATGTTTCCAATCTGTTTGAATGCTGTGCTTGCTAAAAGTGTCCACACCAATTGCTTTGTGTGACAGAAATGCTTTGTGCAGCCATTGGAACGAATAGTAGAAAAAAAGGAATGTACGCTGTTCTCACTGCTAACTTAATATGCATCAACTGTTAACTGACAGGACAAATATAAAAGTACCCATTAGATGTTCTCTGTGCTTCAACAGCCAATGAAGAGCCGGCAATTCATGTGTAGAATTTTGCATTCACGATTCCACGGTTAATTCCGCTTTTGTTGAAGTAAAACTTGAAAGAGGCAGAAATTGGGCAAGAAAGTATAGAATATATTTTTTCTTTCTATCAGCAGCAGTAACACAGTATCCATTAAAACCTCAGGTTTTTGAGCAAAGTGGATTTTAAGGAAGCCCTATTTCTTTTCTTTGGGCACATGTAATCTAGTGTCAAGTTGAAATGGCCAAAGTGTGGCACAAAAGTAAATTGTATTTTTTGTTGTAAATGATGTAACGCAGTCAACATGAATCAGTGGAGTAAAGGTGTAATTTAAGAGCGAAAATGGAACCTCTGTGTTGACCATTGTTTATGTAAACACAATTACTTCCTGGTTTCCATGGGACCAAAACCCATGTCTCTGAGGTTGCTTGCACAATGTGCTATCAGTTGCGCTACAGGACAAGTAAACCACAGTTGAAATTATGGAAAAAATATCTGAAGGGATGGTGCTTGTCAGCAATTCTGCAGGTTGATTTCAGGTTACATGAAGTTTCAGAATCAATGAAACTTAAATCAATAATGTTGATGTTCCATGTAATCAAGTTGAAAGATATGTACATGCGTTTTAAAAAAAAGCTAGATGGAAAGCAATGGAATGGAACAGAATGCAGATGCCTCGAGATGCGTTTTTAAACGTTTGACAATTTTTGTTTTTATTTTACTTAAAAAAAAGTTTATGGTGGGCCATATACTGTAATAAAATTTAAAAAACAATGCAAGACATTATCAAAGACATCCATCTAAATGTGGCAGTAGCAGTAGTTCTTTAGGGAATACATTTAAATTTTAAATTAAAAAATAGGATTTTACTGTGCAAACTGTTTAATGGGTAAATATAATTATCGAATTGTCGGTTGTTGGACAACGAGTCGACCTTTGTGGCCCATCCCTAATATTGAACTTGATTAAGCATGATTATTGAAGGTAAAAAAAAAAAAAAGAAATATGTCCAAAAGAAATTCCCTATTCACATTTATTGTTAGTCCAATCGAGTCACACCATCTATATTTGCATTAAACTGAAAATTCTGCCATTATATATCCACCCACGACACTTGAAACTCTTTTACTTTGTTACCAAGAAAGCCGTCTTTTACATCAAATGAAAATGCATGGTAATCATTTTCTGTCAAACTGCAATGTGGCTTGTTTTATTTTTAAAACAGTATATTACTCTGAAATTTGAATCTAGGTTCACATATACGTAAAGCAAAAACTGTACCACTAGATTAGTGGTTCTCAGCGGGGGCGTTCAAAGGATGCCAGGGGGCACTGAGAGCAAATTAGTAGAGAGGGGGATGTTAGGTTACAAAAGTGGGGCGTTCATCAAAAAAAGTTTGAGAACACCGCACTAGACTAAAGCATCTTATTCTAATGCAAAGATTTTTCTTTGGCCATTTCTTGTATCACCTAGGGAGAAAAGTGAGTTAGAACACAATGAGTGAGTGAGTGGACCCTCAAAAATAACTAACTAAATAAATAAGTTCTCCTCAATCTCGAACATTCTTCCCCTTCAGATGCTGAACATTGCCTCAAGAATGCTGGCATCAGTGTCATGGCTTACCCGCCATTTACAGTTCAAATCTAGGAGTCTACAATGCAACCCTTGCCAAGAGTAAAGGGTTCCTTTCTTCTCACGAGAAGCCAGTAAAATTCAGTAGCTACATCATGCAACTTACTGCCAGTGTCTGTAACTGAAAAACAAAGTGGCACAACATTCTTTGGAACAGTCGGCTGCTACTTTCAGTCAGACTGATTAAATCGAGAACCCGCATGAATAGAAGGGGGGGGTTGATTTTCCCAGGGAATCATTTGTAATGCCCAGCCTCTTGCGACCAATGAAATGGGAAACGCATCGATTGATGGTTGGTTTTGTGTTTGCAGAAATGAGAGATCAATAATGATGCAGATGCTTGTTTATTGTTGGCAAAGCTACTGAGCTGTAAAATAAAACATACGGTCTCATAACATGGTGGAAATATATTCCATTTAGCTCCAAAAATATAAGCCAGATTTAAACAGTCCTCATATCTCCGAGAATGAGTGTTGTGGTGCGCACCGCTGCTTACTCTGATGCTTTGATATGAAAACAACTGTGCTGACTCAATTTGACTGACAGCTGTCTTCTCGCATAGAAGATGAGCACCTGCAAATAAATCCAATGTTTACTCTAGCATACTGTGACTTTGAAATGCAACAATCACAATACCATTAGAAAGTTTGGAATGACTATACATGTTTCACTCTATGTTTCTGGGAGAAATTTAAACTTTAATTTTGCAGGAATGGAAATAAATTACTAAAAAATCACTTTAAAGCTAAAAAAAAAAAGCAGGTCCTTGCACATTCAAGTAATAAATTGTATTATTTTTAGCTGTAAACAACACAAATTCTCACGTGAAAAAGCCACTGTGAACAAGCTTCACTCATATGTGATCATGAACGTGCAACAGACTTAATTTTCTCTGAATAATTACTTAAATTTTAGGTTGTTTCTCACCAGTTCTCATCGTAGGCTAGTGGAAGATTTGGAATATGATGCACGGGACACATGGTCTATTTAAATATGTTTTGTGTAGTACTTGCCAAAGATGTGATTCGTTCATAGGAAATTCTAACTGATCTTAGAATCAAACAGCTCAAAATCTCATACTTTACCTCAAACCTCAAATGAAACCTCATTCATCCAATAAACTTTTCTAATAATTTACCATCCAATCTTCAAAGTTCTCTGGCCCATTCTATCATTATCTTCTCATTTACCAGTTTCAGATTAGCTTTTTCTTTGAAGCTCTGCCTAAAAGGCGAATGCAAGCTTCCTGATGTCTGCTTTTCACTGTTGCTGTTTGGCAGGTTAGGTATTATATTGTTCAATGAAGCTACCAGCTAAGGACATGCTGTTCCTAAATGTAGACACTCTGATGTACTTGTTCTCTTGTTGTTGTGCAGCAGGTTGTCCACTTCTCTCAAGTTCTGGTTCGATCCAGTTTGATTTCATCTTTCAAAACAGTAGTGCACACTCACGCATGTAGAAGCAATCATTGCCCAAAATAGCAGCAGATTGAAGCGTTTCCAGAGAAAAGTGTTTGTTTTTGGTAACTTTTAAAACTAAAATTTAACAAGAAATTTGAGTGCATAGGAATCTGAAAAAAATCATCTTGTATTGTGATACACACACTTCCTTTAGTACACAACTGTTTTGGGCTGTGATAAGAAAGGTTTCTTAGTGCCAAATTAGCACAATAGAATGATTTCTTAAGGTCTGAGCAAATATTTTTTTTTTGTAGACTAGAGTAACAGCTGACAAAAATGGTACAGTTTTAAGTACTTTTCCCCAGGTATAGTACTTTCGTCACTTTCGCACCTAAGGAACTATAGTTCCTCAAAGCTGTTTTAGGGGACATTTTTAGCTCGAACTCCAGGGTAGATACTTTTGTGGCATATGGGAACTGTGGGAGGTACTGCTGCCTGTGACTGGTCAAAAACCTGCATTGAGAAAGGAGAGGAGCTCCACAGCCACCACCATTAGACAAACTAGGTGCTAGCCTGATACTCAGATGATTGCGCTAATTTTACAATTCCCATAACAGAAATAACATATAACAAACAAAGTATCCAAAGAGAAAAGGTCTTAAATTGAGGCTTCAGAAAAGAACCTTCTCTCTTAACTTTGAGTAGCCATCCACAATCTTCTCACACTAAGTTTCTGGATTTGTGGCCCCTTCCTCCACAGCCACCATTAGACAAACTAGGTGCTAGCCTGCTACTCAGAGGATTGCGCTAATTTTACAATTCCCTTAACAGAAATAACATATAACAAACAAAGTATCCAAAGAAAAAAGGTCTTAAATTGAAGCTTCAGAAAAGAACCTTCTCTCTTAATGCATTACTGATTTTCATGCGTATACACTTTTGTTACTGAAAAAAAATTGCTTGATTCACTGATTATAGAAGAGCTCAGCTTTTACTTTACTTAATTCAATCTGCAGAATATTTCACACACTATATATCCCCTTAGTTGTCTTGTTCCAGTTATTTCAATGGACAAAAATAACACCAATTTTACTTCATGCTTACAAATACAGATTCCTTGCCCTTTTTTCTGAGAAAAAACACAAAACAAAAAGGTTCTTTTGTACAAGTTTTCCTCAAGTGTTTCCTATAATTCTGAAGCACAATTCTCCATAATGCATTTCTTTGCCCAATTTCACATTTTGAAGATCTTTTTTGGTGACTATACAGTATGTAACTACTACATATATAGTTGAAGTCAGAAGTTTACATTCACCTTAGCCAAATACATTTAAACTCAGTTTTTCACAATTCTTGACATGTAATCGTAGAAAACATTCCCTTTCTTAGGTCAGTTAGGATAAATACTTTATTTTAAGAATGTGAAATCTCACAATAATAGTTGAGAGAATGATTTATTTCAGCTATTATTTATTTCATCACATTCCCAGTGGGTCAGTGGTTTACATACACTTTGTTAGTATTTGTTAGTATTGCCATAACATTTTTAACATGGGTCAAACGCTTTGGGTAGCCTTCCACAATCTTCTCACAATAAGTTTCTGGATTTGTGGCCCCATCTTCCAGACAGAACTGGTGTAAATGTGTCAGTTCGTAGGCCTCCTTGCTAGCACACACTTTTTCAGATCTGCCCACAAATTTTCTATCGGATTAAGGTCAGGGCTTTGTTGTCCTTGAGCTATTTTGCCACAACTCTGGAGGAATGCTTGGGGTCATTGTCCATTTGGAAGACCGATTTGTGACCAAGCTTTAATTTCCTGACTGATGTCTTGAGATGTTGCTTCAATATATTCACATAATTTTCCTTCCTCATGATGCCATCTATTTTGTGAAGTGCGCCAGTCCCTCCTGCAGAAAAGCACCCTCACAACATGATGCTGCCACCCCCAAGCTTCATGGTTGTTCATGGATGGTGTTCTTCGGCTTCTAAGCCTCACCCTTTTTCCTCCAAACATAACGATGGTCATTATAGACGAACAGTTTCATTAGACCAGAGGACATTGATCTTTGTCCCCATATGCACTTGCAAGCTGTAGTCTGGCTTTTTATGGTGGTTTTGGAGCAGTGGTTTCTTCCTTGATGAACAGCCTTTCGGGTTAGGTCGATAAGATGTTTTACTGTGGATATAGATACTTGTCTACCTATTTCCTCCAGCATCATCACAAGGTACTTTGCTGTTGTTCTGGGATTGATTTGCACCAAACTATGTTCATCTCTAGGAGACAGAATGTTTCTCCTTCCTGAGCAGTATGATGGCTGTGTGGTCCCATGGTGTTTATACTTGCATACTATTGTTTCCACATATGAACGTAGTAACTTCAGGTGTTTGGAAATTGCTTCCAAGGATGAACCAGACTTGGTTGATTTCTTTTGATTTTCCCATGATGTCAAACAAATAGCCACTGAGTTTGAAGGTAGGCCTTAAAATACATCCACAGGTACACCTCCAATTCAGTACACCTCCTATCAGAAGCTAATTAGCAAATTGTCAAAAGGCCTGACAGCTGCTTAAAGGCACGGTTAACTTAATGTATGTAAACTTCTGACCCACTAGAATTATGATATACAGTAGTCAATTTCTCTCTACATACTTAAAAACATAACATACATAAAAACATATATATAAGAAATTATGTAAGAACTCAATGTACCATGTACAGTAGCTACAAGAACAATAGTTTTGCCTAAACCTAACAAGTTCAAATATTAAGGGGGGGTCAAGTTAAATCAACCCTTCTTACTATCCCATAATCCTCTTAAAGCTCTTCTTAAAGTCAGCAGATCTCAGTGCAAAAAGAAGCTTATTTAATAGACGGGGAAATGGTCGAACATGTTCCATCCTACTCTACCTCTCTCCATCCATCTTTAAAAGGAACACAGACCAGACCTCTGTGATCTGTAGATGGCCAGGCTGTTTTGCTACACCCCAACAGCCAAGTACTTTGATTTATACAACCTTAAATGAATCTATGTTAGGGAACCAGGATCTGACCTTGTCTATTTTAGCATGTAGCTCTATGTCCAAACAGAGAGGACTTGGAATGAGAGATGTCCAGGTGACTGATTAAGAGATACAGAGTACCATAACCTTGCTGGATGGACAAAGGCCAAAGAGCAAAGCTCTTGAAAAATTGAATTATAATCCAGAGTCTCTCCAGATTGTAATTGTCACGGTGACAAGATAAACTGCACATAATATAAAAATATATAAAAATAGTAGATCCTTTTATCTATATATTTTTATTTATCATTAATTTATCATTATCATTTACTTTAGAATGGGATGAAAATAATCCTTACTTCAATTTTGTTTATTAAGTATATGGAACAAAACCACTTGAAAATGCTACTTGTTTTGTCTTCAATTCATAAGCAGTGGAGTTAATTTTTATACCCAAATTAATTTCTTTGAAGTAAAGGTAATTCTGCTTTTCAACTGCTCACTGTTACTCACATTTAACACTTGCAATTGATTTTTAATTCAAATGAGAGACAAAGCACATGACTTTCATGTCTGAAGCTAGGAGAAACCCCTGTCTGTCAAGAAACCTTTACCTGAGGTGCAAAACTGTGTTAGATGATGAGACTTGTTTTAGAGAATAGATCTTGAGTTAAATTTGTTTCTTACCGCACTAGAAAAGTGCTTTGAAAATCCCTTACTAAATTTTGTTGGATTTATGCTTAAACAAGTTAACACTAACTAATGTATCTTGTTTTAAAGATAATGTTGATATTTTTTATTGGAAAACAAGACAAGAATTCTGATTAAGCTAATGATATTCGCAGTGAAACTGTATATGTGCTAATGCTTATTTGAAGTTAGAAAAACAATTTAATGATTGATGGTGACAAGAGAATGATATTTGACAAGAATATATGCACTACTTGCAATTAGGCTTTAATTATTTTGTTAATAATACACAACACTCATATATAAATCTCTTTGATGGCAATGTGTTTCTGTGTGCTCTGTGTTATATGTTAAATAATTTCAATAATTTTCTACATGCCACAGTAGACAAGGTCAGATCCTGGTTCGCTAACATGGATTAATTTAAGGTTGTATAAGTCAAATTATTGAAATAATTTTGTAAAAACATACACACACACACACACACACACATATATATATATATATATATATATATATATATATATATATATATATATATATATAGATATACATATATATATATATATATATATATATATATATATATATATATATATATATATATTTTATTGCTTACACAATATTATTATTTTTTTTACACAATTCCCATACTACCACTTGTTATATTTCATAGTTTTGATGACATTATTTCTGAAAAGTGTCGTTTTTATTATTAGTAATAATAGTAATAATCAGAGATTATTATAGTAATAATAAAGAATGCCAACCTTTTGTCCTGCAGTGTGGCATGTTATACTCAATGTAAAAGAAGATAATTATAATTACAAATGTAGTTCCCCACATCCTTGAGGGGTGGAAGTGACGTAACTAGCATGGGAGCAGGCCAAAACAGCCGCGTATCCACAGAGTATTAGATTTAGCTAGGGCCATCTAACACTATCATACGCATCAGGGAAGGTGTTCTTTTCCTTTCCTATTCTTTCAGGGGGAAAAGTCCCCACAGAGACCACATCCTGCCCAAAATGGGAGGTCAACATGTGGCAATACGACACATGGGCTCAGCAGCCGCACAGGGAAGATGCGCGGTGGTAGGTCCCGCAATGAAGGGGGAGTGCTCTACAAACACAGCGACTGGGGGCAGAGAGAGCTCTGCCCAAGGGAGATGCGGGATGCCAGATGGTGCCCCATCCCTGACAAAGAAGATCCTTCCTCAGGGGAATCTGCCAGGGAGGTGCTGTCGGGAGGAGCGTGAGGTCTGAGAACCAAGTCTGGGTGGGCCAATATGGGGCCATGAGGGTGATTCGTTCCTCGTCCTCCCTGACTTTGCACAGGGTCTGTGCAAGTAGACTCACTGGGGGGAATGCATATTTGCACAGTCCTCTGGGCCAGCGGTGTGCCAGTGCGTCTGTCCCGAGGGGGGCTCCCATCACGGAATACCAAAGCGGGCAGTGGGAGGATTCCCAGGAAGCAAACAGGTCTACCTGTGCTTTGCCAGATCGACTCCAAATCACCTGGACCACCTGGGGGTGTGGTCTCCACTCTCCACTGAGCATTGTGTGCCGCAACAGCGTGTCCACTGTGGCGTTGAAGCTGCCCAGGATATGAGTGGCCCGCAGCGACCTCAGCTGCTGCTGACTCCAGAGGAGGAGATGGCGGGCGAGTTGTGACATGTGACGACAGCGTACGCCACCTTGGCAATTTATATATGCTACTATCGTGGTGTTGTGTTGTGTGACCAACACATGCTTGCCCTGGATCAATGGCAATAGCCTCAGCAGGGTGAGTAGTACAGCCAGAAACTCTAGGCAGTTGATGTGCCAACCCAGTCGTGGTCATGACCAGGAACCGGCGGCTGCGTGCCTGTTGCACACGGCGCCATAGCCCAGTTTGGAGGTGTCTGTGGTGACCACGACACATCTGGAAACTTGCTGTAGGGGAACTCCAGCCCATAAAAATGCAAGGTCTGAACAAGGGATGAATATGTGGTGGCAGAGCGGCGTAATAGCTACGAGATGTGTGCCGTGATGCCATGCCCATCTCGGGACTCAAGTCTGAAGCCAGTACTGAAGCGGTCTCATATGCATCAACCAGAGCAGCATGACTGCCGCTGAAGAAGACATATGCCCCAGGAGCCCCTGAAAGTGTTTCAGTTGAACCGCTGTCCTCCGCCTGAATGACTTCAGGCAGTTAAGCACCGACTGCATGCACTCGCTTGTGAGGCGTGCTACTATTGAGACCGAGTCTAACTCCATGCCGAGGAAAGTGATGCTCTGAACTGGGGAGAGCTTGCTCTTTTCCCAGTTGACCAGAACCCCTAGACGGCTGAAGTGCCTGAGCACCAGATCCCTGTGCATGCACAGCAACTCTCGAGATTGTGCTACAATCAGCCAGTCATCGAGGTAGTTGAGTATGTGGATACCCACTTCCCTTAATGGGACAAGAGCTGACTCTGCGACTTTCGTGAAGATTCAAGGGAACAGGGACAGGCCAAAGGGGAGGACCTTGTACTGATACACCTGGCCGTCAAAAGCAAACCTTCGGAAGGGTCTGTCTCGAGGTAGAACCGAGAACTACGCGTCCTTCAGGTCTACCGCCGTGAACCAATCTTGATGCCGGATGCATGCATCTTGAACAGGAATGTGTGTAAGGCTCAGTTCAGAACTTGCAGTTCCAAGATTGGCTGCAACCCACTGCCTTTTAGGTTGTTGATTTGAGATAATTAACGAGTGCCAAATGGCTGGTCAAGGAGACTAACTATTCTGCTAAAACAGCATAATTTAAAACAAAAGGGCCATTGGCCAGAGAGGCCCCTGCAACCCAAGGGACAGTGACATGGGGCAGACTCAGCATGACCTTCTCAACCTTTCCACGCAGGCACTGAACTTTTGACTATGCATGTTGGACAAAGCTTAAGACAAAAAATACAGGATAATGTTATATCCCAGGCTTAGCCTGACTATGTCATCTACAATAACAGATAATTAAGCATCACCATACTCTAAGTGAATGGAGTAACCATTCTAACTTTGAATCTGGTATCCTATTAGGAAGCTTTCTGTCTAGGAACCTCCTTCTTGAAGTTCTGAAGCCATAAATATTTAAGAAAAGTCACATAACTTGAGGTTTAACCCTCTAAATGCACAGAATCTACCGTTTGTACCAAAATGTACACAATACCTAGCCTTGCTAGATAATTCTGAAAATTATGTTAGAACCTATGATCACTTTTATATCTGACAAATTAATGGTTATAACCTGATGTACCTTTTAAAATATGTGTAGTGATTTGTAATCACTTATAACTGACAAATCGTTTATTATAATCCTTAATCATGTACGTATTATCCATGTTGTAAACCAATGAGTTAACATTATGATGTTTAAACAGTTTTGTTACTTCCAAGAAATGTCATATTTAGTTAAATGCTTGCTTGTTTACAAGGAGAATTTTGATGAACTAATGTCATGTCTCTTGCACCATTTTCAAGATATAAAATGTATGATAAAAACATGTACTTTTTCCAAGTGTGAATTTAAGAATCCTTTACACAAAGATTGTAAATAAACTGTTTATACTATACTTTATACTGTAATACTGTTTTTTGTAGTGAAGTATCCTGAGTTCATATTTCACCAGCTTTATAGGTTCTGAATTTAACTAAAGTGAGCAAGCTCGTAATATATCTGGGACTCATCTGTGTCTGTACAACACATTTGAATTTGTCCAATCAAAGGTGTGATTTGGCATCTTTTTTCAGAATAACTATTATAGTGAAAAAGCATTCAATGAAAAGCCTGTTAAGCTTAAGTGGAATTCAATTAAAGCACACAAAGAAGAAGCTTTCCTTGAGAACCAAAAAGGTCCAAACATCCTTTAGTCTACCCTGATACACACACATACAGAATGCTACAGCAGTACCACATGACATGAGAGGAGACAGGAATGCATAACACCCCATGTGTCTAGCAATTATGATTATCAAGAGAGGTGAGATAGCACACTGTGAATGTCCCGTTTACATTGGCGAGACAAAAAGCTGATTTTTGCACTGAGACAAAGAACTACACACCACATATGCACAAACACAGTATCATGTACTGTACATTGCTTAGACATAGCTTGTCAGGACTTGTGGTTTGAGGTTAACCATAAAAAATGTATTATTCTTAAAACAGCAGGCTTAAATTTAAAGGGAACAGTTAGTTACAAATGAAAATTCTAATTATTTACTTACCCCTCTTGTTCTATGATGTTATTGGAACACAAAAGGAGATTTTTTTTTTAGGGAAAAAAGGAGGTTTGCATTTATATTTGTGCATTGTGTCTGCGTCGTTTTGTGATTACACAGCCAACATGCTAACTATGTGTTTCATAAATAAACAAAAGCAATGGAAGCAATGGAATTTCTGGATTCAAAAGTATATAGAAATGTATTGTTACATCAAAAATTTGTTCAAAATATTTGAACATGTTGAAATGTAGGTGTATATATATTGTTTTATTATAGCCTATCTACATGTTGCCTGCATTGCAAGTGAAAAATAAATGAGGAAATTACTGTATGCTTGCTATTGATTAGTTTAAATAATAATACTTAAATATTTTGGCATACTTTTGACATTCCGTGATGAAAAAGAAATCGTCAAATTAATTAATAACAACGCCTGAATAACAGATATGGGTGTAATTTTAAAGACTATACAATGCATATAGGCAATATAACCAACTCTTACCAGGTGCATTTTAATTTGCAGACAAATTAGAAGTGTTCCGCTTCCATAGCTTATGAAATATGATTATTTACTGAACATACAGTCAAACATATGGTCCATCATGCCGATCTGAAAGTTAGAATACAAATTAATGTCAATTAAATGCCTGGAGAAAAAAGCTTTTAGAGTTATAGAAGCTTTAGTCTATGACTCTTATAGAAGAGTTATAGACTAAAGTCTTTGAAGCATAAAAGCATGTTCAATTGCTCTAATCAAAAAATACATTATTTGAATTATCATTGCTTGCATTTAAATGGGTTGAATTTACAGAGCTTGCATTTTGGGAGGCTGAAATTTAACATTGTTGTATTTTTAAGCATTGAATATTTCGTTTGAAAACGTGGAACACGCGCATCTATGGATCTATCTCTTTGTTTCTGCCTTCTGATTTATTTGAATATTTGTATGAGTGCTGCAAATGACCTCAGACATCTCAGTTCAGGAGGTGCTTTGAGTTCAGTTCACTTTATTTCCACAGACAAGTTTATTGGGAACGCAACTCTGCCGCCTGTAAAATAATACAAACTATATAAAATAATACAAAAGCATGTTCACCTCAAACCATGTTTTATATTTAAGTGATTATTATCATCATTATAATTATTATTTTTACATTTATAACTGTTTTAAATGTCTATTTGTGTAAGTAATTTTCCGCCTGCATGTTTAGACGGATACTTGCCTGATGGTAAATGGAAAGGTGGCATTTTATTTGGTCGCCTCTCAATTTCTCCTGCTCTTGTTTTTGTTTACAGCACATTAAATTATGGATTGTGTCTCTTGAGCACAGTGCAAAGAGAACATTTCATACAACCAGAAGTCACGTCCAAGATTTTGCTATAGCAAAGTAGACATCAGACACATTTTACTATTTTTTTTGCAATGCTGTCAGTATGCTACATTTGTGGATTTTCCAAAAGAGAAACAAAGATTATTTCTCACATGTGAATGGGTTAAAATTTCTAATCATACGTTTTTAATTGCAGATGTGAGCACACAGCACAGCTGCCTCGTTTCCCAAAAGCATCTTAAACCTGGATCGTAGGATACGTCCTGCGATTCATCTTAGCTTTGCCTCATGTTTCCCAAAGCCATTCTAACTTAAGGAGAACTTGAAAATGCTCGTAGATTTAGTGCTCTGGGCTGCGTTTCACCAATAATGATTGATCTTAGCGGTTAAGAGCGGTTTCTACAAGTAATTTTTTTTATGCATTCTACTTCCATAATCAGGTTGTAACGTCTTGTAGCTGGCAATGGCAAGGACAAAGAAATTAAGAACCCAAGTGCAGTTTAATAATAAATGTGAAAACCAAAAACATAAACAAGAACTTGGTAGGCTAGGCTTAAACTTGACATGAACTTGAAATGTGCTACACAAACAAACATCAATACTAAACAAAGGACAATGGTAAACATGAGAGCTTAAACACATGACATGGGTAACAAGACAACCAATGAACAGACAGAACTGTAAACAAGATAACAAGACTATTAAACTAACCAATGACAAAATAGAACTGATAATAACATAATGAAACAATACACCAATGAAACATGAACCAATAACAAGACAAGACTAATAAACAAAAGAACCAATGAGAACAAAACACACGAAACATGGTGGGAATGGGATAATCACATGATTAGACCAGGAATGAACACATTTCAAAATAAAAGACATGAAATGAAAACATGAACAAAAACACATCTAAACATGACACAGGTGTACATTTGTAACATTTTCTTTTCACAAATTCCTCTTGGTATAAAAGCTTCCAGCAATAGTGAAGACAGCAGAAGCCCTGTGTATGATCCTGCTAATTACAAGCATTCATATAACATTTATCTTGGAGAGCAAAATAATGAGACGTTTGGCCAATATGCTTTAAGGACATTTACCAATAAGGCAGAGGTCTGCTCTTTACTGCCAAAAGTGATAAAGGTAGAGCAATGCTGCACGTGTGGTGCTACACAACATGCAGTGCTGGCGAAAAAGCCTTTGCGTGTCAGAGAGGGAGAGATGAGGATAAAAGCATCTGCCAAATGAATAAATATAAATGTAGGATGATTAGACAATATATACGGATGGTTTTCATGCACAGCAGCAAATAAATTACTTTTTTATTCTCTCTCTAACATTAATTTATACTATTGTCTGCATCAATCATGCCACCACTTAGTTGTTGCCAACTTGTCCAACTAGTCAACACAAATAACTTTATTTGTTTACTAATTCATCTATTCATCCATTTAGACAATCTATTTTATGTATTTTATTATTATTATTATTATTATTATTATTATTATTATTACACTTGTCTGTTCAAATGAAAATAAAACACACACAGCATATCCTGATATTAAAGTCTCGGCGTAGCTATTGGTATTTACATTGAATTAGGAGTAATTTTGCTATTATCCTGCAGGTGTCAAGTCTATGTCCTTACGATGCTCTTGGCGCTGTATGATTACTCCAGAGCCATCATAAATCTACAAGCATTTTCAAGTACTACTCAAGTTATGATGCTTTTCGGAAACAGGCCAAAGATAAATCGTAAGTTGGATTCTTCTTGATGTTTTGAGGAAACAAGGCCCTGGAGTAATCGTATATAACTACACTCTAAATTTGACTGGGTTAAAAATTACCCAATCGGCAACCTAGCGCTGGGTAAATATTGGTCAGAACACATGTTGGTTTAAACTAGCCCAGCAAGTTGGGTTACACATTTTAACGCAGCAAGCTTTGTTAAGCGAAATTTTGAATTTTATCCATGGAAAAATCGAGATGGTATTTTCTAGCGATGCACCGAAATGGAAATTCTGGGCCGAAACCGAAAATTCAGGATGCACTTGGCCGAAAACCGAAAATTAAAAAAATAAAAAGAACGCACCAAAATTGGACAGACAATATATTGAAACATTATTAAATATATTATTCTTTATTTAGTTCTTTAACATTCAAATTTAACAGATTTTTTTTTTTACCAATTATCCAAATAAGGTAATGTTCTAGAAAACTATAATGATATGCAAAACAGCAGTCAAGTAATGAACTTAGCAGCTCTAGTATAGCATCTATTTATTTTCGGCTCATATTTCAGCCTGTTTTCTCTTTCAGCCAAAACAAACAAACGAATGTTTTTGGTGGCTGAAATTTCGGTGCATCCCTAGTATTTTCAAATGAACTGAATATTTTGGAAATTAACTTTGGATGGTGAATATTTATTATTGAATTTTTAATAATGAAATTAGTAGTGAAATGTTTTCAAACTAAATATTCAATGCTTAAAAATACAACAGTGTTAAATTTCAGCCTCCCAAAATGCAAGCGTTGTAAATGCAATGCATTTAATTAAAAGCACTGTAAATTCAACACATTCAAATGCAAGTACAGTAAATTCAAGGAATTTAAATGCAAGCACTGATAATACAATGCATTTATTTTTTTGATTAGATAACATGCTTTTATGCTTCAAAGACTTTAGTCATGAATTTACTTCCATACAGTAAACGTATATATTTTGTTGCGTTTCATTTGTAATTTCATGTCACATATTCCCTGCTTAGGGTGGCACGGTGGCGCAGCGGTTAGCACTGTCGCCTCACAGCAAGAAGGTCGTGGGTTCAAACCCTGGTTGCCCCGGCCTTTCTGAGTGGAGTTTGCATGTTGTGTCTGTGTGGGTTCTCTCCAGGTGCTCTGGCTTCCTCCCACCATCCAAAGACATGCAGGCTAGGTTAATTGGTGTCTCCAAAAATTGCCCTAGGTGTGGATGTGAGTGTGTATCTGTCTATGTGTGGCCCTGCAATGAACCCTGCCTTTTGCCCAATGATAGCTGGGATAGGCTCCAGCCCCCCGTGACCCTGTACACAGGATAAGCGGTTGAGGATGGATGGATGGATGGATGGATATTCCCTGCTTGTGCCCAGAATTAATGTTGCTTAGTTCCCTGTTTCCTGTGTTAGATTTGTAGTCCTTTTGTAGTTTCATTTTATGATTGGTTTACCCTGATTGTTTCCACAGGTGTTCCTCATTCCCTTGTTTTCGCTTGTGCATTAAAACCCTTGTTTACCGAGGTTTCTGTCAATTTTTGCATGTGTTACTTTATGCTCTGTGCCTTGTTCCCTGTCTTTGATTCTTTATATTCTCAGTTACTTTGTTTACTGTTGTTTAATTAAAGCTGCATTTAGATCCTTGATACTCACCTGCCTCATTACACTTCATGAAACACAAACAGAATAAAATCCAAATTTAGATAATTGCTTCAATGGTCACGAGTTCTAATGCAATGTGGTATTATGCACAGATATTAATATAATATTGGATAAAATGCAAAGCTTCTTTTTTTCAAGTTTAATGGTGGTTGGTAAACCAGCTTAAAATGTGACGCTACATCAGACATCCTTGTTAGTAGTCTCTGTTTAAAGTGGGCCAATCACAGCTGTTGTGGTCTGTGTTGATGCAATGTGCAGTTACATTTTGAAGAGGTGCAGGTCAGGCTACAGCGTAGGCTATGCCATAGCCGCCGTAGCTTTGCGTAGTCTATGCCATAGGTTCAACACAAAAGTATAAATAAATCAGCCTTAAGTCTTTAGAAAGCCATTTGATAACTTTGTGTAGGGAACAGACTAAAATTAAATGAAATGTATTCAGTTATGATACAGCGCAGCACCATTTTCATAATCGAAACACGGACATGGATGAGATTTAAGAGCTTCAGTGGATGGAAATTTTATCACTTAATTATTTACTATTTTTATTTTTAGTCTTTTCTCTATCTATCTATCTATCTATCTATCAATTCAGTGGATGTCAATTTTATCAGTGAATTACAACTTAAATTTCAGTCTTTTCCCCATCCATCCATCTATCAATGATATACAGTGTATGGCTCTTGATATGAATCTCTAAATACCTCAGCTCTCAATCTTGCACTCACCTTGAAAAACGGAAAAAGCATTTTTGTGCTGCATTGCAAAGTATTGCATTGTTCAAGCTAACGTGATGAGAAACCATCTATTACAACACGCAATAATGGACATGTATATTGGCAGTGATTTAGATTGAATGGTTTGGATATGAAAACAAAATTTTATTGGACATTTCTGTGTGGCACCTTCAAATGACTAATGTTGCAGTTTCAGCGGGTGTGCGGAATAATGACAAGCAGTTGTTTGTCTCAACAAAAAAAACATTTCTCTCAGCATGAGCTCTCATTTCAGAATTGCCCTTCACCCTGCTGGCGCAAAAACACAGGAATATTGGTGTGGTGTTGACTCCTGTACTGCCTCTATCCACAATAATTACACTAAACAAGGCTTCCATTGTCAGCCAAGTATCACAATCAAATATAAATACCTAAAAAATCTGAAAACTGTATATTACTGTAAAAGGGATGTTCTTTGTTCCTGAGTTGTCCTGTTCTGTATCATAGTACAATCAGAATGGATGATAGGGATTCTGAGAAAGTAGTAAAGATAGCAAAGTATAGGTGTAGTGTAAATGTAAAATCTTACACACTAAAGATGGATGGATGAATGGATTGCCTGCAGTAGAATCACATTCTTTTTTTGTAGACATTCACCACAGTCCCTTCACCACTAACAGTTAATGTGAACCTCAACATTCATATCCCAAAAAAACACATGTAATTACCTCATACAACACTCATTTACCCACTACAAGAGTGGAATCTTCTTTGAATTAGTGCAGCTGTGTTGGTTAAATTGCAGGTTTAACGTTTGATAAGCAGTCTGATTGTGCTCATTACAATTTCAGCATTGAGCATCTTATTCCTGGCCCTCAGCGTTAGCTCTAGTCCCCCTGCAATCCAACAGCCGTGGGTGAAGAGCCTCGAATCATTACCCAGCCCTGCTTATGGTGATTATTTTGGACCTTTCTGGTGCATTTCCTTGAAAATCACACGTTGTGTCTAAGTTAGGATCTAGACCCCTGCGGTAATGTCTTGTGGCTTTGTGTGGTTCAAATGGTCCAGATTTGCATGGAAAAACACATTGTAATGAATGACGCCTGCCCTCGCTGCAGTCTCCTTTGCAGTCTATCATATTGTGTTGCTCAACAGGAAGAGCACATCTGTTACTTGTTAAACATCTGTACTAATTTGCATATTAATGAATAATTATGTTAATTTAATTGCCACTGACTTCTTGATTTCTGTGGATTAAAATTCAACTTGTGTGGCCACCACTGGAGCTTAAATCACATTTTTCTGCATGTTTTGTGCATGATATGTTATTTATGCATTCATACACATAATTTATTATAATATACAGAAAAAGCATAGTTTATGTGGAAAAGTAGTATGGTATTTACCTGTTTCGGTGATGTCACTTCATATTTATGGCCATCAGCAGGAGGAAACAATGGCGGTGAATGGAAAAACACAAATCTATATCAAGTGAAACATCAAAAATAGCTTTTGATCCATGCCAAGTACTGGGAAAGTTTCATGCAGTTCTGAAGACAGCCCAAATATTACCAAATTTAACATTCTTGGACATTTAAAGATATTTTATCCACAATTCATCTAAAGACGCAGGTGAGTCTGATGTGTGACTGGCGAGTACATCACTGTAAACATCTCTCATTCAGAAGTTACAAATGTTTTTGTGTTATTTTCTGGTCTGATTTAGTCACAGTATTAAAAAATGTCTGTGATGATCCCATCTATATGAATGTAAAAGCTTCTTTTAACTCCTAAAGAAGGATTTGTCGCATCTCACAGCGCAGCACAATGAAGGTAAATGGAATATTGGTGACAAACATGGTGGCGCGGTCATATAGTCACGTCATATGAAATGGGTCAATAGATCAGGGGTTTTCAAACTGGGTTCTGGGGACTCCCAGGGGGCCGCAAGGGGGTGCTAGAGGTTCTGATAAGGGGCCGGATGTGTAAAATCATGACCTGGCCCCGCCATCCACACTGTCGCAGTAACCTTTATAAAATCATGCTCACAGATTTTCTCACACATAATAAATGATTATATACACATTATCATAAATACTATATTCAATGCATTCAGAAAGTATTCAGATTGCTTAATTTTTTCACATTTTGTTATGTTGAAGCCTTATGCTAAAATGCTTTAAATTATTGCCTTTCCAAATCATGTCCAATCAATGGAATTTGCCACAAGTAGACTGCAATCAAAGTGTAGAAACATCTCAAAGATGATCCAGAGAAATTGGATGCACCTGATTTAAATTTCAAGTGTCATAGTCAATATGATATTTAAGTTTTTTCTTTTTAATACATTTGAGAAGTTATGAAAAATCAGTTTTTTGCTTTGTCATCATGGGGTATGGAGTGTAGATTGATGTGAAAAAATTATATATATATAATTTAAAGCATTTTAGCATAAGGCTGCAACATAACAAAATGTGAAAAAAATGAAAGGGTCTGAATACTTTCTGAAAGCGCTTGTATAGTTGCCTTTATATTTCTGGAAGGGGTTTTCATGAGGAGATTGTCATATACAGGTCCTTCTCAAAAAATTAGCATATTGTGATAAAGTTCATTATTTTCCATAATGTAATGATAAAAATTAAACTTTCATATATTTTAGATTCATTGCACACCAACTGAAATATTTCAGGTCTTTTATTGTTTTAATACTGATGATTTTGGCATACAGCTCATGAAAACCCAAAATTCCTATCTCAAAAAATTAGCATATTTCATCCGACCAATAAAAGAAGTGTTTTTAATACAAAAAAAAGTCAACCTTCAAATAATTATGTTCAGTTATGCACTCAATACTTGGTCGGGAATCCGTTTGCAGAAATGACTGCTTCAATGTGGCGTGGCATGGAGGCAATCAGCCTGTGGCACTGCTGAGGTGTTATGGAGGCCCAGGATGCTTCGATAGCGGCCTTAAGCTCATCCAGAGTGTTGGGTCTTTCTCTTCACAATATCCCACAGATTCTCTATGGGGTTCAGGTCAGGAGAGTTGGCAGGCCAATTGAGCACAGTAATACCATGGTCAGTAAACCATTTACCAGTGGTTTTGGCACTGTGAGCAGGTGCCAGGTCGTGCTGAAAAATGAAATCTTCATCTCCATAAAGCTTTTCAGCAGATGGAAGCATGAAGTGCTCCAAAATCTCCTGATAGCTAGCTGCATTGACCCTGCCCTTGATAGAACACAGTGGACCAACACCAGCAGCTGACATGGCACCCCAGACCATCACTGACTGTGGGTACTTGACACTGGACTTCAGGCATTTTGGCATTTCCTTCTCCCCAGTCTTCCTCCAGACTCTGGCACCTTGATTTCCAAATGACATGCAAAATTTGCTTTCATCCGAAAAAAGTACTTTGGACCACTGAGCAACAGTCCAGTGCTGCTTCTCTGTAGCCCAGGTCAGGCGCTTCTGCCGCTGTTTCTGGTTCAAAAGTGGCTTGACCTGGGGAATGCGGCACCTGTAGTCCATTTCCTGCACACGCCTGTGCACAGTGGCTCTGGATGTTTCTACTCCAGACTCAGTCCACTGCTTCCGCAGGTCATCCAAGGTCTGGAATCGGTCCTTCTCCACAATCTTCCTCAGGGTCCGTTCACCTCTTGTCGTTGTGCAGCGTTTTTTGCCACACTTTTTCCTTCCCACAGACTTCCCACTGAGGTGCCTTGATACAGCACTCTGGGAACAGCCTATTTGTTCAGAAATTTCTTTCTGTGTCTTACCCTCTTGCTTGAGGGTGTCAATGATGGCCTTCTGGACAGCAGTCAGGTCGGCAGTCTTACCCATGATTGCGGTTTTGAGTAATGAAACAGGCTGGGAGTTTTTAAAAGCCTCAGGAATCTTTTGCAGGTGTTTAGAGTTAATTAGTTGATTCAGATGATTAGGTTAATAGCTCGTTTAGAGACCCTTTTCATGATATGCTAATTTTTTGAGATAGGAATTTTGGGTTTTCATGAGCTGTATGCCAAAATCATCAGTATTAAAACAATAAAAGACCTGAAATATTTCAGTTGGTGTGCAATGAATCTAAAATATATGTAAGTTTAATTTTTATCATTACATTATGGAAAATAATGAACTTTATCACAATATGCTAATTTTTTGAGAAGGACCTGTATAGGGGTCCTTTGCAACAATTTTTTTTAAACCAATTAGATGTAGATAACAATTTACACAAAAAGATAAGCTTATGAAAGCACATATCGTACTCGCAGGAAGTCAATAACCTGTAAATGTTGCATAAGGTTCTTAGATCTCAGGTCCTCATTTGACAACAAAATAGAGTACTGCAACATCTCTGATTTGCTTTGTGTCTGATACATCATCATTTTATTTGGCCATGCCCACAGTCTCTCCCTCAAACACCCCCTGAAATGTAACCGAACCCAGAACTTAAGTATGATAAGGACGTCCTGAACGCTGCACAATATGTCTAACAAAATCCCTGAAGATCTCAGACCCAAGGGCATGGTGTCAAGCCTGAAACACCTTTAATTGAGCTGGTGCAAGCTGTACTTTAAATGGTAATAAGCTGAATTATATAAAGATTTTGTCATGGAGTTGTAGAGTAGTCAAGAAAAAACAGAGTAGAAATGTGCATTCAACACCAAACTGCAAGTGAAGTAAAGAGTGATTAAAATAATTCAAAATGAAAGTCACAAGATTTCAGAGGTTTGTCTGGGATTTTAGCCAGCACTCTGAAATGAGCACCTGTACAATGTGCCACAAAAGGAAGTTCTCAGTTGGAGTGCAGTGCACACACAACACGATAATTCAAGAACTTGTTCTACAGAAAAAGAGACTTGTGTATCAAGTGGAATTCATAATATGCATTACAGTTACCACAAAAACACATGCTTCAGCGTGCAAACACAGCATTCAAGAGAAGTGAAAAACCTTTAAATGTTGAGGAATACTCTTGGTTAGTCATGACACAACTCGTCATTTGACAACAAAACAAGGTATTGCAATAAGAGTTTTTTTGTGTCTGGAGTAAAAAAGCATTAAAAAGTATTGAGTATGCTTATAAAAACAACTTAAATTGTAGTATGTTTTTAATCGTTTTTAAACTAAATAAAAATATACAACCATTTTTATAAAACAGCTAGGACACTTGCTTGTGTGAAACATGATCACACAGGAAGTCGGCATAATTTTTCCAACAGTTCTGGTAATCTAGGATTGGCCACATTACTCACTGACTCACTGATAAGAGCCTATCAGACATTTTTGCATTGGCTGGAGCATGTTAACCTTCCCTTGTGGTATGACAGGAAGCGTGTGGAAAACCTGGTTTTTGATCAAGCGCTGAAATCAGAAAGTAATCACACTAACATAATCCATGATGAGTTTGATTGGAAGGATGCATTTTTCGCTGTAAAATAACATTTTTACTCCAATGATGGTTAGGTTTGGGTTGTGGGATTCATAAAATATGCATTCCTCCTCCACTTATATTTAAAGAAAATTCAACCTAGAGTACCGTTTCTGATTTCACTGTGAGATCAGTTTGTTGCATAGCTCAGTTCATATTTTAGCTTTGAGAGCTACGGTGAAGGGCAAAATTAATAGTGAAAAACAACTTACATTTTGGACTGTTCCTCACACAAAGCTATTTTATGGCTTCAAATGGCTTTTTGTTCTATTTGGAGCTTAAAAGCCTCCTCAAATGTTCTCTTTTTGTAATCCACAGAAGAAAGTCGCACAGGTTTGGAACAACATGAATGTAAGTTAATGTTCACAGAATGTTCATGTTTGGATGAACTATTCCTTTAAACTGATTTTGAAATATCTCATTGAGGTTTGCCTTTCACTATATTTAGCAAATGAATGTAAATGAACCTGCAAATTAACTGCTAACCAGGCCTGTCAAATATTGCATGTAAATGTACCAATAGCACATGAAAGCACGCAGAAAGATTGATTTCATGTGGAATTCCAGTTATTCACTGATCTCATCTCCGATCTCGTCAAGTAAAATGGAAATTCAGCCTGCTTTAGCTCTTCAAAACAGATTGCTGGAGCATATGGGTGTTAATGAATCCTTTTGTAGAGGAGAGAGTCATGGGAATATAGTCAGAACAAATCACAAACTCATTCACAGAACACTGTTACACTGTTTAAATGTGCACAATTCCATTCACCCCACATAGAAAGCTACGTTCTCTTCAAAAACACCAACATGACAGACAGAGACAGCGTAGACTCCATGTTCTCTGAGATGCTGATAATGATGCTGACATATTTTGCTCCTGAAAGAGAATGGGGATTGCTAGTTAAAGCCTTTGTCAGGCTGCTGAGCGATGTAGACGGTTTAATCGGCTCATAATGCCAACTGCATTACGGCATTTCTCTTAAACCATGATAAGTACATCAGCAACCTCCAGTCCAGGAATAACCCAGCATGCTTCCCTCATCCATCAAAATGACAAAAAAGACACATGGGACAGACAAGTGACCTGGCATAAAAAGAGTGACTGTTGGCTCACACATTTATGAAGCCAGATCAACTTAACTGAACTACTGATGTTTAAAAGATTATACTGGTAAGAATGATACACATGCACAACAAGACTAGGCGAGAATCGTGATGATTTCAATTCACTTTTTATTTGGCTATTGGCTACTGTGTCCTTAAACAGTTTTAGTTTTGGGATCCTTTCTTGACTCGTAAGAGCGTTAAGCCAGAGATGTTTTAATAGCTTCTCTGATTTAAATTTCATCAGCAAAAACTGTTTTAGGTTACTCATATTTCTTAACATTATTTAAGTAGAATACATTTAAAACAAGAATGGTTTTAATATTTATGGCAGTTTGCATTTCTAAGACAGCTGAGGGGAGAAACATGCAGAGTACATTACTTGAGTACATCAATAGATGAGGAAATGCAGGCTATGTTGGCATAGGAAATTAATTATATAGTATAATAATGTTTTTTTTTTTCACAAAGTAATCAGTAATCTGATTTTAGAGAAGTAATTAGTCATTTTAAGATTAAGATTCAACTTTAATGTCATTGTGCAGAGTACAGGTACAGAGCCAATGAAATGGAGTTGTTTTCGCATATCCCAACTAAGCTGGGGTCAGAGCACAGGGTCAGCTATGAAACAGCGCCCCTGGAGAAGATAGGGTCAAGGGCCTTGCTCAAGGGCCCAACAGTGGTATCTTGACAGTGCTGGTGCTTGAACCCCGACCTTTTGGTCAGTAACCCAGTGCCTTAACCACTGAGCCACCACTGGCCCCAAAAAACAGTAATTTAGTCAAAAACAGTGAGAATCATTCCTTAGTTTTTCAAACTAGATTTTTACTGAATTGTATCTACTTGCTAACAATTAAAAAAACAGAAATTATTTCAGTAATGACTGAAAAATAAATCACATTTTAAGCCATTTTAGAGCAAATACAGTGCATGCCGATATACAGCATATCGGAAATTGTAACGAAAAGAATGAATTTTTTTTAAATTTCTGTTATTTTTAAGCTATATTGCCGAGCCCTAATGCTCATACCCACTGACAGGCAGTCTGGCAGGAGACATGAGGAGTAAAAGTAGATATGAACATCATGTTGGACAAGGCAGGATGACACAAAGAGCAAAGGAGAATGAAAGCGAGGGAGAGAGAAATGAGATAAGATGCGAGACAAATTCTGCTGAAGAATGATCCCGTAGTGATCTTTCACAGCTGCAGGTTTCACTGACATTGAGTGTATCACCCTACTAAAGTGGAACAAGACACCCAGTCCTCGCAAGGTGCCTTTGTGGTTATCTCAGCACAAATCTTACAACAACATAATTAAAAGTCTGCTCAATATCAACACTCAACAGACAAAAGGAAGCATTTGTCTGAACGATTAAACCACTAAAGCAAAGAATGCTGCAAAAATAACCCTTTATCACAGTTAACAATGCTTGCTGATATTCCCAGAAAACATGTTTACCTCTGAGATAGCAGGATGGAGGTGAGGCAAAGCTTACCTTTGAGAGACCACCCTGTAGAGAATTTAATAAAGTGTGACAAAGAGCGGCAGGGATTTGCACCTGGAAATGACAAGAGATCCCCCCTGTCTGGAAAAGGCCAACCTGTGCTGCGGTCTGATAAGAACTATCTGGCAGGTGCAAGCTGGCTACATGTGGCCACTCTGTGAGATGAGGTATGGTTGCGATACTGAGGGAAATGAGTGTCTATACAGCATTTCATACCTAAAGGCTCCTGCATACTTCCTACGAAATCGAAGTATGAATGGATGTGACTTAATTTAGAACAAAATCTGTCTAAAAAGTTGTTTTTGTATGCGTTTCAGGTGGTTCGTAACAGCTTGCTGGAGGAAACTTTCAGGAAAACTTCTTACCAGCTGCTAAACACCTTCTTACAACCTCTGGTCCACGTCATTGGTGGGTGCGACCTGGAGATCCATCTACTTTGAGGCCGACAACTAATTCCCGTTCATTCAGTTAAGATCAGTCACCATGAACACACCAGAATTATTAGCGAGCTGGTGCAAACTTACATACATCTGTACAACTGTTTGTGTAGACACATTTTACAAGAGCATGTTGTGCAATTTATTACTTTTTTTGTTGTTTAATTAGTCTACAAAAGGAATCAATCTTATCAAATACTCTTAGTTGCCCTTTCACTCAAGTGCCTTCTGTAGCCGAAAGCCATTCAACATTTATGCATAGTATACCTATAATCCTTCTTTTGTCTCTATCCTGCCCATTAACACCCTTTTATTACACGGCTCTCTAGAATACTCAATTCTGATTGGTCAATGGCGCCATCCAGCGGTCAGATAATGCTCTGTAACAAGCAAACCTCTGGAGATTTAGACGTATCAGACCGATCATCCAGGTTCTGCTAGCCATCTCTTCTGCTTCTCACCTGACTGTGCGATCTCTAAAAGTAAGCTAATAAAATAATTTAAACTCAAATCAATATTTCATGTGCATTTATTTATTTACTTGGCAAGTAGCTGTTCAGCTATTTATTTCTTCTCACATAAATACATAATTTCAGCGCAAATAAATGTTTCATGTTCATTTATTTATTTATTTGGTAAGTAGTCTTGTGATAGGCAGAATTTTGAGGAGACAGACGGAAACCGGAGGTTGATTCCAGCTGTTCAGCGATAACTTTCTTCTCAATTATTATTTTATGTCCATATATTTATTTATTTGGTTAGAAGCCATGTAATAAGTGGGATAATGTACTGGTTGACTGTACAGTATCCTTTACTTATACACACATTTTTGCTGCTTCATCATTGCCATTGTAAATTATAATAACACTGTAATCGGTGCATATTATGGCCACGTATAGCATGTTAACTCATTAGCTCCATGAATTCAGAATGTCAACAGCATATCATCTACAGCATATTTATTACTTTAAATCATTATAGAGTTTCTTTTTTTGATCTTGTGTGAATTCTACTCATAGAATACTCCATAAAGTCATAGATAACACATTTTAATGTCATATTAGTTTATATTTTACATGCAGTCTTAATCATGCTCATTTTAAATGCTCCTCTAAACGTCTCCCACAGCAGCGTGGCGGGTGTCTGAATGTTCGCAGACAGTTTGTCATCGCTCTACTGTTTCAAACTTTTTGAAGAGAGAAGAACTGATTGAAGAAAAAGAAGACATTTTCCATAAGTGCGCTGAGGCCTTTAGTCTAGAATAACTTAAGATGAAGTAAGAAGTTAAAATGCAATACAACCTTAACTGAAAGTTTGGTTAGTATTTCAGTATATTAAGCTAAAAAACAAGAACTTAACATCAATAACATTGCACAGATCCGCTTTAAAGACGCACCCGGTGCCGTTTCGGACAGCAAAGCCCTGCAGAGGATAGTGAGGACAGCTAAGATCATCGGGGTCTCACTTCCCTCCATGAAAGACATTTACAATAAACACTGCATCCGCAAAGCCACCAGCATTGTGGACGACCCCGCACACCCCTCACACAAACTCTTCACCCTCCTGCCATCTGGCAAGAGGTACCGAAGCATTCGGGCCCTCACGACCAGACTGTGTAACAGCTTCTTCCCCCAAGCCATCAGACTCCTCAATACTCCTCAAGAGACTGGTTTGACACACACACGTGTCCTAAGTTGCACTTTAATTACTGTAACTTTATAACTGTCTGCTACCTCAATAACTGCTATGTGCATAGAACACTATCTCATTGTATGTTATGTTTACATTTGGCATTTTTAGAAAATGTAATCTTTGCACTACTGTGTACTGGTCGCGCTGCACTGTATCTTACTGTGTCTATTGTCCGGTTCATTGTCAGTAATTTATTGTACTGTCCCGTAATTTTTGCACATGCACTTTATATAGGTATGTTATTTAGTCTGTGTAGTCTCATGTGGTTCTGTGTTTGTCCTATGTTGTTTTATGCAGCACCATGGTCCAGGAGGAACGTTGTCTTGTTTCACTGTGTACTGTACGAACTCTATATGGTTGAAATGACAATAAAAACCACTTGACTTGACTTGACTCAGTAAGTTTTTGTTTAAGTTTTGATGTGACTGTAGTCTTTCTACTTATGTGAGTGTAGTTTATTTTAATGCCATTTCTCAAAAGTAGCATTCACATCACATGTTTAATATCTGTATAAATGGCAATTTCAGATAATGTCATGACATTGCAGCAAAACTAATCTAAGTCTTGAGTGTCTGACATACAATACTGTAGTGACATACAGTACTTTAATAAAAAAAAAGTCAAGGTGTTTTCAAGTATTTTTGCTTTTTGAAAACACAGATGACATATGCACTCAGAGAAAAACACATCTGAGTCTTTGAAAGTGTCTGTAAAACTCTTGGCTTGTCTTTGGTTGGATGGCTTAACCAATTTAGCACACATTCAGCCTGTCAGCAGACTAAAGCAGAACTGTACCTAGGAAAGAGTGCTTTTTCTTGCAGCATTCAGGTGCTGCACACTAAAAGCTCTTTATGTGTATTCACTGTCATATACAACTAGGTCCCGTTACCTTGCAAAAATTCTGCTTAAACCTAAACACAAGTGCTCATTTGAAAATTATTTGAATAATTTTAATTATAAATTATTTTAGTACATTTGTTCACAGGAAACACTAAGACTTTGGAATCACGCGACTTCAATTGCATATTCATATTAAGCATGGACCCACTTGAAAAATACTGCATTTGCATCGGCAAAGCATGGTTGCAAACTCGTTGGCTTGACCAATCTGATCAATGCGTTACATTTTCCAGACATCTGTAATCTAATTTCAGATTGTCTGCGATAATCAAGTTTGACATGTATAACCAGACAATATAATTTAGAACCACCTTCAATGGACCTTAAATTTGTTTCAAATATATAATATCAACTGCAAACAACATTAAGCCCCAGTTAGTCATTTTTAAAGCAAAAGCTCTCCATCTATTTGTCACTGAATAGTTACAAGGTATACTTATTACAAGAAACAATCATTTCTTTTCAAGCTCATTACATTTTTCCAATAACTGGCTAAAACAATTAGCAGATCAAAGCACAAATGATATAGTACTAAGTATTTTAACACCATCCAGCTGTCCATTTAAGATACTGGACTGGACTGGAAAATATTTACAATGTTTTCAAATTACTGAGGCATTTCATAATTGCAGCAGCATTTAGTTTTACAAAACCTTTTAATAGACTGTTTGTTTTTAAAGCTTTGTGCATAGAAACCGCATGAGCTGCAGAGATTTTCATTTTCCGGTCCCCAAATATCTGTGGAGACAAAAATAAATAAAAGAACTGAGAGTCATTTTGAATTCCTGCACTTAAAAATCCCAAACTTTAATGTATTTTTAAGAGCATATACAAAATGTAGAATACAAACTTACTGTTTTAAATTAGGCCATTTTCTTTCAATTCAGATTAAAAAAAACAATATGATAATTGCAAAAATGAAACTGTGTTTTAGAAACTGTGCATTGCATAAGATCACAGGAACTTACCAAGTCCAACTGGGGAAAAGATAAAAGGAAATTAATGTTGGGGAAATACATAGGTAGCCAAATTAGTTCAAGTAGTTCAAGTAATTCAAGCAGGAATATCTTTTACTCTGTGTGTGTGTGTGTGTGTGTGTGTGTGTGTGTGTGTGTGTGTGTGTGTGTGTGTGTGTGTGTTTGTGTGAGAGAGAGAGAGAGAGAGAGAGCGTGTATTTATCACTTTGTGGGGACCAAATGTCCCCATAAGGATAGTAAAACCCAAACTTTTTGATGTTGTGGGGACATTTTGTATCATACTAAATTATGTTTTTTGAAACATAAAACACGGTGGTGCAGCGGTTAGCACTGTCGCCTCACAGCAAGAAGGTTGTGGGTTCAAACCCCGTCCTTTCTGTGTGGAGTTTGCATGTTCTCCCTGTGTCTGTGTGGGTTCTCTCCAGGTGCTCCCACCATCCAAAGACATGCAGGCTAGGTTAATTGGTGTCTCCAAAAATTACCCTAGATGTGAGTGTGAGTGGTTGTCTGTATATGTGTGGCCCTGCGATGGACTGGTGACCTGTCCAGGGTGTACCCCGCCTTTCGCCCAATGTTAGCTGGGATAGGCTCCAGCCCCCCACGACACAGGATAAGCGGTTGCTGATGGATGGATGGATGAAAATGTCAAAATGCAGAAAGTTTTCTGTTAGGTTTAGGGGTAGCGTTAGGGCATAGAATATATAGTTTTTACAGTATAAAAACCATTATGTTTATGGAAAGTCCCCATAAAACATGGAAACCCAACAACAAGAATCTAGAGGGTGAATATTCTGAACAGAATCAGTGTGTGTGTGTGTGCATTCCTCTGCGCACCCGTTTATGTGTGAAGATAACTATACCTCTTGTAAAGAAAATAACAGTACATTACAGAGCAGTTCCACCTGACAACTACCAGTCCTTACAAGTCATCACCTGGGAAAGTGAGAGTATTTTATATGAAATGGCTTTTACCCAGCCCTTGGCCATGCACTCAACATAATGAGGCACTGTTGCTTTTCTCTTAAACGCCCTTGACCAGGCATTTGAAAAGTGACACATTTGCCGTTAGTCAGAGAAAAACAACTGTCTGTGAAACAATTGTGACATAATGTTGTATTCATTGAATGTTAGAAGCGGATACTACTAAAGGCTTGTTCTTATGTTCATTTAAGTAATTAGGGCTTGTGACTTGAGTGACTTGAGTTTCACATAAAAAACATACACCACAACAACAAGTTCCATTACACAAACACACTTAAGGTAAACTAAAATGCACAAATTGTAATTGGCAATTATGCTGAGAAAATAAAAAAAGGGTCAAAACAACATTCAGACAAATAGCATGTGAAGCACAATCGGGCATGAGTAATTATTTATCATTTATTAATTATAGAATTTCTTGATATTATACTACTCTGTATTATAGTGCACTATATATATATATATGTATATATATATATATATATATATATATATACACACACACACACACACACACACACACACACATTGTAAATATTTATACATTTGCTTAGAAATTACTAAAAAGGGTGATATGGATTTAAGTGTTTAACGCAAGAGGTCAAATAGAGTAAAAATCATGTAAAAAAAAAACAATCATGGTTTATTTCTGTACTGTTATTCACTACATGAACACAAGGGAGAATTATATTTCATTATTTTCACTCCATGTAGGGATGTCACGATGTGAATTTTTGAGTATGATAAAACACATTTTTACAATTATCTGCAAATGTATCTATTATGCAACAATAAAATCTTCTACAAACATATCACAATTTAAGTTGTATTGCAGCATTCATTAGGACATGCATATATTCCTATTTTTAAGTTGAAAACAAGTAGGTAAAGTACTTGTATTTAAGTTTTTGCAATTTTCTCTATCTGCCCTCTGACACCAAAATGTACTTGTAACTTTTCAACAAAAAGTAAATATACCCTTTCAATAAATAAAAATTAAATTAAATATAAATTAAAAATAAATAACCAAAAAAAAAAAAATCATAAAAAACAACAACTATAACTTTAACCATATGTTTAAAATAAAACGGTGTCAGGCAAGGAGAACCTTCTTTCTTTATTCAGTAATTTAACATTCAGTCGGATAATCACAGCACTTTTATGCTCACTGAAACACCTCCTCTTTAAAACTTTAAATAAACTACTTTTCGGATTTACACAGTTTCAATTCAGTGTTTGACTTTACCAAAAGTTAAGTACACACTACATATAATATTTACTGTGATGTAAAATTATTACCTTCATCTGGGCATGAATCTCTGGATGGTGACCCCTCAGGTGCTGGAACATATCAGATGTTTTCACAGCTTTTTCTGGAACTTTTCGTCTGCGCGTTTTGCATATTGGATACCCGTCTTAAATTTTTTTTAGATAGACAAAATGCTCCCAAATAGCTAATTGAATTTGCTTCTTCGGCGGGTACAACTCGTACAACAATTTTGAGAGTTTCAAGTGAGCTGAAAGTTCACGTTCTGCACACGTCCCGCTTAACCTAGACAATCACCTCATGAACTCTGTTACCATAGTAACAACCTCACAGCCAGCCAGGCAGAGGGCAGGGCACACGCATGGCGCAAGTAGTTAGACCCGCACCGAAAGACTCATTTTCAGTAAAAAAAAAAATTAAATAGACAATATGATTGTTTTTTTCCGCTTTTTAGCCGTAGCTTCCAAATTCTTACAGTTTAATTACCGTGACAATTTTAATCGTGGTTATTTGTGAAATCGGGTAATCGTGACATCCCTAACTCCATGCAGCATACATATAATAATGCATATTAATAAACCACAATATTCACCAACATATATTTTTACTAAAACATTTTAAAACATAAAAAAGTGCTACACGAATAAATATATCTGAGTGATGCCGCAAACAAACAATTGAATCAGCATTTGTAATTGGTTCACTGAAATGGACCATCTGAACTAATTCACTGACTATTAGCTACTAATGTTTAAATTAAGACATTGTCACTATTAAAACATCCTACAAAAAAATCTAAACTAGCTGTAAACTTGCCACAAATATTTCACTTGCTATTTTCACATGCAAATTTGCTTGTCATTTGCCACAAATGTTTGCCAGAAGTCTGCAGCTCTTCACAGGTAGTGTTGAACCTCTGGCAAACCTTTGGCAACAATATACAATTTGCCGCAAATCTTATTTGCATGTGAAAATTATCTGTGGCGAGTTTGTGGCAAATTTGCAGTGCACTCACAATTTTTGTAAGGGTTTCTATTTGCTCTTATTCTTGCAAATTCAAACAAGAAAAGATGGTAAAACTGGTCCAATTACACTCTCTTTGGAACACAAAAAGCACACTGGAAAGCACATTTAAAACACTTAAAAAGCATTGATATCTTAGCAATCTTCACAATTGTAAAATGGCCAGCAAAATGAATGCAAATACATCGACCAGCCTTAAGCAAAACTGCACACAGTTTGTAGAGCTGCACTAATGCCAAGTGCCACATGGTTTGAAAAGCAGTGTAAAACCTTCCGGCAATAAGAGTATTTGGCTCGGGGGTAAGTGAAGACAAGTGCAAGATGCTGATATAGAGAGTTTATAAAATTATTTTGATTGACACATACTGCCATGACAAGGCATTGTCAACATTAATGACTGTAAGAGATATTGAGCTGACACCAGAGACTGTCAAGGCCCACTCCACAGTTTAAAAATACCCAATTGCCACATGTTGATGGACAGATGGAGTTTTGGGACTGGCAAATATCAAAACACAATATGCACTCTGAAAGTCATCATGGGACAGTTTAAAGCTAATAATATTCCATGAAAAAATATACCATGCTTATTTAAAATGTGCAGTGCATAATATTGTCTGCATTTTATTTTTTTTATTTTTTTTGGAAAGACTGACAGATAATAAATAAAGTTTGGCACCTGTTAAGTCATCACTAAAGTCAGAAAAACAATTTCAGGTGATTTGGTGGTCTGGCCCAGTGAGTAAAATATGTGCTAAACAGTGCTGCCATGGAAGTTGTGAAACTATCCAATCAATTCCCAATAAATTAAACCTATGTACTTATTTTTGTATTCTTTTATAAGTCATGTCTATGAAGTTATAAGATCTAAAACCTACTCTTAATGCTCCACTAAAAAAAGACTAAAAGTGGTGATGCCTACACTCTGTCTCAACTATGATGAGATTAAAAGAAATTCATCCAGACAGAATAATGCTGACTTAACTCTCTTTCTCTCTCTCCTGGTAAGGTGAACCTACCTTCTTGCTCAAAAGAAAATCAATGTTTTAGTAAATGGTTTTAGTATAGCTATCGGCACAGGAATCTAGAGGGTGAATATTCTGAACAGAATCTGTGTGTGTGTGTGTGTGTGTGTGTGTGTGTGTGTGTGTGTGTGTGTGTGTGTGCGTGTGTGTGTGTGTGTGTGTATAAGAGTAAAACCCGTCCAACTGTCCCTATGAGGGAAACGGCTTTAAAAATATAATGAAAAATGTCTACATGAAAATCCAAAAAGGTTTGTCTGTGAGGGTTAGGCTTTGGGGTTGGGGGTAGAAAATACAATTAGCTCAGTATAAATAGTAATGGTAGTCAATGGTAAGTCAAAGCAAACATGTATGTATATGAGTATACAAAAGGATGTAGTGACACTATGGGCCGCTCTTGGGAGCCCTAAACACCTCTGCTCTTATATAAAATGCCCATGGGAATTGGCGAGTGGAATTTGCATGCCACTCCCCTGGGTACAAAAGGAGCTGGCTCGCAACAGCTCATTCAGATTTTTTCTTCTAAAAAGCAGAGCTGTTGATTCGCAGATAGCTGAATTCCACTGCCGGTCAATTCACCTCACTAAGAAGCGTAGGCTGTTGGATATTTGGCGCATTTCAGCGGCTTTCTCTCCCTCTGCACGACTGTTGCAGAGTACGCCCCTGGGCGCTTCGACAACTAAAACAGTATATATCCTCTAAAAGAGTGCACACTGATGGATAGCATCATTTTAAAGACGCCTTTCTGTCTGTGTGTAATTCCTGGTTGTGGTCGCTATCTCTCCACTTCTGATGGCCACGATTGCTGCCTCATGTGCCTGGGCCGTAATTACGTTGAGGTAGTGTTTGTGGATAGTTCATGTTCTCATTGCGAGAATATGACCATGGCAACGTTGCAGTCCCGTCTTTCCTTCCTTCTTCCACTCCAGCAGACGCCAGGTCTGTTGGAAAGTTTCGTTTCATGAAGGTGCCCAATTCACAGGGCGGCCAATTCGGCAACACCCTCGAGGACTTGGCCTAGCAGTTCTTGCCAGTGAAGAAGTGGACAAAGGCAATATACCACATCTTTCCCAAAGCGGCTCAAGACCCCGTACACCATCTGCTTCGCCCCTGCGGTGGCAAAAGCCCAGGTGTCTCCGCCACAGCCCGAGCCAAGTCCTCGGCCCGGCGTAGAGCCCCCTCCTGCAGAAAGCTGATGCCACCCGCATTCACATGCCCGGCCACACCACACTCATAACCACGGCCAGTGGTTGTGATGAGCTATGAGGACGGTCAGAGGGCCAATCCTCCCTCGTCGCTGACCCGCCCTATGCTGGGAACACGGAGCAAGATAACAACACCGCGAGGCCCCATCCCCAGGTACATCAGACATGACTGTCCCCTTAGTGCCCCTCGCCCAGAGCTTGGAGGTGTGACTAGCGCTCTCCAACCCTCCCCTTCGGTCGGTCCCTGTTGCCTCACATCTTCACGAAAGTAGCGGAGGCAGCCCTCGCCCCGTTAAGGGAAGTGAGCATTCGAGTGGCTTATTCTAGCTCACTCTCGAGATTTGTTGTGCACAGGGACCTAGTGCTCGAGCACCTTAGCCGATTGGGCTAAGTTAAACTCAGTCTCCATGATAGCGCACCTCACGAGCGAGTGCGCACAGTCAGTGCTGAACAGCCCGAAGCCATTCAGGCGGTGTACGGTGGTCCCACTGAAACAATTTCAGAGGCATATTACGTCCTCGGTGGTGGCCGCGCCACTCAGGTTGATGCATATGAGACCACTCCAGCACTGGCTTCAGACTCAAGTTACGAGATGGGCATGGCACCGTGGCACACATCGCGTGGCCATCACGTCGATCTGCCACCACTTCTTCAGCCAGTGGACAGACCTTGCATTTTTACGGGCAGGGATTCCCTTCCAGCAAGTGTCCAGGTGCATCGTGGTTATGACAGACACCTCCAAGCTAGGCTGGTGTGCCATGTGCAAAATCTAAAATACTTTGTGGAGAGAAAACATAGATAGAAAAGGCTGCGGCTGACACGGCATGTTCCCATATTAGATAAGTCTCTTCCCCACCCCAGGGATGTGGGGAACTATGTGACGTTTTTGTGGGCATTGGGGGAGGCTACGTGCAGACCGAGTGCACCTCCTACATAATGTGTCTTACTTAGCTAAACTAAATGAGAGTCCTGTATTGGAAACAGTTCAATGTCCAAAAGGCAGAAAGCATTCAGAGAATAAATTGAGGCTTATTGCAGACATTCAAACATATTCTTGGTGCCATGGGCCCCTAAGGCGCTACTGAGCCATTGTGTCTTTACATGGACCATTTTAACAGTACTTTTATGGTGCTATTTTGTCATCTATGGAGCTCAACAGCCTGTTTAGCCAGTCACTTTCACTGAATAGAAAAGAGCCTTGTTAAAGAAATAGTTCACCCAGAATTGAACATCCTCTCATCATTTACTCACCCTCATGCCATCCCAGATGTATATGACTTTCATTTTTCAGCAGAACACAAACAAATATCTTTAGAAGAATAGTTCAGCTCTGTAGGTCCATACAAATGCAAGTGAATGGTGACCAAAACTTTGAAGCTCCAAAAAAGCACATAAAGCAGCATTGAAGTAATCCATTTAAACTTTGCCATTACCCTGGGTGCTTCTGACATGAAAAACTGAAAGTTGCTGTGAACAATCCACTCAATGGGACTTCCTTTGCCATGGGGCAGGTCTATTCATCACCTGTCTTCCTAAGGCTATCCTGTGAAACAGCGACACCCCCCTAAAACTCCTTTATCAGACAAGGGGGGGAGAGAGAGAGAGAGAGAGAGAGAGAGAGATGTATTATACTCTTAGATCATTTTGGCATCAACCTCACAAAGAGATTGCTGCAGACAAACTGGTAGTCCAGTAGTGTTCTAAAAGCTGACACTAACAACACTACATAAAATAGCCACTTGTCTTCCAATAACACAAAGTAAATAGCATTTTTCAACAGTCTCACTGATGATGACAACAGTTACACCATTCTGGAACTCAGCGGTACATCAGCGGATTACATTATGGTCTGCTCACATTCAGACTCTACAGTTCAGGGAGCTTCCTAGTGTCTTTGAAAAAAAGTTTACATTATCTGATACAAGCAGATAATGAGACGTTGATACTTCCTACAAGCTAACGAACCAATTGCTAGACTAGTCTGTTCAACAGTATCAACATTAAAGTCATCATGAAACAGCATTCGCAAGTCATTATACTTCCTTAATCAGTATATTTCAGAGTGAAACAGAATATTCAATGAAGGAAAAAATATATTTAATTTTACCTAACAAATATTACCAAAAAGTACAATGGTAGTGCCATGGTATTCTTTAAACTACCTTGGAGTATGATGTAAATACCTTCACCACAAAAAACAAAAAAAAATCTTAAAGGAATATTCTAAGTTCAATACAAGTTAAGCTCAATCGATAGCAAAATATTGATTACCAAAAAAAATATTTGATTTGCCCCTCCTTTTCTTTAACAAAAGCAAAAATCTGGATTACAGTGAGATACTTACAATGAAAGTGAATTTGGGCTAATTTTTTTAATGTTAAAATACTCAAGACATGAACAGTATGCGTGTAAACATAATTTCAGTGACGTTTATGCTTAAATCTAGAAAAAAATCTATTTGCCAGTGGGATAAGAAAAATAAACTTTATTCAAAGGGAAAACAAGTTTATTTTTTCACACCATTGACAGATTTTTTTTTTCTTGTTTTAAGCATAACGTTTACAAAATTATGTCAGATTTCTCTGAAAACACATCTTAAAATCTTGTCATTTTACTTGTCAAGTAATAATATCTTGTTTTTAGAATATTTAGATATTTTTATTGGAAATCAAGACAAAAATACTCATTAAGAAAATGATTTGTTTGCAGTGTTGATACTTATGGTAATTATTCAGTACTTCCATATATATCAAAGTAACATGGAATTAACATGCGATACAAACACTGTACTGTGGTTTCGCCACAACACTCTTTGTAAGGGACTGTGCTGAATTTCAGAGATAAAGTTAAGACTGTGATGCATATTATTGGCTGTTCTAACATAAAGCAAACAAACTTCTTGCTTTAAATAATCTTCAGTTTGACCTTCAAGTAGAACTTCAGTGAAGCCAATTTCAATATCCTGAGGGAAACAGTTCCTCAGAAGAGAAGCCTCAGTCTTAAGCCAAATAAATGAATCAGAGAGACAGCATTAAGAGGGTGAAAAGCTGCTATAACCTCAAACTGAGAATGATATACCACAAGCATATTATGCTAATACTGGGAAGGTAATATAGCCAAAAGACTGTAAATGTGTGAAAACGGCAAAACATTCTGTAAATGATTTCATTTTCTACATGTGAAGTCACCGTTATGTCTGCATTTAAAAAAAAGCACACAAGCAACAATATTTTTAATAATGTAAGTGAGTGCTTAATCATTGTAAATGCAAAAAAGAGTGCAAATATACACATGAAAAAATGCAAAAATCTACTCATCATTCAAAGGCATAAAAATGATATTCCACATTACGCCCATCTATCCATCCATCCATCCATCCATCCATCCATCCATCTATCTATCAAGACATTGTCTAGGCAACAACAACACCAATTTTTCAATGGTTGCTTAAATGGCAAGTACTTAATTAACCAGTGGATGTTGTGGATTATGCAACTGTCTTGTCTAACCAGTTGAGTTATGAGTTATTGCAAGTAGGGCTGAAACGATTAGTTGTCGTTATCGACAACGTTGACAACAGAAAAATGTCGAATAGTCATTTGATCTCATTTAACGTGACATGAGATCAAATTAAACTCTAATGATGGTGTGCGAGAGCAGCTCTTCAGCTCATGCCTGAAACGCCCTAACTGCCCAGACACACACTAAACTTTCACAGCTTCGGGTGATGTAGATCACAAAGTATGAGCAAATTTATAAAACAATACCAAATAAGTAAATACAGAAGCACTCTCGTGGAATATGTGGAGCCAGAGATGCCGCACACACTTGCTGCAACTCACAACTTATTGAATCATAATACAGTACATGTGTCACTGTGCATTTCTTAATGTGAAGAAATTTGGCAATATAAGAGCGAGTTTGTTTTTTGTGAGTTAAAAATGGATTGAAGTGAACAAAAAGGTGAGAGAGGGTAGTCTTCGGCCCATTATACACTGCAAACAAAATATGTTTTGGATTTGTTTTTGTTTTGGCTTGTTTTCCAATATAAATATCTAATACTCCTTTAAAACAACATACTTTTACTTTAGCAGCGATACAGCAGAAGAAAAATTGTTATCTGAGAATGTTGAATATAATATTTGAAAATATCTAAAAATCCTTTTAAAAAAGATGCATTCACCTGATAAGCAGCATATAAGATATTTAGACTTGCTTATAGAAAATAGATCTTGAATATAAATATATTTTGTCTTTACTGCACTCGCAGAAATACACTTATATTTGTTTAAAGCAAGTCTAAATATCTTATATGTTGCTTCTCAAGTAAATGTATTCTTAGATGATTTTAAATAGAAAACAAGACAAAAACGCTTGATATAAATAGGATATTTTTGCTGAATTAAACTTAATAAAAAAGTTTTTTTGTTTTCCTTTATTTCAGTGAATGTCATTTAGAGGTATTTTTAAAAGATGATTTTGTCTGTTTAATTGTTAGTAAGCATGTTTAATAAAACGTTTTAAGTCGGGCACAAGCTGAATAGTCAATTGAGAGCTAATGATTAGTTGTTGCAATAATAGTCTAATAATCGTTCTAATAATCGCTAGATTAGTCGATTATCAGAATAATCATTAGTTGCAGCCCTAATTGCAAGCATGTGCCCGGTTTCGTTAAATATCCCTACGTTTATCTTGGATGAATGTTGCTTGCTATTGCCTCTTCAAAAAACTGATAATCCATTACAGATGGCATAAATGCATCACTCAGAAGTTGATTCTTGTGCACAACTGACAGAAAAAATTATGCTTGTCTTTTAGCAGGGCAACGGAAATATTTCGGCTCTTAACCATTTCATATGTACCGTCACACATATGTGACGTTAATAACTGGGCCCCACAGAGTATCGAAACAAATATGCGTTTCCGCAACAGCCAGTTACATCACAAACTGACAAATTCAAATCGACTTTTGCATCCTCACAGGCTGCACTGGTCAAGCATCTGTTATTCAAATTCGGGCAAACAGTTACTCATGCAGTCTTTTAAACTAAAGAATAGGTTTATTTTATATACATCCAACACGTCACCAAAGTACCACGATAAAAAGTTTACAGCTCTTATACGCACAGTCAATACATCAAACGCGAAATTCCTCTGTGCTGCGTGCTGCCATTTGTTTACATTAGTAGCGGTTGTCATTCGTCAAACAAACACCTGAGTCTTTTCAAGCACATAATATATTTATTTTATGTAACAAAATGCCAAATTGTCAACAAAGTTCCATGATTACAGTTCACAACATATGCCCAGCCATAACATTGCTTTAGGTGCAGAAGAGGTTCATTCACAGAAACTGCTTTTCAGGCATATAATACGTTTGTTTTCTGAAAGACACACAAAAGTACCACAATAATGGTTTAAAACTTTATTTATTCATAATTATTAAATTATCCATGCACGCAGACAAGTCTGTTTACATTTGCGCTTGTCTCACACACACACACACACACACACAATGTCTGAAATGTCAAACAGTGCACAGGCAAACCGGACAGCTGATATTATTTGTTCATTTGTTTTTAACAGCTATAAAATGAAATAAATAAAACAAAACATTACAGCAGACAGAATCCATTTGTTCAAGTTTATATATATATATATATATATATATATATATATATATAAGCAATATCACACAAGCAAGAGTGCACTGCAGAGGAATTTAGACCTTACTCATGAAAAGGTTAAAACTGATGTAGCATTTCATTTACATAGACACAAAGCCAAATCAGAACCACCTATGACACTAGGGTCAGCTCATATGAAGCATATTTTAGTTATGCACCATTGAATCAATATCATCTAGAGGCTGCACAGAGCCTCCTACTTTAAAGTCGATAGTGTAAAGATATCTTGAGGAAAAAATGTCACATCAAACATTACATTTACTGTGGCAGCCCTGAATTTCACTGCATATTATAAATGCACACAATTGCAGCCTATAAATGGCCGAATTCAACAACAAAATTGTTAAAAACAGAAATTAAAACACCCTCTGAAAGCAGACGGCACAGTACAAGCTAATTGTAGAAAGGTATGAATGCTATTTGTCAAACATTGTATTATGGACATGTTATGTCCCTGAACTGGCCCCCAAAAATGTCTTTATTAGTTTGGTTATGAGAAGCGGAGCTCAGTGATGGATCACTCAATCTATCTAATTCAGTTGTGTGTGCAAGAGTAATGGCAAGCCCAAGAGCCACATCATTTTCTAGCTCATCCCACCAGCTCCACATCTACCTGGAGAGGAAATTCACTATAACGGTACAATAGCTCATTCAGTGTGATGCCTCAATGAATGCAAATGCATTTCTTAAATCCTATTAATGAGTTTCATGGTTTCATGGAATCTAAATAATCCTAATGAAGCTTTTGTTTTAATCTCGCATGTGATTGTGTGGAAAGATGAGATGGATGGTAAACATTAAGGGATAGTTCACCCAGAAATGAACATTCGGTCGCCATTTACTCACCCTCATGTCATTCCGAATCCATACACTTTAACTATGATGTAAAAGTTTAACAGAAAATCTAAGCTGCTCTTTTCCATTCAATGAGTGAATGGGACTGAGGGTGTCGAGCTCAAAAAAAGACCACAATAGATTTGCAATCACATAAATTAAAATATGGTGCATAAAGATGTCGTTCCAGGTATGATATCAATGACAAGACATGCAAAGGATATTTAAATATATGTGGCCACAAATTACATTTCAAAGTTACGATGAAGGGGAACATTTTCAGTGAATAATGCAATTTTGATCTGTTCCTCACACAAACATAAGAAGGGTAAAGAAGATTTAGAATATCAGAATTAGTCAGAATTAGTCATACAGACTACTTTTACTTCATGTCATTTTTGGAGCTCAACTGCATCAGTCCACATTCACTTTCATTATCTGTAAAAGAGCAGCTTAGACATTTTGCTAAGCCTCTCTTTTAGTGTTCCACAGAAGGGAAAAGTTATAAGAGTTTGGAATGACATGAGGATGGTTAAATGATGAGAGCATTTTAATTTTTGGGGTCATCAATTCCTTTAAAAGCCTGAAGAATATACAGTATTGTTTAAAAAAAAGGCTCATGAGGGTTTCATTTTGTTACAGTGCAACCTAGAAACAAACTTGAGGTGTAGTTGAGGACAAACATTGACACGACTGAGTATACGGCACCTTTTGTGAACACGATTTGAAATCTAAGAGTTTCTTTGCGTTATCATATAATTTGTGATTTCTGCGACACAAAATGAAATGGTGTGCTAGCAGCAAGGACAGATTGAGGCGATCCACAACCCCAGGAGCTAATTTTTGTGGATGAGCGAATGCGCACGGAGTGGGTGCTAGAGTTATTTCGATCTGATTATATTTAAATTTGAGATGTCTATATATAGACAACATGATTAATTGTGAAGACGCACAGGGGATGGGGGAGTCAGGTTCGATTAAGAATCAGATGGTTCCCCTCTGAGAACCTGCCCACAGCACCACTGCTGCTCTCGTGTTGGCAGGGTTATCAGCACGCGGCCCTCCGCATTTCAGCATGTCTCTGAGATATGTTTGGGTCATGACAAATGAAATGCGGCAGAGTGGGGGAAGGGACAGAGAGTATGCCAGTTGCAGTACTTGCTCTCACCTTAGTTTAAGCCTTTGTTCAAATGAATCAAAAGGGATGAAGCCAAAAAAACTCTTAGATTTAAAGTTTTTTTTTTTCTAAAACAGCAGGGTACAGTTCCCTGCAGTGTCAGCTGAAGAACTGCTGTAAATATTGCTTCTACTCTTTTTGTTTGAAATGTCTTTGAAGTCTTTTCTAAATACAGTGCCCATTAAAGATGGACATGTAAAATTAAACATAGTGTGGTTATTAGCAACGCAGTCATTTTTACCTTTCAGTGCAGACATGACTTAATGTCACCAAACTTTAATTTTCTGTCATGTCCACACTGCAGCTTAATATGGTTGTCACTCCTCTTTGGAGGGCTTAAAGGGATAGTTCGCCTTAAACAATGAAAGTCATTATTACTCACCGTCATGCCATTTCAAACCTGTCTGATCCCAAATATATCTCCATGGTACATAATAGAAAATGTCAGGCAAAATATTAGAGACAAACAGCCTCAGTCACCATTCACTTCCATTGTAAGGGAAAGAGCAGCATCAATACTCTTCAAAATATATCCGCTATCTTCTTCATAAACACAGTCATCATTCATTAACTGTTCCATGTTTCTTTGTTTCCAGCTTGATTCCAGCTTATTACAACATTTGCAAACTCGGGTGTGACTCCTGTATTACGTTCACACACAGACCCATAGTTTAGGATTGCCCTGCATTTACGTGCAGTTTTCACTCTTGAAATTTACAGTGTTTATGTGGCCTCAGGCTGTTTTCACAGGTGGTTCAACTGCTTGGTCCAAACTGCTCCATAAGCAGCCTACTAGTGGCATCTGTTTACCTCTGTGTCTAGGTAATGACTCATGGGAGAAAACGGCAGCTTCGCCTTTTGGATTCACCACCAAAACTTTCAAAATCTAAGAATGGCACTTGGCTCTGTGTGCTGCAGGTACATTACAAAAGATGTGAAGAATGCAATTTATTCTGAGACAAGCAGCAATGAGAAATGCATTATTCTATAATAACTTTGACCAAAGATGCAAATTAAACACCATCAATAGAGCGGGTTCCAAAAGTAAAAATTCCATAATTTATTTATTTTTTGTCCATAGAGGAATTTAATATCAATGATAATTTATAAACCTTTAAAGAAAAGACAAAGCACGACCTCTGAGGTTGTCAATCAATGGTGCATGTGTCTGCTGAAGCCATCAGTCCACGTTAATTTAACTTAATTTTTTTGAAAAGTCATGTTTAATAGTGGAATTCTAATTTGGAACTACACTAGCCATGATCCTGAGGGGGGAAATCCACCAATTGGAGAATTGCAGCAAACAAATCTTGCCAAAAAAGAGCTCTGCAGCAAACGCACACTTCCATGACACACCGCGAACAATGCAACCGAATTGGTCTCCCCACACTCAAAAAATACTAATATATCTGTATACCTGAATATTTTGCAATATGTTTTCATTATATTGATTTTATACATATAATTACAAACTTGCTGCAAATTCGCCACTCATTAATTTTCACATGCAAATGAGCTTTGCTGCAAACCCTTCATTGTCAACTAAGGCATGCTACAGATTCACCACTACGTATCAAGAGCATAACATTTCTGGAAAACATTTGTTGTGAATAACACGCTCATTTGCATGTGAAAACAAATTCTGGCAAATTTACAGCAAGTTTGCATCATCTAGATTTTTTGCAAGGGAAGTCAATAGTTGTATCTTTTTTCATTGTTTTTAATTTGATTACATTATTTGTAGTGCTTCATGTGATTGTAGTTAATTTCCTCATTATAGACTATTTTTTTAAAGTTTGCAATGTTGATTCACATCAGAACTGGTTAGTTTGGTTTATGGCTTGAAACTCTTTTATAATGTACTTTAAGGAATCCCTGTGTAACTAAATAAATGGGAAAAATACTTCCGGGAAAAGGAAGGCTGAAAAGGTGGGCTCTATGGCAGTTTCACAATCGCTGGAGCAAACATGACTTCGTAAACCACTTGAACACCCAATAAGCAAACACCAAAACAAAACTTTGTTGTCAACACACTCTAGTCTGCAACAAACGCTCTAGTGGAAACATCCTCAGATTCTGATTATGTTGTGGTGAAGGGTGGTGACAACTCAGTTCGAGCAGCTTCATGGTTGTTACATTTAAGACGGCTGGCAGCCGAGTCTGTTGCATGTCACTTTGAATGATATATGCTCTGCCCAGTCCCTGTCAGTGGGTTTAGCCTAGGCTATTATTTGCAACTTTACTTGCCGGCTCTCTGAATCCACCCTCATTTATTATGCTCGTTATAAAATCATGATCTCTAGAGCATGTCAATAAATTGTACCTGGCACACTGGACCTAATATGCTGAGTTTATATAGCATGTAATACATTTTATAGCTTATAATACACAAAGACAATTGGCTGAAAAACCCTAAGCACACAGGCTATCTGAATAAATCAGAGTTCAGCCTGTTCTGATAGCAGTTATGCTCTTAACATTTTAGAGGTGGGGAGAAAAAAGGAAATCAATATTTCAAAGTATTGCAATATTTTACAACACAGTACTGTATCATTCTAAAGCCATCATTTTGTAAATATAATAATTTTAGGATGGATGGATGGATGGATGGATGGTTGGATGGATAGATAGATAGATAGATAGATAGATAGATAGATAGATAGATAGATAGATAGATAGATAGATAGATAGATAGATAGCCATGAATTCCAGAGTTGTATTTGAGTTTATTTGTCTTCTCTGGCAGTGTAATCTTCCAAGTTTATGGGCAGAGGCCATATGAATGACGGGGCCACTGTGTGAGCTAAATTGCCAGCCTCTGCACTGTTAAAATCATTGTAGGGCTATTAAGATCCTTATGGACCTACTGCCCCAGGACCTATAGAGAATGAGCCAGTAGAGTGAGTCAGAGAATGGAACTCCACCAGTGCCTCTCAGGAGGCAAGAGGCAGGAGGTATTGCCGGTTGTTATGACAGATTAGCCAACGGAGACTTAAATCACTGGCTAATGGGCCTGTTATGGAGGGACTGGAGCGATTCATCTGGCACCACATACGGCTCGTGAGCTGCATCATCTGTTACAATCTGCAACCAGCCATGTGAAGATCTTCAGCACGCCCAAATTCCCATGCATAGAGGCGGAGATGGCCGTTGAGGCTAGAGGAACAGGGTGGCAGAAGGGTGATAAAAGTGATTTAAAAGTTTTACTTTGGCCAGGTGCTTCTTTTCACCCGCTGTGCTATTGCACTGATGACTACGTCCAAATGATTCACAGTGTGTGGAGAACCATTCTGGCAGAAGGAGGAAGGAAGAATTGTGAATGAATCATCAAGGGACAAAACACTGTAGTAAAATTACCAAACTTTTGGCAATATAAATCATTAACATGTGAAATAAAGATGGGAGGAAATTGGAGATTGGGCCATTAAAACATTTCATTTTGCCTATTCAGACGATTCAAGACTACAATGGGCAAAAAGGTGCCTCGAGCCAAAAAATGCTTCTACGCAGGCCTTAATTAAACAGATCCTGATTATGCTGATTATGATTTAATCAGCCCAAAAATGTATTCCAAAGTCATATGGGTTTGGACCAACATGAGTGTAAGTAAATTCTGATTGATTTTTCATTGTTGGGTGGACTATCAATTTAAAGTAAATAGCTTTGAAGTCAGCAACATATTTTGGATGTTGTCTATGGGTGAAAAGCAGTTCATAACCTTCTCACGTAACCTATACTGCTGCAAGAAAGCAGTAAGCACATAATCTTTCAAAATGATAGACATTTTATAAATTGGAAAAAAAACTTTATTCTCTATTATCAGAATAAAGGCCAAAGAATATCTTTAATCGTCAAAGATATTTTGCACTTAAATCTCTTTCAGTACTTGAGGAACTTTTCTTTGTGTCACACCTTAAATTCATCTCAAATCCTGGTTGGTGCTTTAAAATAAGAGCTCTTGACATGTTTAGAGGATAGAAATCCTCTCTGGACTAATGGATGAAGTTATTCTGAGAATATCCAAGCTGAATAGCTAATCCATTTTTAAGTGCCCCACTATGATGGGCATTTGACAAAAACAATCATAATTCTTCAAAGATGGTAAAATGGTATATATTTTCAAATAAAACTTTGAATGGTGCCTGCCTGTGCAAAACTCACCGAGCATGCTATGGTTGTTGTGGGTGGTTCCTAGGGCATTGCTAGGTGGTTGCGAGTCAAAAGAGCAAGTCTCTCTGATATTTCATAGAAAAAAAGATGCAATGAATGTGACTGGTGACTGAAACTAACGTCTGTCTAACATCTTCTTTTTTATTCCATGAGAAAATAAAATGAGAAAAAAAAAGTTATACAGTAAAGGTTTGGGATGATATTAGGGTGAATAGGGTCTTAAAGTTGGCCACATTTATTTCCACATCAGCAATTAAGGTAATTATCTGGTTAAGCATTTAAAAAAACAAAATGCTACATAGAGTATCCATCTATTCAGAATATTCCTGCTCATGTGATAAAAGAAGCTCAAACATGCTGTCACGATCCTTCCTTGTCTGCCTTCTTGTCACTGTATGAGTTCTGACTGTGTGTTTTTGTTGTGTGTGTTTATGAGCATATGGCTGAGTCAGTGTTTTGGTCTGCCATGCGTTCTCCCGATTCCCCAGTCGCTGCCGGCGTTCATGGCCACGGAGGCTGTTCCCCAGTTGCTGCCAGTGCCATTGACGAGCCGTTGACGAGCCTGTCCTGTTCCCTGTGGTCCTTGAGCCTGTTCAGATCCCCATGGTCATCGATGAGTCCTGTGACTGTCGACTATCCTGACCAGTCCCTAGCGGCCATCGACCAGCCCTTTGCTCAATCCAGTGTCCAGCACCTATCAGACACCAGCTTTGAATCTGTTGCTCAGACCAGTAACAAGCACCTGACAGACACCAGATATAAGTCTGTTGCTTAGTCCAGTAACCAGCATCCGTCAGACACCAGCCTGTTGCTAAGTCTGTTCAGTCCCCAGCAGGTGCCACTCACTCAGTCCTGTCCCAAGTGACCGACACCCAGTCTGACCCTGTCCGGTTCCCTAAAGATACTGTCCAGTCGAACCCTGTCCCTTCTGCTACCGCCACCATTGCACTCTCTATCCCCTAAGAGCCTGTCAACGTACACTCCATCTCCTCAAATCCCGCCAATACATTCTCCATCCCCTTGATGCACTTCATCAAATGAATGAATTAATGAACATTACATTTATATAGTGCTTTTCTGACACTACACTCAAAGCGCTTTACACAGTGAACAGGGGACTCTTCTCAACCACCACCAGGGTGCAGCATCCACAAGGATGCTGTGACGGCAGCCATAGTGCGCCAGTACGCTCACCACACACCAGCTATTGGTGGAGAGGAGAGAGTGCAGTGATAGAGTCAATTAATGGATTAATAAAGGCCAATGGGGGAATTTTGCTAGGACACCGGCACACCCCTACTCTTTTCGAGAAGTGTCCTGCTTTTAATGACCACAGAGAGTCAGGACCTCAGTTTAACATCTCATCTGAAGGACAGTGCCTTTTTACAATATAGTGTCCCCGTCACTACACAGGGGCATTAGGGCCTACACAGTACGCAGGGTGAGCACCCCCTGCTGGACTCCCTAAAACCTCTTCCAGCAGCAACCTTAGTTTCCCCAGGAGGTCTCCCATCCAGGTATTGACAAGGCTCAACCCTGCTTAGCTTCAGTAGGCAACCAGTCTTGAGCTACTGGGCAATATGGCTGCTAAATCTTCCATTTTATTAGAACTAGTCTTCTCACTCTCCACCTGTACTGCAGTCACAGTTTCAGTCCCATCCTCCTCTGGTCTTCCTGTTGCCCCGCCCCAGTCTAATTCATCTGATCTGCCTTGTCTCTCACAACACCCTCCAGCTCCACCTCGGCCTCCCTTCTGCCCTCCTGGTTCTGTGCATACTCCATTGTCCGTTCTGTCTCGTCTGCCTGTTTATCAGTCGGGGGGGGTGTACAATTATGATCCTACCTTGTCTACCCTCTTGTCACTGTCTGTGCTCTGTCTGTTTGTGTTTTTTTTTTTTGTTCGTGAGTGCATGGCTTAACCAGTGTTTTGGTCTACCATGCATTCTCTGACTCCGCTCCCTTGTTTCCCTCTGGCCTCACCCCTAATCTAGACCTTGTTATGTTGATTGTCTCCACCTGTTCCTCATGCGCTCTGGCTGTATATAGTGTTCCCTCGTGTGGTTGTTGGATCGTTGTGTTTGTTTCCATGTCAGTAGGTTGATGTTCATTTGCCAGCTTTCTTGTTCAGTTTGTTATTTTGTCAGTTAATCTAGTATTTTGTTATTGTGTTTGCCTTTTTCTCCCTCGTGAGGGTTTAGTGTTTCCGGTTTGTTCTCTTTGTTCAATAAATATATTGTATTTGTCATTCCTGCATTTGGGTCTGCATCATTACTGATCTGTTCTGTGGCACATACTCTTTCTTTTTTGTTTTAGTTTTTTCTTTAAACTGTACTAAATTTGAGAATTTGAGCAAAGTGTCCTTGAGCTCAGGAAAGGCACTATATAACACTAAATTATTATTATTTTCTACTGCATTTACTGGATCTCTACAGAATGTAATTTAACTAAATAATGATGTCCTCCACATTGTTAAAATATGTGTGCTCAAATCAGCCTTGATTATATAATTGAAAAATCCCTCATCGATTTAAGGATTATTTGTAGGCTGTGTAAATTTGTTTTCATTTTTTTAATATCTGTATTTGTATTTATGTAATATTCACTGCACAATGTGTAGCAGATATTTAACAATTGCTTGACACCTTGTCAATACTGTTATTATACATGCACAGACATAAATTAAACGTTTCCGCAGATAGTAATGTCAGAAATATGAGGAGAAACCACAGTTTATAGCATATTCCATATTAATGTGGCCTGCATTTTCAGCTTCATCTGGTTACAAAAAGTATAAAAAAATACTAAATTAATAGAACAATAATATTAGCATAATAATAATAATAATAATGCATTCAATATTAAGATATTATTATGAATAGGAATATACAAGGCTTAAATTTATACAAAATTATATTTTATAAAAACTACATATGTAAGTGTAACAAAAATGGGCATGTCATTTAGTTTTGACGCACTTCCGGTTTAAGCTCCGGGCACACCCAGATCTATCAAATTCAGATTATTTTGCAATATGAACAGATACAGATACGGATAATAGTTTCATTGCACACCCCTACTGATATGTATTCTGAACCAGTGAGTGGCCCACTGGCTCTCTCAAAACAAAGAACAGGTTGAGGTCAGGTGAAACTCTTTCTTCAGAGTTTAATAGGAAACCGGACAGTATTCCCCATGTTAGTGGTGTTCAGTGGACACAGCATTTAGAGATGGGATGTAGAGAAATGGATGAGCCCCATCAAAGAGATAGAGAAAGGTCAGGATGGTGTCAAGCAGTCAATCTATCAAAAAAGCAGGAGAAGGGATGCTCAATCCCACATCTTCTACCAGCACATTCTTATTTGAACAAGAAAAAGCCCTGTAAATCCTGGCCATGATTGGTCAACAGGCTCTTTCATGCTGGCCTGATGAGATGGAGTGCCAACACTACTTAAGTTATTTAAGTGCTGTCATCTTATCCAGCAGGTCCTCAAATTATAACAAGGAAAACATACAAGAATTGTAAAAAGCAGCCATTATCTGTGGGCTTTTGAGGTGTACCTCTCAATGATCATTACATTCCATTACCCATCACAATTAAAAACACAGACCTTTGAAAATACTGAGATAGAATTTTTATAAAACATATTTGAAGTGGGAACTGATATTTATATTTTTAAGTATGCAGCCTGCTCTGTCATACAGTAATACATATCTAATTGTTTTACATTTGTTATCTTTGAAAAGTTTAGGGTATCCTCTTAAGATACCCCAAGATTTACTACAGTGGTATGTATGTGCTAAGAGAAATTTAAGCAATGAAAGTCTTATACAAATATGAGTTGCTGGGTCTCAAGAGGATAATGGCTTTAAAAACCTGATGTATTATATATGATACAAAAGAGGGGGGGGAAAACAAACACACACACACACACACACACAATCAAAACAGATTAATATCTGTATTTACTTTAAATGTATTCTTTTATATGTCAAGCTTTATAGGGTTATTAACCATACATCTTAACCCAAAATGTTCCAATTTCCTCATTTCCATGGCAGATACAGTATCACTGAAATTCTGTATGCGTGCTGGTAAATCACACCTGTGTTAGTGACAGGGCTTAAGCCTAGGCTTTGTAAATGGCACACACACATAAGAACACATTTTTCAGGGGAATGGGATGAGAAAACTAGCCAACCAGAAAAGCTTTCTGCTTGTCATTTTAAACATTCAGGATTGCTGATATTGGATTGGCTAACATGTTTTCAAAAGGTGGAGATTTGGAGAGAGGGCAAAAAAAAAAAAACTGAAATAGCTTATATATATTACATAATACAATATTGCAGTTTCATACTAAATAATAACTGTATCATTTAGAAACAAGAGATAAATTGCATGAATTGCGTCTTTGTTTACTGTATAGATGGATTAGAAAGGCTTCAATTATTTAATTTATCGAGTGTTTCACAGAAAATAAAATCACCACAGGGATTAAATATGCTGTTGATATTCATGCTACCTTCTTTTACCACAGTCATACATCAATTAGACTGTGCACACATTGGGGAATCTCTCTCACTTTACAACAATTTACCCCCGTGATGGAACTCATTTGTATGTAGTGTCAAGGTTCCATTTGCATTAAAACACATCATTACCTGCTCAGCTTTCCCAAGATTCCCTTGTATGCTGATGTCAGGAAGCCCTGATTATTTATTGCACAGCCCACCTAAGGATTCCAGTTGGCATCTTGTTTTGTGGTTATTGGACAACTTTTGGAGAATTGTCCTAAGCTGGAGGGGATATTGGTCCAAAACTATTCTTTCTGTACTTTTGATGCAAGTGAACAGTCCTTAAGGCAGCATCCTAACATCCTAACCAAAGTGATTGATTTGGAATGCCCTATATAGGCAGCAGCTCTGTGCGGTATTCAAATAGCAATTTGCATGGGAAACACAACTCAAAGTTTTGTTTTTAGAGTTGCTGTTAGCATGTTGCTAAGCGAACTATTAGTCAGGCACAAAACGTGGCACTTTCTGGAATCAGATGAATAAAAAACAGATTGTCTAAGCAAACATTGGGTAAAAAAGACATGTTGTGCTTTATTGATCCTTTTCAATATTTTTTGATACTCTATATATGTACTGTACATTTATAATTAACATCTCTCACAATGTTTTGGAACAAAGCACATGTGAATTTTTGGACTTTATGTCTACTCAAGATAAATGAGTAAACATAGGCCTTACATTACAGATGAACATCTGTGCAGTTCAGACTTCCTCAAGGGAATATCTGCTCAAAAATTATTCATGAACAGCAGCTCAGTATCTCCTTTTATCCCTTCCATTTCTCTATTGAAATTATTCATGGACAATTTTATTTATTGTGTTGATTTCAAAATATATGTCAGGCATAACCAATTGATTATTACATAGAATGAAGAGCATGTTATTCAGAATAAAGGCAACGTGATTGTTAATTCCAAGAAGGACTTCTAGTAAATGATGAATGTTTTAAATACAGTATAATGAGAAAATATATCTCCATTAATAATTTAATGCCCAGAGAGCACATCTTTGAGATGCTGGAAACTTGCAGTGTGCTAAAAAATTATAAAATCCGGTAAATGAAAATCAAAGCATTTTGAGGCCTGCAGGTATGTATGTATTCACTCTGCTGCAAAAGAATGCAATTCACGTTATGACCAACCAACCAAAAAAAAAAAAAAAAAAAAGCATTATGCTATTAGGAAAATTGAGATTGGTTCAGCTTGGAATAAAAAAAGTCAAAATTATCAGAGCCTTGAAATGAATGTGAATCAATCAGGAACTTGTTTCTGCTGGATAAAGGAACATTTCTGAGTTTAGGGGTAGGTTGAACATGGCTCATAATTGGCTAGTGGTAGCACTCTAGCACTTTACTGTAGGCAATGGAATTTAATTTATCATTTCATAGAGGCAATTAATAGAATTCCATCCACATTTCGGACAGGACAAATGGTGGTTAATTACAATTGAGGCAGATAACTCCTAAAAAGCTTACACACATAAATTAAATTAAAGACGGTGAAAAAAAGAAATAAGATCATTATACATTTTTTTCCACAGAGAAAGCTGTTTAACTGTGAATTGGAACAGTGCCATTGGGTAATATGCATTAAAAATTATGTAAACTGCAGATTTAAATATGCTGGTAAAATATGCATTTAGTCTTTTACATCTTAGTAGTCATTGAGAATGCATTACAATAGGCAGATTAAACTAAATACAGAACATACATATTCAATGTTTATATCAGGAGAGTAAAATACGGGGTAAAAACCTTTCAAATACTTGACCTTATGACAGCAAAATTATGTCTGTGGTCATTTGCATACTTGCTTGCATTGAAAAGAACATTCTTTCTTCCAACTGCAAAATGGCATTTAGGTAGCAGGACATTTCCTTCAGAATAACCACAGACCCAATGTAGACTGTAAACTTTTCAGTTTAATTGCAAAAAGACCTGAAGCAGTTCTTCATTCTGACATTTGTTTTGTTTATTTTGGTACTTTCACCCCTTTTATCTTTTTTTTTACCCAAATCTTTTATTTAAGCTTGTAGAACTCATCAAGATCTGCCGTCCTGGACATCAATCACATCTCAGGCTTTTCCTGCTGGGCGGAGGAAATTGCTCCAGCGTCACTCCGTAGGGAAAGCACAACTTTAAGTTTGTCTCTGGGTGGATACTGACAGGAGCTTCGGTTCTTGTGCCAAGTGTCAGCATCTCAAAAGTTGCATGCTGTGCACACTAAACTAGATTAGGTAGAGAAACTATGGCTTTGTTAAAGAGTACTTTGCATATTGACACACCAGTGACCACCCACCACGCTCAACAAAAACCTAGGAAAGCACTAGTGTGATTTTCATGAAACCTGTAAAGAAAATGTCCTGGTTATACATGGTTGTCGATTTAATGCGTTAATTCATAATTATATAAAATTAAAGCGTTAAAAAAATTCACGCAATGAATCATGGACCAGACTATAATAAGGACTTCCTTTCTTCTGAGCAATTCAAGGTTGGAGTACCACCTGTTTTCTCCAGTAAGTGAAACTCGATGTATAGGCAACACACAGCTTATACAGAGAACAAACCAACCCTTCAGTAGACAACACAAGATGAGGACATGTTCTTGCGTACAAACACAGCTTAATAGAGTGCAAATCCGAATCTGAAGACATGTTTCAAACTTCATTAACTTGACACAGAGACCTCAAATCGGTATGTTTATGATGCAACGCAACTGAGACACTCCAATAGCATCCGTCTGATGCAAGTGTACATTGACGCATCCTTTAACAAGCCCTCTTGGACTGATTGATGGATTGCTGTGGACAAGTCCTTCCTGCAGCAAAGCACCCCCACAACATGATGCTTCCAACCCCATGCTTCACGGTTGGGATAGTGTTCTTCGGTTTGCAAGCATCATCCTTTTTCCTCCAAACATAACAACTGTAATTATGGCCAAACCGTTAAAAAAAAAAAAATTCAGACCAGAGGATATTTCTCCAAAAGGTAAGATCTTTGTCCCCATGTGCATTTGAAAATTGTAGTCTGTCTTTTTTATGGCGGTTTTGGAGCAGTGGCTTCTTTCTTGTTGAGCAGCATTTCAGGATATGTCGTTATAGGACTCGTTTTACTGTGGATATAGATACTTGTCCACCTGTTTCCCCCAGCATCTTCACAGGGTCCTTTGCTGTTCTGGGACTGATCTGCACTTTTCAGACCAAACTATGTTCATCTCTAGGAGACAGAATGTGTCTCCTTCCTGAGCGGTATGATAGCTGTGTGGTCACATGGTGTTCATACTTGCATACTATTTGTACGGCTGAAAGTGGTACCTTCAGTCTTTGGAAATTCCTCCCAAGGATGAACCAGACTTGTGGAGGTCCACAATTGTTTTTCTGAGATCTTAGCTTATTTCTTAAGATTTTCGCATGATGTTAAGCAATGAGGCACTGAGTTTGAAGGTAGGCCTTAAAAAACATCCTCAGGTACACCTCCAATTGACTCCAATTAGCCAATGAGCCTTTCAGAAGATAATTGGCTAATTGGCTAAATGTTTGACATAATTTTCTGGAATTTTCCAAGCTGCTTAAAGGCACAGTTAACTTTGTGTATGTAACTTTCTGATGGTGATGTAATAGAGTACGTGTCTCCAAATTCTAGGCAATTGATGACTTTACTATTATTCTAAAATGTGAAGAAAATAATTATAATAAAGAATAAGTGTTTCAAAACTTTTGACTGGTAGTGTATATATATATATATATATATATATATATATATATATATATATATATATATATATATATATATTTGAAGTATGCTTTGCATGAAGAAAATTAATCCTATATTTAGGACCATTAAGATTTTTTTCAGGACACTTCGGGTTAGGCTTAGGGTTACCCTTACGAAACATCTAAATTGGTCACAAACTTGCTGCAAATTTCTGAAGTTTGCAGCTCTTCACCAGTAGTGGTGAACACACGGCAACCCTTTGCCAACAATGGACAGTTTGCCACAAAGATCATTTGCATGTGAAAACACTTAGGGTTAGGCTTAGGGTTACCCTTACAAAACATCTAAATTGGTCACAAACTTGCTACAAATTTCTGAAGTTTGCAGCTCTTCACCAGTAGTGGTGAATATACGGCAACCCTTTGCCAACAATGGACAGTTTGCCACAAAGATCATTTGAATGTGAAAATTAAGTGTGGCGAATTTGTGGTAAGTTTGCTGTAAACTTGCAATAAACAACATTTTTGTAAGGGTAGTGTTAGGGTTAGGGCAATTACCATAATGCATTTTCCAACTGTTTTGAACAAAGACTCTCATTACTGTAACAAAAAATATTTTGTGTGTGTGAATGATATTACAGTAAAAAATGTTGATGTACATTGATTTTTTTTATATATAATATTAGCGAAAATGAAAGTGATTCAAGGGAGTCCTACTATGTACTTCTCTTCTTCCTTTCTTTTGATTTTTAAATAAAATAGGACCACACATTTTTTTTGTCAGGCTTTGTGAGAATCACCCACAAGCAACCACAAAAAAAAAACACAATACCAAATGACTAGGAACATCATAGCAACCACCCAAAACACCCTAACAACGACCAGCAACACCCTAATATCCAAGCAACAACCAAAACACCCTACCAACTGCCTGGCAAGCACCCAAATCACCATACCTACTGCCTAGCAGCGCTCTAGCAACCACCCAAAACACATTACCATCTTCCAAGCAATGCCCTAATGAACACCCGGAGCATCGAAGCTCTGCCTAGAAATTCCTTAGTGAACATCCACAACACACTAGTATTACCCTAGCAAACACTCAGAACACCATAGAACCCACTATCAAAAGCTCATAACACTCTACCAACACTGTAGCAACCACCCATAGTGGTGAGTTTTGCATGGGCAAGCACCACTCACATTATCTTAATCCATTTTAGTTTACTAGTCCATAAAATTATTTATTAACTGTTGAATCAATAGATAATCTTGAGTGGTGGAATTTTCAATTAAATGTTCATCCAGAGACTACATAGGTTTCTATGAATTCATCAGGGTGTTATTTCTAGATCAGCTGATTTCTATTTGCTTAAAATTCACAAATCCAGCTCTGGATTTTCACAAAACAGTGATTATCCCACTTCAAAACAAGAGAAAGAGAACAAAGAGAAAACTGTTGTTGCCATCCATGTGAATAACTAAATCCTTGAATTTACAAGAGGTCTGTGATTGGATAAATCCCATAACTAACAGCATTGTTGTGACTGCTCAGAGGTGAAAATATTTGAAAACACGTTAAATCATGTCTGCGGTGGAGCTTGTTATAACCGCCTGTTATCTCTGAGAAGATGCTAATGAGGTTGGCAAATTATTGAGGGTGATCATGACAAATTACATTTATTCAACAAAGTCTACTGATTTGTGAAAATGATGACAGACAGATAAGATTAGTGTGTGGCAAAATAAAATATTAGAAGAACCTTAAGGAATGCAAGTCTATCGCTGACGGTTTGACGGCAAGTTTCAAAGACCCTTTTGATGGTTCATATTATAGTTAAAATGCATTCCTTTTTTAGCTCTTATTTGGCTTCACATATCAGTTGAGTGGCCTAATTAAGATCTAATAATGCAAATTAGAGTGTTGGTCCTGGAAATTATACCATTAACTATGAATATTCTGCAAAGCTGTTTTAAATGGGAAGCCACAAAGTAGGGTTTACATTCTGCACTTAAAAGATGAGAGTTGGTTCCAAGGGATTTTCAAAAGTCCAATTGACTGCAAGTTAAAAAGCAAAATACAGTACTTTGAAGTCATTTGGCAGGGACATCATTTTAATTATTTACATCTTTGAGAAAGTTCTGTGCTCCACAAGTTTAAGAATTTACATGCTGACAAAGTGTGAACCTAAAGTCCTACTTTAAAATATTAGCACTCTTGTGATGCAACCAAAAGTATGCTACAAGCTACAGAACTATGTTTGGTTGTATATCTCAGTGAAATGCCACAAACAATAATCTTTGATTTCATTTACTATACTAACAGTATTTGTGCATAAAATCTGTGTGCAAATGTTTTCATTAATAAAGTTTGCAATTTAGCATAACTCCACATATCTACAACACCAATCTTATCATACAGGAACTCATCATGTAGCGTCCGAAAGTTCATGCATCCTGAAATCAACCACATAATGCCAAATTATTGAAAAGTGCAACCCCCATCAGACATTTTTGCATCCTTTTAACTGTGGTCATCTTTCTCTCTAGCAATACTCGGCATTAGAGGTTGCATTTCACCCTAAAATTACACTTTTTTAGCCACCGAGAGTAAGATTGGGGATTGGGTTAGGGGTAGAGTTAATAAAATATGCATTCCTGTTGACTGTAATACATTATTTACAACTAAAATGACAACTCGCTTGTCATGCGTTGGCCATTGATTCATCAACTTTACAACAAATGTAAGTAGAAATATGTGTGCGTACACATCTGCAGAGGAAATTTTGCTTGAGAAGATTTTCTACACTTATGGGAGTTCTACTTACAAGCAATTATTAGTGAATGAGACCCATTGATCTTGTTATTTACATCACTCATGCACTCAAGTTTTCAAAGCTATGTACCATAATATGCCTTTGATTCATTATAATGTATCATTCTGTAGTGATTCAAACCAGACATCCAGTTATGAAAGGTCACACAATTTCACCAGAGCGCTCAAATACCCTCTAAGGCAAAGCCATTATCCAACAGAAGATAGGGCCTTAGTGACAATCCTCTCTGAATGAGAAAATCGTCTGCCTTTTCTATCTTGTTTGTTACGGTTAAGTCTAATAATTTACTCCCTCGATTCACAAGTCGATGTGGGCACTCACAGGTAACTGTTTGTGAGGACTAGGATGGTCTCTTTATTATGAGCTTGTCGGCACTCCCCAATAAAGCCGTCTACAATGGGAGATGCCATTTCAATCTCGAAGGCATTTGCAGCTGGCGCAACTATGAGAGCAAACAAAGTAAGGGAATTTGCCAGGGAATCAATGGTAATCAGGTGGGCCGGCACTTTCTCGGCCATTAGTGGTGCTTGCAATGAAAGCCCAGCTCCGCTTGGTTTAATGAATGATTGGATCTGAGTGGGCAGAATGAACCCATTATAACATGGGCAGCTGCTGGAATTTAAAGAATAGGAACTCTGTCATTATTTACTCACCCTGATGTTGTTCCAAATTAATGTCATTTACTTTCTTCTATGAAATTCAAATGTAGATATTTTAAAGAATGTATCGACCTCTGATTTTATACAACATTTGGTTTTGACTCATTTTAAAGCCTAAAAAAGGCCCAGTGTCATAGAAGTCCATGCCTCATGTGCATCATATTCCATGTCTTCTGAAGGCATATACATTACATTTTGGTTACAACCAACCTGTAATTTAAGTGATTTTTCATGGAAAATTCTGACCTTTTGCTTGATCTTATAGCTTAACGATGCAAATTGTCATTGGACGCACAAGCTGACGAATTATTACACTCATTACAGACTTTTATAATACTTTTGGGACCTTTTTTAAGCTTTAAAGTGAGGCACTGTACAACTGGCTTTGTGTTGAGAAAACTGTCTGCTATATTCATTAAAACTTCTTTTGTTTTCTGTAGAAGAAAATAGGTTTGTAACAACATGATGGTGAGCAAGTTGACAGAAATTTTATTTATTTATTTATTTATTTATTACTATTGAACTATTCCTTTAAAATTCATTTTCTAAGGGCCTCTGTCTGAACCGCACGTAAGCCAAAGCTGAAATGTTCTCTTGCCATTTGGAAAGGTTGACATCGCTCATCTCAAGTGATGTGATAAGAATCTTCTGAGAACACATTTTTGAAGCTTAGGAGATCTTTGACTCCATCGTAGGTTAGAAAATAATCTTTAAAGGCAAATCAATCAAACACATAACTCAAAATACTCTGCTGCTGAACCAGTTCTGTATACCCTTTAGATAGATGACAGTGAAATGAAACATATTGGTCGCAGATTTGACTGGCAGACATGAAGGGTTCCTTTCCAAAAAATACTGTAGGAGGAATTTTTGTGATTTGCCAGAGCGATGTCTGCTTTAATCTTAAAAATGAAGTTATGTGTCTTGGAGGGGAAACTGAAAGTGCAATGTTCTTGTAAGAATGTCTACAGCCTGATCCAAGATCTCATCTCAGACAACTATCTACAGGAGATCTTATTGCCAAAACACTAAAGAGGGGCCGATTTCATCTTTTTTTTAAAATGCACTGTACCCCCAGCAGATTAATAGAAAATAGCAAAGCATAAAAGTGCTAAAAAATTAGACTAGTTCTCTTTCATTTCAAAGTCAACGGCAAGCACCAGATTTAGTCTCATGCGATTTGATATATCAAATCAAAAAGCATACAGTGCATTCACCAGTAATTTCACAAACAGTGAAGAAATGTAGAATATAAATAATGAATTAAGGAATATACAATAAGATCAAAAGAATTTACCATCATGATTCTTGCTTCACAGTAACAAATCCAGCAAACAAACAGTTAAATAAATGATAACTGACCAAACACTAAAAAAACACCAATCTGCTCTGTATGTACTTACACAGACATTGAATTCTATATTTAGTTTTTTCACATTAAACAAATGATTCTTGTGCATCTCTAGACAAATTAACTTTTTAAAGAGGCTTATGCTTTCCTCTTGTGAAAATAATATTGAGGACTAAAAAGGCTAAAGCTTGCTTCCAATGATGGAAAAATGAGGTTAACTGTAGTTGAGCAAGAAAGTCAGTATAGTACTAGATATTTTTATTTGAATGTTAATCAAAAAATATGCTAATAAAGGAACAGTTCACCCAAAAATGAAAATTCTCTCATTTAATCACCCTCATGACATCCCAGATGTGTATTACTTTCTTTCTTCTGCTGAACACAAACAAAGATTTAAAAAAAAAAAAAAAAAAAATTCAGCTCTGTAGGTCCATTCAATGGAAGTGAATGGGTACCAAAACGTTTAAGTTCAAAAATACACATAATGGCAGCATAAAAGTAATCCATATGACTCCAGTGGTTAAATCCATACCTTAAGAAGCGATATATGATTGGTGTGTGAGAAACACATCATTGTTTAAGTCCTTTATTACTATCAATTTTCCTCCAAGCTCAGTAGGTGGTGATTTGCATGAAAAAATGTGAATCGCCAAAAAGAAGAAGAAAGTGAAAGTAGAGAGATGAGGTAAAAAAATAAACTTAAATATGAATCTGTTTCTCACTCACACATGTGTTCCACAGTAAAAGTCAAGTGGGCTCACAACATGAAGGTGAATAAATGATGAACGAGAGATGAATTTTCACTTAGACACATTATGGAATCTTTCATACAGCCACAGCGAAAACATCTTAACTCTGAGCTGCTGAATTAAGATTGATATTTTGCCTGCATAATAAGTTCATCCTCACAGCTTTTTTTTAGTTATGAACTTTAGGACAATGGAAAGACAGAGAGAGCGGTGGATGCTACATCTTCACAAGAGGAATATTAATGATGCTTGGATCCCTCAAGCTTGTACTGATGATTCATGAATTTAATACGCACTACACGTATCTAAAGCCACTGGGACTAAAAGAAAAGGGGATGTGTTATGATCTATTCTGCAAAGCACTGTTCTTCATCTCACTAACCGTTGATGAATACAAAATATACTTGCATATACAAATAAAGCCTGGCCAGTACATATCTGAAATAGGCCATCAAAGTTATCTTCAGAAAAATCTAGAATGAAAGAATTAGTATTGAAAGTTTGTCTAGACAGTTTAATCCATGAACGATGCTTTGCTTAGTGAAATCAAATGTAAACAATATAGAAGCAAGCAGATATTAAAGAAATCCAACAGGTTATAGGAATAAAATGGCCTAAACTATTGATCCAAAGTTCCAGGGTTTGCTTAGTTTTCTCTTTGTCTCACTATAGAAAAATTAGTCAGGCAACATGGTCACACAGGAAGTTAGCATGTCGTTTTCAAGCGTTCCAGAACCCGATTGTAGGATCGGCCACATTATGACTCACTGACAAGCAGCACCTCCTATCAGACATTTTTGCTTCTGCTGCAGCGTGTTAACCTTTCCTTATGTTTACCTTCCCTTGTAGTTTATTTTTGATAAACTAGGCACGGTGGCTCAGTGGTTAGCACTGTCGCCTCACAGCAAGAAAGTTCCTGGCTCAACTAGGGCTTTTCTGTGTGGAATTTGCATGTTCTCCCCATGCTTGTGTGGGTTTCCTTTCGGGTGCTCCGGTTTTCAGTCCAAAAACATGTAGGTTAAGTGAATTGGAGACTCTAAATTTCCCATATGTGTGTGAGTGAAAGTCACCATGCCACTTGGGGTTTTACCAGTAAGGGCAAAACTTGGGCATCCGGCATAAAACTTGTGCCAAATTAAATACATTTGCGGACTATCATGAAGCGGACCCTGCACCTAAGCGGGACAAACGCTAGGAAAGAGAGAGAGTTTGGCAGGAGTGCAGAGTTTGTGGTCACATAAACATCATATTCCTATGAATCCTTTGTGATTTTTTTATTTTTATTTATTTATTTATTTTACATAATTATGGTGCCATCTGCAAAGAACATATTTTTTGGATCAATAAAGCGCATCTTGTTTGCAGGGCTGTTTTGAAAGAACAAGCGAGAAAAATGTAAAAACACTCAAACAGGTGGCGATAAATCTGCTATTCCAATTATTTAGCTCTCAGCGTTGTCAGGATTTTCAAGATGTGTTGTATAGTGTGAATGTTACACAGCTAAAGAAAGCATAGCTACTCATTACAATTCTATCCATGTTTCTACATTGTACTTGAGAAAATACTTTGTGAGTAATATCCTGTCTTGGCCCAGAATGGGATCTCGGAACTTTAGCCCAGATGTGTAACTGATGGGCCGCTGTCTAGACTTTCACCAGTGATTCATGTGATTCTGTGATACTTTCATTTTGGAACACCTGCAACAGGACTGGATTGGGTCATTCCTGTTTTGCAGTACATTTTCAAGTTCCCATCATGTATGTCAGAATATACTGGATAAAATGTTACGTTTACAAAGACAGAAATCACATTAGTTTTCTGTTAACTCTTTAGAATAAAGTTGTATTAGTTATTTTTTTAGTTAACATGAACAGTGCACAACAGTTTTACCGCATTTATTCTTCTTGGTGAATGTTAACTAAATTTTATACATTAAAAGATGCATTTGTTGATATCACTTGATGCATTTTGAACTAACATGAACAAACAATAAACAATACTATTTTGAAAAATTAACATTGAAAAATCCAAAACTTTTTTTTTTTTTTTTTGCATCAGCTCCATTGTGTTTACCTTCCCTTGTTGCATAAGCAGCAGGGAAAACCAAGGTTCGGATCCCACATTGAAACCAGGAAATAATCGTGTTCTCATAATCAGTGACGAGTAAGATTTAGAGGCTGCATTTTTGCTCTAATATTACAATTTTACTCCACTGATGGTTAGGTTTAGGTTTGAGGTTTGGGTTGGGGGGTGTGGTTTATAAAATATGCATTCCTCTTCACTGTATGAAAGCATGCATATCTGAAAACAACTTGCTTCACAACTGACATTCCTAAAATATGCATTCCTCCCTAGACATTTTATTTTCTAATAGTTACACAGCTTATAAGGTACATGCATAACAGGAATTTCCCAACTGTAAAATATAAATTGATTGCAAACATATATTAAAGAGACTCCAGATTCAATCCCAATCAAATGATTTGCCAGAGGTAGCTTGTTAATATACCTACAGGGAACATCAACACAATTGAGCAGTCCACACTGACAATGTGAATTTAAGATGGAAAATAATTTAGAAACAAAAACTGTCGGAAGCTGCTGGCCATAATGACATAATTTCACAATCCTCATTTGTCCGCTCTAAAGATTTTTTAGAAAAACAAGTTGTGTCCCATTGTGTGACGATGCCTTGCAGAGTTTTCCATAGATCCCTCACTTTTCACAGTGGGTGCCAAATGCGCACTCTGCTTTGAAGGCACATCAAGCATAATTTCACTTGATGAGGATATGCTGTCAAGATCAGAAAGGCATATGAACCATCACAAATCTTCCTGGCATAAAAGAAAGAAGATTATACTGTGACAGGACATAGAAGGCCAACTTTAGACATGTTCTTCTAAGGCACACATGGCATTTATAGGGCATAACCAAACAATCTTTGCTTTTATATACTCATCAGCCACAACATTAAAACCACCTGCCTAATATTGTGTTGGTCCCCATCATGCCACCAAAACAGCACCAACCCGCATCTCAGAAGAGCATTCTGAGATGCTATTCTTCTCACCACAATTGTACAGAGCGGTTATCTGAATTACTGTAGACTTTGTCAGTTCGAACCAGTCAGGCCATTCTCTGTGGACCTCTCTCATCAACAAGGCATTTCCATCCACAGAACTGCCGCTAACCTGATGTTTTTTGTTTTTGGCACCATTCTGAGTAAATTCTAGAGACTGTTGTGTGTGAAAAACCCATCATCAAACCAGCCCATCTGGCACCAACAATCAGGCCATGGCCCCTATTCTGATGGTTGATGTGAACATTAACTGAAGCTCCTGACCCGTATCTACATGATTTTATGCACTGCTGCCACATGATTGGCTGATTAGATAATTGCATGGATGATTGTTGGTTCAAGATGTGCTGATTTGAGTATTTCTGTAACTGCTGACCTCCTTGGATTTTTACACACAATGGTCTCTAGAATTTACTCTGAATGGTGCCAAAAACATCCAGTGAGCAACAGTTTGCGGATGGAAACGCCTTGTTGATGAGAAAGGTCAACAGAGAATGGTCAGATTGCAAGTAGATCTGCAAACAAATCATGCAAAAAAAACTTTACTGACCCAACTTTACTGACCCATTTTGCAATTAATTTTCAGTTGCTCTATGAAGTCAGTTCCCCTCAAGTTAATACATACAGGTTTGAAACAACCTGAGGGTGAAAAATTGATAACATTTTGGGGTGAACTATCTCTTTAAGTGTCAAAATACTGTTGGGTTCACTGCTCTTTGTGCGCAAGGAAAATCAATGCACATGCTATTGCTTTGTGTTGTCAGTGCAGTCACAAATGGCACAACACAAAATCATGACAAACAAAAAGACAGAATCCATCAAAGTGCATTGCAAGGCGTCTTGTTGAGAACAGCATGCTCAAACTGAAACTGAACATAATGATGCCATTGTTCCATGTGGCATTATTATGTTCACTCCAATTTCACAACCTCCCCATGCCATTGGGATGATATTGTTTCTTGAAGGGTTTCTCCTCCCACAGATATAATTACATTTTATCTAGGGCACTGATGTATCATTTTATTTCAGGAGAACAGAGGGAGTCACAGGTTGCCGAAAAGCATTCATTTATCTTGTCTGCATTTCAGTCAAAAGCACTATTTTGCGAGGTCAATCACACGACACGCACTTTTCTATTTGCATGATGCTGTGCATTTATTCTTCAGGTCTGTGATTTGTATTAGAGCATCTCAGAGGTAGGCACCAATTTTAGACAAGAACTGAAATTATTGCACTGCTATAATGTATAAGGAATGTTAGGTAATGCACTTTTAATAGTTTCCTTTGTTTTCTGATGCCATACTATCTTTTGAAGTTAGTGTATTCTTTCAAAAACTTTTTAAAGCTTTTTCCTCACTCACTTGAATGTTTGTAAAGATTTACTTTCTTAAGAATTGGTACCTGCATTCAGCTTAAAGGTAATTTCTATTATCCCACATTAATGCAGAAACAATTACTGTACATGTATAAGTAAGCCATTCGTAAGTTGATTCCTCAGTAAAGTATAAACACTGTGTCTCGTCAAAACATTGCTCTGTTTGATTGATCATCCCAACTAGCCTTACACCACAACAGTGTGAGTTTGGGGCAGGACTATCTGTTTAACTGACAATGGAAGATGGAGGAGTGTTTGGGAAACTTTCAGTTTTCTTGCAATTCCACTTGGTGATGATATTGGCCAAGAAACTACACAAATAATATTACTCTTAATGAAACTGCATCACTTAATTCATTTCATTTGCATCATCATTACCCTTCTGGGTATAAATAGTACAGCTGTATTCTAACAATGGTCTTTTTCTCTCTCCAAAGGGTAGTCGAGCTATTTAAGTTTCATAAGCTACTAATCTGTCCCTAGAGAGCACAGGGATAAACATGTTGATGTTTACTGTGAGCAATAACAGCAGCAGTTCATGTCAAAAAACCAGCAACACGTGGTTCACTGCAGTCAAAAATGAACTAGAACCTTATTTTAATCTGTTTTGTCTAAGCCAGTTTTCAAGAATTGTAACATAACACGTAGAAGTGTTTTTTTTTTTTTTTGTCAGAATGTGAATTCCATTAATGTAACAATCATATGAGGTGTAAATGGTGTATGATTTCTATGATGAGTTTTTTTAAGACAGGGGATTTTAAACTGGGGTATGTGGACTCCCAGGGGACTGGTAGAAGATGTTTGGGGATACACAGGAAAAAAAAAGTTAAAAATGTCATTCTTGTGCTAGACGCAGCGCAATGAATAGAACATAATGCAGGTGTCTCGAGCAAGTTTTTAAAAGTTGTGCCTAAAAAAAAGTGCCTTAAAAAATGAGAAGCAGGAAAAAAAACAGTGGTATGTAATGCAACAGTCAAAGACGTCCATCAATCACGTTTAAATAGTGAAATGTTTGTGTGGATGGATAGAAAATGTGATCAGTGTTTACATGTTTAACGGCAACTTACAGTGTTATTCTGCTTTTAAAAGACAAGTAAATTTCAATTTAATCACATCACTCTAGAAGAAATAAAAAAGACACTGTCAACTCAAAACAAAATAAAAATGTCCCCCCCACCCCCAAGATAGTAAGGGTTTACAAAGGTAAGCTTTCCTGATGACCCAGAATTTTTAAACACATCTATATCAGTTGAGTGACATTCAAAATCATAGTGTGAATATATAACCTAATATTTCTAAATAGCATGATTTTTTATTAAATACAGCCATGTCATAATTATTCAACCCCTATTGCATTTAGCTGTTTCTTAAATATGTAAGGCTACACACTGTAATTGTTATAAAACCAAATTAAGTCATCAATCTGCAATGGCACTTATTTACAGTAAGTTTTAAAAATTAAGTTCAGCATTGTAAGTAAAAATGGATTTCTATGCAAAAAAAAAAAAGCTAAAGAGGAGATTATTTCATTACACAAGAAAGGTCATGGCTAAAAGTACATTTCCAAGACACTTCAATTTCCAATAGACAAAGTTGGCAGCACCATTCATAATTTTTTTTAAATATGGCACAACAGCAACCTTCTTCAATTGAAATGTTGACTCCAGTTGACTGAATAGTCAAGAAGTAATTATGAAAGACCTGTGGAGTCCTGGAAGAAGGTTTATAGACGTATATGACACTAAACTGAAAATGAGTTTTAGACCCATTGGTCAGCAGTACATCTGGAGTAAGATGACAAGGTGATGACAAGAATGACAGTATCCACACAGTCAAGCACGGAGGTGGTATCAGGCCATTTTGGCATGAAAAATGTGATGCTTTGTGTGTAAATTGTAGCTTGGTGATGGCTGGAATTTCCAGCATGACAATAACACCAAGGATACATTCAAGTTGTCCAAAATCTGAATGGGTCGTGAAATGTCCTTAAATGGTCCTTTCAGTCCATCATTAAAATCCCACTGCAAACCTTTGTTCAGATTTAAAGGAAGCAGTGGCAGCACAGAAACCAAAGACTGTCAAAGAACTGGAAGCTTTTGCTCATGAGAAAAGTGTAAAAATTCTAATCGAAAGATGTCTGAAGCCTGAGAACACTTGCCTGAAACATTTATTTACTGTTATTAAGGATAAAGGATGCTCCACAAATGATTGACTTTGGGGGTTGAATATTTTTGACATGATATTTGTGGAGAAAATTTGGGTAAACTGAACTCATTGTTCTCAAAATCACTCAAATGTGTTTTAAAAACTTATTTGACTGTTTACTCAGGTTTTAGTTGATGTGTTTTAATTCACATCACCTGAATGTATTGCTGGTCAGAGGGGGTTGAATAATTCCAATTGCAACTGTACTATTGTCCCCATACATTACACATGGCTCTTTATAAATTAAAAAAATATAGCTGCCTTTTATTTATTTATTTTTTTCACAAAAGGGAAACCTCACATATGGGGGGGCCTTGGCATCAAAAAGTTTAAAACCCCATTTTAAGACATAATTATAAATATTCACAATATGCAGTTTACAAACAAAAATAAATCCTCACTAAGTAAAAACATTGTGCCACACTTTTATTGACATAATGGTTTTTTAAATAATTTTTAAATTTGCATCATTGGAGCTTTGCCGTTTAAGGATAAATCAAGATTTTACCAAAAATACTTGAAAAAAAGAAAAACATATGAAAAACCTTTCTAAGCCCTACTTTACACTATCTCAAGGCTGAGCTAAAATGATTGCTCTTATGACATTTTGTTCATAAGTGCTACTTGAACAAAAACTGCTCATAAAAGCTTATGTCAGCTTCAGCTTTTTATAGACAAGTTATTATAATATAACATCTGCAGTATGACAGGTACAACAGTTAAAGAAATTATATGTATTTCCAGAAATCTATCTTCATTAAAGAAAGCTCCTTCAGAGTTCCATCCAATGGTGTGGAAAGAGCCACGTCACCAAATTGAGTGGGAATACAGCAAATTGGATTCCTGAAAGCTCAACTGGACACACCAATGAGATTTTTTTTAAGTCAGAGTATGTGGCAGTAAAAGTTACACATTCTCAACTTTGTCCCAGTGACGAAGCATCATTTATACATACTCAGCATCTGACACAACACCCCCATTGAAAACAACAGATTTAGAGCATTGTCTAACACAGCATAGATTCTAGAGTCTAGGTGCATTTGTTATTTTTTTATTGTTTTTTTTTTGTTGTTTGTTTGTTTTTGTTACTGTTAGTCTGCTTGATGGCCCACATATAATGGGCCAAGCAATCTGCTTTTGTGAGCTATTAAATTGCTTTCTCTACCTGCGGTGACATGTTCTTTACATGATCTGTGTGCAGCACGTTGACAAGCCAGAATGCAGGCAAGCTTTCAAGTTAAATCTCTGCTAAAGACCTACCTATCTATACCAATTCACAGATGTAAAGAAGTTCATGCTCACGGGCAAGGAAGAGGCGAGAAACCGGCTTAACATACAAACTAAAGGTTTAATGGTAAACTCAAAAGACAAACACATAGGACAACGGACATGTCCATGAACAATCTCTCTCTCACGCCCGTCTTCCATGATCGGCAAGGTGGAGGGAAACAACAATAATTAAAAATGTGTGTGGGGGGGTCCTTCCTGCACTGAGCAGTACCTCCACTCCCATAAACACCATAATTAAAAAAAAGGGAAAAGGCTGATGCAGAGCGGCAGTGAGAGAGAGAGGAGAGAGAGATTAAAAAAAAAAAACCTTACTCGCCGGTTCTCCGATACGCCGTAGCTTGTTCCTCGACCACTCCTCCACCCTCTACCGAACGGCAGCCGCGCCTCTCCAGGCGGATCCGAGGCAGTCCTCCAGCCCCTGGCGGACGGAACGCCCCGCCGCGTTCTCGGGGAGCCGAAGGGGACTCCCCCGCCCCTGGCAGCGGTTCTCCCGCTCCAGGCGGTCGGTCATGATCCCCTCCCCGCTCGCGGACGGCGGTCTTCCCTCGACCCCTCCGCATTTCAGCGGCTGGTAGGGGCATCCTCCGCCTCTGGCAGCGGCCTTGACCGCTCCAGGCTGTCGGCTAGGAGCCCCTTCTCCCCTCGTGGTCGGCGGCCGTTCCTCCGCGTCCAGGCGGCTGGGCTCCTCGTCCCCCGGCAGATGGCCGCAGCTGCTTCGTTGGGGTAGTGGCGAGAACCAATGTAAAGAAGTTCATGCTCACGGGCAAGGAAGAGGCGAGAAACCGGCTTAACATACAAACTAAAGGTTTAATGGTAAACTCAAAAGACAAACACATAGGACAACGGACATGTCCGTGAACAATCTCTCTCTCACGCCCGTCTTCCGCGATCGGCCTTTAACCCTCTCGGAGGCTTGATTAGCCTAACACGGGACCGGGCGTGTTGAATCACGACCCGGCCCCGCCCTCTACCATGCCACAACAGACAAGCATTTGGATATATGGAGGGAAAATAGATTTGAATAAGGAGAGGGAAGAGGAAAGAACAGATGTCAAGTTTAAGATAATTAAATGCAGACACCATTGGCTGAGGCATTTGGCGAACATCTGTTGTGCACTGACAATAACACAACTGATAACAATTTAAATTTTCCACTACATCCAAAAGGCCTAATTTCTTTTGTATAGAAGTTGATATTAAGCATCAAAAAACAATGAATGGAGAAGAGTATGAGAACAGATATTTCAAATTATTGCAAAAATTCCTCAGAAATATGAAGTTAGTAGTCATTTTTTTCCAGATCACACATTATTTAATATGATTTAAGTGTCTAGAAGTGTACAAATACTTTTTGAGGCCACTTTATAAATTCAACAGACAAACACCTGCGTGCTGAATCTGTCATTTCAGAAAGTTATTCAGTGATTTCCTGTCGAAAGCAGCGACATTTGAGGCGAGACTGCAGAGGCAACATCTGATGACTGCTCATTCACAAGAGACGGTTTACTAAAAGTACAAAAATTGCCAGTGGCGGACAGGCAGCAAGTGACAGAGTCAGCAAAGAGAGATGATGTGCAGTGAGGGTGACCTATGACGAGATGTCCCCAGAGGTCCCGGACATCAATTTCCACAAGGTCAACTTCAGACCATAGAAGTGTCAGCTCACCCACACTGGGAGCCTTGACAACTGTTCTAGGACAAGGGGCAGAGCTCATCCTAGTGTAGCGGCTTATTCTCACATCACCCGTGTTTGCTCTTGTGGTTTGAATTCACTAAACAGCTGCAGAACATTTGTGCACTGTATTTCATTGGAAAAAACTGCATCTTATTCACTGAAAATCTGCAGTCCAGTTTAACACAGTGCTAACTGCACTTAAATAGTGCTGTGTTGCTTTTAAATTTAGTCATTGTGCACGTTTAAATCCATCATATAACATTGATAATACTTAGTAATTCAACAATGTGTAAGGTCATTTAAACTGTTTGAACTGTTGTACTTGATGGTGAAAGGTCATAAACAGATCTGCTTATACCTTAGGCAGATCCTTAAATTAGCCATTGTTTACTTGCCTGTGAGCTTATCCAATGTCATATTTTAGATGTGAAAGATGTGGTCCCACAGGAAAAGAATCTTAATCAAATCATCAGAATAATATGTTATCAACTATCAATGATAAAATTTCATATATCACTCTAGGATCTCTGCTTTCTATTGACACCTAGATTTAGCTTCTAGTCCACTCAGAGGCCGAGATATTCGATGAAAACTGCTTGAAAACCATTATTTGCCTGCTGCAATGGAGTTTGCACTATTACTGCTTCTGGAAAGAAGGTGGTAAATTAAATTAGATTAAAAAGAGATATTTTGGAACATTTACCTTGTGTAACCCTATGTGCATATTTCCTTTAATGAATCGGGTGCCAAAACAGTGCAGAAAGCGGGCGCACCTAAATGACGCTATCAGTGGCCGCAATTCATTCTTAGTGATCGCTTCCAAAATGAGGGAGAATACCAAGGCCACGGCAATGAAGGGAACAAACATATACATAACAATGCATAATTTAGTGATTCTTCCCAAAGTTTCTTCAAAATGTGTTTTAGCACTTATGATTTAGCCTCAAATCTGACCTCTTTCCCCAACAAAATTTCACGCACAAGCCCAGGTACAGGCTGATTTTCCTGAGCTCTCCCCGAGACAGCCCTTATCCCGAAATAGATTTCCTGACTTGAAGCTGAATCGGAAACGGTTCTTCTTTAGCACCCTGTTCATTCTTAATGCACCCACGACACTTCTTCGCACGTCCCTGATCCCCCGATTGGCAGTCGTTGATTCTTAACTCTTCTCCCAGATCCTACGCAGAGCCTGAGCCACAGGCTCTGCAATAGATCTGAGCAACTCACCTCTACATTTAGACTGTCAGGCTCAATGCATCTGCGCAATAAGCTAATATAATTTTGCCGTGACTCAATTGCAGCCCACTTTGGCTCACTCTACATGCTAATTTGGCAGAAATAAGCAATGCTGCCAGCATTTAAGCTTTTCCTGTCTTTTAAATAACATCCTCCCCTATAAACAAGCGTTTTGGTAGCATCCTTTAAATAAACATCTTGACGCTCATGGCACTTCTGGGCTTTGGTTCCACATACAGATGGAATCGGTGACAGAGGCCAATTGTCATGCTGGAATTCAATATATCAGGTAAAGAGAGGGTGAATAAGCTTCTAATTTATCATTCCCACAGATGTTACCCCAGAAGAAGTAATTCTGCAAAAGATCATGCTGGTTTCTTCTGGCTTCTCCTGAGCTGTCAGGTTTCACAGAGAGTCCCTGCTAATGTGTCCTAGAAATTGCTAGGGTGATTTACAGTATGCATATGAATAATAAATGTACGGGTGCAATGAATGAGGTCAAAAACCAATATCAATAATGGGCTTTCTTCCAGAAGAGGGGAAACAAGGCCATTACACCCCGTCACTCAAACGTCTGCATGCATCCCCCCAGGACTCTTAATCAATAGAGAAACTGAACCATTCAGTGCTGATAATGCAGTATCCGTCACAGCTTAGTGCAGTACGGCCAGGCTTATCTTTATCAATCTACAAGTAATTCCCACTTCTCAGAGACACACCATTAGAAGAGAAATGTCACTCAGTGGATTAAAGTAATAGTTCACTTGAAAATAAAAATTCTGTCATCATCTCAACTAGTCATTCTTAACCTGTATGACTTTCTTCTGTAGAACACAAACCGAGACATTTTGAAGAATGTCCCAGGCCCTCTTTTTAATACAAGAGGATAGTGACTTCACATCACGCTTCAAAAGAATGCAAAACTATTATTAAAGTAGTCCACGATACTTTTGCGTCCTTTTTGCCATTGTAATGAAAAGAGGGACCGGGAGATTCTTTGAAATGTCTTCTTTTGTGTTCTGCAAAAGACAGAAAGTCATATGACGGTGATTAAATGATGAAAGAATTTTCAATGTTGGGTGAATGATCCCTAGGACTCTCTTCGCAGGGTAAAAGATGGCTATGGTTAAACAAAATGCATGAAAGGAAGGCCAATCATAATTCAGTATGAAAATCTATTTAAGAAAGGAAGACCGATCATACATCATAAGCAAATAATTATTTGCAATGACCTAACCCTAACCCTATTTTTAATACTTCACATTCTGTAGAATTGTAAAGGGAACATTTCAAACTTCAAACATTTCAAAGTGCAAATGAAGTCTGTCAGTTAAGTGGTTCAGGCTGATTGAAAAACTGAATTTTTAATGAAGAAAATTTAAAAAATGCAATATATCCACATACTGTTTTACTTGCAAGAATCAAGGTTTAAAACTCACTATTGATGACTTTCAACAGAGTTGTAAGGATGGAGTTTCTGGCACAATCTGTGTAAAATATAGATTAAGCAATACTTTTATATACTTTTATAATATTCTTGTTGTGGCTGGATCATGACAGTCTCCTCTGCCCATTGGTTATGTTTGTACATGTCTTGTGTGTTGTGAGTGCACATGGCTGTGTTTGATTCTTCATCGCCATTTGGACTCGTGTCTGTTTGGTGTTGTATGTTTGCACATGGCTTTGTGTTTGTCTTGCCATGTGCACTCTCCCTAGTTTAGTCTTTGTTATGTTAATTAGTTGCACCTGTTCCTCAAGTGTGTACATTCTATATATTGTGCCCTATTTCCTCATGTCTCTGCCAGACTGTTTTGTGTGTTCATGCGTTTGCCAGTCTGTGTTTTCAATCGGTTTCTGTACTCCTCGTCAGACCTTGCCTTTATTTTGAGTTATCCTGTTTCTGTTATTATCTCCCTTGTGAGTGTGTTTCTGGGGGTTTTTTTCTTCATTATTTTAAATAAAGCCCTTTTTCCTTTTCAGGCTGTGAGTTAGCCCTCTCAATCATGAACCGCATCAACTCAGTTTATTCTTCTTCTTTTTTCAATGATTATCTGCACAAATATCTGGCTCCTGCACTGGCTATTGTGTTCAAATTCTGTTTTTTTAACAGTCAAATTCTGACTGTTTTTTTCTCCCTCACTGAATAGGATGATACTTTATAGACAAAATGGAAGAGTAGACATTTTAGATCTTTTTTTTTTTTTTTTTTTTTTCAAAAAGAAAATTTAATTTAAATGCATTCTTAAGTAAACATGGTATTTTTATATGACCATTGTTTTCATGTGTGGGTTGATATTGTGAGAGGGTCAAAGGTGGAGACTTATAGTAAAAAAGGAATAATAATTATCTGTTTCTCATCCACACCTATCATATGACTTCTAAAGACATGGTTTTATTCACTTGAGATGTATGGATGACATATGCTGCCTTTATATGCTTTTTGGAGCTTAACATTTCTGGCCACCATTCACAAACATCTTTGCTGTTTTCTGCAGAAGAGAGAAAGTCATACACATCTATGATGGCAGAAATTATGAGAGAACTTTTTCTTTAATTTGGGATAGAAGAAAATATTTTAACATCCTGAAGAATTACACACTTCAACTTTAAGTTGCAGGATCTTTATTTTATTCAAAAAAAGTTAAATGCTACTATACTATATCCTGCACAGCAATAACAGTGTGTAGTCTCTCTCTCTCTCTCTCCCTCTTGCTCTCTCTGACACACACAAATACTCTCACAGCAACAACCCAAAGTGACACCATGCATGACAATTAACCCAGAATTATTTTGTTAATGTGTTTACTTGGCAGTCGAAGCTTCCCCAGTCTGCCAACAGGCTGGCCGTTTGGTGGAATGCAAAAGGCTAATGTACAGGTCCAGCAAGATGGGTAACTCCCACAGAGCAAAGGCTCAGTTTGTATTTCCCTGACACTTAATGAAATTAACATTTCCAGGGTTGTGATGGATTAATGAGAGGCGTTCATCCATAATTGGCAATTACTGATGGTAAGAAACAAAACAAAGCTACATGATCTTATGCGGTTGAGTGATTTAAATCTATGCAGCAATATGACATTTAACCAACTCTGTTCTCAAGGAATATTTTCAGCGAAGATGGCCATGAGTAGAGCTTGGCTACCATGTGACAGCATAGCAGATCATTAGGCTAGCTTAAAGGAATGTACAGTGGTTCCAAAGAGTACTTTCAGACAACGAAGCAACACTTATAAATGTATAACTTTCATTGTAATAGAAACAAAATATCAAACCAAGTGGCATCTAAAACAAATGATGCTAGAGCTTTTCTCAGAACTAACTTCACTGCACTACAACTAGTATGGACATGGTTCAATAACTTTTTTGTCTCAACCATTTAAGTGTGTTTGTGCCAGGTTTCTTTAAAATTGGTTTGATGTTTTGTTATATAATACAAGACATTCGTACACTTAAGTGTGGCTTATGCGTCTAAATACTGTACTTTTTGGAGACACTGTATCATCAAGTAGCTAGCTATTAGGACTACAAAATATAGTTTAATGCTGACAAAAACACACTTCACAGTGTAAGTACTGTCTCCAGAAACCATTTCGGAAGTATACTCAAGCTTGAAAAATAATTTATGTGAGAATTTTTGTACACACGCCGCAGAGCAAGTCATAAGACTCCCGCTGTGCTGCCATGCTAAATGTTTCTCCGAAACACAACAACATTTATCACACCACGCATGGTGCACCCTCACAATTACTCACTGTTACTGCATTCAAACTGTGTGAGTATACACACAAACAGTCAGAATAGATCATGTAACATTCCAGCTTTTTGACTGAAGCTGAAATTGAGCAAGACACAGGAGAGAATTACTACAAATTTCACAGAGGAGGTGACTAAATTAAGACAGCTTGAGTATATTCATTGCATGGAAAAAAAATTAAGTCTAAGTTTGGTCTTAGACTGGTTTAAGCAATACTAGCCAGGCAATACTTGTATTTAGCTGGTCTATCTGGTCTAACAGTCTGTTCAAGCTGGTCTTCTACTGGTCTCCCAGCCTTGCCAAGCTGGTCTTCAGGTTGTCTATCTAGTTTCCCAGCCAGGCTAATCTAGTAAACTAGGTAGCCTGCTGGTCTCCTAGCCTGACCATTTAAAAAGTGCTCAAAACTCCTCTAAAACCAGCCAATAGACCCGCCTGACCATCTTAGGCTGGTTTTGATGGTTTTATCAGCTGGGTATAGTGTAATAAGATCTGCATTACTGAAATATACATGATGTGCAGTGAAAGCACATGCTTCTTGAGTCAGTACATGAATACAATACAGTGATTATTATCATAATCACTTTTTTGCATTTATTATTGTAGCTACAGCTTAAGTAGGTGTCATGGGTTTTCATTGAAAAATAGATTTTCAAGAGCACCATGCATCCAACACTAATCCAAGCTTTTAGAGAAAATGAAAACAGTTCAAGGTAAAAAATAGCTTAAATTAAGACAACTAGGTAGTCAAGGGAGCTCAGCATGATTTAACCACCTTGACTAATTCTATGGAGACTGACATCATGCTGTCGTAGCCTCCGCATCTAATAGTGCAAACTCCCTTGATCAAAGTCTGTCAGCAAAATTGATCTTATGTCTCCCTCATTGTTCTTCAAATAACACTTGACTTTTATTGAACTACAAGGGGCTTTCAAGTGAACTTCACACTGAGGGGTCTCAGATGAAAAGGTTAAAGGGAAAATTATTTGAATAAAGGTGAATTCATTAAAGGGCAATAATAATGAGCTTCATTTATAATACTTCGTTCCAAGTGCACATACTGTATCGTGGGATCCAAAAGTCTGAGTCCAATATCTGGGATTCAAAATCTGATTGGAACTGGAAAATATGCAGAAAGTTTTCTGAAAATTGTACGATTCTGCACCATTTCTAACTAAGTTGCTTATCAAATAAGCAAATTTGTGTCGCTGACCATTAACTTCTTAGAAATGTTAATTAATAAGAAATATGCACAAATAAACACATTATCATAAATGGTCTCCGGCTTTTGAAACCCCATTTTAGATGTGCTTGGTAACATATTGTATTATACTGTATAAGCTACCACAATAAAAAAACAATTTGAAAGTGTCTGATGTGATATGTCCAACTGAACATAATTTTCTGCTAATAAGTTATAGAGAATACTGCAGGTATATCCATTCAAACTCAAATAAAACTAATCGATAATTCAGCTATTCATCATCAAAACCATGGGGGGATTTTCTAATAGTCTAATCTTGCAAATATTAATAGACATTCATTCTGACCACAATTACAATGAGCATGAGATAAAGAAAAAGAAATCATTCTATGGAAATAGACAAAAGCCTTTTATTACTAATAAGAAGTTCTTAAGGCATTATGCAAATTCGGATTTTACAGATAATGTAAGTTAAGATAAAATCTGGTCCATTGTGGCATAGTACAAGACTGAACAAAAAAGAGAAGAGACTGGTCAAAGAACATGACTTGCATTTGCAATGCCTGACAAGTAGAGCTGGGCAATGTATTGAATATTAAAGATATATTTGTGGGGATAAAATTGAGCAGCACTGTGCACTTTTAATATGGCCATTGTGTTTTCTAAAGACCAAGTATCTAATAGACTAGTTTCACAATCCTTCTTTGTCTTGTGATTTGCGGGTATGAGAACATCAAGACATACGTTTTTCTCCACCACTGCTTTCTATGAGTAAGTTTAAACTTTTTCTCATCACTCAAATATTTGTACGTGCTGTTTTTTTATTTATATTAGAATGCTTTAGTAAAATACTACCAAAACATTTTAAAAGTGTGTGCACATTTAAAAGTCTGGAATTCACAATCTAATTTAAACCTGGAAAGAAACTGAAGTAAGATTTTGAAAATGTACAACCAAGAAATGACAAAAAAATTATGTACATAATTTTTTATAAAATAAAATAATAATAAGATTCTGCATTTTTCTAAATTCTTAACATTGACCATGTAGACTCTGTTGTATGAAAGGTCAGGTGTCCTTGACTCCATTGAAGCACACAAAATGCTTTTTAACTATATTTTTTATTGTGTATTACAAAAGTTATAACCATATACCTATTACACTGTGTATATCAAATATGATACACAACGTTTGATGTCTCCTGCTTCACTCTTCAAGCTGAAAAGCTAAAACATTTATGGTATATAAGTCTCCTACACACACACACACGGCGAAATCGTAAGGTTACATACTGTACGACTTTTCTAAATTTGGCTAAATCGTATGATATTGTATGACTGCACTTGTATGAATTAGCATGACTTTCACAACAGCCAATGACATCGCTGGACATAATTTCCTCTAATACACGACAAATACTTGCTTCTGTCACACAGAACAGCTTTCCATCATGTTTACACTCTGCTGATTGGTTAGGTTTAGATAACGGGGTTTGGGAAAGAGTATAATATTAATAAGCATGTCCTTAATGCCTCATGCACGAAACTCACTTTTCCTTCAGCATTAGACATCCAGGCATTTGCACATGATGAAATTGTACAAATTTATACGAAATCATACGGAATAGACAACTCGTAAAATATGTATGAATTTTCACGAGACTGGGTTGAAGTTTCACATGTTTATTGTACCATCTAGAGGTTATTTGTGAAAAATGTGGTTTCAATGTTTATATCGATCTATTTAAAATGGTGTTGGACTTGGGTGAAAAGTGACTCTTATGTTGGGATAAATGACAGATTATTTTAATAGAGTAAAAGTAACATTAATGATTATATTGTTACTGATACTTTAAAATGAGTATTTGCTGAATATAAGCTACTTGTGCTTGGTTAAAATTTGGAATATTATTTTATTGAATGACAGAAATTACATGTATTAAATATGATACAACAGGCTTTTGAGGTATCTCTCAATCACCATTACATTACATTACATTCATGCCCACTATAAAAAAATCACAGAGCTTTGATACATTTAAAGTGTAAACTAATATTTATGTGTATTTTCATATATGCAGCCTGCTCTGTCATAAAGATCTCATTATTTTATATTATAAGCTATTATGATGTCATCTTACCATAAGTTCCTGAGACCCAGCAAAAAAAGTTTTACAATTGTGTCCATATAGTGTTTGGTGCATAAAATACATAAGAGAAAAAATGTTATTGAAAAAATATATATATTTTACTCATATTGTATCTGATGTGCCGAACTGAACTGTGATACATTCCAATCAATATTTATTGACCAAGGAGAGGAAGTTGTCATGGCCAAACATTCAAACATCTCTGAAAATTATATTACTTTGATATTACCACAAGATTTACCATTGTAGCATGTATGTGCAAAGAAAAACTTAAATAAAAAATGTCCTACACAAAAATTAATTGATGGGCCTCAGGAGGATAATGAATTGTAAAGCCTAATGTATCAAAAATGATACATAAAAACGTGCACATTTATTTTTTTTATGATTTCTTTTTATAGTTTGTCTAGTGGTACAAAAAACAGTGTAATTTAAAAAAACGCTTTCACCCAGCTCTACTAACAATGCATTTTTTAGATGTCTTGGTAAAATCATTCAATAAAGTGGGCTTAGGCTGAGCTGAGGATTAAGGGAGAAAGCCAGACTTTCATCTCCGACTTTATCTCACCATAACGAGAAGTACAGCTAGCACATGGTTCCGCCTCTACACTGCCTGTACCCTTTCCTCCGCTGACCTTTACATTAATAACAGGCTCTTACAGGAGGCAGGCCTGCTGCTATTATGGAGGCAGTGTGCTTTAAAGAACAGCACCTTTCAGTGTGCTGAAAATGAGAGCCGCCTGAGTGAGAAAATTAGACCTTCTTCACCAGAGCTCCCCAAATACCCAGCAATCCATGACGGAGATGGAATACAACTGCAGATTGGAGGAGAAAGAAGGTGAGAGAGAGAGACAGAATGAGAGAAAGGGTATGGTACATGAGAAAAGGCAGCACAGGGTCAAACTCCAGGGGTTGGGCCGATGTACTGTTCACTTCAATTTGTAAATTAAAGAGACTGAGAAAGAGCACACATAAATTTAACACTCTTAAAAAAAAGGTTTTATACAGAAGAACCATTTTCAAAAGGGCCATTCACACCAAATGGGTTTTCAATCTACCCATAAATAGGTTCAATCTACATTGCATTTAAATTGTTTCTCTAAGTAAACATCCATTAGGTGAACGTCTTAGACCATTGCACAGTGTCTCACTGATTTTTCTGTTGCCTTTTTCAAGCCATGCTTTTTATATGGTCTGAATGGTCCTTATGAGTGTATTAGTTAGACTCAGAACCAAGGGAATTTTTTGGTTTACACATGGGTTTTGCACCATTCAGAATTTAATTAAGTCTGCCTTTTAGATTTCAGTTCAATCTCTAAATTAGATTTTAGGTAGACAACATTCGTCTAGACTTTTTAGCGCAGCATGCGTTCGGTCTGAGCGGCCTAAATTTTCATTTAGGTAGATAACAGGATGCAGAATTGAACTTTGAATTTTGAACGGAATGCAATACAACTTTCTCTTCTTTGTGTACTAATAAAATCTACTCTTACACAGTAGACAAAAACATGCTAAAATACACAAAATTTGGGTTATTTCCAGTAACATCAGATGATATCAATAATCACTGCCTAGCTGAAGTGTGTAATTTCTGCAACATTAACGTGACTGAACGGAATTGCAAAAATAAAAATTGTTTTCAAAACAGCTTTATGAATACTGTTGATCAAACAAACAGATAGTCCCACACTCAATTAATGCCATTGGATGAGTCAATGTTGTTGTGTAGAGCTTAAAGAGTCACTCAAACAGAGGATTTTTATACCGCCACAGAGACAAATTGTTTACAATTTTTGAGGAAATGAACCTACGAATGGTTTACTTATAGTTGTCTCTGCATATTAAGCTGGGGTAGAAGAAATCGCAACACCAAAAAAGTTAAAACTTCAGGTTTAGATATCAAATATAAATAGAAATATGTATTTAATTGAACACTTACATTTCTAGAATTTACTAATACATTTTCAAAATCCTATCATTTCGATTCAAATTCCATTTCCAAAATCTCGGGGGCCTGACCAATGCAATTCAAATTCATAATCTGAACGAAAACAGATTCTTAAATTCAGAATTTTGCCTAACACTGTTTAAAACATTCAAGGGGAATTTTTGTTATAGCCTATTACAGCTGTGGACAAATCTTTGCATTGTTAGAAATGTGGCTTACAACCATTACACAAATTGTGCTATTTTCAAATAAAATTATACAGACCCATTAATATTTGCCAAGTGAACAGCTCATTGATCAGTTCTTTCAGCTGTAACATGATTCTACAAGCAAGTGCAAGAGGTCACTAGGGAACAGCACGGTTACTGTTTTTAACATTCAGTTGTTCATGAGGTTTCACAAACGGTTTGAAGGGGCAAAAAAAATGGTAAATGTTTAAAGGGGGCAAACACTGCCTTACCTTTTATCAAGTGCTGAAAATGTACTCAGTGAAAAAGCAACCTGAACTACTTCAGAACGTAGTACAACGAATGAAAGACAACGAACGCAGGTGTTTCAGGATGCTTTTGTAAAAGTTAAAGTTCTTTTTAACTTGACATGTGGCGATCCTGCACGAGATCACTGAAAGAAAAAACAATGAGATTAGCAAACCAGTCAAAAATGTCCGTCCAGCACGTGTAGCAGTATATAGAAAAATACACAAAAGCATGTTTGAACAGTCCTTTACTCACTCTATACTTGAAAAACTAACTCAAACCTGTCTAGAAAATATGAAGGTCTGTTGAAACTCGTTGAGTTCAGGTTGGACTGAAGATATCTATTGTACATGTCGAATAACCAAATAGTGATTTTGGTATTCGAATAGTGGCGCGTCGAACGCTTAACTGAATGTCGACTATCCGTGCACATACCTAGAAGCCACTTCATCAAGCTGGTCTTACTATATGCAGTCTAATATCAAACCAAGAATTTGTCCACTATTTTCAATGGCTTTTAATTACTGCAACAGCTTACCCTCAATGCTCATTACAATCTAGACGTCCAGTCTGAAATTCACGTCACCTCAATATACTTACTATGAAATCTGTAAAGGATTTAAAAGCACATTGTTCAGCTTTAGTGACTGATCATTCAGAGTGGAAGTCTCTTACTTAGCCGAGGGTCCAATGAGGCAATACCTCCTCAGAAACATATCTCTGATCAGTACCAAATAATAACCAACCCAGCAAGACATCTGTGATAGCAACCAAAGCAAGCCTTTTTAACTGCACAACTCTACACTGCATGATGCACTTTGCTCTCTAGAACAACTCGTAAAAGCTCCGTGAAATGAGACACTCATAGAAATTAGTAGTTTCGAGTGTAAAATGTAAAACAGTTGATGCCTCCAACCTGAGCTCATTGGGAAAGAGAAGATCCATCATACCTACAACTGATTCAGAAATGCACAGTAAGAGGGATATCTTCGGTTCACAGATTCTTGGCAAACACGAGTTCCATGTTACAGTATATTAGTACAATGAACCAGGGGTGATGGGAAACAATCAAGGCTGGTGAGATGCTTTCTAATTGTTTCTGCTTTCTAATTATAAAGAAGAGAGCATTAAATTATGCCAAAGAACAAGTCAGAGCGAAGTTTTCAGCAGAAAATTTATATCCTATTGAGCACAGACTAGTAATCACCATGAAATCAGGATGCGTAATTTAAAAGCTGATCAGAACTAAATATATTAACACTTATCTTTTGCACAGCAAACATATTCTTAATCATCACTCTTTATTAAAAGGTTTACTTTGCAGTAAAATGCATAATTCATCACCCATAATTTTTCTGATCTAATTTACTACGCTCAAAATAATCCAAAATAACCTCCATGAAATTTTAATTAAAAGTAAATGATGATTAATTGTTATACTCAATATAATAGCAATTATCAATATAATTATCTTATTTTCCATGTCACTAACTGTTTAAGCTTAATGCACATACAGATTAGAATTATGCAATAAAATGTATATTTTCCTTTAAGGTGAAAAAAATTTGTTCAGGGGTAGAATAAGATATACAATAATATTTTGATACATTTAAAATGTGGTCGCTGAGATTCATTTGAATGCGTTTGGAACATTCATAATGCACTGCAAGAATGGAAAAAGAGAAATAAATGCATTTGATCACATTTTTTAACCTTTTTCCTTAAAAACCCCTTCTTTGGATGGCAATATGTCACCATTACATCAAATAATAATTTAGATCAGATGATTATGTAATGCATCACAACAGGCCTACAGCATATGCACCTATCAGTCATTCCAAAAAAAGATACATTAGAAATTTACCAACAGGTTTCCAGGTTACCTCAGCTGTATATTCTTAAATGCTGTTGGGACGATGAGAGCCACATCATAGCAGCAGAGTAGAATACTGATTTCCGGATTGGCAGCAAGAAGCCCATTGGCCAGACTGATCTGGGCACATCCATGTGCAACCGAATAGAGCCAGGTAATCACGACTCTTTCTCTGAGGGGGTCGAACCAGAAAAACACAGCCCCATCCTCAGCCTCTCAATTTACCCATACACAAACCAAAACAATAGCCTTCCAAATCATTCCCCTGCTGAGTCACACACAAATGTATCTAAGACATTCTTCAAAGGGCCAGGTGTACAGCAGATAGCAGGGGAGCTTAAAGACTTTTTTTAATTAAATTTAATTCTGCCATTATAGTCAACAATGCTTAAATCACTTGTACTTTTCTGACAAACAACTCCCCAACATGGTCGTCACAAACAGCGAAGCTAGTCCAGAGGTTCAATAAAATCAATAATCCTCAAAAGAATTGACTCGTGAGAGGGCGAGAGCTTTTATGTTCCACCAAACAACCATCTATTATCCAAAGTTGTCTTATAAATGTTGAAATTTTTTGGTCTGTTTATCAAACAAAGTGATCATAAGCCTTCAGAAGACTTGAAATATGATGCACGAGTCACATGGACTACTTGTGTGACACCTTTAAGTACCTATTAACTGCTGTACTGGATAGGGTTAGGGTTAGACCTAACCCTAAAATCTATCATTTTTAGGGTAAACTATTCCTTTATACCAGATGTAGTGTGTCCTCTGAAGCTGGTTGAGCAAGCTTCAAAAGATTTTATGATGCTCTACCTGTCAAAACAAATGTGATGAACCTCTAAATCACTAACTTTTAGTTGTCTCTCCATATTAAGGTGGGATAGAAGGAAATATGTTCACATTGAAAAAGTTACAAATTCCGCTTTAAGCTATCCATCAAGCATTTAGATGAAATTACAGCTCATCTGTAACAACTGAGTGAATTAGTTCAACATCTACCATATCAAAAGGAGAACAAGTATCTCTGGTTACTCTCCTACACATGATAGTCAACACAGCACAAAGAAGGAAGTCAATTAAGTTGCAGTAACCCCAAGATCTCAAAAGCTATTCCCACCTTTAAACTGGAGATTTAAAGTTTACACTCATTATAGTAACACCTGTATAAAATCTAGTGATCATTGCATTTATTTTGGATGATTTACAATTACTTATAGACAACTATCAAGAACTGTCCATGTTTTGATTTGGGTGCTGGATCACAATCAATATTTTGAACTGAAATAGAAAGCTTTTATAACATTATAAATGTCTTTACTGTCACTTTTGATCAATATAATGCATCCTTGCAGAGTAAAAGTATTAATTACTTTCACAAAAAAAAAACAAAAAAAACATTTACTGACACCAAACTTTTGAAAAGTAGTGTATAATGTTACAAAAGCTTTCTCCTGAAAAATTAGTACACAAGCAACATTGAAAATAAAAATAAATGTTTCTTGAGCAGAAAAACAGCCAATTAGAATGATTTCTGAAGTACCATGTGACACTGAAGTCTGGAATAATGATGCTGAAAATTATTTTTTGATTTACTGACTTAATTATCACAGGGATAAATTGCATGAAAAAATTATATATATATAACAATACAAAAAAACGGCTTTAGAATACAATGTATTGTTTACTACCATATTATTGACAATCATTGGCATACAGTTCACAGTAATCCATTTCACAAGAGAATTTGTCAGTCTGTATGAGATTTATTATGAGGGCTTGTTTAAGGACCCGTCAATTTACACCTGCGTCAGATGTGCTTGTGTACTGTCTTGGGTGCTTCATAAACATACAATTTTTAGGTCACTGTGCCAAGTTAAATATAGTTTAATACTTAGAACACATCTTGAGATCTCTTAGTTCAAATTTGCACTCCATCAAGTGTTTTGAAAGCAAGAATGTAACGCATGATTGTGTTGTATGTCTGCTGGATGGTTGTTTTCTTCACTGTATAAACTGCGGGTTGCCACACAGCTGAAATTTCAATAACTTTTTTCAATTCTGGAGTAAACAGGTGGTACTACAAGCTTGCATTTGTCAGGAATCTTTCTTATTATGGTCCGGGGGCATTGCGATTATTTGGGTAAAAAATTTTAGCGCGTTATTTAAAAAAAAATTAATCGCACTGAATCGCCAGCCCTAATATATATATATATATATATATATATATATATATATATATAACTTAATTTGTGTTCAGCAAAAGAAAGAAAGTCATGTACATCTGGGATGGGTGAGTAAATTGTGAGAGAATCTTTATTTTTGGTTGAACCATTCCTTAAAGAGAATGTTTCCCCATTGATGGCCTTTCAAAAACAACCATGTATTTTGACTAAATGTTTTTTTTTTTTTTTTACAAGAAACACTTTGATCACAAACATTTCATTACACTGAACTACGTCTTTTTCCGGTGACCTTATTTATTTATTTTCTGGTAGGTGGCTAAAAGCATGAAATATACTTGTTTTTCCCCATTTCATACTGTTGACTTCACAGCTCATGCTCGTGCCTGAAAGCACCAGCCTGAAAGCACCCACTCGTGTGAGGTTAGGAACTTAATTTGCATCCTTGTTTGACAGACAGCAAGAGATGATGACGATAAGACACCTGTTTACTACACTTCAAGTCATATCTTGTGCATTTGACAGCCTGAGCCTAATCAAATAAACAAACGGGAACTACCCCATAGATTTCCATTGTTAATTACTGCACAAGTTTGTTCAAATTAAGGGACAAGTCAAAATAATTTTTCTGAGAAAAGTGACATCATGTCACAGATGCCGACAATAAAGCTTAAGTTGTATCTAACCTGAAATATTCCTTTAATGCCTAGCTAATCGCCACCTTAAATGACACATCTAAGCACTCAGCAATTAAAGTTCTTATAAAGGTAGACCTGGCACCATGAGTTTTTCAAGTTTACAGAATATGTAGATAGCTGTGAGGGACCGAGCAATCAAGGAATGAGAGCCGTGACAAAAACAGTCTCCCAAAATAGTCTTTTAATTAATCAGACCAAAAATAATTCAAATAGAAACAAAAAAAAAAAGTTCAAATATCCCAAATCCATGTTCAGGCCAATAAAAGAGGTCAACAGAACAAAACTAAACTCCAATAACGGAATATGAGAGAACTGAACTGACCTCCTAAATGAAACAACTGGGACACATTTATACAAACGGACTAGTCCGCATTAACAAACAAGGGGAAAACAGAAAACACAAACTTCAAATACAATTACAAAATTCATAACAAGGCCAGTTAAAGAATTTGAATAAAATTAAATGCATATCTTGAAGAAATAAACAAATAACAACCAAGAAAACCAACAAATTAGAAAAGAAAATCCAAAACACAACCACCCCATTTCCCCACTGTCAATCCGCTGGTTGATAGCGGCAAGCGGAAATAATGCAGTGGTCGAAGCGCCATGCCGGTCCTTAAAACACTCAGACCATGAATCCAGAAACTCGCCGACCACTATTCACAGCCAACAGCTCCAGCCATCCACTCCTTAGCAGTAACTTCAACTCAGAAAATGCAATATTAATAAGAGTATATGCTGTACACCATGAAGTAGAATGTGTGCACTACAACTAGTCAATGATGCACCATAACTTAAATACCTAAATATTATTACCATACAATGTGAATACAGAGACCATTAAGAGAACAAAAATAAGAAGCTCAAACAATGTGCCGGATAATTTAAAGAAAGCATATGCATGTACGTGTGTATGTGCACATGTGTGTGGTATGTATGTGCATGTATGTAACATTACCGCTCATTGATTTGTGGCTGCCTTGTGGGCCATCACAATAGCAAAGGTATGTTTTCCATCAGTGAACCCCAGACAAGGTCATATAAGATGTTGTTCTTAAGATAAACTCACAGAGGATGTTCATGTCTTGATTCTACCCATGTACCACTGAAGAATATGAAAACGGGAGAGAGATGGTCTCTAAGGAACTGATCCAATCAGACTCTGTCTCAGTTAGTCACTTTATATTATAAATTAACCAAAACAAAACCTAACACAAGCTTTCCTTCAAACAAAGTGAGCCAAAACATTTAATAGTAAAAAGTAGAACTGTAGAAAAATGGTAAAAAATAAATAAATAAATAAAACTATTTCCAAGAAGTAAAAGGTGCTGAAAACTTGCAATTAAAATATCTGTGTGAAGCCTTGGGTGCATGAAGTCTGCAGTTTATTTCAAAGTGCTGTGAGCTAGTTATAATGTCACTGTAAGTGCATTTGGTTGCTAAGAATATACAATGAAAATGTCAATTTGAATATCTCCTAAGGACGAGAGAAACAGAAACTCCCCTTTATTCTACAGGAGTATAGCCTACCACATACTGTATACTTCCCACTCAGTAGACCACAAAAATGGGCATCAATACTGTATTTTCCATAAAGGGGCCACACAGTAACTATTCTATAATTTACTTCTACAGTATTTGGGTAGCATATTTGGGAAGCTAACATGTCCAGCAATGTGATTGGATTAATTATTTATATAATGCATGCTTTTATGACCTCATTTTAACTGAGACTAAATGGAATATTTGTACAAATCTAAAAAATAAAAAAAAATAAAAAATTACTTAAAAAAGATTTGTTCCTATATCGATTCTCTTGGCCTGCAATCCGATATTTGCCAATACTTCAAAGTCTGCTGTTATAACATTTTTATTTTATTCGAATCAGGCCCTGCGATCGATATTCTGATATTATGTGGCTTTTTACAATCAATAATTTTTTTAGTTTTTTTCCCACAAATGCAACCAAAATATAATTTGAATATCTTATTGAGATTTCTGAAAACTGCAAATAATCAGATAATAATATAAAAAATAACATCATACAAAAGTTATCATCAATTGTTTGATTAAGCTTATTTTTCAGATTAATCAAATTCAACGTACTTACATAGCCAAGAATTGCTTCTAACTATCCGTGCTATCCATGGTTTTCTTTGGCTGAAGCTTCCTTAGTAACCCTTAGTTTGTGACTGTGTTGATGTGTAGATGTGTAATGTCTTATAACTGATGCTGGAGCTGAGCAGGTGTTTCTCTTTCCCTCATTAGTGCTGTTCAGAATGTCGGCGTTGTCAAGACGTTTCACATTATGGTTGAACTGCTCCATGGTATATTTAAATAGCAAATTCTCACGTAAAATTCAAATGAGTTGCCCAGTTATGGAATCGAATTAATCACATATTTGAGCCTCTCTGCATTTGTAACAAGATCTTGCATTTAAATGAGCACCCGGTTGATGTGCTCGCACTGTTCGTCACTGGTCTGGAGCTCGCGTTTCGCAGGAATCCAGGTTGACGTGCTCACATTGGTCTGGAGCTCGAATTTCACGGGAAGCCCGGTTGAAAAAGGCAGTGCTCGCACTGATCCTGTCACTGGTCTGGAGCTTCCAGATCGGTGGATCATTACACCACTAGTCTCAAGTAAGCTCGTGATCGATGCCTTTTTGAATCAATAATCAGAAAATTTTCCCCAATGATTTTTATCTATATCAGCATTTCATCAGATATAAATAGGGCTACTCATTGCACAATAGTCTTTGTTTCTTCAAACATATTCCTCAACAAAACTTTGGTAAAGTACAAGTGGAAGGGTAACCTAAAGGTCACACACTGAAGGCATCTGGCAGACAACATGGCGTGTTCTAAAATACAAAACATAAATTTTCTATTTAGTTATGCACACTGCCGCAACCACTCGGTGTCTGTGGGCGAGGCCTACCTACAATTCCAGAGGCTGCTCAAAATTCTGCAGCACCACCATTTCCATTATATTCTGTCAAAATCATTATCAAAAGGTAATAGATTATTTACACCAGCCATCACTGGATGATACATCTTTAATTTAGCCAACACAATGTATTTTCAGTTGCAAGTATGTCTTTTTGTGATTTGCAGCTTGAATAAACCTTTCAAGGCTATTTGTTATCGTTTAGTTAGTGCAGTTACACATACAATAACCTGCAAGCTCATCTTCATCACTTTTCTCGTTATTAACCCATTCGCACGTATGATCAAACCAGTGTGATTACACTAGGTTGGGCTCAGATGTGTATGATCAAACTGAATTGATCTGCATTCATGCTGCGATTTACCAGAAAAATTGGTTATCAAAATGACTAAAGCGGTTGTCATAATGAACCAGCTGCTCAAATAGTCTTTTCAACATCACATTATCTTTATTTATATATGTTAAAATCTTTCAAATAATCAGTAAAAGTATAAAAGTATACCGTTACCGTCAGAGCGCACTGTTTAGATGCAGTGTTTCGGCCATGTTTTCTGACGTCAAAATAATATACACTCTGTCAGTCCACTCTAGCCTTGTCCCATTCCATCTGTCACAACCACTTCCAGGGCTGGGAGAGTGGAAGGGATAGGTTTTTAGAACCTTCTATGCTCCTCTTTTGAATGCTTCTAAGACAATACAAACTCGGAATCCCATTTTGCATTGCATTGAAAACATGGCGGCAGGTATGTCCGGCAAGTGCATTCGCGATTGCATCTTATCTATCATAATCAATCATTATAAACATCTAAAAACCACATTATATGTTTGATAATATATCAACTAACCTCCAGTGCACCTGTCACATACAATCTGTCCTCTAGTGCATCTGCTGTGAAGTGTAAGGTAAGCTTTATTTTAATTACAGCATGCCTTAAAGATCTCACACTGGGAGATCCGTCAGTACAGGAGAAACTCACGTGCAAAAAAGTTAAAGAAGTACAAAAACCTTTGCAACGTTTGTGTGTATGGTGACTATATTCACAACTTTGAACTGCAATCTGCACTGTATAAATGCATCCTGCATCAATGTACGACTGGCAGTATTAAGTACAGTATATATTATATCACCACCTTGTGGTCTCCCAAAGCTATTACACCAGACTACATAAAATGGAAGGCCAACTACCAGCAAATTGTGAAGCACACAAATAAGGCTTCTAATTTAAATGTCAGCTAATTTATAGATGCCAAAAAACATTAAAAAAAATATGTGCCAATCAATAGTCAATGTATCAATATTTTAGGAAATTCCTAGTCTCAAGACACCTGCATTCTTTTTTATTCATTGCGTCTCATCTATGTTTTTTTGCACAAGAATGTGTTAGGTCTGAAAGGACCTTTTGCATCAACTACCATTTTAACATGTTAGCTTTATACAGTATGCCAACACAAAACTGCTGTGGAATAATAATCTAATTCCATTTCATTTTTCCCTACAACAACACCTTGTGGAAAGAATATCAATGCTCAAGTCTCACAGTTTGGAATCCCTGCTGTCTCTCTAAAATTTCAAATGTCTTTCCACCACACACACACACACTGTAATTTCTCCACTGTATTTTGAGATCAGCTTTGCCATCAGCTATACACCCGTTATCACAGTAATGCAGTTACCTCCTCGCAGCAGTTTTTTCCCCAGGTCTCATCCCAAGACCTCTTTTACACTCACACACACACACACACACAGATATGCTCTCTCCTGGAGTGCCCTCTGACAGGCAGACAAATGGGCCAGGTGAGGTAAACTCAGCGTTACAATACAGGACAAGTTTTGAGTCGGTTTATCGTGTGTGTATCACCTTGGATACCAGCAAACAGTTTTCATTAATCTAGCAGAGATGAAGAGCACATTAGATTTGTTATACTTTTTAGATGGCTGTTGGTTTGAGAGAGCACACTGTCATAGAACTGTCAAAATGCAAAGGTCAGATATGAGCCAGTAAAGAGGCTGCTTATGTAAAGCCATTACTCTCGGCAGCTGCTGCTTTATGAATAAAAGGCCAGAGCGACATAATCACAGTGATTACAGTGTGTCGGTATACTCTGAATAAACGAATCACTACATAGTGGGCTGGTAATGTACTTTATGCCATATGAATGACTAATGCATATCCATATTTTATCTTGTGGTATTGTGTTAATCACAGCCACAATATACAGTATTAAAGTTTCAAAGTTTTACTGCCTTTGTTTTTAATAGTTTATGAACAATGCACAAAGGATCCAAAAAGTAATTGGACACTTAATATGTATGAATTTCAAAGCACTCAATACTAAATTTCAAAGCAAGTGGAAACAGCACATGATGCTTTTTCTAAGAACTATTTACAATTTTTCAGAGCCATTTTCCAATAAATTTTAACCGACTACTCTTAAGGTAATTTTTAGTGGATGTATGAAGCAATATCCCCTCAAGTTCATACACAGATCAGCCACAACATTAAAACCACCTGCCTAATATTGTGTAGGTACCCCTCATGCTGCCAAAAACAGAATCAACCCACATCTCAGAATATCATTCTAAAATGTTATTCTTCTCACCACAATTACTGTTGAATTAACTGTAGAGTTACTGTTGACTTTGACATTATTTGGCATTATTTGGTATGATCAAGGCTGGTTTGAGTATTTCTGTAACTGCTGATCTCCTGGGATTTTCACACACAACAGTCTCTAGAATTTACTCAGAATGGTGCCAAAACCAAAAAACATCCAGTGAGCGGAGGTCCTGTGGACGGAATGCCTTGTTGATGAGAGAAGTCAACAGAAAATGGCCAGACTGGTTCAAACTGACAAAGTCTCAGATAACCACTATGTACAAATGTGGAGAGAATAGCATCTCAAATGTTATTCTGAGATGCGTGTTGGCGCTGTTTGGCAGCAATATTTGGCAGGCGTATATATTTATATAAACATACTGTATATACATTTATATATTCCTGTTCAGGTGGCCGAAGGTTCTGCCCAATAGAAAAAAGATTTGCTCAGCAAGAACAAAAATGTGAGGGAACAAACATGTTATTTATAATCAGATTATATGTCAGAAGTAATCTACACAACTATGTTTGCTGTTGTATAGATGCTGTATATTGTTAAATATATACAGTTGATGTCAGATGTTTACATACACTTTGGTTGAAGTCATTAAAACTAATTTTTTTAACCATTCCACAGATGTAATATTAGCAAACTATAGTTTTGGCAAGTCGTTTAGGACATCTACTTTGTGCATGACATGAGCAATTTTTCCAGCAATTGTTTACAGACAGATAATGTCCTGTTTCTCTTTGAATTGACTATATCACAATTCCAGTGGGTCAGAAATTTTCATACACTAAGTTAACTGTGCTTTTAAGCAGCTTGTAAATTCCATAAAATTATGTCAAGCCTTTTAGACAATTAGCCAATTATCTTCTGATAGGAGGTGTACTGAATTGGAGGTGTACCTGTGGATGTATTTTAATGCCTACCATCAAACTCAGTGCATCTTTGCTTGACATCATGGGAAAATCAAAAGAAATCAGCAATTTCCATTTATGCATTTGGCAGACTCTTTAATCCAAAGTGACTTATTGCACTTATTACAGGTACAATCCCCCCAGAGCAACCTGGAGTTAAGTGCCTTGCTCAAGGACACAATGGTGGTGGCTGTGGGGATCTGAGCCCAGACTTCAGAAAAAAAATTGTGGACCTCCACAAGTCTGGTTCAGCCTTGGGATTCATTTCCAAATGCCTGTAGGTACCACGTTCATCTGTGCAAAAAAAATAAATAGGTCGCAAGGATAAACACCATGGGACCACACAGCCATCATACCGCTCAGGAAGGAGAAGCATTCTGTCTCCTAGAGATGAACATAGTTTGGTGCAAAAAGTGCAAATCGATCCCAGAACAACGGCAAAGGACCTTGTGAAGATGCTGGAACAAACAGGTAGACAAGTAAAACAAGTCATATATCGACATAACCTGAAAGGCTGCTAAGCAAGGAAGAAGCCAATGCTCCAAAAAGCCAGACTACAATTTGCAAGTGCACATGGGGCAAAGATCTTAATTTTGGGAGAAATTTTCTCTGGTCTAATGAAACAAAAATTAACTGTTTGGCCATAATGACCATCGTTATGTTTGGAGGAAAAGGGTGAGCCGAAGAACACATCCCAGCTGTGAAGCATGGGGGTGGCAGCATCATGTTGTGGGGGTGCTTTGCTGCAGGAGGGACTGGCACACTTCACGAAATAGATGGCATCATGAGGAAGGAAAATTATGTGATTGAAGCAACATCTCAAGACATCAGCCAGGAAGTTAAAGCAAACAGGTCTTCCAAATGGACAATGACCCCAAGCATACCTCCAAAGTTATGGCAAAATGGCTTAAGGACAACAAAGTCAGTCACAGAAAATTGTGGGCAAAACTGAAAAAACATGTGCGAGCAAGGAGACCTACAAACCTGACTCAGTTACACCAGCTCTATCTGGAGGAATGGGCCAAAATTCCAGCAACTTATTGTGAGAAGCATGTGGAAGGCTACCCAAAACATTTGACCCAAGTTAAATAATTGAAAAGTAATGATACCAAATACCAACAAAGTGTATGTAAACCTCTGACCCACTGGGAATGTGATGAAAGAAATAATAGCTGAAATAAATAATTTTCTCTACTATTCTTCTGACATTTCACATTCTTAAAATAAAATTGTTATCCTAACTGACCAAAGCCAGGGAATGTTTTCAATGATTAAATATCAGGAATTGTGCAAAAACTGAGTTTAAATGTATATGGCTAAGGTGTGTGAAACTTCTGACTTCAACTGTACATAGAATATGCAGTATCTGTTTTATCATTTTAAGCCTAACCATGACAATTTATTTTCGTGAAATGTATTGATTGAAAAAATATTCACATCATTTATTTTTCATAAATACAGTATATGCTGCTGTTTGAAATGTTGTCATCAAATACAATAATAATCATACATTTTTAAGAGTTACTTCAATGTCCGAATACTTTTTGTGGCTCTCTATGCTATACAACCAAATATCATTTGAAGAGTCATACAGTGTTAGAACAAAAGTGTGTACACTAAGAAAAGACCAGATTAGATTACAGCAGCAGAAGTCTGCCTGTGTTGCGTCTCCTAACTGGATTAAAACTGCCACCTCCTGCCATAGACCAACTCTGTTTGCTATTTGCAATTCTAATTTAGGATGAGCAGGAGGGGGTGGAGGAGTGGTGAGTGTCTGGCAGGCAGACCTTTAATCTCTCACATCAGAACGAATCCTCAGCTGTCACAACGAGTGATTATCCTGCAGTCTGTCTCACCTGTCCAGCTCACCGCATGCCTGTAGATGTGTGGAAATTTAAGCACCCATATTTATTCTGCAAAATCTCTTGTTAAATAATGATCATTTCTCGATATTGTGACACTGCATGACAAAAAATGATTATGCATGTCAGCAATAAACATATTATTTAATTAGATGTTCGAAGGGCAAATCAACATTTCACTATGATTTAATAAACAACCACTCCAAATTATTTGCAGCATTCACCAGGAAACACAGGACAAGGCTGAACGCATCTCATTCATCAAATAAAGGCAAGGTAAATTGCTAAATGATTATAAGTCAGGGCCCAGTGACCGAGTGGCTCTCGCCATTTAGGCGGAATCTTAATCGTTACACTACAGGTGATACTACAGAGCCACATCTTTTGCAAATCAACATCGTAATCAGCATGAGCTGTCAAAGCAATTAGAGGCTAATTATTTTTAGCTGATCTTACTGCAGTTTACAGAATCACACCCCCCTACATGATGACTTCACTTTCAACAGGGTTTCCACATCTTTTGAACAATACATTTCCATGACTTTTTCAATCACTTGTCATTATGAGGTTTTTTAATAATAATTTTATAGAGACTGGAACCACACAAAACAATTTCAAGACATTGCAATATTTAGTATAGACATTTCCATGACTTTTCCAGGCCTGGAAATAATTATTTTAAAATTCAATGGCATTCAACCCTGTCTCAAAGTCTTAAACACCAACCAAACACATCGAAATATGACACTGCGTAAAGAAGTCAAGTTTAAGTTATTGAGCTTGAGTTATTGCAATCCATTCACACAAGAAGTCATTATAATTAGAGGTAGACCAATTTATTGGTTTTACCGATTAATCGATGCAGATAATTGCTTTTTTGAACTATCATTATTGTAAAAAATATTTTAATCGTTTAGGACTCTGTCTTTGCCCGTCATAGTAAGGAAAGTATCTGTTTTTTTTTTTTTTTTCATTCTAAAAATCGATTTTAAAAACTATCGGCCAATTAATCGGTTACTGGCCATTCTCACCGCCTTAGTTATAGGTATCCGCAAAATCCACTATTGGTCAACCTCTAATAATAAAAGTATGAGATGGTGTAATTGTAAGAAATCATCCGAGTTTGATCAGACAAAAACTTCAGGGGCTCTCATAGAGAAAAATAAATGAACCAATAAAGTCTAACCTCTTACCAAATCCCTAAACATAATAAAGAGTTGTATAGGAAGCTAGAGAAAATGTTATGCCTATATTGTATCAATTTAAAATTGTGTATGTTGATTGGATGGTCTATATGAGAAGCAAAGTCATATGATATCTTATGATTTTGCAATCTCGTAAGAATTATTATGAATTGCCATGAGACTATGTAGATTATTGTGGAAGAGTCTCTTTTCTTCTTCACACACTACTAAACACAATATTAATTGCAAGTTCATTTCAGATCAAGGTTGCTTGCTTATTGGAACGCTCCTGTTTTGAACTTTACTTTTTCTCATACTGTGGGGTAAAAAGAATATGTGTTGCTGTATCTATTTTTGTCCCACTTGTCACTACACACAAGTTTTCTTTGCAACGGATAAAGATTGCTAACAAATCTCTGGGCATTCATTTAAAGCTTGTTGTATTAAACTGTTACGAAAAAACTAGCGAATCATTCTAAAACTGGCAGAGAGCCTGAGTTGAGTCTAAATGTATTCAAACAGGCTGTGAGGCGATGGCTTTGGCACTGTCCTAATTGCAAGCTATTTTGCAGACAGCTTCATTGATTGTAATGGGAGCGAGTTTTGACACAATAATTTATTTTATTTATGTTTTCTTTTTTTTTACTCAAGTGTGCTAGACTTACCGTTTATTTGTTATAAAGGATCATATTTTTTTGTTTGCATCAGTCAAATTCCAAATAGAAATTTAATATTATGAGATAAATAAATAAAGTGAGAAGGCTACCTTTCATTTGTAAAGTATTTAATTAACTTGCTTACACAAAAATATGAATTACATAACCGTTATGCATTACTTAACCATAACCTTCAAATTCCAGGCATCTTTCTGTTTATCCTTACTGCAGAAAGGAAACAAATACAAAAGCTTCAAAGGTGCTTCAAAGAAATGACTCTCCAACCAAACCCAAGGGGGACATCTTGCAATGCAGACAGTCACCAACAGGTCTGATGCTATTCCTGTCTTTTTGAAAGTTTGGCAAAAATGAGACATTTTGGACAGGGGAGTCTAATGTCTAATGCATTCAAAGCCCAGCTAATTTATCCATGTTATTTACAGTGATACAATCAAGCAGGACATGATAATTACACTTATATTCAGGCTGTGAAGTACTCATACTATTAAAAGTATAACTCAAGTTATTCAAACATAAATTTCTTTTGTACATTTAATTTAGAATTATATGTTATTAAATTATATGTCACATGATATATCATTTTATTTATTATTTGTACATATAAATGTAAGCGCAGCATAGTTCTAGCGGGAAGATTAGCAGCTGTACATCATCACACGCTTAGCTGGGTAATTCCTAGCCAATCGCATGTACGCCGATGCTTTATAAGTCTGCTCACAATCTATCACATTGCTGTTTCAGTGTGCTAACAAGGCAAATAGACATGTTCCAACCTCTCCAGGCCACAGGAGAACCAGTGCACAGAACATCTCTGGAAGCCCGCCTTCCCTTTCCAACGACGTCATCACTTCATCCCAACTTCTGCCAACATCAAACCCATGGGGAGTAATCAACCAGCAAATCCGGATCTTCACCCATATCTCATTCATTTAGGAGATCTCTCTCAATCGAATTGCACGACCAGGCACGGAAGGAGCGCGCTCCACGCCAAGTCCATCAAAATTATCGGCTCAGGCAGCAGCTGGTTTCCATCAGAAATAAGCTAAGTCATTATCATATCCATCAAATGCATTCATATTTAGTCATGGTCTAGGGCTTCCGTTGCCATGCTGCCTGTTCATTATAAAGTTGCAACACTGTCTGTTCATCATAACGCATCCACATCAATATCAAAAGCCAGTATTTTACGTCAACAGCGCATTCACTCTCATAGTAATGGCAGGCAATTGCGCAATCTCATGAGGGCAACTCGATCAAGGTACATTCACTTGTCATTCACTGTGCTCATGCATCGGGGAATTAGGGTAATTATTCAGGCATATCATCATGTACAGTCAGTACTTATTGTACGGGCTCCCATTACTCCATTCAGTAAGATAAACCCTGTTTTGCTGGTCGCCTTCGGCCAAATCACGTAATGGGTGCTTTCCAATACAATTTATCATCCCTATGGCCGAGCCCATGATACAGACATTCCGAGGGAGCATGGCATCACAGTTTAACCCATTGATGTGTGCCTCAATTTTTGAGACCATGAAAAACCATGAAAATTACATACCTGAACTTAAATGGTTGTATTTACTGGACCCTTTGGAGTATGGACACAGTTGTAGTATCTTTTGGAAGATGACACTTTGGGCTTTATTTAAAAATTTTCAGAATTAATATGTTATTTTTAAAGTTAGAAAACTACGCCCCATTTTAAAAAAATAGACTTTGGAGATGGGCTTGTTTTGTTTATAAGACTCTTAATATATAAGATAATATACAGTTTTACATCATGAATGCTGCTCAGACTGCATAGTTTGTTGAAGAACGACGACGAAGGGTAATTCTTCCAGGCGAGATCTCATGTAAACAATGGAGAACATATCAAGATTTATAATTTAATGGACAAAAGTGCTATTATAGAATGAACCCTTGTCATGGACAATTGACCCAAGTGTGGTGAAATTGATTCATCTGGCAATCGTGTTTTCATAACAAAGGTATGAAGTCCTGTTTTGATATTGCATGTTTTCATTCATACTCCTGGCATAAACAAATTGCTGTTTCTGGAGGATTGCTATCATGCAACAGAGATCGGATATCAATGTTGAACCCTTAGACCTTTGAAAAGATGTATCATTTGTTAACATTAATTATATACATAGACTGTAATTTATATATTAAATGTAAGCAGAATGACATCACTCCCGAGTGCGAACAAATGCTTATCAACAGGTTAATATAGCATTCACCAAAGCCTTGTGAAAGGGTCCTTGGTGAAATAAATAACTTATTTCGTTCGGTACAACATTTTGAGCGATGTTCCCTGAGCGCCTCCAAGGGCGCATTAATGCCGATCCATAAAACGCAGCGTTGTCTTACACTATATGTACTTCCACGTTCTCATCGCAAGCACGATTGTTGTGGCGTGCCACTGACACCTAGCAGTAGGCTCTGCACCGCATCCCCGTATTTATCAGATTATTTAATTGCCAGCATAAGGCATATCGCATAATGATCAGGTCATATAGCGAGTAATTCCTATCTCATGGCATATTTACATTTTATTTCAGGCATCATTAAAGTGCAGAAATTCGTATGGCATATCTTCAGAAATCATTCACTCATCGTTGTTCAGACCACGTTCCAGTCTTTGGGGATCTTCAAGCACTTGGGGCTTTATCCATGTTCCAAATTTCAAAGCTCAGTCTAACAGTCACATTAGCCCAACTACATTACATTTAAATATCAAAGCATTTCGATATGAGCCGTTCCCTTTTAATGCACATGGTCAGGGGCGTTACATTTTAGTAGCAGGTAATGAGGGATGATACATATAGCCGCCAGAACAATGAGTATGCTTTTGACCAGTAACTTGCCAATCTACTTACGCAATGTCCCAGCACCCTTGAGTGAATTGTACTTTTGTACAGTGTACAGAGATTCTCTTTAAACGCGCTCGGAGAAGCAGGAGGCGGGAGCACTAGACTAGGTTACGGCAAGATAGACAGTCCGGCTGTGCAACCAATCAGAACATTAACTTCAGCCAAGATGGGATATTTTCTAACCAATCATACTTTCCATTTGAGAAGGTTTAAGGTTTCTAACATCTGCGGTGAAATGCTTATGCGCTAGCAGCAATGGGGCCGTCATAATTGCGTAGTATATTTCAATCATTTCAATTTATATTTCTTAGTAAGAACACAACTGATAAATTCACAGTATGCCCACCTCTTTTGTCACCACTACTTCACTTAGTTAAAGCTACACACATAAAGCTATGTCTTCAGGTTTTGGAGTCTGCAGACCCTGGTCACTGTGAACTGTCATTGAATGGCAAGAGATGCATACCGATTCTGAGAATTACTAAATCAGACCAGTCAAAAACAAACTTTTGGTTGGCACTCAAAACCTTGGTAGAAGTATCTTTTTTTATTCTCTGTAACATTTTCCTGAGATTCTTTCCATTTGGGGGAGAACAAATCCCCCCAGGGGAACTTATTTTGTTTCCTGGCTTTCCCAGAGAAATCAGCATCCTGCAGCACATCTACACTGCGACAAGTTTTTCATCATGCCACTTCCAACCTTTGGATAGCTGCAAACAAGCTTCTGGTTCAAATCCATAGGAGCTTGTTATTTATCTTGACATATCATGAATCTATATAGCAGCTTTCTGAAAAAGAATAAAAATACAGAAGCACGAGATAAACAAGGATAGCAAAAGATGTTTATAAATGGAGAGTGTGCCATGCGTGCCCTCCCTCCTACGTGACTCGAGTTATGTCGGAAAACATGGCTTGTTTTATGTGAGAGCTGTTTTTCCTTGACTTGTTTTGTCTAAAGAGTCATGCAATTGCCAGCCACTTGCACCTACGTGTCAGCGCACTCGTGTAAGTGCTGCTGCATGCTGTGCTTACCTATTTCCACCCTAAAGACATGCCTGTCCTCTTAAATCTCTCTGCAACCCTAACAACAGAGCATTTCTTGATTAAAGTTCAAAGATACAATACTGTCTCAATTGCTTCTGTCTCTTTATGTAATCTAAGACTGATACAATGTTCAGTGGGGGGCTTTGTGGGGGGGACCCGGCTCCCTGTTCTTCTATTCTAATTTTTTCTATTTGCAAAAGTAATGTTTGGGAATCTAGCATTTATATTTGTGTTGACACACACTACAGCTGTAGATATAAATAACCATCTTAAGACAAATGCTTTTGTGAAACATCTTATGTGCCTAAGACTTTTGCACAGTACTGTATGTTGGAAAAAAAAAAGAAAATCTAAAAAAAAAAAGATGAAACTAAATGAAATAACCAATGCATACTAAAGTAAACAACTTGGAATTAAATCACTTATTACACCTGTGCATACATACAGTATATACACATTATAGAGATACTTGCACTATCCAGTTATCAAGCAAAATTACAAGAAAACAGAAAACCCAAACAGAAAAACTTAATCTTGGAATATCACCATCTGATGGAAGAGATAAAATGTGTGAGTGATTTTAAAGTATACTGTAACTTACTGTTGCTGCCAGGATTTCCTGATTTAGAATTTATTTTTACCTATTTGGCTTCCCACTGTATGGTGTCAGACTACTGATGTCACCGCAGGGGCACATTACATTGTGGGAAAACCAAGTATATACCAATCAACACTGGTCTGCATTCACTCTGTAAAGCCTATAACCTCTCCTGAGAAATGTCTTCATAATATCTAATAGAATCACAGGCTGAACATTTTGCACAAGAATAAACTATTTGTACGAGAATATTCAACGTAAACAGAAAAAGCAACCAAACTTAAGCACTTAATTAAATAAACATGTAATAACAAGGCGATGGGTCTGTTATAAAACCTAGTGAGTGGCCTCGCTGCCTACTGCTTACTGTGACTGATTTGGTATGATCTACATAGACGGCAACTAAATTAGCACTCTGCATGGGAGACTCGACTCAATTGGTTCTAATAGAGTTTGATGTTAGCATGTTGCTATGCCTACAATCAGCCAGCAAACACAAAGTGGGCACAAAAATGCAAGATGCTAATAAGCATAAAAATACCCAACAACAAAAAAACACGCATATTTTGGGTAAAATAGTACGTTTTTAATTGGACTGAATTATTTTTAACAGTTTTTAGCACTGAATGAATGCTAAGAATATTTATAATCTACATTGCTCTAGTTTCGTTAGCATGTTACTAAGCTAACAGTCAGCCTGTCAGGCACAAACTTGAGGACAAAAACAAATATAAGATGCTGGTAAGCATAAAAATACAAAGAACACACAGAAATGGCCAATTTGTGATTTAACCCTAACCCTAACTATTTTTAACAATAGTTTTTGCAGTATTGATTGAATTGTAAATATAGCCTTTTTAGTATGTTGCTAGGCTAGCAATTAATGTGTCAGGCACAAAAAGGGTCACAAAAAACAACCATACTATTTTTTCATGTAAACATGAAAATGCATAAAACAAACAAACATTAGGTAAAATAGAACATTTTTATTTAGACAGAGCTATCTTTAACTATAGTTTTCCATTAGGGCTGCTAGCATCATTGTGACAACTGGCACACTGCGGTGGTAGAGTTGTGGCACAGTGCCCCCGGCGATTATGCACGTGATGTTAACAAATCAATTTACATAAAAGACCTTAAGAAATCTTTAAATAAATTCCTGAAAAAATGTCTTCAATGAGTATAATAAAGTATTAGACCTTTAGTAACTGTTTTATGGATTATTTATCAGTGGGACATATTCATTTTCTGTTTTTAGAGACTTCTTGATTTTGTGCAAGAGAGTGCATTGTTATGGGAATGGCTTATTCACAAGACACGATGGATGGATGTGGTGATTGGCCCTTAACCACAGCTGTGGTTAAAAAAATTGCCACCGGTACTGAATGAATTCTAAATGTATTTATAATAAATTTTTCTCGAGCTTCAACATGCTAATGTCAAACTATAAACAATCTACATTTCTTTAACTTCTTTCACCATTTAAACCTATGTTAGCTTGTCTCAATGCACTCTGTGATTGTGAATGATTCTGCCTAACATCATCATTTGTGTTCCAAGGAGGAAAAACAACAACATGAGAGTGAGTAAATGATGACAAAATTGTCATGTATACGATCTCTTTAAAATGCTGCCTCTTTAGGATGCACACTTGAATTTGGAACAGATATATTGTCTCAACAATACAGGTTTTGTTGCACAAGCAATGCAATGTTATATAATGCATGCATATCCAAGTGTTCTGTTATGAACATATTCCACCTGCAATGATTTCTGGCATGCTATCACAATCCTCTCCCATCTTTTAGTATCATTCCACTCATCAAACCACAGTAATCAACGGCAATCATCTGTCGTCTCTCTCACTGTAGCAAATGAGCTGCATTCTAGTATCTTTGGAACACCGTCTACTTGAAAGCAAAGCTGCAGCTGTGTGCATGTGTAGACTGATTTTTTATTTTTTTTTCATCAAAGCAGCTCCAGGTATCCTTTGAACAAAGAAAAAAGTTTTAAAAAGACAACAGAAAACCAATGATTTGCTCATGCTGTGATGTTGTCATATACCCAGTGAAGATCTGTGGTTTGCACTGAGGCTCAAACTACAGTTTAGTAATAAGGCCTGATCCACACTAATACATTGTCATTTGAAAATCCATTGAATTAGGTACATTTATGTCTCTCGTACACACTAGAACAGCTTTTTCGAAAATGCAGTCCATGACTGCACACTTTAAAAAATTAACTAAAAACCTTTTTTAAAAAAAGGTTTTAAACTTAAATAGATTAGTGTGGCCTATTAGTAGACTATTAGCTTTTCAATAGAACGTTCCCTTCGATATGTTACGCCCACACTTCCTGTTTCAAAAGGAAACACAGCAACACAAGAAACAAACCCTAAAGCAATTGCATCGTGTCTTTAAAGGTGTGAGAAGTAAATTTGTATTTTTAGCAAACCTTTACATTCCTATAAGGACAGTTTCAGATCCAAATCAAATCCAGAGAAAATTAGAATTTCTGGGGGGAGAAAAGATATCCCATACACTTTTATCTCTTATCATTGTCTCTCTATATGTTGCTTTGCTCTAATCTCTTGTGCACAGCAGCCAGCATATAAATCTAGATAACAGGATGCATTGCAAGTCCAAAGGACTTATTATTACACTGGAGCTGAAGCTGACATACTCTTGAGCAATCCTTATATAAAAACTTATATCAGTTGTATTGTTGAATGTGAGGTTATACTTACTCGTATTAGCATTTCATTTTATAATTTAGTGGATGACCTGCAGATAGTCACGACACTTATGACTCAATTTGAAGGCGAGTATGAATTTTCCATTCATTGGCATGGCAAAGTCATCCAAAGGTTATAAATGCAATATTGATACATTACAATGGCAAAGTAAATCATTAACACTGGGATAGTTCAATCAAACACTAAAATTCTGTAATTAAATACTCACATTCACGTCATTCCAAACCCAAAAAAAGTTTTGAAGAATTTTGACGATGCTCTTTTTTCCATTCAATGAAAGTCAATGAGGACTGAGGCTCTAAATCCCAAACATTCCACCTAACATCTAATATCAAGAAAAAAGCATTCACTAATATTCCCTTAACATTCCATAACATTCCACTAAATATATGCATCATGTATATGGGTAAATGTAAAATGGGTTTGGAAAAACACGATGGACAGTAAAAGATTTTTTATTGAATGTTGATTTTTGGGTGAACTAAACCTTTAACTAATTAAAAGAAAAAAATCACTAAAATGGAATGGTAGACCTAGACATTATCACACAAATAAATCCAAGAAAATCTAGAGGGAAAGTACATTTATATCAAATTTAAAAAAAACAATATTCATCATAAAATCAAGCACTTGAGCTCTAAATAATCTTATGCCCTGAAAGCATGCATCCTTCTTAAGGCATCCTGATAAATATGCAACCGCTACTTCTTATTCTGCTTTGACATGCAAATGAGCAATTGCAAACATTGCTTGATAAAGTGTCACATTTTAATGAGATGAGCTATCAACCCTAACTTAATCTGTTTTTAAGGAGGCAAAAATTAATGAAGAAACCCTAAAATATTTAGATTTACAGTCTCTAGGTTTCAAAATTAATTTGACACATGTGATATAACATGAGCACTGACATCATCGATTTCTGCAAGATGAATTCACCAACATCTAACAGGTCATTAGTAAGTTGATGAGGCTTGTAGTGTTCACTTATAACAAATCTTTGGGCTATTGTGATTTTGGGCTATTGTGATTTGATAGCCTGTGGAAATGTCTTATTTCCATTGATAATGACAAATTCAACTGAAACACATGCAGATATTAAGCAGATACCATGGAATTAAGCATGCTAGAGTCCCCCAGTTCAGTTGCATAAAACATTTTCTAGTCATACACTGAGATCTATACATTTGTAAATATGTTAAGTTCACGTTATGATGAAAGTTGAATTTTAATACTATATTCTTTCAAGTGGAATAACGTGTGTTTTTAAGGGCAGGCTTTTTTATGGCCATGTGGGCACGAGAAATACACTTTAACAAAAAAAAATCTGCAAAGTGGTGTTGGGGGGGGGGTTGAATCAATAACAAAGAGTTTGTGATTAATGAGAAAAAATCATTTCAACAGTGACCCAAAAAGGCCATTAAGATTTCCACTCAAGCATTTAGCATTAATTATGAGCAGCTTTCCATAAGCCTCCATGAAATTCAACAAGCAAAGCAAAGTCGACTCGTGGCTAAAAGCAATTCAATGAATGCTGAGTCAACCGCAGTTTCATTCTTAAATGCTTGTTGCTTCTTTTCATTCCACTTAAGAGTTATTTATATTCTGCTCAAAGCATATCATTCAGTCTAAACATTATAACAACATTGTGGCAGGGCGGAGGGCGGGGCCTGTTCGTGAGTCTACACACCCGGTCCCTTATTAGGCTAATCAAGGGACCTGGTGTGTAGACTCACGACTCGGCCCCGCCCTCCGCCCTGCCACAAACATGCTCACTGAGCACTGGCAAAAAATGTCTAAATGCTAACCGTCAAGTTGATGATTAGAAATTATTGCATGCTGATAAAAATACTAGAAATTCAAAGTGAGTAAAACTGTGTTCACAAATCTTAAATGTAATTTTTGCTTTAATTTTGGTGTTTTATCAGTCCGCCTAAACATAAAAGGTACCAGGTTTTTGAGGATAAATAATCACTGTAATTGCCAGGTTTGTGGCCTCAAATCTTTAAAAAGATAGTTAAGAGTTTTAATACGTAGTTTGTAGAGACTGCTGCGACATTGAGCAACATTATTTGAATTTACTTTTTCAACTGTGGTTGGTCGCTTTACATGTCCTTCAGACGGTGGTTCTTGGCCAAAATAAGCTGCAAAGTGGACCAGACTTTATGTTGTTTAGTCAAAAGTCTGACTATGCCAGACAATGTTGGCTTTAACTGCCAGAAAAAGACTGATAGCTCAATATATGCCAATTTTGATTGGAAGACTTCTGTATCGACAAGTAACATCTCGTATTCCTTTAAATCCGAGTTGCAGAACAGATTAGCAGAGCTTATTAAATCAGGGTTTGGGCAGGGTAACGGCACAATCCCTGATAGCTCTAATTGAAATATCCAGGCTTTACTCGACCCCTTCTCTCCTCATGGAGGCCACATACTAATTAATATCAGATTAGTCAATTGGTCCTATTGTGAATAAGTGCATGTTTTTACAGAAAAAAGTTTGTCTTAAAAATCTTTCATCAAAATGTAATAACTTGCTCTGCCTCTGACAAAACATTCCATTTTGGTTTTGGCTGAAGTCATCAAACACATATTATATTTGACTCCCTTCAACCACCTGTTATATAGACAACACTTGTCATCAGTTTCTGAAGTCCAAACATTAATATGGTCATACTGCAAACCGTTGTTTGTTTCTAAATGTATTGTCACCTGTATTTATACCAACCATGTGGCGAATGTTCTTCACCCATGCTGTGCCTTTGATATCACATCATGGATACAACATTTACAAGGAAGTAAGTGAGAAAGAAAGATGTTTTGGTCTCATTACTGTTATGGTTAAGGTTAGATTTAGACCCCATTTACACCTGATTTTAAGATGTGTCTCGAGTGATCCGATCACGTTTTCAGGCAAGACAAATCACTGTTCACACTGTTTGTCTCCTGCGAACACTTATGTTCGGATTTCGGGGGAGGGTCTTTGATTTCATGATGACATACATCAATCACTATGTCGTTGTGTTACTGCATGATAATAAATCCCAACAGCCTACTGTCAGGGACGCATTCAGGACAGATTTACGTTTTCTCATCAAATGTGATATGGTCACATGAGTTTTTGACTACCTTCGTGTGTGTTTTTTTTATCAGATCTCAAAACATTTTAGACCCCATTTAGACCTCTATTTAACGCTGACCACATTTGATCCAATCATCCAAAACGCATCTTAATATCAGGTGTAAATGGGGTCTTAGGGTTTGATTATATTAAAGTAATTACTTCTCACATGATTCCAAAAATCGGATGCGCCGTGTCGATTCATGTCCATTCAAAGAATTTAGTTCAACCACATTTGCAGTGCGTCACGCAACCGTAGTTCCAGCTACTGCCACTGGAAGGGGCAGTTCAGACATTTGAAAAGCATACACAGGTTTTAACAGACAAAACTTTCCACCTTTTGTAGATGATTTTTCATGAGATCAGTCCTGTCAAATGGGTTGTGAACATAATTTCAATTTTTGACTTGTTCAATGTTTTAATTGTTTGTAACTTTGTTTTATTGCTCTTACAGAGGACAACATTTTGTTTATTTCCATTGTAAAATAAAGTAAGGTATAGATATAATTTACATACACGTAAAGCTTGAGGAGAAATTGTACACAAATACTGGATGGTGAAAATATATTTTTGCTATTTTCACTTCACTTTCTAGATGATGTGAAAATAACTTTACCCATTTTCTACAACAAATCTATAGAGTGAAAATCTCATTTTGCAAGTCATTCCTGACCTCTGCCTGTGAAGTCATACATTTTTTCCACAGTAATAAGACTGAGATGAAGTCTGGGTGATCAGTGTTATTTGAGATTTTTGCCTCTTCATTATGTAGCCGAGACAAGTTTGACAGGTTCATTAATGCTTCAAAAGTGGAAGCATGTATGTTTCAACAGTATGCCATTTAAAAAAGATGTCCATAGTAACACAGCATTGCCTAAAGCATGTCTTATTATGAGCTTCAGAACCATGGGACCCCACTCACAGGGATGGACTTCCAGAAAGATTAAAAGAAATTGCCTCTAACATTGCAATAGACCTAAACAGTTTATTTTAAATTGTCAATCAGTTCTGCAATGAAAAAGTGCTAACTGCTTTGAAAAATCACTTGGTTGCCCTTAAGCGAATATTTGAAGAGTCTGCGTTTTCAATAGCATTTTGTTTGACATGTTGGTTACACAGAGACTGTGGTATTGCACAGCCAACATATATAAGGGCTGCATTCTTTTGACGTGACAACCCATGAATAGCCCCCTCTGTGGATGTTCACAACAGAACATTTTAATCTAAACTTTTGGGTCCATCATACTGCACAGAATTACTCACAGGGCAAAATGCACAGTTTGAAACAGCTTTAGTGAATGAGTGCAGTCTGTCAGAATCCACATTGAAACAAATGAATGAAAACACATGAAAGCATACAAATTATATGACAGTTTGCAACATTTATGATTGTTATTTTATACAATTCCTGATTAATTAGAGGGATTGTTCACCCCCAAAATTAAAATTCTTTCATACTCACCCTAATGTTGCTCCAAACCAGTTTGCCTTCCCTCTTTGGAACACAAAGGGATATGTTAGACAGAATGTTAGCTTCGGTCACCATTCATTTAGATTGTATGGAAAAAAGAGAATGTGAAAGTGAATGGTGACTGAGGCTAACATCTGCCTAACATCCTCATTTGCATTCCACAAAGTTAATTAAGTCATACAGGTTCAAAAACATGAGGGTATGTAAATTATGTGAGAAGTTTCATTTTTGGCTGAACTACCCCTTTAAGCATTACTTAGATTATGGACATAAGCAGCAGAATAAACAAGAACATTTGATGCTGTGGAAAGTAACGGAAAAGGCAGAGAGCAAGATTATCTCCAAAGGTTCAAACTACTGCCAACTCAATAAATATAAAAAATAAAATATTTTTTTGTGAGATATACTTCCTGGTAGGGTCCTCCAAAACAGATTTGATGAGGACCATGCATTTTGACGCAAAATAGAGGAGAAATCCATTAAAGCTTGTACCTCACAGACCAGTGCATTAGAGTACAATTTACCTTAAAACGCAGCAGAAACATTCCACATTAGTTGTCCTATTTCTGAAACTCAAGGACTAATTTTATAATTCATGTTATGCTCTTTTTCACAACCAAAATGACTGCGGCTAACCAGCTTTGCCTGCAGATGTGGGGATTTCTGAATGGGTTTGCTTAAATCAGTACTTCTTAAGGAAAATGCATTTCGACAAACACAAAATCTCATTCCCTTCAAGTAAACGAAAATGAAAGCCACAATGACAAACTGAGAAGAAATTGTGGTCCTAAAGAGTACATCAATATAATGGCAAAACACACTAACGTCTCATTTTACCACTTGAGGACATGTGCAAGCCCTCTTGTCCCTTTTGATCAAATTAGCAACGCTGTAATTTCACATCTGGATTGAAATCCGCAGCACTTACTCTCTGTCATCATCAGCATCTAATGCATCTAATTTGCGTAATAACACAGCATGCTGAGACTCAACAGGACTGACATTAGAAAGATGCGGCTGCACTTGAGTCCTTAACCCTTGTGTGACTTCGGGACGTTTTTGTCTTTTCATTTTTGCTTTTTTGATCATTTTGGCGTTGTTAATGCCAACAGCATAGATTTTGCCAAAGGTGTGTGTAGAAGAGCTCTTTGTTCAGGAAATGGAGGAGTCAGGAGACAGCGAGGGTCAAGGTTAGTTCTTTAATTTGGAATGCTTTGGGGTACACACACACACACACAACGGTAACCTTCGTTTTGGACATCAACGTGATAATGTCAGACGTGCTCTCTCTCCTGTAGCTCTATGGCGTGCCTTTTATATCTCCCTCTGCATCTCTATAACGAGAGACAGGTGCTAGGGGTAATTATGAACCAGGAGACAAGGTGTCACGCTCTCTCTCCCACAGACCAACACATGACCACATCCCCATGCCACAGTGTGTACTTTTGGGGGAATTTTGATATTTCAACCTCAGTTCCTAAAATACATCTATAATGCACTGTGTACACAAAACATTTACACAGGACCTTCAGGAAAGAAGTCCCCTTTGAAACCAATACTTTATCCAAGGGCCATTAAAGCATAAAATCATGAATTCTATGATATTATGCTTTCATTCCAGAGCCCTGGCATCAAAATGTAAAAAAAATTATATTTTCCACCAGATGGCACCATTTTTCTCATGTTTAGCCTATGGAGCAAATACATGCTTTTTTCCTATTTTGTGTTTGCTGTATTATAGAGCACTGCAGGCCAATTGAATAAATGATGCAGCTAAAATTGTGTGGGTGTGTTGGTATTGATTAATATATAATATTTTTATGGCAGTTTTTTGATGCTGGCATTTTTGTAATCAAAGTTCCTGAGTGTGATGTTTTTTTAAATCTGACACTGCACAAAAATAATGTATCAAAATCAATGTTTCTGCTAATCATTGACATATCCCAGACTATAATCCCCTTAGAATTTAGTATATGGAAAATAATTAATTTGTGTTTTGTTTGTTTGTTTTTTTCATAAGAAAACATCAGTGGGATTACATAAACAAACTAGGGTTAAAATCCTGAGAATTAATGAATATTTGGTAGTTATGATCAGGACTGATGTTGAAAGTGGAAAATAATATTAAAATTTTTGACGTGGACATTTTTGTCCTCAAAAGGACCTCTAAATAACTTTTTTTTATTGACGCACAAGGGTTAATAAAGGACACCTTCAAACTAAAGATACTGCAATTTTAACACTAAAGAAATAATTCCCCCAAAAGAAAGTCAGTGTGTGTCGATACAATCAAATATCGATATATTGTGATATTTTTTGTCACTATATTGTATCAATACTTAGATCCATGTATCGTGATATTATCATGATATTTTCAGTGCAATCAGAGACGCTTCTATGAAGCACGAAAGAGACTGAAACTGATCCTGCAGGATTCACAGTTCCTCTCATGGAAATGCTGGACCTCTCACACGCGTTCTTCAATTGTACGATCCCAATGTCATTTCTCATAATGCCAAGATTGCTCTTTCTTTCTATCTGCAATCTCATTCTCTCCTCTACAATCATATGAGCATCGATACTTCCCATATGCTACAAAAAAATGTCTGTGATTAGCCATGGTCTGGTAATTTTTTTATATTTCACTCACCAGTATTTGAGTGGTGTAGTGGCAAAAAGTTCAGCACCGAGAACTTTTCACTGTGTGCTGAAAGTAAAAGCTCTGACTCTTTCTGTATGATGTGAGTCCAAAGGCTAGAGCCATGCAAATCATTTGTTATTTAATGATGTCTCTTTTAATAGTCACTGATACAGGTCTTAAAGAGGCCCTATTATGCTTTTGGGGGTTTTACCTTTCCTTTGTGTGTAATATAGCTGTTTGTGCATGTAAAAGGTCTGCATAGTTACAAAGCACCCAAAGGGAGTTACTCTCTCCTACAGAAAACACTGCTCCTGAACCGCCTGAAATGCCTGGTTTGCAGTCCAGCCATTACTTCAATACATAGCTATGTCACTATGTAACACATTTGCATAATGTCTGCTCATGAAGCCTCAGGGGCTGAAACTCAGTTATGTTAAGGGGTGTTACATTTCTGACACATGCGCTAAGCAGTTGACCAATCACAACAGACTGGGACAGCTGTGTCAGTGCAGATTGGGCTTTTGGGAAAGGGGAGCTTTAAAGAGACAGGAGCTACAACAGAACGTTTCAGACAGAGGGTGAAAAGAGGTGCTGCAGCAATATACAGTATGAGAAAAATAATTCACGATTCACGATATGGAGGTTGCATTTTTGCCACTAACATTGCATTTTTACTCCACTAATAGTTAGGTTTAGGTTTGGGTTGAGGGATACAGTTAGTAAAACATGTATTTCTCTTCAGCCTGTACAGCTGAAATCAACTCGCTTCTGGTGCACCTCCATGGATATTTCACCCAGAAAATGGAGCTCACATATGTCCATACGCCCATCAACAATTACCACTTTGGCCAATTTTAGCTAAAGAAAAGTCAACCTGCTGTGTCTGATTTCACTGTGAAGTCAGTCAGCTATTCCCATTCTGTTAACAACTCTGTTCCCATTTCACAATTTTACTCCTAATCAAAGTAATCTCTTTCAGTTGGGTGATCTACTGAAGCTTCGTGAATCGGTTTGAGCTAGTCATTAACAGGAATCGGTTCAAAAGAACAATGTTTCAAACCAAAATGTTTCATTGTTATATTGTAAGACATCTAGCATCTTTCAGGAAATTAATGGTATTGTAGCTAAGAGTGTAGTTTAACAGTTTAGATCTCTGCTCTTTTTGCTCTGCTGTCAAATGCTGATTAAACGTCATGACTTGTATTCTTCTTGAGCAATGATCCCTAAGTCTATTTCAAAGACGAGTTCACTCTGTTAAATCACTGTACTCGATTCGCTTTGTGTGAAGTTGGCCACAACTGTGGCACTACATTTCTATTTAATGACATATAATTCCTGTGTTGGCTGAGACTGAGTTATATAAGTGGCAGGGGGCTCAATAGACAGTTCAGGCCTGGGGGACGCTGGCTGGAGCATTGCAGGGGTATCTGTAGCTTCCTGGCAACATACTGGCAACCAATGCCATCTTGTTTCTCTACCTCTATCCCAAAGAAAAACACTCTTAACACCTAACACCTAATCTCTATTAAACACGTTTATTCAATGCAAGTAGGACAAGTATGCATATTTGCTTAGCATAAGAATTTTTTTTGAAGAGAGACATGTCACGGTCAGATGCTGAGTATGTGCATTCTATTCTGAGCACTTGAGAAGGCTCTTAACAGGATGAATTGAGTCCTCAACATCATTTCCGTTATTCATATGACCTTAAAGTCACCACCGTTATTTTAAAAGGATTTCCTAGAACATAACGTCATTCACTGGCTTACAAGTTCATAGCCATTGCCATTGCCAAATAATGATGCTTGATTTCTATATCAAATCATGCATTGGGCATTTAAGAGGAACAATTTTACAGCATTTCTCTCATGAACCCATTAATAGAATCAACTGTTTTTTCAAGATCAAACCAAATTTTACTCCACAGACAAGAGAACTGACAAGGTATATGTTCAGCACGTGGTGCATATATCCTCCGCAGATTAACCCGTCTTGATCTGCTCAACTAGAGCAGAGTTAATCAGTACGGATTTGCAACCAACCATTTACCAGAAATTAAAATCGAACTGCTGCTCTTGGAATTTGCTCACTATCTGCAGTTATGCACGTGTGAAACAAGTATATACGTTTTGGCACTCAGACGCACACTAAATGAAGATGCGTGTCTGCCAAAAGGCGTTGGAAAGTTTGATTCATTAGCGAATCCGTTCGTTCAGGCGGATCATAAAACGATTCACAACCGAGTCATCACACAATTGTGTTCTCACAGACATCCCCGAGCGGCATTTTACATTTCAATTTATAGTAAAATTGCTTATCACATTATTTTCAAAATTAGTTATAAATTATCGCCTATAACGTTATAGGTTTCATATGTATAAAATGTTATTTATAGTTTCACATATTGTTTACATTGTTAAGAAAATTGCTTCGTTGCCAGTATTAATATTGTTAACTATTAATAATTTGTTTTTTTCCCATTTTGTTAATGCCATTTTTTCCATCTCACAATTTTACTACTAAACAACAGTTCTGGGATCTAGCTAAGCTCTGCAAATTGAGCGAGTCATTAAAATGAATCGTTTCAAAAGAACGATTAATTTGCATATCAGACATCACTTAAACGCAAGGGTGTAGATTTGGCTTGAAAGTGTGTGTGATTGGGGGTGTTGCAGTGTGAAGCATTTACATGTTTCCATTGATCATGGTATAAATATTGGGGGGTTGTCCTTGCTTACGTTGATTATTGGGTTGGGGGGTGCGGGGGTGCACCCCCCCCCCCCCCCCCCCCCCCCCCATCACCTTTAGAATTTACGCCCCTGCTCAAATGCACACAGCTTACTCACAACCATAAGTGCGCTTTTCAAAAAACTTTCAAATGCAAATATGTCAACCCTCCGAAATTCTGAAAGTACATCTACAGTCCGTGAAGCCAATAAAATTATACCCATCGTGACGGTTTGAAGCCGCATTAACGTTGCAAAGTTGCACTTGTCTTAATCAATAGATCTACGCTTGATTTGCGAGCGCGTCAAACATGAGACAAGCACAAGCTTTAATGCGCATCACCAATCGCTTTCAGTAAAAACATTGCTGAACACTTTTCGAGGGATCCTTACATCCTTTCCAAAAGATGCAACGACTTTCCCCAGATCATCTTCTTACCTTGTTGAATCAAAGCGAAGGCTATTCCGGTCAGGACGACCCAAAACACAGGATTCTTCATGGCGAATAAAGCAAATCTGGGTCCGCTTGAGGAATGCGTGATATCTTTTTCCTTTCTTGCAAATACCCAATTGAAAATCCGGAGTAATAAGTGAAGTGTAGTCCCAGGCTCTAAGTAACTGCGAAGTGGGCACTCAGTCACCTACGCAGGCGTTGAGAAGTCCCTCCTTCGGTGAGGTATTGGTATTGGCTCTGGGTGCGCGGAGCTGCTTGGATAGGCTTCCCCATGCAGGATTCAAAAGGAGCAACCTGCTGTTTTAATTTGCTCAGGAAATGTGACCGTACATTTGAAATGTGACGCTTGGAATAGTTTTCCTAATCAGTTTTGCAGCATTTCCTAAGGCTGCATGCAAATCTTGTTGTACAGTCATTTAATAATCCTATTGTTGAGTTATTATTTAGCACCAGTTTTAATTTTCCTTCATGCCCTGGTAGAATTAATTCACCACTCTTTCAAAATTAGTTTTTTATTCAAATGTATTATGGTGAGGAAATGCGCTTATGAGAGAGGCATCCATGGCTGTTATTAAAAAAATCAGCTCTTCCTGCCAATTAGTGCATTAACTAAACAAATGTTGGACTATTTCCAAGAATCATTAAAACAATACATACTTCTTCTTGTAAGCAAAACACTCTACAAAGGCATCCACATTAGTTATGCAGTATATAACTCCTACACACTACACGACTTTCAAAGACATCAGATCGTGGTACCGTTCATATTACACAACTGTCTGTGTTGTCATGGATGTTGTAGCGTTTTCAAATTGCATGATGAATCGGCGACACCCGGATGTGGTACAGTTCAGATGAAACTTCAAATAGGCACTGGTGCTCATGCCAATGTTCCACAATTTTTTTTCTCCATTTCTTCGGTCCATTGAGACTTGTTGATGTTCTGTTGCAGGTACATCAGGACTCCCCTGCCCCATTCTTGCTCTCTCATTGGCTGCAGGTCAACGCTGCTGTTGTATTCAGTCAAAACATATTTCACACTGCACGATTTGGAGCTGCAGACAGGTCCAGATATTTAACATTCTAGATATCTCGCAAAATCGTGTCTTTGATAGTCCATACATTGTGATCATCGCTCACTGAAGCGAGCTCCGATTTCAGGCTTTTGGCGGCGATCCCCACAAAACTGTCAGCGAGCGAAAATCGGGCTTATAATCGTGTAGTGTAAACTCAGCATAAGTGTTTTGTTAAGAGTGGTGCACCACTTCAGAAAACAGGATAGCAAGCGAATAAATATGTAGTGATCACTGCATTTCATTGACAAATCAAAAAGGAAAGTTTGTCAAGGCAATATAAATGAAAAAATCAAAAATCAATGAAATGCAGTCATTTCTGTCATCATTTGCTCGCCATCATGTTGTTCCAAACCAGCAGGGCTGGACTGGTAATCTGGCATAGAGGGCATTTTCCCGGTGGGCCGACACACTTTGGGGCCGATCAGGGGCGGACTTGCCATCAGGAGAAACGAGTGGGCTGGTGGGTCGGCCACGAAATGGGCCGAATAGGCAGAAATAAGCTAAAATTAGCTGCTGCATTATACAGAATGAACCACAAAACTGTGCAGCGATATGCAGAAAAGGCACACGACTTTGGCTCAACACCATGAACTATTCCTTTAAAAAAAATAGGGGTGTTCGTTGTCCTTTTCTGCATATCGCGGCGCTGTTTTGTGGTTCGTTTTGCATGATGTGGCGGCTCACGTTTCGCGGCCGAACCACTGGCTCGCTTGGTTCTCCCGATGGCCATAGTGCCCCTGATCAGCCCAAAAGTGTGTCGGCCCACCAGGAAAATGCCCGGTATGCCAGATTACCAGTCCAGCCCTGCTAATAAATGAGACAGAGAGAAACTGGTGTCTGGGTTGAGTTATTGTGCTGCAGCATAAGTATAGATATGAGATAGTCATTATGGTGAGATCTCTAGTGTGTAGTGACAGAATACAAGATTCTCAGATTGAGTGAGTATTGTCTGTGGGCATGACACTGCCAACCTCTCAGTGGACACTGAGTTGTAATACACTGGAGGAAAAAGGTACCTGCAGGCTGGAAAACTAGGAGACTAGCATTAATAGGTAGTTTAGGGAATTTAATTTTACTTGGGTCAGTATTTAGAATTTCCCTGACAAGACCCTATGCAATTTACAGAATTATATGTCATCACAAATCTGTTGTTTGGTGTAATAAAAAATTTTTATGTGTCATTTAATAGGCTGTTTTGATTCAGACTCAGTGGGGCTATTTACCTGTAACAAAGCTTTGGTAGTGATACAGAGATTCAGCCCTGCTGAAGCTTGTTATCAAGGTTGCAGGCAGTGTATTTCTTTCAAAGACTGCCAGTGATTATAATCATGTTTAGGCCCTAGCTTGACATACTCAGTTAAGCATGACTGTCAAATAATAAATTTTTCACAAATACTTCATTTTCTGCCAAATTGTTTGCTATTTTGACTGGGAATTTTATATAAAACTGGGAGTTTTATATATATACTGTATATATATATTTGACATAGGGGGTTCAATTGACATTGGAGGTGACAAGTAGTTTCACTTCACTGGGCTGGTTAATGATTTTTCACATTCAAAGCCAAATTTAACACCAAGTCACCTGCTGAGGTCTTCAAGGAGGAACATGGAACACTTGAAAGCCAATATTACGCGCGCTGATATTAGAACCAGTCAGGGTCGTCAGAATAGATGCATTTAAATAATCATCATTTGAAGAACAGATGCAAGTTTTTTCATGGTGTTATTATGTTGCCATGACAACGACAGCATACTTTTTTGAGTTATTGGGTTAGTTTAGAGCATTCTCTCATCATTTACTCACATGTCATCCCAGATGTGTATGACTTTCTTTCTTTTGCAGAACTGAAATGAAGAAAATTTCCGTCCATACAATGCAAGTGAATGGGTGCCAAAATATCGAAGCTCCAAAAATCACATAAGTCTGCATAAAAGTAATCCATAAGACTCCAGGGTGGAGAATTTATAATAAAAAGGGGCTTAAATATTGATCTGTTTCTCACCCACACCTTTCATATCGTGTCTGAACACATAGATTTAAACACTGGAGTCATATGAATTACTTTTTTTGCTCTATGTGGATTTTGGTACTTCAAAGTTCTGGACACCATTCACTTGCATTGTATGGACCTACAGAGCTGAAATGTTCTTCTAAAAATTATAATTTGTGTTCTTCAAAAGAATTAAAGTCATACACATCTGGAATGCTAGGAGGGTGATTAAATCATGAGAGAATTTAAATTTATGGGTAAACTATCCCTTTAACAATCGACACATATCAAAATTTCTTTACCCTTTCTTTCTTTTTTCCATTTGTCTTTCTTTTTTTATTATTATTTTTTGGATTTGCCACTTATTTTGTTCGGTTTGGTGGGTTTGTATCAGTTCAAATAAATTGGTTTCTCACTACTGGTGCTGCAGACTGGCAGCACATATCCCTGTATTTTTGCTCTATGGAAAGACTTTGCTCAATGTAACTAGACTTCAGGGCCAGTCAGTCAATCTACAGTAACCAAACTGCATTATTAGAACACTCAGAGAATTTCAGCTCTCTAGATGAAACTGTCTTACTCTTTTGCCTTTAACAGAATACACCATAAGATTACATGACTGTGAGATCACGTTTAGAGGCAAAACATACTCTGAGACAGTAAGATAGGAGGGAACTGTATTGTGGAGTGTTTGAAGGAGAAGGCCAGTTCTGGGACACTTGAATCTCTCTGTAAGTCACCTTGCTCACTCTGTGATCCTTTAAATCCTTGTCTCTTCTTACCTGGGGACAGCCTGCAGCAGCATTAGTCGGACAGAGTGGCAGACACATTAGTCAGTGAATTATTTTCAGATGTCATACAGCTCCATCAAATAAGCTTCTTGGCTTGACTTTTGTCTGTCAGGACAGAACAGACTCTCGAAGCAGTGCTTTTCTATGACTGTGCCATCAAAATATGATTAAAATAGACTATGCTTCAATTTGGGGAACTTTTTTGTCCCCTAGGATGATTTTAAAAGAGGAAAAAAAATCTTTACAAAATCATTAGGTCTATACTTCAAATTTGGTTGCTGTGTCTTTTTTTGCTGTGTCTTTTGGAATGCAACATCTGCAAGAATGTCTCTGACTGGTCCCTGACCCAGACTTTCCCCTCTATAATAAATTTACAGTATAAAAAGGATTAAAATCAGGGGATATACTTTGCACTCTGTCCTAAAAACTGAAAGAAAAAAAATGAATCAAACAATTGTCATGGAAATTCTAAATATTGACCCAGGTAAACCTAACTCCATTTATTACCTGACTAATCTGCTGGTCTCCTAGTTTCCCAGCCTGCTTGTACATTTTTCTTCAGCATATTACAACTCAGAGTCCACTGAGAGGTGCTCAATCATGCTCAACAACTTTTGGGTCGGTTTCTATTTCAAATCCCGGACCGATTTCCCTTCCCACTCTCTCCATTTCATTCAACCCCTGTAGCTGCTAAGGTCTGTGCATGTCACTGTACAGTATGACATATACATGGAAAGACGATGCACAAAAGGGTGCTGTTTGTGGGTGTGTGTGTGTGTGTGTGTGTGTGTGTGTGTGTGTGTGTGTGTGGGCATGTTTATGTGGTTTACGACGACAATTTTTTTAGGTTACAAACTGGTAATTACAAGGGTATTATGCTATAAATGTGGTTTATGAGGACATTTCTAGTGTCCCCATAATTTAAATGTTTTATTGAAAATGTAAACATTTAGAAAATTTTCTGTGAGGGTTAGGTTTAGGGTTTAAGTTAGGTTTAGGGTATAGAATCTATAGTTCTTACAGTATTAAAAAAAATAATTATTTCATCAGACAGAAAGAAAGAAAGAAAGAAAGAAAGAAAGAAAGAAAGAAAGAAAGAAAGAAAAAATATTGTTTAAATGTACACAAAGATAGATAGATAGATAGATAGATAGATAGATAGATAGATAGATAGATAGATAGATAGATAGATAGATAGATAGATAGATAGATAGATAGATAGATAGATAGATGGATGGATGGATGGATGGATGGATGGATGGATGGATTATTATACTTGTATTTGAAAGTTTGGTGTATGAATATTTTAGCTTTTTAATGCAGTTGATTTATGTGTCGCTTCTGTGTCTTCAGAGGAATTACAAGTCCTCTAGTTGAAAGAGGTAAGATGAAAACAATTTCAGATCTTGGGGGCGTTAACCAGTAGGCTATTCATGAAGTATCTACACTATATTAAGATCTAAAATCAGCGTTCTGCCCCTTTTTTAGATCCAATCATAAAAACTGATGCCTAATCAGCATGCCTTCTCTGAATGCATCAAATATGGCAGACCCAGTAATCAGTCTGATATACATTGAACTACCTCCACGGTGGCAGAGATCCCATGAGCTATTCCATCACAGGGGCTCAGCTCTGTATGACAAGGAGGTGTTCTGAATTTTGATGAATGTATAATTCCTGTTAGTCAAGTTGATGGGTACCATAGTTGTACTCTCAGGAGGCTTAGGCAGTATTTATCATTTTCATGGTAAACGATGCCATGCTTCTGCTGATAGGCGGATGGATGAGGCAACATTTCTGACATGTATTTTCACCGGACTTTACCATCATAATCAGCCAGGGACTTACTATTGAGAATGTGTATTACAGCAACGTCAACATCAATTCTGACAGATAGAGGGAGAGGGACTCCAATTGAGATTCAGGGCACTGAATGGGGCGTTACAGCTGCTTGTTTGAGGAAAAATGGAAGGTGATTATATTTGCTGTCAATAGTCATTTTATTAAGATACTGCTAAAAGACCTTTCAGAGGCAAATCAGATTTCAATATTCCAAACCAAGTGAGCCCTGAGGATTCATCTTACCTAACCTGGTAAAAGTCACTGAGAAAGAGCATGTGAATTGTATCTCACATATATCTGACCTACTAACATTTTCTATATGCAAACCTAAATCTTAAAAAAGCAATGTGCTTTCATGAAAACAGTTGACTTGATAGCTCTCCATACAAATCAAAAACCAGGTTTAGTTCAGATAATGTCTGTAAAGGTTCTAATATTTTTATCAAAAGTTTAAATGATATTTTCAAAATGCTTTTTCAGTCCGTACTGCATAATAGTTCTTCTTGTTTTAAATTTGAATGTGATGGAAAGGTTATGAAAGGAGTCTGAGCTTAAAAGAGACTGATATCGTCAATGTGCTCTGTGTGCTGGGAAATATATGATTTTAATGTTTAATCGATTGCTTCCCTATGAAGAGTTGCTTTAATGTTTTTTTGAGCTGAGTCAATGGGTAAACAAGAATCAAAAGAATCTTAAACTGGAACGTGGTTGCATAACACAGAAATGTACATTTATATTATGTATTTCTGGTCTTATTTTATACTTCTGTTCTTCATCACGACTTTGTTTGATAACTTCTGAAACTGAATATGTTTTTAGTCTTTTGGAGATGATTCACAGCAACATTTGATAACTTGTTTAAAGTTGTTTATTTGGTTGACTATTGAATGTCTGTTCAGTATGGCACTTTAGGGCCATCTGCTGGACATAAAGATGCATTTGTTAACCCTCTACATTTGGTTTGTGTTCTTGAAAATTCTGTCTATCCACAAACCAAAGATTATGCTTGGAGTGCTTTGACGTTGCTATAAAATAACTATAACATTCATGTAAGGTTAAAATCCAAATTTTAACTCAAGATACAGTACCTGTACCAGGGGCATCAATTCCAGAGGGGATGGGGGGAGGTTAACCCCTCCACAATAATCAAAACAAGCAAGTACCCCCCCCCCCCCTCCCCCCCCCCCCCCCCCCAATATTTATACCATAATCAATGGAAACATGTAAATGCTTCACACTGCAACCCCCTCAAAGTTCAAGCCATATCTACACCCTTGTCTGTACCGTGCTCTGACTCTGAAATGGTTTTAACCAAATCCAATGGACCTTAGTCAGAGTAGCGGCGTCTTTCATTTTTGACAGGAATGACAATGAGGCTGTGGGGGTTGTCTCTTCAATGGGTTGTACTGTTGTATAAGTGTTTGGATCGTTACGCTGAAAAAACATGGGGGTAAAAAAAACTCTCTAAAAAAACTTTCAATACACAAAACACACTTTAGATGAAAATTAGATGTGATATAAGCTTTATAAAGCTTTAAGTGCATGCCATTGAAGAGACTGTAAGTGTATCCCTCACAGCCTCGTTTTACAGTAACTCATGTCAAAAAACAAATATGGCACCACTGTGAATAAGGTCCAAAATATCAATTGTCACTAGTAAATAATCATTTTACATTATTGAGGCTGTCCTTGGCCTCAAATAAAGTTGATTTATAGGTTTCTTCAAGAGGTATTCTATGGATACACTCAGCGCTAATGTGCATGCACGTTCTCGAGTTAACTGACAGGTGATTTCTATATCTTTACACGCTCTTTTATCTGTAAGACGTGACTTTCTGTTCTACATCTTCCATTCTGGGTGTTCCAGTTTCTCCCATTCGTTTTAATACAAGTGGTCCACCTTGAGCTAAGCAGTTTTTGACCTTATTCATGAAACATATGCAGAAAGCATGTCTGTGTATATCAGTCATATATCCAGTCTAGCATACAATGTCCTGTTGGATTGAATGTAACAGTTTAGGCAAGTATAGTTTTGTGAACAAAATTCACTAAAATTACTTACATTTACACTTACAACTACTGCACCGTATAAAGCAACCATTCAGGGCAATGCTGGTGGTATCTTTCCAAAGATATACAGCAAGGAAACAAAAATGCTGAATTGTATCTTTTGCTGTGTATTCATTCTTTATAGGCACATATTTCTCAGTTCAAGATGGTTGTTGTACATATGACTCTAAAGGCATTGCAGCCTTACTAGAAGGCTATATTGTATATCAGTGTAAAGGGCACGCAGTGACTAATCTCTACCACAGGCATAAAATCACTTTGACTCTAATTCTCTTCTTTGACTCATTGAAACTCTTTAGAGGGAGCATAGGAAAAGTAAGCAGCCCCTAAATTATTTACACACCATTTTGTGGTACAAAAAGTGAATAAATACAGATACTGCAGCTGTCCTGACACTTCGAGCGGCATTATCTTTCAGTGTGAAATATTATAATTCATGTAAAACTATTTACTTATTTAAATGATTCTTGTAGGCCTATAATGTTGCTTTTATGACCTCATATTAAAGGTATAGTTCACCTCATTCTCTCATCATTTACTCACCTTCATGTCGTCCCAGATGTGTATGACTTTCTTTCTTCTGAAGAAAACAAATGAAGATTTTTAGAAGAATATCTCAGCTCTGTATGTCCATACAATGCAAGTGAATGGTAGCCAGGCCTTTGAAACTCTAAAAAGCACATTAAGTCTGCATAAACACAATCCATCAAACTCCAGTTGTTTAATCAATGTCTTCTGAAGAGATCCAATCAGTTTTGGGTTGTTACAGACAGAAATAAAACTCCTTTTTCACTATAAATCTTGACAGCAGTCTCTTTGGCGATCAGGATCTCAAGCTCGATTACACTTCCTATAGCGCCTTTTAGCGCTTTGTGCATAGGTCAGTCACTAGGAAGTGTAATTAAGCTTGAAATCATGAGTTCATATTTGTACTTTACACAATTCGGCAAGTGTATTTAAAGGTGCACTTGTGGCATGGAAGCAGCATGATACAACAGCAAAAGGTTTAAGTTAACAATGCCATTGTAGAAATGCCATGTTCACAGTCATCCATGAATATTTCATTCTGCAAGTAAAAGTCTCCAATAATAGTGGGGTTCATTATGTAAAAACATTAATACGTTTTTGTTTGAAAATCCATTCATTTTGCTACGTTTGCGACTCGGCTCTGAAAACGAAGCATTACAAAACGGCTCTCCATGACCAGAACAGAGTTTTCAAACTTAAAGAGATTAGTGTGAAAGTGGCCTTAGAATAATTTCTGTGAATTCTGACCTCCAAACTAAGGCCATGTCCACACTATAAGCCTATGTTTTTGATTGAAAATGTAGTTTTCAGTTTCCTATTATCATCGTATTATGCGGTAATGAAGTACATTTTTAATATATCAAAATGAATCCAAAATTGATGTGTAAAATGCAATAATACACAATACAACACAATAAAGTTACAAATAAACAATAGAGCAATTAGCATACATTCAGACAAGCTTCAGCTATAATAAAGTTAGTTTTATTTAATTTTTTTTCTTTATTTATTTTTTACCTGAAAGGTTGAAGTGTGTTTTCAGGACAAATTTGTCATTTTGAGGCAGGATGTCACTTTGTTTTAAATGTTGTAATTAATTAATTACGATATCTGTTAACCAAAACAACAGTTTGATATTTTTAATTTACCTTTTAACATTCTTGCTGTGTCTTGAAATGTTAAGCATAATTGCGATTTTAAATTAACCATTTTTTATATAGAATTGTTCTATAGTCTATACAGTATTTAACACAATTACATCAGAAGTATCTGTAATTAAACTACAGAAAAATTTATAGTAATCCCTTACTTTACCTTTACTTTCTTCAATGAAAAATTCATTGAATTACAGTAATTAATTACTTAGTAATGCATTACACACAACACTGATGTTAAATATATTATAACAATGAATAACAATTAAATGTATAATAGATTTATTTGAAACAGAGAACCAATACACAAAAATGTTCACTGGAGTAAAAAGTGTAACTAAAAGCACTGGTTTTCCCTGTCTTCCCCATCTTTTTTAATTATAGCAACTCCAATTTGGTTGAGTTACTGGATGGCATTAGAGCATGAAGAGTGCCATATTCTTCAATCATCTCGTATAATCACAGGCCAATAGCTAAGCAGCTCAACCTCTCTCATTAGATACATTTCCTGTGTGTGTGTGTGTGTGTGTGTGTGTGTGTGTGTGTGTGTGTGTGTGTGTGTGTGTGTGTGTGTGTGTGTGTGTGTGTGTGTGTGTGTTTAAGATCATTAGACCATATGGCTCCAGATCTTGAGAAGATGAAAGTGAGAGGAACTCATCTTTAGTCATTAACTCATACTGGCTTTTCTTCCCAAACTGTTACTCCAGAGCACCTGCCACTGTATCACACAAAGCAACTCTCTGTCCCTAGTAGATTTGACTCATTAATTCCAGATTAGTGGAATGGACAAAGCAGATTCTGCCAACCTTCTCTCAAAAACCTTCTTCCTACAGAGGCAAAGTTAAGGGGTGAGAGGTCTTTTGGATGCAGACAGAAGTTGATTTAGTGTCTAATTTTGATGAGGGATAGAAAGAAAGAGAGACAGATGGGAGGTAAGAGGCCTGTCTGTTTAAGACGGATACGCATTAAAAAGCGGTCTATCTGACTGCCTTTGGTCTGTCATGGAGGGCAGTGGTGGCTCAGCGGTTAAGGCTCTGGGTTACTGACCAGAAGGTTGGGGGTTGAAGCCCCCAGCACTTCCAAGACACCACTGTGTGACCCTTGAGCAAGGCCCTTGATCCTATCTGCTCCAGGGGCGCCGAATCATGGCTGACCCTGCACTCTGAACCCAGTGTAGCTGGGATGTGTGAAAAATAAATAATTTCACTGTATATATGCAGAAATGTATGTATAATATGTGACAATTGATCAATTTATTTTTATTTATTTTACTTAACTTATTATTGCAAGCCTCATGAAACAATTTTTTTATGGATATTACTATTACTCATAAACCCTTGACATGAATGCATACAATTGAATATGCTAAAAAGTATAAAATAATTAATGCGAAACGATTATGTTTTTTTTTATTATTTCTCTTCAGCTTTCAATTAATTGAAATGATGGTTTTAACTTTAGAATGAAAATGACACTTTTTGACATGACCACAAGAGGTCAGTGTGTTCAAAAAGTTTAAATGAGTATTTTATCGTTAAACAATGTTCTACACATTTATAGCAAATTTAACTCACTGTCATACCGATAGTAAATTACTTGTATAGGAGTTTTAGCAGTGGTTAGTTCAGCTAAATGGACTGAAAGGACTGCAGACAAATATAAGAGCATCAAACCAGTTCTTGGGGGGGAAATGTACATTTTAATGAATAATAACATTATAAGAATAAAAGAAATAGGTGATCTGGTTTCTTGTCCAAATGTAAAGTTTAGTAAATAATATTTGAAAATGTATTTAAATAACTTAATTAATAAAAACTTTAATTTACTACTATTCTCTGCCACCAGAGGACGCTTATTTGATATTTGCTGTGCAGTTGTTCCCATACTACTAATTTAATCTTTACCTGAATTGTTTATTAAATTGTAATTAAATGTTTTTTTGTTTTCCTTTCTTTAATGAGTATTTTTACTACATGAGGGTTGTAAAGGCAAATGTAAATTTTTGTAAATTATTTCAAAAATATTACCAATTTTAATATTTATTTAAATAAATATGAAGACTACCATCATCTACCACCAGAGAGCGCTAACATGTTGTGCAGTTGTTCATTTAAGCATGTCATTTACCTTCAATATTTATTAATTTGTTTTTACCTCTTTTCTATTGTGTGCTTACAACATTCAAACTTAATAATAAACATAATAATTATGTTCTGAACTGGGGGGTTAAAAGCCCAAGTATGGTCTTAAATGTGCCTTACTGTTATCTCTCAGTAGTATTGTAAAACTGTCCTTGATATAAACAAACAGAGAAACAATTGAGCTGGTCATGGCCCCCAAAGGACTGCACTGCATTCTACAAAATAGTGTATTTAAATTAATCATGATACCAAGTTGAGTTTAACAGCTGCTGGAGAATGCAGTACACTGCCTAATTGACACCAGTGATGCCAAATAGACTTATATTTACAAACAAGCACTTAAATCTAATAGAATTCATTTACATTTTTATTAGCTATTCTATCTCGGCAACAGGCATCTGGGGAAAGCAGATGGGAAGAGAATTAAAGAGTGAATTGAGGCATTATGAGCGTCCACAGAGAGTACGCATGGGTTTATATTTATCCCCCTCTTACAAGGACACTACATGTTTCCCGATAGCCATCCGATAATGGCTGAATCGTATGGACGGAGGGGCCCGTGCGAGTCACCAGCCGACAGAAGACCTTAATGTAAAGGAGCTGAATCGGACACAAAGTGGGTAGATGAGCAGTACACTGGAGGGAGTGATGCTCTTCTGAGTGCACTTAAGAGGTTAAAAGTGTAGGGAAGAGGAACAGGCCGCTCCTCAAATGAAAAGATACAAGTAGGCCTAGATATTTTGTCAGCTTAGCCGTACTTTCGTCGAATAAGGTTTTCACTGAAGGTCATTGAAGTAATCCACATCCAACAGGACCCATATGGTCTGGCCATTTATCAGAACAGATTGGTGCTTTTCTTTTTTGGTAGCATCAGCAGACTGCTAATCCCCCGATTTCTTAAGTCTCACACAGAGCCCAGTTCCGGTTAATGGGAAAGTGTCATGGGCTGGACCGTCCAGCGAACGCCAGGCGAGATGATGGGCAGCTCGGGCCATCTCCACGTGAGCACTTCTCTGGTATTGATTCTCCTCCAATGCCTAATTCTATTAATCAGAGCAATTTCCCTGTGGGCAGTGGTTTATTTCACTCATCAAATGTCTGATGAATTCTTTAGACACCGCAAATTAGGGCCAATCACAACAAATAGCTGATAGTGTTAACCAGTCACAAGCTGCGCCGAGGCTGCGGCCCACTCTAATTTCAAAGCAAGTGTGGTGATAATGCGGTGTGTCATCCTTTTGTGGGCGCGCATTAATGCCACTGCCTGAGATGGCAATTGACAGCAAATCGACTGCTTCCAAAGGCAGGAGAAGACGATGAAATTGGGTTGATGCTGAAAATAAAGAACATTGACTGGCAAACTGTGGAGCAACTGTGGACTTTAATCCATTATTGCGACTGATGGGGAGGGCTTAATGCATCCCTGTGTTATACATTATACTGTATTTGCATGTAGATTCACTCTCAAACTAGAAAAAAAACTGCTGTTAAGTGGCTGACTAAACCTAATTGATTTGCCAACAGAAAGGGTCAAGTTTGCTGTACACTATGGAAACTCTATAAACTATTGACAAATTCTATGTACAGGGACCAGTGTTAGGTGTAATCCAATTGCAAATTAGTAACTGTAATCTAATTGTATTTTTTAGTCAAAAACACGTAACACGTTGAGTAACACATATTTCTAAAATAATGTTATTTGTGTAATACAATTAAAATATAAACTCATGTGTTCATAAGTACGTCTGTTTTGCAATTCTGTGACAGCCGAAGGGTGTTTGACAATGAATGAGGAAATGTAGACATTATCTTGAACTTGTTTAGCTGAAAAACAAGCTCTTCTGTGAAGTGTTGAAGAAAGTAACTTAAGTAATGTAATTAGTGTAATTCGATGAAGTAATCAGAAGCAACTTTCCAATTTTAGCGATGTAATTAGTCATTTGTAGTGGATTACTATTTTGAGTTACTTACCTAACAGAGACTCGGATAGCTTACACCAACAAGTGATATGTATTGGAGAAATTAAAGGAATATTTCGGGTTCAAAGCAAGTTGAGCTCAAGCGAAAGCATTTGTGGGATAGTGGTGATTACCATAAAAAAATATTTCCACTCGTACCTCCATTTCTTTAAAAAAGCGCAAAAATCAAGGTTACATTTAGGCACTTATGTCGGAAGTGAATGGGACCAATCCATAAACATTAAAATACTTACTAATACTTACTTTTAAAAGTATAGCCAAAAGTATATATTTTTTGTGTGATAAAGTCGCTTACTAATCTTTACTTTGTAGATTTAGATCCGATTTTACTAATTCGTTGCCATGACGACGTTACACTGTAAACTATAGACTATTTAAGTAACTTTACAGCTCAAATAACACATGAGTTTTATCAAAAGAATTCACGTAAGTGCTTAACTTTCACTTAAGTTTATAATACTAAAAGCTTCACATTTCTGCTTTGAAATCCTCCAAAAATCGGTCCCATTCACTTCCATTGTAAGTGCCTCTGATTTTTGCTTTTTTTAGCCAAAAAGTAGTGATGAGTCAAAATTTGTTTTGTGATAATAAACATTATACCATAAATTGTGTTGATTGAACTTATCTTCTATTGAACCCGGAAGATTCCTATTTGCAGACAAATGTGGTTACAGTGCAAGCCACGTGTGAAGAAAAGCTAGATAAAATATATTGTTCTAGTTTCTCTTAATTTTTTTTTTCTATTTCTTGAAGGAAATATTTCATTCCACCATCATAACTACAATATCAATACAAAGCATCAAAACTTGTTTCAAGCTATTTCATAAACGCGGCTATCGTAGTCTAGGCTGCCTTGAATCTCACAAACACAGTTTCATCATTCCATTAAATTCTGTCTTTCTTATGATTGCTCAAACTTAGACATTATATTACCATTCCAAGATTCTCCTCTGCACAGGTCCGGTTCTTTATTTGCCTTAGAGGAGCGATGAAATAGGCAATTGCTGATACCCAAAAAACAAAAAGCAATCTGACTGCATATCATTGTCTACCTATATTGAGTGTTTCCAGACACATACCTGGTGATGGGCAGGCATCAGAAATGATTAAGTATAGAATTGGAGAAATATGCAGAGGTCCTGGCCTTATTTGAACATACATACTTTTGCATTGATGTGAGAGGGAGGGGCTGAAGTCGATGCTTCGGTATGCCACCATCTTGCCACTCCACGCAGTTAGCAGAGAACAGCTGTTCATTTGAAGCTGCCTGCACCTTTTCTTGACCCCATTTTGTTCTGCGCGCCAGCCGAGACAGAGGAGGAATTAGTTGTATTACTACCGCCCTGCCGCAGTGTGTGTATCTGTGATTCCACTTGTATTCTCTCCATTACGGCAGCCCCTCTGTCTGATTAGGCACAACACACCCACTAACATGCCAAATCACTAGTGCATAGCACAGCCTAGAGCCCTGCCCTGGACATACACACTTGCACATCTACACACATTCACTCACATTCACACTTTCAGTTCCTGCCACCTGTCAGACTCACATCCAGAATGAAAAGTAGGCTATTGTTATCTATTTATTCTTTGATTTGTTTGCCATTTTTCAGATTTTTTTGTTGGCTGCCGATCTTATGATCCATAACTAAAGGTTTCTCATTTCTTACAAAGGCAAAAGGAACAGAAACTACATTTGCAGTGAAAAAAAAAGTAATTACATTTGCTAAATATGGACATGAATATAAGCCAAATCTGGCTGTCACACAGTACAGATTATAGTCTAAGAGACCAGACATTGGTCATAACTCATTGAATTGTTACCTTAAAGAGCTATTCTGATAATACTCTTGACAAGACTTTTGTTGGTGTAACCTAATGTATTCAGGTTAATTTAGACATAAAACTGATTATTACCACATAAATATAATATAAATATAATAATTTTCTTAAAAAAGGCTTTTACAAAAAAGTTACAGTGAGGCACTTACAGTGGAAGTGAATGTGGCCAATTTTTGGAGGGTTTAAAGGCAGAAATGTGAAGTTTATCATTTTATAAAAGCACACATTTATTCTTTTATTAAAATGCCATTATTTTACCTGTAAAGTTGCAAATTTGGACATAACAGAAGAGGTTAGTTAACGATTTTATCACATTAAAATCATATCAACATATATTTTGTTTATGTCTTGTGGCTGTACTTTTAAACCAGTGAGTATTTTAATGTTTAAGGATTGGCTCCATTCACTTACATTGCAAATGCCTCATTGGAACCCAGATTTTTGCTTTAGATTTTAGTTTTTTTAAAGAAAATGTGGACGAGAAGTCGAAACGAGAAGTTATTTTTTTGTGGCAAACAACATGATTGTCCTATACTTGTATTGAACCCAGAATATTCATTCCATCCTTTATGTGGGGCGGTTGTGGCTCAGGTGGTAGAGCGGGTTGGCCACTAATTGCAGGGTTGGCGGTTGGCAGTTAGATTACTGGCCCACATGACTCCACATGCCGAAGCGTCCTTGGGGAAAACACTGAACCCCAAGTTGCTCCCAATGGCAGGCTAGTGCATTGCATGGCAGCTCTGCCGCCATTGGTGTATGAGTATGTGTGTGAATGGGTGAAAGAGTCACAGTGTAAAGTGCTTTGAAAACCACTAAGGTTAAAAAAAGTGCTATATAAGTGCCGACCAGACCATTACTTTAATAGATGTTAACACATGAAGCATATTTTTTTGTTACCTAACAAAACATTTTTTAGAATGTGTGTAGTTACTGCATTTTGCCTTTGCAGAATCAATCTCACGAGATAGATGTTCTTAGCATTTTAGATGTAGGCTAGGAATGGTATAGTTCAAAATGTCATGCTCTCAGATCATATATTGATGATGTGATTTGTTTACTGCTCATATTTTCTCTGTCTTACTGTTTGTTTCTCTCCTTCTCTCTGGCTATCCATCTCTCTTTTTTATGTTTTATTGTTGTCTCATCCATGAGTGATTATATATGATTGAAAGATTTAGAATGAAAATGTTGTTGTAAAACATCATGAAAAATGGTCACGTTCACCTCGCCATATAAATAAAATATCTCAGAAAAAAAAAATCTATTCCACTCTTTTCTTCTATTGACTTGAAATTCAAAAGACAGAAATTGAAAGTGAAATCACCTGCATTTCTTTTATAATATTCATTTAAACAAAGCTTTTGCTAAGTCATATTGATTGTGTTCTGATTTAAAAGTACCTGAGGCAGGGTGTCTCTAATCCGAGGGTTTTTTTTTTAAATCACCTGGTCAGACAAATGGGACCTTTTAAAGGAGTATAATGTGTTCTTAAATTATTTTATTGATGGGAAGTGGGATGGCCTCCACAGGTACCCATACAAATGTTTGGAGCACACTGTGAAAGGGTCAATTTGTGCTCCATTTTCCATTTCTTCATTATCTGCTTTTAAAGCCGTGCTGAGTAGCTCAATAGGTCTGCAAGAAACTTCTACCCTCGTGCATTTACCACTGCCAACGTTCTCCTCCCTGTTGAGTTTTAAGTGTTTTAATCGCCAAATCATAAATTGTAAATTGTTGTTTTGTCACTTTATATGGCTTAGTTATATAAGAATAAGAAGTTAAGATATATGTGCTGTATTGTAAAAAAGCAGGATAGCGTATAGCTTTGGTATATCTAATGTGTTTATTCCCCCTTTCTATACATCTTTTTTTCCATACAGTGTAAGTGAATGGTGAGGCCACTAACATTTTGCCTAGCATCTCCTTTTGTGTTCCAAGGAAAATACAAAGTCATGCGGGTTTGGAAAAACATGAGGGTGAGTAAACGATGACATAATTTTCACTTTAGGGTGAACTATCCTATTAAGTATAGTAATAATGAGTATGCATTTTATCTTTGCTTAATTACATGTCAATTTGCAATAAAGCCGAATAACAGGGTTACTTTTGCTTCGCAAAATGTTTATTAGCAATGACCTTGACATGAAAGGGCTGAAAAGCATCTCCATATGACAGGTTAAAATGCACTTCCACTTACATTTAAACTTCCATGTAGGCACTTCAATTTAATAATGCAGTCGTCATTTGTAAATGACTCCCCTTTCAGAGTCCATTAAGAAGTTGAACAGAAATGTTTTTCCTCTATTGAACTGAGAGTCAATGGGTGTGTAATAAGCAATAGTGCAGATCCATGCGCCGCAGAGGATGGGGTGGGGTGTGTAGGGGGGCTGATGAGAGATTACTCTCAGAACAGGCTAATTAACGTCTGCTGGCCTGGGCTTGTGGTAAAGTGGCACATTTGTGCTTTAGCAGCCGTCATTTAGTGACTGACAAAGACTGAGATTGTAGATTAGTGGAAAAATGGGCTCTTAATTAGGCGCTAACAGTAGGTGACGCTTACTGTAGGCATCATCAGTGTTAGGCAATTCATCAGTGAATTTCTTAATTTTTATTTACTGTTTTTAATTCTATATATAGTGGTGGAAAGCTCCACACACACACATGTTGGTCTACCTATCATTATGAGAACTTGCCATAGACATAATTATTTTTATACTATACAAACTATAGATTCTATCCCCTAAACCTAACACAACCCCTAAACCTAACCCTCACAAAACACTTTCTGCATTTTTACATTTTCAATAAAACATAGTTTAGTACGTTTTTTAAGTGATTTGAATTATGGGGATACTAGAAATGTCCTCATAAGCAGCATTTACGCAAAATACCCTGGTAATTACCAGTTTGTACACTAAAAAAAAGCCATCGTAAACCACAAGATGAATAGGTTCCAATATTGCCTATACATTTCAAAATAAATGTAAATATGCTAATATGATTTTAAAATGGAAGCAGGAGAATAAGATTATATATATATATATATATATATATATATTTCAAAATTGTAATTATTACCCACTGGTATCACAAATAAGATACTTTTAATTGTTTTTACCTAGATCAAATAGCCTTTTGCTTTTTCATCTGAGAAAAATCCCTTACATCTCACATGTCTCCTGTAGAGTGTCTAAAGAGATCTTCACAATGTCTCACACTGTGCTCAGATTTGCCAAGATAGCAAAGTCTACAAGCAAAAGTCAGAGATTTCAATATGAACGCAAACATTTCTGATAAAAGTCTTCAAAGACCAAATTATCTGAGCTATGCGTATTAGTTAATATATAATTTTACCGTAATGTAGTGTATATAGCTCTATACTCTTAGGTCAACACTTGTCTCATTTGTTTCTATATAATATACTAATGTAGTTCAGGGGAAACATCTGAGACAAAGCTGGTACTTAACCGAAACTCATTAAATCCTCATGTCTCATGACAACTCAATAATTCGTACAAGGTGGCGAATTCATAAGATATGTATGAAAAGTTACAGCTTTTATTCCCATAGAGACCACATTATCAACAAACAGGAATTCAAATCAATACAATCCTGGAATAAAATTTTAGCTCTCCTCTTATCTATCACTTTTTTTAAGAAAGGAACCATGTGAACAAATGTTGCCTATGTATACATTACAACTGCCTGATGTATGCCAATAAAGCTTCCCTTGTCTCGTTCCAAACCCTGATGTTTTCTTCTTCTGTGGTACACTAAAGTTGTTTTCCTATTAAAATCTTGGTTAAATGGTTTGGGAAGGGGTTAGACTTTATGGTCAGGTTTAGATTTGGGTTAGGGGTTAAACTTAGGAAATATCTCAGCGAGTTTGAATCCAGGGACTGCTGTGTGACTCCAGCCAGTTCTCTTAAGCAACCAAATTGGCCGATTGCTAGGGTGGGTTGAGTTATGTTGGGGTAACCTCCTTATGGTCACTACAATGTGGTTCTCGCTGTTGGTGGGGGGGCGTGGTGAGATGTGCGTGAATGCCGCAGAGAATAGCATGAAGCCTCCACGTGCTATGTCTCCAAGGTAATGCCCTCAACAAGCCACAAGATAAAATGCGCAGATTGACGGTCTCAGACACAGAGTCAACTGAGATTCATCCTTTGCCACCCGGATTGAGGCGAGTTACTACGCCACCATGAGAAGCACATTGGGAATTGGCCATTCCAAATTGGGGAGAAAAGGGGAGAAAATAAACTTAATAAAAAACGTAGGAAATATCACTTGTTTATCATGCATTTTGTTACGCGTATGATTTCTTTCAATTTTGCCATCTTCGAGTCAAAATGGAGTGCATTTACACTTGGTCTTTTCATGATCTGATAGCTAGCCGATCAGTAAAAATGCACGAAGTGACAAATGTAAATACCCCCAAAGATGAACAACCTATAAAAAGTCAGTCATTGTTACTGTGTAATCCCTGTTCAGTTGCAGGATTCTTACAATATTTCATTCATAACAACATAGCAATGAAAAGTCAAGTTTTATCATCATAATTGAGACACAAGATGACTAACTACAAACTGGTAAAAGGTCTGTTTGGGATACACATTGACCGTGCATTCCTCTGTCTGAGGGCCAAACTGGCACAGATACTAAATAAGTGGCACCTTTGATGGTACTGCCCTATGATGGTACTGCTAAGCCCATGGCACTTTCTCATTGCCCTGTGTGAGTCCAAGTGAAGGCAAGGGGATGAATGCAGAGGTCTAAGTTGTTGCAAAGAGCATGTTTCTATAGATAGAAAAAAAGAGGTAGCGAGCAAATTGATAAAGTGTGTTACTGGCTCACACAAACCTAACTCTTCACCCAGATGTCTTCACTGACCAGTGAACCCCTCTTTCTGATCTGGACAAAAGTGGGACTGAAGGACAAATTAGATCACCCACTCTGAACTAACTAAGGGAGTGTTCACTTTGGGCAGAGTATACTGTGATGTTAAATTGGGGTGAAAAACAATGCTCTCAAAAGCAGCTGGGGTGCTGTTGTTCTTAATACATTTTTGAATAACATTTGTATTTTGAAGTATTTTTGTTCACCATAACCTAATGCTGTGTGACAATAAAACTTTGTTTTATTTTATATTGTGTCCAAATTTATGGAAGTGTACTGTAGATTTCTGTATTTCTCATCAAGAGCTGTTTAATTCAGGAAAAATACAAAATCAATGCGCTAAAATAAAAATTATTGACGTCTGCCATGCCACAATTCTCTCCATAAATGCTTGAATGCATCATTAGTTTATGAGTACCTGTGCCGTGATTTTTTTTTTCTCAGCAGGGAGTGCTTGAAAGCAATGACTCTGCATGGCATTGGGCGTTAGCTGAAAGAAAGGTCATCCATATTTGCATAGTGCCAACTGAAAGGGCTTCCGGCAGGATACTGAAAGTCCAAGTCACCTCTGCATCTTAGAGTGGCAGATGCCACCCAAATCTCTCATTCTTCTTCTTGCTCACATAGAGGTATCAAATGATCAGTGAGAACTCAATTATCAATGGGAGTCAATGTACAGCACTTGTCTGCCTCTGCACCCTTGTGATGCAAAGGAAGCTTTGATTTGCTTATTTGGGACTGACCTGTACAATTACATGTAGATAAAGGCTTTTGACCGGCAGCAGGGACATGGCACGGGTCTCTTGACTGTACCCTGTGTCCGGGTTAACTGAAGCTGAATGGACATAGGACGCTGGTTAAGCACTGCTTATTAAGTCCCTCGTAGGACCCCATGAGACCTGAGAAACAACAATGGCAGAATTAATGGGTAAAGCGCAATGAGAATGTCAACACGACGGGGAGCGTGCTCAGAGCACAGGCAGCTCTTAAGGTGATTGTGTTGCCAAATGCCCATGTTGGATCTTTCGCATTCGTTCATGCATTTGAAAGCATCTTTTTGTTGTTTTGATGCAATGTATAATGCCTATTATTTGATTCTTCCACTAAACAGTTACACAGAAGAGGAAGCAGTCAAACAACATGAGAATTCATTTTCAAGTGCTGCTACATATGACAGTATTTTCTCTAATGTATTGGTATAGGCATAGTATAGCAGTTCTCAACTGGTTTTGCTTTGCAACTCAGATTTTACATTGGACATCAAGTGGCGACCCAAAACAGCACAAATGTATTTTTCGTCTTTTCACCTGATAAAGACTTAATGGTAAAAAAATTGCAAGTGTAAGCCAACAAAGCATTTTTGGAGCAACAAATCAGTGTGTGACACTTTGCATTGTGTCTTGAACCAGTGCCTAACTTGGGTTGGATGTGCATTAATTTTTTTTATTTGTTATTTCAACATAAATGTTTTCAAAATCAAAACTGAATAGTGTTAGGGTTAGGGTGTGTAATCCACTTAGGGTTAGGTTATGTTTGGTTGGGGTTAGGATTCAAATCATGATTGTGCCAAGGAGACTGCAGGTATCATGATTAATATTGAAAATGGAGATACATTTTAGTTTGTTTATAAGCCTAAACTGATTATTTCACTTAAAAAGACTTAAATTAAACCACTCACGTTGTACTGATTACCTTTACGTCCTTTTTTGGAGCTTGAAAGTTTTGGACCCCACTAACTTGTATTGTATGGGCAAATACACATCATATCAGCATAAAAAAATCTTCCGTTGTATTCTGCAGTAGATAGAAAGAAATACAATTTTGGTTCAGCATAATGGTGAGTAAACTGTAAACAAATTTTCATTTTTAGGTGAACTATTCCATTAATATTACAATGAATACGGTCAAATAGGCTCAACAATATGCAAAATTATTAACATGATATAGGCTGAATAAGAAAATGTAACATTTTGTAAATGCATAAACAGCAGAAGTGTGATTTACCACCCTAGGCTAATATTAGCCACATTAACAAGTAACAGATTAATTTGTACCAAAATACAGTTGAATTTGATTGGATGTATGGCCTTCAGAGTCAACAACAATCCAATGCTATCCTATGCACATATACAGGGTTAGTTGCATTTTATTATTTGCTTTAAGGATTATTTTTCCCTGCTGTCCTCAACCCATTTTGGGGTCATGACCCACCAGTTGAGAACCAGTGATCTGAAGCTACATAAAAATGTTTAACTCCTTACATGAATTATTACATGTAAACTTTTTTCTTTTTAAAGGTGTTAACCAAGTTGGTTTGGCAGGCCTGTATGAACTCCTGAGGCATCTATTTGTTAAATTATTCCATAACACTCTGGCTCTCTCTGTAGCTGCAAACTTGGCAGACTCCGGTGAACTTCTAAGGAGCCATCCATCAGTCAGAGTTAGGCCTAATGATGTGTCCATTCTGACACTTCAGAATTGGTCACATCAAATTGCTCTGGCAGGAGGGAAAACATTGAGAGAGATAGCCTCTCCCTGATATAATTTGTTGCTGCAAATCACAAAACAGAGCAGGAAATAATATGTGAAGTCAAGTTTAGTGAGAGAGAAAATGGAAAAATTTAGGGTTGTGAGCCACCTTAATGGATATCCTTGCAGCTGGATGAAAATGGGCTCGAGTAATGTGTCCTTAATGTGAGCCAGCCGGGTTTCTCGGAGTGTATCAAGAGAAAGGTGCCCTGTCATTTCAGCTAGCAATCACTTAATGGGGACGGTAAATCTCAACAAAATGGACATGCACTGTGCTATTTCTGGCTACAGGAGATGGAGTGAGTGATTGGCTCTGGTGAAAAGGAAACAAAAAATAAAAACAACGGAGGGGAAAAGTAACTTGAAAAAAACAAAGACTAGGAAAAAAGCAATCTCTTCCTTCTGCAGTCTGTGTGATGTTTGTGTTTTGCAAAAGTGCAGAGACAGTGACAGGAATTTCAATTATCTAATTACGGTGAAATGAAAAGACATAAATTTTGTGATTTCTGCTGTCTTTCATAGATCAATCTAATGTGCGTTCACATTGAAAATATGGCAAAATGGATGAGGCAAAGTGAGGCTGCATCTCTTCAAATCATGCAATTAAAATGACAAATTAGTTTCTTGATATATTCATCTAAGTGGTTAAGTGGAAGGGTCTTCTGCATGCTCTTTTGATTAAGGCAGCCGCTTAAATGCTGGGAAAACGTTGAAAGCACTTGCCGTACAAATTAGCCAACCGAAGGCTGCAAAATGAAATTCTAAAGAGTTGATTTAGGCATTTAAGGGGATGCGGCTGGCAGCTTAAAGGATTCAAAGACATTTCTCAGACTGTGTGCATTATGTTGTAGGGGGCAGGCCTGAAAATGGTTTGTGTTTTGTGTTATTATGAAAGGGCAAGCCACTGGAAAAATAAATTATTTCAATACCCTTTTGACCCAAGAGTAAACCAAAGAAGTTATTAGCTGAACATGGCAGTGAAAATGTAAGCAAAAAATGTACAAGCTATTTACACATATCAATGAAGACATTGCTCTTTCAAACTAAGGAGACAGACTTTTTTTTAATAAATTATATAAATTCTATCCATCCATCCATCTGATTACCATTATTATATCTACATGTATAGTAGGCTATGTGCTAAATATATATATATATATATATATATATATATATATATATATATATATATATATATATACTACTGTATATGTATACTGTGTACAGTGCACACGTTTTAGGTGCTTGTGAAAAATGTTGCATTCAAAACGGACGAGGCAAAGTGAGAATGCATCTCTTCAAATCATGCAATTAAAATGACAAATTAGTGAGCATGTCTTCAAAAATAATGGCATAAATAGTTTTCATCCATCAGTTAACATCATACAAAGTACAGTAAACATTAAAAAGTTAAATCAATCAACCTTTGCCTTTATGTAAGCACTAATTCGCCGAGGTACACCTGGACACAGTTTTTCTTGGTTGTTGGCTGATAAGGTGATCCAAGCTTCTTGTAGAACTTGCCACAGTTCTTCTATCTATTTAGGTGGTCTCAGTTGCTTCTGTCTCTTCGTATAATTTTGGACTGACTCGATGTTGAGATCTTGGCTCTTTATAAGCCATACTATCATTTGTAGGGCTCCTTGTTCTTCTTCTATTCAATTATATTTGCAAAGGGAATGTTGAAATCTAAAATTGGTATTTCCTACTGATACATGAAAAGCAGAAAATATAAAATAACCCTTTAAGACCAATTTTTCTGTGAAAAATATAATGCACCTAAGCAGGGTCATAGCATGGTATTTTGGGCCCATTTCCTATATAAAAAAAATACAGTTTATAATTTATTGTGGGAACACCCTGGACCTGTGAGCCCCTAAAATCATTACCACCTTTCACCCCACTAGCTACGGCCATGCGTCTAAGACTTTTCTCAGTATTGTATAAATAAATATGGAAATAAATTCATTAAATTCGATAGTGTTAAGGCATTACAGTTTTGTCATCTGGCATGTAACTGCCCCACAAATGCTCTGAGAATCCTCTGAAGGCCTGTTTGGAATATTCTTCTCTGCATCCGCAAAGTAGCCAAAAGTTTGCTATCATTAATGTTTGTAATACACATGTGTCATAACAAATTCATCCTCTGAAAAGCCAGCTGCATTTGAAGGCGAAATGCTTCTCTCTCACTGAGACATATTGTCCACTTTGATAGCTCAGGATGATATCAAATGCTCCTCGGCTGCCTCAGTTGAAATGGAACAAAATAGGCGGTGGTCTATAAAAATGAAGTTAGACGTAAGTATGGCACTCACATCTTTGAAAAAACCCTTTCCTGTTGCATTTTGTAGTCGTCAATTGGTCGGAGCAACTTGCTCTAATGCAGGTAATGGATCCACTGTGGTCCTTTCATCTTCGGGACCATGTGTGGGAGATGGGAGAGGAAGCCTTCTGGAGGAGAAAACAACTCTAACACACATAAGGGTGAGGGAAAGCAAACCAAAGCTAATGCTCAAAAGGCTGGCTGCATGTTAGGATGAAATGTTAAGCATTCTCCAGAGACTGGGAGAAATCAAAGGTGTTTTAGCATATTGGGTAATTCTGTTAAGGTTGTTTAGTCTTGAACAGCAAATAGTTGGAAGAATAATGGTTTGGCCATTCATATTTAATTTTGAATACATATTAATTTAAAGTTTTTGATTTAGAACCACTTTATTTAGTATTAGATGGTGAACTCATGAAAGCACAAAACAATATTTATATCCACTGTGGATAATATTTTAATCGTTTTAAATGAAAAGCAATGATGTGTCCGTGTGCTTTCTTCTAGTGGATGTGCACAATAATTCAACCGGTGCAGAAGAACCAGAAATGTGGTCAAAGGATGATAATTATGTGGCAAATACATCACAGCACAATTTCACTTGTTTCAACTAACAGAATATGAAAGCACACATAATAAAATTCTTATTTTGTTTTGAAAATCTAATTGTTCATTTCTAGGCCCAACAGCAATCCAAATTTTCCGCTCGGCCTCTTTCCAACTATAGGGTGGTTGGTAGAGCCCACTCAATGGAAAGCCTCCAGTCATCAGGATTTGTAGATAGTTCTGTGTCTTCAGCAGATTCCAAAATCACAAAACTAGTCCTAGCTGATTGGCTGTGTTTCTGCCTGTTGTTTTGTTTCTGTGCTCCACTTGGTCTTTCCCCTGTTCTCTCTATTCACCCGCTAAACGCTAGTGCTAAGAGCTGCTGAAAAGCTGCCTGTACAGCCATTATAGGGCCCTGGTGTATTTTATTCAGACTTCATCTAGGGGGTTGATAAAGGTAAGTGTCACTACTTTTAACAGCTATATTATCTTTGATGACAGATTTGTTTGGCTAGTTTGCTTTTTCTTGCTTTCCTCAATACAAATCTGGAACACCTTCAAATGACTACATTGCAGTAACTTATCTGCTCAGAAAACCAAAAAAAAAAAAAAACAGAAATTAATATACAATGGATACTGAACATTTTTTAAGTGGGGTTTACCTACTTAATTATTATTATTTTTTTTTTGACAATTTCATGCAGAAATTGCTAGTTAATTTAACAGACCATATTTTCAAGTAAAGGGTACACACAGTTCTTGTTGGCTTTAATTGTAGAAATTATCAAGTAAACAAGTTTACTTTGCAACACTCTGTTTATTCACAAGCAATGTAGCACTGAATTAAGACATGCTCTTAACAGTGTACTGTACTGGCATTTCAAACATGCTTTTTAAACATACTCAGGAATCAACCACATGGCACATGGAAACCTTCCACAAGAAAGCTTAATGCATGCTATGTAGTTAGTAGACAACATCATCTTGCTCTAACGGTGATATAAACAAGATCCGGTTCTGCGCACACAGACCTGATAATACTAGATAGCACCAGATAATATTTTCATGTTCAAGCTTAAACAGACTTATTCAATGTAAAAAGTAGAAAGTATATTTTCTGTTAGATTTACTTCACTACACAATAAGATTGAAAATATGATGTGATTTTATGTTTCATAGCATGTAAAAATTGAAATGCCATTTTCATAATCTATCTATTTAAAACTTGGTTCTATTTAATTCTTTGTTCAACAGTCGGCATCATTGTCACTCTCCAGGGTGGTTCAGTGTTCAATGACTATTCGGGGCCAAGCCCAATGGAAACACATGGGGACATCCTTTGAGGAAATACCAAATAATACACTTTTTAATAAATGTTTTAGTGTTACATCTGTGAAGTGTAATTTATATAGTAAATATTTTCACATTGCTGAAACTAAAAGGCTTGTCTAACTTTTGTTTCAGCCTCAGCCCAAAGAACAGAAGTTGCATACTTTTAAAACTATGCAGGCTATTATAAAATGCGATACAAAAACACTACTTTTATTCCTTTCGGCTTTCCGTAGTTCTACTATATATTAAATATTCAAATATTTCCTATTTTACAATCAACTTGATACATGTTTATACTACATTGTGGGAACAAATGTCCCCACAAGAATAGTAAGCTGGTACTTTTGACATCTCTACAAGATTATAAAAACATACGGGGTTTAAGCAGACTAGCCCGCCCCTAGTACCGCCCCATGTTGCTCACTTTAAATCGCACATGAGAGATTTGTCTTTTCAAATCTTTTAGAGAGGTAGAAACTATGGCGCCCCCTACTGATTATTGGTGCTTTTGACTGGAAAAAAAATAACTGTGTCCACATACTTACAGACAAATTGTGTTTAAAGAACAGGATAATATAGATCATTTATCAGTAGTTGAATGGCAATGACTGATCAAGTTACTGAGCAAACAAAACACACACACGCTATATAACTTCTATCCCCTAACTCTAACCCTAAACCTACACCTAAACCTAACCCTCTCTGAAACATTTTTGCATTTTTACATTAAAAAAAAAAACATTGTTTATTATGTTTAATAAGACATTTCCCTCATGGGGAACTCTGGCTGAGCCCCACAAGGTAGGTGATCTCAGGTTTTACTATCCTTGTGGGAAATTTAGTCTCCATAATGTAGTATAAACATGTACGTGCACACACACACACACACACACACACACACACATACACACAAATAGCAATGAAGTGTCACAGCAGGGTTAAATGTTACTCACACCTGAACATAGCATGTTGCTATTTCTGAATAAGTATTGTCCTCTTGATTACCATAACTGCGATCTCTTTCAGACATTTCACTTGAAAGCTCTGTTAGCCAAACACTGAGAGAGAGAGAGAGAGAGAGAGAGAGAGAGAGAGAGAGAGAATGTGGCATAGACAGAGTACTGTAGCCTCCTGATACTGACCTCTCAGCTCACTCAGAGGAAGTAATGTGTTCATTACAATGCAATTACAGACATTTACAAACCTCAGAATGAAGCGTAGGGCTACTGAGAGGGGTCTACAGCAGTCCCTTGATGCTAACACAGCCCTGACCTTTATGTGTGTGTATGTGTGTGTGCATTAATTACTTGAATACAAGTTCAGTGTGTGTTTGATGTGGCCGTAAATGTGTCTGTGTTTTTAGTCTATCTGTAGGTGCAGAATGTACAGCTTCATGGGAGGGGGGCTGTTTTGTGCAGGAGTGGGCAATATACTCCTGATTGTTTCCACAGCAACAGATTATTGGATGCAGTACCGTCATTCAAACAACTACATGCATCAGGGACTGTGGAGATACTGCATTCCTGGAAAATGCTTTACGCACACTGACAGTATTGGTGAGATTTTCAACCCACAGGAATTCATGTTAATGTGCCAAAAACAGAAAAATGCAATGCAACAGTTGAATTTGGATAATGATTTTTGTCATCATCTTTAATTTTCTTTTCTACGAAAACAACTTTTAACAAATTTGAACAAAATAAATATTCAGATTGTATTGATACAATTTGTATCAAATGCACATCTCATTTTGTGTTTGTAAGTAAATCTTGTTCCATGGATGAGAACCCTACACCTTTACTAAATACTTTACTTCTGTTTTACTTTTGATTTTAGGATTCACCTGAGCATTAGCGTTCATATGACAGTCATGATGCAGTCATTATCTGGTGAACTGGATAGTCGTTGACCTTCTCACTTGTACATGTGTGTTTACAGCATACTGGGATGCTACACGAGCGTTTATGATCTTGTCTCTATTGGCCTGCTTCATTGGTATCATCATTGGTATTATGGCCTTTATCCACTACTCCTCCTTTGACAGGTTTGATAAAACCTTTGCTGCAGGCATTCTGTTCTTCATCTCATGTAAGTAACCTTTTTATATTGATTTATATTTATCTTTAACACCTTTTTATTTTAGCATATTTTCTACAGTGTTATCACAATATTGCCAATTAGTGCTTTCGTTATCATTAGTTATTGTATTTTTGAATGCAGTATATTTTACAATATATTTCATACATTTATGTTTATAAATATAGAATGAAAACTATCTAAGAAATATCAAATATACAAACATCTGCCATTTATTTTATTATTTTGTTGACACATTGTTATTGTAACTGCTTCACCCTGTCCATGTTGCAAACAAAAAATCTAACAAAATTTAAATTGTCAGAAATATTACATTCGAATGAATTTTAAATTGTAAATGTATTTTAACATGACCCTGTTTCTATACTTTTGCCCCACAAGGCTTTTTTGTGTTTCTGGCCATGGCTGTGTACACAGGAGTTACAATAAATTACTATGGTAAACGCTATGGTAACTGGAGGTTCTCCTGGTCATACATCATTGGCTGGGTGTCTGTTGTGCTCACTTTCTTTTCAGGTAAGTGTAGTTTATATCTGCAAACAGCACATTTAAGCACATTAAGAGCAATATGTTTAATTGTAATGTAATTATACTTGGTCAAATAGTCTCTAAGAAGTTATTTCTTTTCTTTCTGTAAAAATATAACAATTATTAAACAACACAAACTTCAATTATTAATTAGGTTGTTTTTGTCTTTCTTCTTTTTGATTTAGGAATTTTCTACATGTGTGCATACCGGATGCATGAGTGCCCCAGAAGCCAAAATCCTCATTAAACTGGGCTTTATTAATACCAATATTGGCGGCCACTTCTGTACTAAACACTATTATAGGTCATGAGAAAAAAAGAACAAATTAAAACTTAAATAAAGTATAATAGACAATAAAAGTAATGTATGATCTTTATTATTGTCTGATAAACTGGGCCTGGAGTACAACAAGCACCACTAATGTGTCCAAGTGCAATTGAAAATGCATAATGTTTTATGACAAAGCCCTGAGAATATGAAAAGAATAGCTGAAGCCATTTTTTTTTCTTTCTTTCTTTCTTGAAACTATATATATATATATATATATATATATATATATATATATATATATATTTGTCAAGACGTTTAAGTGGTTTTCAAAATTGGAAGTCTTCTTTGTAAATGCAAAGTCTTAAAACATGTTTGATGATAGCCAAGTAAATTTTGATTTGCCATTATTAAACAATAAGCTTGTTCATGCCACAAGCCTCTTACAGAAACGTGCCACTTTGCTGTCTCCCAATGTCACTTGATTAAATGGCTATTAAAAGCTGCTTAACTGCCTCTGGGTGCAGATTCTATCGACTTCTCAAGTAAAGGCGATCCCATCACCTTTAGTACATTTATTCTCGCGTTGTGCCTTAAAATCAACTTGTTAACCTGATTCATAAGCAGCGCGGGATGCAGGTGCCACAGTCAATAACAGGTTTCATTTACAGTGCTCCAAAATCACATTACACCGTTGAGTAGACAGCGATATAGTATTTTGTCGAATGATTGAGAGGAAAAAATAAATAAAAAACAAACAAACCAAGAACCTGTATGACTATACGTGTGTCATCTCAAAGAAAGCTGTATACTGAAATTCATCAGTAGGCCTACAATATTTGCTTGCATTCATGGCAATGCTTATTAAAAGACTTGCAACTGATAATATAAGAGCATATCTGAAAATCAGTGTAATATGAAGGATCCATTTTTAAGACACGCCAACACTATTAATAAAGCAATGTTTCAAATTGGCAGGAATAACATATTTTCAGGACCAATTGAATCTAGTAATTAATTTGTCAATCTACCATCTGATCAAATGGAAAGGATTACTACTTCCGTTCTAACATCCAAACTAATTACCTAATAGCATTGCTGCAAGACTTCTGCCAATAATGAAACACTTTTACCATTAACCGCGGTGATTGCAGATGTGATGACAACACGATCTCAACAAATTAGGCTACCGCTCCATCAATTGAGTCGGAACTGAAGCGCACTTGTATCCTCGCAGATTTCAATATCTACAATTAAATCCGATTTCACGGAAGCCCTTAATGCCCTGTACCGTAAAATAAAATAATATTAATAATTAAATAATAAGAATAATACGAATAAAAAATTAAAAAAAATATATATATATATATATATATACATGTTCCCTCAGCAGTGAGGAAGGGGGAAAACAGCAGAAAATGGGAACCACACACAATCCCCCATAAAACATTGTTTCTTTAGCACTTAAAGCTCTGATATGAATTTAGAAAATGTTTATATCAGACTTTCCTCTTTCTACTTTCACAAATGTATGTTGTTGAAATCTTGCACAACAGGGTTGCACCAGCTGTACGTACGTATGTTGGGACGTAAAGTTCACACTAGGGCTTAGTAGCTACTAGTTAGTTTGTAACCAAGTCAGTGCTTAATTTGGTTGCACCACCTGTTCTTAAGGCAAGACTTAACTAGGCCGTAAACTCTCCGTAAAGTGATTCGTAGTCGCATAAAATGACGTTTACCTGTACTGATCCAATAAGCAGCCTTCAAATTTGACACTGTTTTAATTTGATCTTGTTACGGTTGATGTTCAAACCTTGTTTGCTCGCGTAACTGTCATCTGCAATAAATTATATCCCCATTAAAATACGATATGTAATAAAAGTAGATGTGATAAATAGACCTAGTATATTTGCCCTATGAAAATAACAATATATAGGAACTGGTATCTAAAATAAGTATAGGGTGATAAATAAATGCTAATACCAATTAGGCCTAGTTAAACTAGTTGGGAAACTATAATTTTTTTCAACTTACTGGGTGACGCACCCTGTAAACTGCACCGTTAGAACAGTTTCATACTGAAGAACATCTTAAAAGTAAGTGTTCTCTCTCTCGTAAATGTAAACGAGCGTAAATGCCAGAATCATGCACTGTATGTCGAAAGGATTGAAGCCTGTCACGCAAAACATGAGCTAAGTGATGTCATAAAATATCAGTAGCCTATGGTTTTTTTATTCCAACCGTTAGGCCTACACCTGGTCAGAGGTTTCCGTAAATATTTAGTTTAGCCTATATACGTAGGGTTACATCCTGCCTAAATTTAATATATAGTAGTACGTAAATTGTGACTTAGTGCCCATTTACAAGGGGCGTAGTTGCCCCCCCCCCCCATCTCCCCATGTTAACACTGTAACCTCCCAATGTTCAAGCCAAATATGCGCCTTTGTATGTAGGCTATAGTATAGATGATGCAACCAGCCCAGCAAAGTAGAAAACAGACACGTGGTTGTAACTTTCAGAGGCAAAAATCGCGGAAAAAGCGCAAAAACACACAAAATCTGTATCTATATATATATAGGCTATATATGTCGACAAAGTAAAAACGTTGTGTTGTTGGTTTCTTCAACAACACAAAATTAGTCGCTATGTTTAAACCTTTTTTTTTATTATTTTATTAGATCTGACAAGTTGGGTTAAACACAGATCTAGCCAAGGCTATTTAAATAGTAATGCCGTAAAGGTCAGAAGCTGCACCATGACTGCAACAGGTAGGAAATTACATTGTTTCACAAAACAAGGCTTTAACAGGCCGCGCATTTTCCCGATTTCTTTAAACGTTATCAACTAAGGTTAGCCCTTTGTTAAAAGTCTTCACCGGTCCACATGTCTTTGAAGCCACTGTGCATTGAAAGTGCAGGCTTGAGTCTAAGTGACTGTGGTATAGTGACAGGGCTCTTAGCGAGGTTTTTCAGCACCGCGGGCCGCACCTCCCGCCGCCTGCATAATTAATCCACAAAAAAACTCATTCAATCCTCCGCCCAGTCGTCGCGCCATTGGCTGAGTGCTGATCTACTTCCTGATTTGCTGCTGTCAGTCTCCCCCCAAATAAAAAGTAGTGTACCTGTCCCAGTGTGCACACAGGTTGTCTAATAGATTATACGTTTCAGCTTTTACGGTGCTGAAGCCTGGATCGAACTAAGTGATTTTTGTTTAAGCATCACAAGCATCACGAACTGGAACGCTTCGCCCGTTATTTCTACATAGTTTTGAGATGAATCTGAACTACACTTCTCCGGTCCCCCAGATGCCGACTCAAAGGTCAACATCGTTCTTCATTGAAGATATTTTACTACATAAACCTAAACCTTTGCGAGAGGTGTTTCCTTCGCCCTTTTCAAACTCTCTTGCTGCCCGGATGCCTCTTTTAGAATATGGATATCCTCTTATGCCTACACCAATATTGGCTCCTCATCCGCATCATCCACTACATAAACCTGAACATCATCCGTACTTTTTCACCTCCGGTAAGTTGAAACGTAGGCCTGTGGTTACATTTAAAATGCACAGAATGTACGCGCGGAAATTCGTGGGAATATGTTAAAAATGTAACGTATGATTTCTGGAACAGAAGATGTAACTGCTGAATAAAAAAATAAATAAAAAAAATATTAAAAAAAAAAAACTGCCAGTTTGCTTTTCGTAAACTGAACCTTTTTTCATTTTTTTCAGAATTTTTGGTAAATTCGTATAGTGGGAAAATAGGCCTGAAAATAGATGATCTTCATCAATGAAAAAAAACTTGTTTTTTTATCCTGAAAATTTTTAATAATAATAATTAGCCTACTGATAAAAACAACATTTCTTTGCGACGCAATTTTCTATAATAAATAGCTATTTTTTTTAAATAATATTTTAAGGGTTGTCATTACATTGATATTCCAAAAGGAATGCAGATGCCGGCGTTATTTCAGCATCATCCAGAGATACCAGGGAAGCACTGCAGACGCAGAAAGGCCAGAACCGTGTTCTCAGACTCACAGTTATCCGGACTCGAGAAAAGATTCGAGATCCAGAGGTATCTCTCCACACCTGAGCGCGTGGAACTGGCAACGGCGCTCAGTCTATCGGAAACACAGGTAAGACTTAAACTTTAAAACATTAAGAACTCAGATGTAACTTTTAAGGTCTTGCATGCGCTAACATAAATATTCTGAAAACGAATCAGGCTTATAAATCGTTTACATTGCGCAGGTAAAGACGTGGTTTCAAAACCGGAGGATGAAGCACAAAAAACAGCAAAGGAAAACACTAGACGACCAGAAAAATCCAAACGATGTAGACCGATCGCTGGAGAACACGAGCGAGAGCGAAACGCACGAGAAAAGTACAGAAGACGGTAAAAACGGCATGAGTCCGGACAGATACACCCTGGACGAAAATGAAGATGATGTCGATATTGAGGATGACATTTGCTCCCCTGAACATTTACTCTAGTGTTATTTACCATCAGAAAACGGAAACGTACATATTAATTGCAATCTTTTGGATAGGAAAATATATTTATGCATATATTTTTTAATATTGTTATTATTTTGAAAATAACACCTGTCTGTTACCCTATTGAAGCGCTTAAGAAATCATTGGGCACAGCAGAAAGACAATTATGCGTGTGTTTTCAGCATTATAATTATTATTATTATTATGTATAACAATACTCTGACCATTTTTTGTATATGTGTAACGAATAGTACGTGAAGTACTGACAATTTGTAAATACATTTAAAATATTTCCTTGTGAAATAATTATTCAAGAGAACAAATCCATTCCAATTTAAGTGTCACATTTTACATTTTCAAGCACTTTCGCGGGATCATGATATTGGTTGTCATGTTCTGGACTGACATATTTATCAAATCTAAAACTGTGACTTGTCATTTGTTTAATAAATAATTTAAATAAACAATGTACATTGTACATGAAGACAATTCTCAAACTGACTTGAGCTGCTTCTTTTCTTCTTCTTCTTTTTTTTCCGAAATCTACAGATGCGCTTTGAAAACTAAAAAAAAAATAAGATCAGAGTTCTGCCTCACACGGAAAACAATTATTTGTTAAAATCGTGAAATTATATCCGGCTTTATCACAATTTTAGACTTTAGAATCTTACATTTAATTCCAGAATATTTCTAATTCTAATCACCATTTTAATCTCTAGATTAGAGAAACGAATAATGGTTCTGATTATTACAGCATGCATAACATCATAGTAACCACAACAACGACGATTAAAGTAATAATAATAATAGTAACATAATAAAAAGTTCATTAAAAAAGCGATTTAAAAATATAAGATACTTGCATGGCACATGCATAACTGCATGAGTTGTAGATCGGTTTGTTTTTCTTCATGATCTACGATCATGTGTTTTTTATTTTCCTAAGGCAATATGTACACAAACAAAATAACTAAAAATAATTAATAACACAATTTAGCCAAAATTATTATTTAAATATGTATTACAATTATGTAAGTAAGGTTTTATTTACTGAAAAGGTTTCTTGCAACTGGGCATATTTTTGAAATTGGGTGACAGTGCACACTGTGTGTATGTGTTTGTGTGTGTGTGTGTGTGAGAGAGAGAGAGAGAGAGAGAGAGAGAGAGGGTGGGATTGTTGGATCTGTTCTTGAAAAATCGATAGACAACAATTTGTTGCATCTTGCATCATAGATTTTAATTTAATTGACAGGCCTTTCACCTGTGTATGTCCAATTCAGATTCACAATGCCTCCACTCATTCACGTGGTTAATAAAAGGCTGACATTATATATACAAGTCAAACAACAATGCACTTGTAACACATTTGCTAGTTTTAATTTGACTTGTTAGATTGGTCTAAAAGCCTGCATAATGTGTGGCTCAACCGGCCACCTCTTTTGAAAATGACCAAATCTAACTTTATATAAGAAAATCATTTTAAAGTTGAAATCTTGTTAAAATCAAATATTTGTGCAGGGTTATCTCACATTCAATTATTTATTTATTTGAGGATACCCCTCTAACAGGGTATGTGGCACACTTCCACGCTTTGAAAAGTAATTCATGTCGTTTTCAAAACGTGGAATATAAAACACGGGAAGAGACCGTGCGGAAGTTGATCAATTAAAAGATTAAGCGTTTTGCAACACATGGACGCATCTGCGTGTCGCTCTAATTGCAGAGCCATCAGCTCATTTTCAGGGGTCTGCCGCCTCCTTCAGCACTGTCCACAGATCAAAGCACGCCTCAGTCTCCCAATCCCTAAAAGGGATGCTAATTCAATCTCCTTCATGTGCGGTTGAGAGAGACCCCTTCAATTAACTGATTTCAATGGCAGAAATGTGTTGCAAAGAGAGTCGGTCTGGAAAGCCAGCATTTCTCATTTATTCAAAAGGTCCAGCATTTATTAGCCTTGCCTCTGAGGCTCAACACTGAAAACACAGTGTATCAAAGCAGACATGATGGGTTAAATAGAGGCAATAATCTAATTAAAATGTTACATAGGAGTAAATAGCTCTTTGATAATGATCTAAAGCTTCCATTAAAGAAATGGGTGCTTGAGCTTGTTTTTAGGGGGGACATTATTACTTTAAAATACAGAAAACAAGTTTGTGGGCTCTAATAAGGGCGGCTTCAGTGTCATACTAATTTGACCTATTTTTTCTCTCTCTAAAAGAAAAGGGCAGGCGAAAGTGGATATAATCAGGCTAATAGCCGGGAACTGACATAAAGCGGCACATTACTCTGGGTTACGGGTGCACTTTAAAAAATAAAAAGTTGACTTAACTTAAATTTCAAGGCAACTTGCTGCACAGCTTTTTTGAGTTTATCCAACAATTCAATCTACAGATTTTAGTTTAGTTCAGTTTCTTAACATGACTCAATAAGTATGATCTGATGGCAATCAAATAAAGATAACTGTAGGCTTAAGGTTTTGTTTCAACATTTATTTGAAACCCCAAAACAGCAGAAACCACTCCATATAAAAATGTAAAAAGTCCGGTAGGGTAAAGGATTCTGTGAATCCGCACAATTGCATCAAGGTGTGCTTGAAGAGATTGGTGCTCTTGTGCACAGACCTATTGAAACAAGGGGGAAATAGCAGGATAATGCAAAACAAAGCAACAAAACCCCATAGCATTTAAAATTTCTTTATATCTAAAAAATTTTTACACACCTGTTCCACTTCCAGTGCTTTGCAAATGGCTTACAATAAGCTGAAAATATATATCCAACAAACATATCCAACACAATTGTTAATTGTTAAGACTTGAAGCAAAGCAAAAATACGGCTTCTTTACGAGTGCAATTATTCTCACCAATGCATGTGTGATACAGCTGACATGTCTGATTTTTATTACTATTCTAAAGTAAGTAAAGGCTCTAAATAAAATTGCATGAACGGTTTTAAAGCGAGCCACAGCTCGTTTCTCTTCATCATACCGTCTCAGCATCTCAAGATTGGCCAGTTGTATTGGGTCCATTTCCTTCAAATATTGTGCTTGAATCTGCACATTCTTCTCTTGGGATCTGCCCTTTAACTTTGGATGAGCTTTGGGCTTTGCATTAGTTTTGTCATTTACTAAAGCCTGAATAAAATAGAATTGCAATTCTAAACAAACAAGCAAAAAATGATCCTGTAGCAATGTTATTAAATGCACACCACATGTAAACCACACTGGATGAAATATATGAAATGCATGATATATGGATTAAACAAAGCTCATGTTTAGAATGTGATTGTCATACCTTCCTCCTGGGAACGTTGTCCTTGTTGTCACTGCCCACTGGGTCCTTGGCCGGCAGAGAGGGAATCCTACTTATCTTCTTGCTCTGTTCCTGGATCACATTTGAATACAGCTTCTTTCATCTAATTTTCTCTGCTTGACATCGGTGAAAGAAAGAGCAGGAAGATTACAAAAAGGAGGTTTAATTACCTAAGCCATTTCTCCCCTCAGGCCCCTCCGTTTCTTTGTACATCCCTCCATGATGCTGCTCAATAGCTGCAAACAAAACCATATAAAACTCATCATCTCTCTAGAATCAGTGTTAACACCTCTCAGGCTGCGCTTTGCAAAAATGTATTTTAGGCGAAAATTGTACATACACTAACAGAGCTGGAAAATGTTTCTCCATTTTTGAGGGGTAAGCTCGATTGGCAGATCCATTTCTATTGTGTTTTTTAAATAAATGAGAAAATGAAACAAGCTTATTGAGACACAGCCACACTTCACAACTGGAAATAGCAATTAGGGATTAGCTAAATCAATATTCGACAAGGAGAGCACCAATTATCCATTGAGTCTTTCCTCTATAACTCTGCACAAATTATTAAGATTAAACAACACTATATCAATATTATCAGGGCAGAGCTGCAACAAACCCCTTAAGTTAAGAAAACCCCAAGTTATAATGGCAAGGCCACAAAGGGTTTTCTAAGAGTTTTCTTAATTAAAGGAGTTTCTTGCAACCGGCTGCAGATGATTAAGTCTTTGTACACTCTTAAGTTATTTACCACAGTTTCTGGTATTGTGTTTGGTGGTCCAAGACCTCCAAGTTTTACCTCCTGTTTCAGGTATTTGTAGTCTTGCAGCATATACACATGAAAAGACAGTAATGCAGAAATAACAGTAATGCATCCATAAATATCTATTTATTATCAGTATGCGCTGTGGTTGTAAACTAGTTTTGAACAGCAGTGGGGAGCTTGTGAGAAAGAGTGGAAGACATTAGTGTTAGTAGGACACACTTAATCTGTTATGGTCTAAGGTGCATGCAACAATCCACAAGCTGTCCCAAACAAAATCACTAATCAGGTCAGATCAGAAGGGCTCCTTCAGGTTTTAAGGACTCACCAGGATCAGCCATTGGTCATGGACGCTGCAGGATGGCTGTTTTCTACTCTGATCTGCTTTCCCTTGGGCTGCCACACTAGCTGTTTTACAAATGTCTCCTATAATCCTATGAGACATGATGTCGGGCACAGCAAGGTGAGGAGATCAAGCCTTTCCCAGGAAAGCAATCTGTTTTATGGTTTAAGAACCGCATAATCCGGGAACAGCATCAAGTGGATGTGTTCCATGACATAATGACCCTTAAATTGTGCTGTCTTCATGCAGCACTGAACTCTTTACTCATATTACAAAGTTATTAAGAAAAACGTCACACTAGTTTAACAGTGACCATGATTTTGCCACATAGCACATTTTCCTGGATCAACATCCTTGTCCCTACCCTATCATGGATGGTGAGGGCAGTCGTTGATCTCTGGAGGGCAGCACGCCTTCATCTGTTCTTATTTACATTGCTATTTATTCAGTACATATAAGATACATTAATCAACACATTTTTAATATCACTTTTTTTGATATCCCCACTCAATCTCTCTTTTTTCCTCTAATCTCTGTCTTTTACCTGCTAAATACCTGCTCATACATCAAATATACCCTAACCATAGACCTAGTTCAAATAAACAATTCAACAAAACATATCCCTGCTATTGAGCACAAGTTCATCATTCAGCTGGGTTCATCTACAATTCCACCATCCAAAATAGTCACCATCAACAACCAACTCAACTTCAATGATTACATCTTAAAAACAGCCCAGCCATGTAGATTTGCACTGTACAACATTAGGAAGACCCTTCCTCTCTTAACATGCCACACAACTCCTTGTTCAGTCTCTTGTCATATCTCAACTTGATAACTGTTATGCTCTTTTAGCCGGCCATCCTGAATGCGTAAGGTGCAAATGATCCAGAATTCAGCAGCATGCCTGGTCTTCAATGAAACCAATAGAGCGCATGTTACACCGCTTGTCTCCCTTCACTGGCTGCTGGTTGCCTCACGTATCAAGTTCAAGGCTCTGATGCTGGCATACAGAACAGTCACTAGTTCTGTCCCAGTTTACCTAGTGTTCCTGCAGAGCTATGTTCCCACCACAAGGATACGGTCTGCAAATGAGTAGCGCCTTGTGGTACCAACATAAAGTGACACTTTCCCGGACTTTCAGCTTCACTGTTTTGCAATGGTGAAATTACCTTCCCAACTCCATATGTGAGGCAGACTCACTCTCTATCTTCAAAAATGACTAAATGGCTGATTTATACTTCTGCGTCAAACCTACAGAGTAGGCTCCGCATAGATGCCAACGTGTTGGTTTGCATTTATAGTTCTGCACTGGGGTGTCTGCATCGTTCTTTGAGTACACAGTTTCATAAATAAACAAAAGCAATCCAAGCAATGTCATTTCTGAACTCAAAAGTATTTATTAAGTTATTGTAGCATCAAAAAATAGTTATTGAGTATGTAAACATGTTCAAATGTAGGTACATATTATTTATAATACATGTTGCATTTTAATTTTATGAAAATTTAGAAGCATTCCATGTCCCTAAATATGATTATTTACTGTACACTACTGGCACAAATTTGGCCAAATCATTGTGCTGATTGGGAAGTTCTCAAGTAGAATACAAAATGTATTATTACACTCACATATCAAATCAATATCATTAATAGCATGATGGCCCGGAGAAAGATTATCTTCATGAAAACAGGAGATGCTCCCAATTGAGACCATTTTCATTATGGTCACAAGTCCTAATACAATGTGATATGATGCATAGGTATTAAGATAAACTTGAATAAAATGTTACACGCTACCTCATATATCCTTGTTATCATCCTGTGGGGTGGTTTCTGGTTAAAGTGGACCAATCACAGCTGTTGTGGTCTGCATCTACACAACGCACTGTTACATTTTTTAAGAGGTGCCCATAGTAGTAGGCATAGTACTAGCATAGTAGTAGGTTTGACGCAGAAGTATAAATCAGCCTTAAAAGCTTTTTGTGATCACTTGACCCTACACTCATAAAATACAGTGTGTATATATATATATATATATATATATATATATATATATATATATATATATATATACACACACTGTGTGTGTGTGTATATACACTCACCTAAAGGATTATTAGGAACACCTGTTCAATTTCTCATTAATGCAATTATCTAATCAACCAATCACATGGCAGTTGCTTCAATGCATTTAGGGGTGTGGTCCTGGTCAAGACAATCTCCTGAACTCCAAACTGAATGTCAGAATGGGAAAGAAAGGTGATTTAAGCCATTTTGAACGTGGCATGGTTGTTGGTGCCAGACGGGCCGGTCTGAGTATTTCACAATCTGCTCAGTTACTGGGATTTTCACGCACAACCATTTCTAGGGTTTACAAAGAATGGTGTGAAAAGGGAAAAACATCCAGTATGCGGCAGTCCTGTGGGCGAAAATGCCTTGTTGATGCTAGAGGTCAGAGGAGAATGGGCCGACTGATTCAAGCTGATAGAAGAGCAACTTTGACTGAAATAACCACTCGTTACAACCGAGGTATGCAGCAAAGCATTTGTGAAGCCACAACACGCACAACCTTGAGGCGGATGGGCTACAACAGCAGAAGACCCCACCGGGTACCACTCATCTCCACTACAAATAGGAAAAAGAGGCTACAATTTGCAAGAGCTCACCAAAATTGGACAGTTGAAGACTGGAAAAATGTTGCCTGGTCTGATGAGTCTCGATTTCTGTTGAGACATTCAGATGGTAGAGTCAGAATTTGGCGTAAACAGAATGAGAACATGGATCCATCATGCCTTGTTACCACTGTGCAGGCTGGTGGTGGTGGTGTAATGGGTGTGGGGGATGTTTTCTTGGCAAACTTTAGGCCCCTTAGTGCCAATTGGGCATCGTTTAAATGCCACGGCCTACCTGAGCATTGTTTCTGACCATGTCCATCCCTTTATGGCCACCATGTACCCATCCTCTGATGGCTACTTCCAGCAGGATAATGCACCATGTCACAAAGCTTGAATCATTTCAAATTGGTTTCTTGAACATGACAATGAGTTCACTGTACTAAAATGGCCCCCACAGTCACCAGATCTCAACCCAATAGAGCATCTTTGGGATGTGGTGGAACGGGAGCTTCGTGCCCTGGATGTGCATCCCACAAATCTCCATCAACTGCAAGATGCTATCCTATCAATATGGACCAACATTTCTAAAGAATGCTTTCAGCACCTTGTTGAATCAATGCCACGTAGAATTGAGGCAGTTCTGAAGGTGAAAGGGGGTCAAACACAGTATTAGTATGGTGTTCCTAATAATCCTTTAGGTGAGTGTATACAGTACTGTACAAAAGTTAAGCACTTAAGATGTTTCACAAAAACATTTGTTTTAAGGTTATTTATATCTTCAGCTTTAGTGTGTCAATAGGAAAAATACATTTTTGACTGCCAAACATTACTTTTGCAAATAGAAAAGATTAGAATAGAAGAACAGGGTGCTCTGCAAGAGATGGCATTGCCCCCACAGAGCCCCCCATAGAGCATCGTGTCAGTCTGGGATTACGTTAAGAGCCAGAAGTAACTGAAACAGCCTAAATAGATAGAAGAACTGTGGTGAAGTCTCCAAGAAGCTTGGTACATCCTATCTGCCAACAACCAAGAAAAACTGTGTCCAGGTGTACCTAGGAGAACTGGGGCTGTTTTAAAGGCAAAGGTGGCCACACCAAATATTGATTTAGCTTTTTTAAGTTTACTGGACTTTGTTAATGTTAATTAATATATATATATATATATATATATATATATATATATATATATATATATATATATATTAGGGCTGTCCATTTAACGCGTTAATTCAGTGCGATTAATTTTACAAAAAATAATGCGTTAAAAAATTCAAGCATTTAATCGCATGCCCACGCACAATAATAAGGAAGATTCCTGAGAAATGCAAGCTTGTAGTACCACCTGTTTACTCCAGAGGGCAGTAAGTGAAACTTCAGCTGTATGAGCAACACAGTGAAGAAAACACTTCAGCAGCAACAACATAAACATGCATCACATTCTTGCATTCAAAACACTTGAAGGAGCGCAAATGCGAACTAAGAGATCTCAAGATGTGTTTAAAGATTGAGTATTAAACTATATTTAACTTGACACATTGACCTAAACATTTTATGTTTATGATTCAATGCACAGGAGATGCTACACAAGCATGTCTGACGCTGGATTGAGATGGTGAAAAATTTGGAAATTACCCCATAAATATTTAAACACGAATAAAATCAAAGAAATTTCCTTCAAACTTATTTATATGTACTACCTCACTAATTATTTTCTTGTAGAGAGATTTAATTGTGATGTCAATATATTCTGTACATTTTGTGGTCTGCAGGCGGAAACATTTTTTCATTTATTTTGGAGTTGTCCTCGACTTGTTTTTGGTCTGATTTCTGCAAGATTGTTAGAGATCATATTATTCCCAGCTTTCAACTTTGTTTTGAAAATATTTTATTTGTTTTTTCTATGACATGTCTCTTCATAAGGAATATTATTTGATTAATGTTCTGCTTTTGTTGGCAAAGTTTAATATTCATAAATATAAGTATGGTGGTTATAAACCATTAGTTTTAATTTTGAATTCAGAGGATCAGCAATACCTATGAACAATTTCCAATTTGAGTAACAAGAAAGCTGTAAAGTGTATTGAACAATTTGATATTTGTATTCAACTTTTTGTTGTTGTTTGTTTTAATATACCTCTTGGCTCTAGATGTAAAAGTTTTGTAAGCATTAATAAAAATAAAAAAAAGGAAAACAAAATCTGACGCAGGTGTAAACTGACGGGTCCTTAAACAAGCCCTCATAATAAATCTCGAACTGATTGACAAATTCACTTGTGTAATGGATTGCTGTGAACTGTATGCCAATGATTGACTTATGTTCAATAATATGGTAGTAAACAATACATTGTATTCTAAAGCCTCTTTTTGTATTGTCTTATCAATGATTAAGAATGTAATGCATTTTAATTATCTGAATATTTTTTATTATTTTTTATTACAAATTCTTGTTGTACTCTAATCTCTGTCTTTGCTTGTACTTTTCTAATGCAACTGAAACTTTGTAATTTATGTGTTACTGTCTCCTTAAGATGAATCGCTTATGTTGTCTCATTCTTCATTTTGTAAATCGCTAAATAAGTAAATGGAAATGTAACAATGTGGCCGGGCAGAGGGCGGGGCCGGGTGGTAATTCTACACACCCGGTCCCTTATCAGGCTAATCAAGCCTCCAAGGATGGTGCGGGAGAGAGAGATCGTTTACGGACATGTCCGTCATGTGTGTGTTTGTCTTTTGTTTAAGTTCATCAATAAAATATTATTTACATTAACAAGCCTGTTCTCGCCTCCTCCTTTCCATTGAAATGCGTTACAAACATATTTAAAGTCTATAATCTCCCTATGTGCCGTTTCATATTCTGTATTGTATATTTAATAAGTTACCTATGTTATAATACGTATGTATTTCTCATGTTATGTCCTTTTTTATGTACCTCCTGTTATGTTAGGTGCCTCTCTCCTCTCTAGTAATTTGGCTCGTACTCTTAATAATAGTATTTGAATAAGGGGCCAAGGTCAGGAAGCAGACAAACTGACTAATCCGACTAACGTCTGCTAGCTGACTTGAGACATCACACAGGTCACATAAGCTACAAAATAGAGACTGTATCACCTAGATATCATATAGAGATTGTGTCTTCCCCGAACTACCAAACACAAACCCCTCACTTAATCATTTAGAAAAAATATTATTACGGTCAAAATTTTTAAGATAAACATCATATAAAGGTAGGGCTACTAAACATTAGATCTCATTCTACCAAAACAAATTATAAATCAAATTATTACAGATCATAGATTGGATGTGCTATGTTAGACTGAAGCCTGGCTTAAACCAGATGAATGTATTAGTTTAAATGAATCTATTCCCTCAGGTTGTTGTTATAAACATGAAAGGTTAAGGAGGAGGTGTTGCTACAGTTTTTGTTGTTACGCAGAGGACAGTATATAAGATTAAGTCTTTTGAACTAATAATGCTTTATGTGACACCGTCAGATATAAATAAAAAATCTCTGTAATGAAAATTACACATTGGGATTAGCATTTAATGATATTCTCAACTCTCTTGGAGTCATATAAATAAATGTGACAGGACCAACTCATCGCCATAATCATACGCTAGATTTAATTCTGTCATATGGAGTTGATGTTGATACTATAGAAAATTCTACCGCAGAGTGATGACAACTCAGATCATTACCTTGTCTCTTGTTGCTGCGATCAGCTAATGTGACGTAATCTACACCACACTATCATTCAGGTAGAACTATTCTTTTGACCACTGAATAAATCTTCACAAATACTCTTTCAGAATTTTCTCACATACTCAGTAAGCCAAAAAGTTTAGAAGAACTTATAAAAACTCAGAAAATATAAATAAATACAGTCTTCTCTAGCACACTTGATAGTGTTGCCCCCCTTCGATTAAAGACAATTCAAGAAAAAAGCCATGGTACAATGATCCCACTCATGCTCTCAAGAGATCAGCTAATACAATGGTGCATGGAAGGATAGTGTCTGTAGCTACTAAAAGCTGCCAAGTCAGCATATTTTAGCAAACTCATAGAAAATAACCACAAAAATCCTAGCTGTTTATTCAGTATTGTGGCTAATTTGTTTAGGAATAAAGCATCAACTGAACCAGATATTCCGTCACAGCACAATAGTAATGACTTCACAAATTTCTTTACTGATAAAATTGAAATAATCTGAAATAAATTTGGAACCATGCAATAAACTGTCAGAGCACATCAGAAAACAGTGTCTCATAATTTTCCCCACGAGCAACTTCACTCTCTTCAATGAAGACATGAATGAAGAGCTAACAAAACTTATAAAAAATTCAAAAGACGCAACATGTATGTTAGATCCAATACCAACTAAGCTATTAAAAGAGGTATTCCCTGTAATCTCAGAACTTCGGACTTCTTCCTTCGGACAAGCCACAGTTTGATCCTGGAGAATTGGCCAATTGTGCCAAAACGCAATATAGTATATAACACAACGCAAGAGTGTGGCAAAAATGTACTTAAAAGTTAGTTAAACAGCTGACATGTTTATAGCTAGCTACCTAAATATAAATAATAACATGTTTGGTTTATTGCCAGATATTTGAAGGTAACTGAAAAGTTTGAACATACTACAGAGTTGGCACTGGAACATACTCGATACAAGTACATGATAGTACAAAAAATTTAACTAACTTCATAACAAAACTGCCAATATATTTATAGATAGCCACCTGAGTTATAACATGTTCGGTTTTATCCTTAAAAAATTATCCACAATTAGAAAGTGCTACAAAAGGGAATTCAAAAATAGTCCAAATAAGCAAAATACCCATGGGACTCAAGCCTTTTATTTTAATACAGCCATGTGACTATAGGGACTTTTAATGTACCAAGAATGCCATGGGTATTTTTTTTTTATGTTGAATATTTGAACAGAAATATATCGCCCCCTTGAGTACAGAAGTTTGCTGGCAGCACAGTAATGCAACATTATGCATGTTCAACAAGCACACAAACTTACAACACATTTGCATCTTCATTTGTGTACTTGCATAGAGTACATTTCTGCCCTCAGGGTGGTTGCCTCAATCTGGGTGACTGATTTCAAATCTAACATTTATGTTGAAAATACTAGTAAAGGTATTGTCCTCCCAACTATGTTAATTTCTACTGATAAATATAAAAAAAAATTCATTCAGGATTTAGGCCCATCACAGTACAGAGACTGTACCTATCAGAGTTACAAATTACTTGATCTTATCATCTGATTGCGGCTGCATTTCTATTCTAGTGGTTTTAGATCTTAGTGCTGCCTTCAAAACGATAGATCATGACATTCTTTTGTATAGGCTGGAGAATTATGTTGGCATTAGTAGACTTGCATTAGCATGGTTTAGGTCCTATTTATCAGACCGCTACCACTTTATATGTGTAAACAAGGAATTGTCAAATCAATTTGTATCAATGAAGTGTATCAATGAAATCAAAGATTGGGTGGCTAGAAATTTCCTTCAACTCAATTCTGGCAAAACAGAGGTACTCATTTTTGGAACAAAAACCTCTATAAATAAGCAGCTAAAATATAATTTTACTCTCGTTGGATGTACTGTTACGTCGTCTTCTACAGCGAAGATCTTGTGTGATATATATGATACCAATCTGGCCATTGAAAATTCAATTTCTAATGTTTGTAGAACAGCATTCTTCCACTTCTAAGTGTTGACACATGCTTTCTGTTGCTGATACTGAAAAACAAATTAATTCACTCATGACCTCAAGACTAGATTATTGTAATGAATTACTGGGAGGATGTCCAGAAAGTTCAATAAATAAACTTCAATTGGTTCAAAATGCAGCTGCCAGAGTGCGAATACAACCAATAAATATGATCATATTAGCCCCATTTTATCATCGTTACATTGGCTACCTGTTAAATGTTGTATTAATTAAAAATTCTGTTAACTACATACAAAGCTTTGAATGGTCTAGCTCCACAGTACTTAAGTGACCTTCTGACACACTACAGTATATTCCATCACGTACATTATGATCACAAAAGTACCTTTCACTTGATGGTTACAGCACATGACATTTTAAAAGTCTTTCAACAATTTATTTTATTATTTTTTTTTTTTGTATAAATGTATAAAACCAACATGGACACAAAGATTGCTATACTTTTTTTTTAACCACAGACAACCTTCTTTGGTCCGTATTCCAAGAGAAAGACCATATTTTAAATGCGTTCATCTGCTAAAAGTGAATTTTAGACTTATATGGCTAGAAATTTTCTTTGTCAGGAATGTTAATCCAGAACCAACAAAATATATTTGTCATCTTACTTAGCAAAATCACAGTGACCCTAATTTAACACTGCTTGAGCAGAATGGGCACAAACGTTTGCCCAAGTATCTCGAGAGTAAACATAAATATTTTCCCTTTATAAGTGGCTGCCGAGGCCAGCACGTTTCTGTAGAGTAGCCTATGTCTGTCTCTCAGAGAGACTCCCCTGCGGAGGCCAAGGTGCTAGATGACAAAGAGACCATCACTACATGCAAATCACCATCTTACCAGCCCTGCTCCGCACAGATGGGGGTGTTGCTTAATCACCTTATTCTCTAACACTTTTCAATGTCGTCTTTGTGACCGTGCCTTATATCATCATCGCATTGCAATTAAGAGTGTCTTCAATTACTTATACAATTAACCTGCTGTCTGAATTGGCCCCCACAACAATCATTACATCTGCAAAGGGCTCCATTGAGATACTGTCATGACATCTTAAAGATGGTTAAAAAGTATAAAGTGGAAGGAGTTTCTGTCATTATTATTTAATTGTGAGAATTGTGTTTAAATGGTACACTGAAAAACTGTAGCTCAATAGTATCAGCTTAAACTCTACAAGCTGTTAGATGCTAATAGAGTCGACAACAAGTTAAATAAATCATGAAAACAAAATACACATACACACCTTATAAGATGATTTAGCTTCCAGCTGTCTGTGTCTTTCCATTTGTGACAGGTAGCCTTCTGAGCAGCTTCTGTGGATTGGATTCAGCTGCTGCTCAGATCTGCCAGATCATATCTCTGTGCCGCTGGCATTAGCTCTAGTTATGTGGGCAGCACTGTGTAAGCACTAGAGATCTGTGTTGGATGTGCACAGGGTCCAACAGTCTCCTCATCCATGGGCGTAAACTGGGGTGGATAGTGACTGGTCTCCACATGATGAGATGCGGGCAATTTTAGCACAGGTATCCTAAAGAAACAAGAAATACATCAGGAATGCCAAAGCCTGGAAAACATATTTTGCACAAGTCTCACATATTGTACAATTATATTCTAAATGCATAAATTAAACAGCAATAAAACAAGTTTACTTCAAGTTGCAGTGTGTACTTTTTGTGCCAATAGCAGCATCAAACGAAATTGCTTAAGCAATGTCATGGTCAAAATACTCTATTCAAGTAGTTGAAAGCAAAAATTTCTATCTATGCAAGCTCGATATTCAAGTTGTTGCATTCCGAAATGTGCCAAAACGCAATATAGTATATAACACAACGCAAGAGTGTGGCAAAAATGTACTTAAAAGTTAGTTAAACAGCTGACATGTTTATAGCTAGCTACCTAAATATAAATAATAACATGTTTGGTTTATTGCCAGATATTTGAAAGTAACTGAAATGTTTGAACATACTACAGAGTTGGCACTGGAACATACTCGATACAAGTACATGATAGTACAAAAAATTGAACTAACTTCATAACAAAACTGCCAATATATTTATAGATAGCCACCTGAGTTATAACATGTTCGGATTTATCCTTAAAAAATTATCCACAAGTAGAAAGTGCTACAAAAGGGAATTCAAAAATAGTCCAAATAAGCAAAATACCCATGGGACTCAAGCCTTTTATTTTAATACAGCCATGTGACTATAGGGACTTTTAATGTACCAAGAATGCCATGGGTATTTTTTTTTATGTTGAATATTTGAACAGAAATATATCGCCCCCTTGAGTACAGAAGTTTGCTGGCAGCACAGTAATGCAACATTATGCATGTTCAACAAGCACACAAACTTACAACACATTTGCATCTTCATTTGTGTACTTGCATAGAGTACATTTCTGCCCTCAGGGTGGTTGCCTCAATCTGTTGTGATTCTTGAATGACTCAAGAAATGAGCAAGAACTCTCCCAACATGCCTCTGTCCTAAGCCTTTAGTAACAGTTCTGTCCACAGAGTATTGCCTGTGTACAACTCCAGAGTGGGGGACTGGGGAAGATGCAACTGCTTGTGGAGCCAAGCCCACCTGCGCTACTGCATTAGGAGGCAAAGAGGGGTGAAATGGATAACATGGTTGGAAGATGTGTGGGTTGAAGATGTCAGGCCTCTCCCTCTGCAATGCTTGAGAAACAAGGGTAAAAATTATCTCTTGCTGAGCATGATTGTTGGCTGTGCATGACTGGCAGGTGAGTGGAGGTTTTTGTTAAGGTTGACGGTTTGTGGACCATTAGAAAGAGATGGGAGTCCAGACTAGCTGTAAGCCACTCGAGTATCTGGAGACATATGATCCTCAGAGTGCAACTGTGGTTGGTTATCAGCGATGATAACAAGTCTCTCTATAATTGGTTTAAGGTGCCCTCCAGGTTTGGGTTTGGCTTCAAGAACCTCAGTCTTGAACAGATCTGATTGGTTGTTGGTTCTCTCTCTCCTCTTTGGTTCATTCCTCTCTTTATTGCTCTGCTGCAATTGGTAAAAGATTAAGAAATGCACATATACATTTAACATTTGACAAGAGAACTGAAGACTTACGTGTTCTTGTGCTAAAAAAGCTAGACTCTGCACAACAAACATAACAATGTGTCAAGTTTTTAAAAGATTTTTGTTCTTTTAAGCTTGACATGGCGTCTAAAAATATGGCATTCCAGCGCAAAACTAAAAAAACAAACCAAAAAAAACCCCAGCAAGATGCAGTGTAATGGTCAAACCCATACTCAGAATAGCATTCTGAGATGCTAATATTCTCACCACAATTGTACAGAGTTACCGTAGACATTGTCAGTTTGAACCAGTCTGGCTATTCTCTGTTGACCTCTCTCATCAACAAGCCATTTCCATCTGCAGAACTGCCACTCACTGGATGTCACTAGTAAATTCTAGAGACTGTTGTGTGTGAAAATCCCAGGAGATTAGCAGTTACAGAAATACTCAGACCAGCATGTCTGGCACCAACAATCATGTAGCATGTGATTATCTAATCAGCCATTCATGCGGCAGCAGAGCAGTGCATAAAATCATGCAGATACACGTCAAGAGCTTCAGATTTGTTCACATCAATCATCAGAATGGGGAACATTTTTGATCTCAGTGATTTGGACCATGGCGTGATTGTTTGTCCCAGATGGGCTGGTTTGAGTATTTCTTTAATTGCTGATGTCCTGAGATTTTCACTGTGGCAGGGTGGAGGGTCTGAGACCGCCAACCGCGAGCGGGGAGGGGATCTCTGCCATCCGCCTGGAGCAGGATAATCGCTGCCATGGGTGCGCCCCTCCCCAGGGGAGGAATGTGGCAGGGCGGAGGGCGAGGCCGGGTCGTGATTCTACACACTTATCAGGCTAATCAAGCCTCCGAGAGGGATAAAGGCCGACTGTGGAGGATGGTGCGGGAGAGAGAGATCGTTCACGGACATGTCCGTCATGTGTGTGTTTGTCTTTTGTTTAAGTTCATCATTAAACTATTATTTATATCGTCAAGCCGGTTCTCGCCTCCTCCTTTCCCTTAAATCCCTTGACATTCACACACAATAGTCTTTACTCAGAATTTACTCAGAATGTTGCCAAAAACAAAAAACATCTATTTCGAACTGACAAAGTCTACAGTAACTCAAATAACTTCTCTGTACAATTGTGGTGAGAAGAATAGCAAGCCAGAATGCTTTTATAGTAGGGGGACCTACACAATATTAGGAAGGTGATTTTAATGTTGTGGCTGATCAGTGTAATTACAATTACAAATTAATTTCATGATGAAAACAATAGCATCCCACATACTCTAATTTGAAATATTTTAGGGCATGGGTTAAAAGAATCTATCTGATTGAGCAGAGATATATCCTCATAAAACCATGGCTTCATGTCTATTGTCACAAGCAAGAGGAAAGAGAGAAAGGATAATTTATATAATGCTTCTTTGTGGTGAGCCTGGCATGCACAGGGGACTGACGGACATTATTCTTGTGAGGTCTAGGGCTGTGCCTCAGCATGTAATGCAGCTGATTTAGCCAACACCCGCTTGCACCATTCTTAATGGGAAAATATTTACACTCCTCTGCTTGCCAGCATTAAGGTGACCGTTCAAGTGCTCAAAATAATGATGCTTCTCCATTCCCCCTCTTTCCTTGGCACAGGCTCCTTTTCAAGACATTTCAGAGGCCCCATTGTGCCTGAACAACTCTATCAGAAATTGCGTCCATCACAGGAAAAATGAAATCCGGGTGACGGTGTGACCACTGTGCAGACATTTTCATCTTGAGAGGAAGCCCTTGCAGACTGTTATGCATTAGGGCAATGGATTGTGCCAAACAGCCCCACCTACGTCCGCACAGATAGAGAAATTGATGGAATCAATAAAGTGAGCAGGAGTGAGGGGCCCTACCTTCAGTTTTTGTGTTTGTTGGAGCCACATCAGCTCGGGATCCCGCACATTGTCTTGACTCTCCGGTCTACAAGTGTTGACAGTCTCATAGGAGGTTTGCCTGGGCTGTGGAAAAAAGGAGAGAAGGGATGGGGAATAAAAGGGCTGACTGCTTGATAAACCTACTTTAACAATTCACCTGTTGCCGTGTCGATGAAACATTTATTTTGTCTCACATTTATATTCACTATTGACTGCAAACAACAGGGGCGTACAGAGCTCTGTGAGAGCAAAACAAAGACATCTGTGAGAAAGAAGTGTCTGGGCGACAAATTATACATTGTGTAAATGGGTCGTGACTGCGCTAAAACATCCACAAAAAACTGAGTCGAAAACGCAGTTTGCCGCTTGTAAATAAAGCCTTGAGAATTTATCAATGTCAAAGTCATTTTGTCTGTAAAATAAAGTGGCCCTGAACGTCTGGAAAACATAATACAGTTTGCTTCTCTTTATCAACATTTTATTCCTAATTACTGACTGCTGCAACCATGACTTGACCTACATATGTTACTGAAGAGTTTATTGATTCTCTTTAAAATTATTCTCTTGAACCAGTTTGAACATAAGTGTCTAGCTGCATCAGTGTTACATCAGTGCACTCTCTCAATTTTTCTAAATGTACCTGTTCGGAGGAGGAATATCTTCAGCTAATGCTGTAATGAAAATCATTTAGTAAACTTCCAGTCACTTTGGCTGCTGAAGACAATTCTCGATCTATGGTATTGACAGCTTGCAGCGTCCCTGAAAGCATGCGGCTAATTCTGAAAGTGTGAATAGAGGAAGGTCAAAGAGACACATGCAGCAGTGAGTGGATTGAATTGTAACATATCCATCAATAAACAGGCAGCCATGCTGGTCTATCTATTTAGCGAAAGGCCAGGTGCCCAGGGACCTGATCTGTGGACAGTCTCCACCGTTACAGGGTCAGAGACAGTAAGTGGGCAGTTATTTATCTAGAAATATCACCAAATGATAAACATGAGGATGTTTAAACAAGAAGGTGGTAAACTAGTGAAATGTCTTATTTTTTATTCAGCACGCAGACTGCATGAGATTGAAGAAAGAAGAGATAACGGTAATCTCAGTAACTTTTGTCTTTGTGTCATCATGGACTTACACTGACACCTTGTGGCTTGGATGCAGCATCATTTAAAATCAATAGTTTTCAGTTTCAGATGTCAGCCATGACTATTTTAATCAAATAACAGGACGGTTACTGAGATTAAGCGAGTAGTATTCGGCTGGTCATGTGACTCTAACAAGGCAGCCCCCATGTGCAGACCCTATCCATGTAGAATAGAAGAGCTCTTATAAGGTTACTAATACATTTTAATGTGAGTGACCATGATTTCCTAAATATATAGCAAAATTACAATTCATGTCTTTAGGAGTTAAACTTTTTTAAAGGGCACCTTTAAAAATGAAGGGCTTGTAAAATGTAATTTACAATATCTCTGTGTTCCACGGAAGAAGAAAAAAGTCAAATGGGTTAGGAACAAAATGAAGGTGAATGTATGTATAATGACAGAATTTTCATTTTTAGGTGAACTATTCCTTTAAAATATCCGTTCGAACAAAAAAAGACATTTTGAAATGCTGCACTGTTAATAGAAGGCTGCGCATACAGCTCATTTTCTTGTGTAAAGGCAAGTATCGACTTGAGTTGCCATTGAGCTGTGCTGTAACAGGTGTGTGAGTGGCAGACATCAGAGACCTGCCCTTCATGTCCTCTCAGTCACAGTGGGCCACAACCTCTGCCCCATCCGCGACCACTGCCTTTTGTCCACCATTTTAATAATCTCAATCAAATTGAGGAAATGATCAAACAAAATGGCATTTTGAGCTTCATAAGCTGTGTAATATCTATTCTGTTAAATTGGGGCCCGTAATTGCCTTTTGGGACGAGATGTGGCACAACAAAGTCAGGCAATTGGAGCTTGCCATTTTCCTCAAGACTGAGAAACACAGCTTTTGCAATGAAGACTTCAAAGGGCTGCAATACTTGAATTGTATTTGGTTGCTGTGACCGCCCAAGCAATCTTGATTAGGTGTTTACACTGAGGTAGGGTATACAGTGGCAGAGAGCCGTGGAGCCTTGGTCTAGAACTATTAAGAGATTGTACATTATGTTCCTGGCTTTGAAGTGAGGGTCTGGGGGATGACGAGGGATTGGGGCTGAGAGCAATGGCAGAAGATTGCACTGCTACTTCTGTCTTTATCAAAGGGGGCTCTACGGGAGTTCATCATCGCTCCCATACATGCCGGTAAGAAGTTGGTGCATTATGAGATTGTGTACATTTAATAACACGGCTAATTATCGAGAGTTAGAGGTTTGTTATAGAGTAAATAGTGTCTTTTTAAAAGCCCAACAGCATGTTCAGACATGCCCCAATAATGATGCAGAAAACTGATGGTAATGTGGGGATGTTTTTACTCGCTTTGAAGGAAATGGGACTACAAAAACACATAAAATGGCAAAAGTGAGGGGCATGTATCAAATTTATGAGCAGACACTTAGCTACATAACAAATGTAAGGTATGATCATTGTAAGCAAATGACAAATAAAGGAAACTTTAACCAAGTAGAAAAAGTATTTTGAACATTCTTCATGGTGTTATTTTATGTAACAAAAGCCACTTTGTAACATAGTAAGCCTTGACTGTCATTCGCAGAGTGTATTACAATCATCATATATTACACTTTGGCGCTACACTATCAAAGAACATAGACCATTTTAGAATATCGAAGTATTTGAGAATTTCAATATATATTCTACCAATGTCCTTTTCGCCTTTTCAGGCATCAATTGTGGTCTAGAGACACAAAAAATATGGCCACGCTTTATTTGTACTCTAAATGCAGCCACTAAACAATAATCAATAATAATTCAAAAAAATTATAATTTTTTATTTTTGCCTTGTGACAGGTCGCCATGCATAATTTCTAAGAGTTTAGTCAAATGTATAAAAAAAAGTATATGTGATATGACACATGGGTTAGATTAGCAGCATCCAATCCAATAATTCTTTGTGATTTGCCAAATAACAAAAATTTTAAACAGAGAAAATTTATGTCCATTGGTATGGATGCAGTCTTTGAAAGGGTTAAACAGATATATTAACCTGAATGTGCAGTGCATACAAACATATTTTGTGATATTTTGATCATTCTGGCAGTCGGACTGGTTGTTCGTCTCCATACTTAAACACTTTTCATTCACACTTATTTGATATAAAATTACATTGAGATATCACAGCTATCTCTTTTAGTTATCAGACAATCCAATGTCCTAATCTTGCAAATAACACATACTGTATACATTTGTTCAATTTCTTAGAATAAAACATGCATCTCAGGTATTATACCCAGTTCACAAATCCATGCATCACAACAGGCAATTTTAGGACACCCGTAGATCCAATTAAATTGCTTTTCATACAAAAATCCTACACAGGTTGTTTAGATCTGTATATAGGTTTTGTAATCTTTTAAAACTACCCTGAATGCTCTTCGCTTGCATTCAGAACAGTGTTGGGTGTAATGCATTACTAGGTAATTAATTAAATGACTTTTTCATTAAAAAAATAAATAAAATAAGGGATTACTCTTGATTTTTCAGTCATTTAATTACAGTTAATTCTGATGTAATTGTGCTTACACTATTGAGCAATTTTATATAAAACAACAGTGAATTTAAAATATAAATTTAACGTCTAATGTTAAAATATACATTTTCTAATTTAACGCTGCCCCCTTAAATTCTTTGGCCAGTTCATGAATAATTTAAAATTTTAATTTTACATGATTTATTTGAAAGAATTAGTAGAAAAGTTTCATTTCTATCCATGTATTTATCATCTGGTCGAGGATGATAAGAGTTTTAGAAAGTAATTAGTAATAAGTAATCCAATTACTATCAGACAGACTAATTAGTACAGTAATCTAATTACACTGTAGAAGATATAATAGCTAGTAATTAATAACTTTTTTAGAGTAACTTACCCAACACAGACAGAATGAAGTGAACAGGGCTACATGGTATATCTTCTTATGAGGCTGGCATATGTTCTCAGGGAAATTCTGATGTCTACTCCATTGTTTTCCTTTTGAAGAGACGAGAAAACAACTCAAAATAAAGCATTTTTCAATGATCCGCCTCTTTAAATGGAAAATGGAACTTGATAGTGCAACATCTTTCTTAACAGAAAGACAATGCTCTGAATTCTTACCAGGGCACTGCTGGTGCAATCAGGGCACCGTCTAAAGAGGGAGAGCTTTCCTCTGTTTACCATGTCACAATGCTAATGGCTCTTCACTATGCTAATGCGGCTGATGTGAGACATTAAGGTGGGACTGGGCTCAGATGGGCTGGGAAAAGTCTTAAATGTAGCAAATACACATGGGCCGTAGTGTGCAGACAAACCAACCCTGCCAATTATACCACGGGCCAGGTGCACTGATAACTAAGAGCCTATTGGTAACCATGCCCCTCTGATGTTCTTAACAGCCACTGTTGTGCAGATCAACTCATAATAGGCACTAGGCAGGCATGATTCATTCTCTACTCTTTTCTCTCTGCTGTGTGTGTGTGTGTGTGTGTGCGTGTGTGTGTGTGTGTGTGTGTGTGTTTGTGTGTGTGTGTGTGTGCGTGCGTGCGTGTGTTCCTGCCAAATTAATTTCTGTGACACAAGCAGTATAGTCTCCTTCAAATTAGGGCAATAATACCAAGGTCACATATTCAGATTAAAAAAAGAGCAAAGAAAAAGGTCAGGTCACGCTAGACATGATAGGACTAGCCTTTGTTGTATCTAAAAACAATATTATGAACCTCTATACGCAATGGGATACATTAAGAGGTACTAATGATAAATACAGTTGCCTTCACTCCCTTATTTGTTTAAAAAAACATTCTGGTATAAAAACAAAATTAGATATACAGTATAATATAAAAAAATACATAATTATATTTTATTATAATATATAAAATACTGCATTGGATATACAAAGTTTTTTTATATATATTTCTGACATTATGTACATTTAAAGCAAATGAACAAATACCGTCATACTTAATTCATAGTATTTGGCTAATTAAAAATAATTGGTCACACTTTACAATAATATTCATTTATTTAATGACTGATCAGTTATTATAATCTTACAATGAACAATATATTTTTACAGCATTTATTAATCTCGGTTAAATTTATTAAAGGTGCACTCAGTCATTAATTTTTTCCTCATTTAAAAAGTTTTACTTCTAAAGAAATTAATAGTAATTTTGAAACATGTGTATAAAATCATGGCCACTCGTATGAAGAGTTCAGTCATATCAGTAACCTTATAAAAGCTCTTTTGTTTTACATGGAGCAGGGGTGCCTTTATAGGGGCAGCCATGTTAGCATCACATGATCAGCAGAATACAACTCTTCATCTCAGTAACTGCCCTATTATTGGACACTTTCATTCATGGATTAAATTAATCCTCCTGGCTTCATGTGCATAGTGAATTTCTACAATGGCATTGGTAACTGAAAACTACTGTTTGACCGAAGCAGCACCCAAACCACTAGGTGTCAGTGTAAGCTATTCTTCACATACTTCAAACAAATTTAACCTTTAAAATTCACTTGTTTGCTGTTAGTTTGTGTTTGTTCATAATGCATTAACTAATGTTAACACACAACTTTTACTATTAAAAATGTATTAGTATAATTTAGATCTTTGTAAGTTTACAATAACTAATGCAGTTTACTAATGTTATTGTATACAAACTAATAATTGTAAAGTGTTACCGATAATTCAATACACAGGGTAACCTTTTGCAGGTCAAAAATGAGGGAACTAGACAGGTCCTAACAGTCAGTATCTTATTTTGAGGAAGCGTGACTGTGTGCTGTGTTAGTTCACCTCCTAGTGGCTAACTATAGGACTTCAGTCCAATCCCCAGTGCCTGCAACAAATATGTTTTTCAGGTTCAGCTCACATTTCATAAAGAGGCCTATAGGATGTAAAGGGATGATTAAGTTTTGCTTTCTGGTATTTACAGACAGAAAGGTTATGATTTTCTCCAAAGATTACAACTGGGTCGAAAAGATCTTAAAGCACTTACTTTCTTTATTTCATCTGGATTATCTCCTTTTTGCAGATGGGCTCTCAGGTAAAACCCTGTTATGCTCCACAATGTAATCTCCAGCTTTAACAGGCCTCAGATCAGAAGGATTTCGATGGATTCTCTTCTGGGTGGGAACTGATCTTTATTTCACTCCAACATGCAGTTGTCCTCAGTCATCTCGTGGTGTGCAAGGGGACCTGCAAGAACTTTTCGAATCTGAGGGGTCAAGAATGTCTTTTTGACCAAACATTTCTTGTTGTTGGTGCAGATGCAAATGGGATAAAGGCGTTGGGGATACAGCAGTGCTGTCACTAGATTACTGACAATGATATACTCTTGCCTTCCACCTACAGCCACATCTTCCAAAGATCCGAAACTATCTTCAGACTCCTCAATTGAGTCCAGTGATAGACTTGCGTCTACCTGGTTAAAAAGCTGGGCGCCTTCCAGATTCTGTATCCAGTGTGGATCATAGCTCAAGTCAGCATATTCATCTTTAGGGGATGTTTGCCTGCAATATTTAAAAATTCATTTAAAAAGGAAATAAGTCATTAGCAGTTAGAAAGAGCTTTAAATGCAGGAGCAGGCTAGGTATGTCTCATTTAGTAGTTCAGCATTGTCAGTAAGACTGTCTGAATGCCTGAAACAGCCATCAAAACACAAGGAAAAAAATTGGCTACACTTCTCATTCGCAAATGGTAATAGCGTGTTGTAGTCTCTTTCCCCCACCGCCGCCTTCCCTTACCCCTAATGACTATGGGTCTGAAGACCACAATTTGCGGATAGTTTTGCAAATGGCTAATTCAAACATATGAAATAGGTTCAAACTACAACCTAATGTGCTCCTAGCATCATTGGATGAAAAGATCTCATTAAAATAATTAGAAGAGTGCCTCTTTGTTGTGCGCCTCTGAATAGTACAAGATGCTCTTCACATCTCATGATGCCAAATACGAGGCAGCCTGGATGCATGGCACTTCAGCCAATGAGGGCAAAGGGGCAAGGAATGGCTCTGTAATAATTCAGCTGAAATGATCTTGAGAATGCACCATGGGCTCACAGCTGTGAAAAAGTATTTAACATGCAAAGTACCTCTCGTGCTAATATAAATGTGTTCAAAATAAATCCAACAGGAAAACAAAGCCTATTGTTTACAGCTAATTTTAGTCTGAATGTGAGACTTAAGTCTCTTTAAAGACTACACAGTAAAGAGGATGGAAACTAAATTGGTAGTCATTAGCTTCAGTGTGATTATGCCAAATATTGCTGCACTCCATTGTTTTCTGAGGATTATAGACTTAGATATGCAAATATGTTCATATATCAGTTCTAACATAAAAAGTATTTGTTAAGGTTTTCCACAATCATTATAAGTACCTCTTCACAAGCTATCAGTCTGCAAAAAATAAAACAAATGCCTCCCTTTTTTTTTCTTGAGGCACATTTTGAATGGCCCTGCGGACACAGCAGTTGGACTGGAGATAGGAGTAGAGACAGATGCAGTGATCCACACTTCAGATTCCAGCATCTGTTGCTACAGCATGGAGAGTTCCCATTCAGTTCCAACAAAGCAACTCCTTTAAAACAGACTTCTCAATGAGACCTTTTTGTGATAATTTCCCTTAAATGAGGGTACTTGTTTGGAAAGTATCAAAAAAGTTGTGGCTGTTTCGGCTCAATCGAAATGCAAGCGCAAACATCATTTTCAAAGTCCTTCATTATCTATAGACACGTGAATAAAAGCTGTCAGTCAATTCAGCTATTTTCTGTGCAGCTAATCAAAAAGCTTATAATCACTTTGTTGGTGATGCATTTAATTTAGTGTATTCAGGTATTTCCATTGTAAAAACCTGACATACAAAACAAGTTCAAAAACCCATTCACTCCCAAACTAAAACAGCAAAGGAAGCATTAATGTGTCCTTAATAATTCTAGGTGATGCACTGTTCCTAGCCTATCCCCTAGTACATGAATGATTGTAAGTATTTGCCATTTCTATTCAGTTTAATACATTTTTACATTTAAAAAATATAAATTACTTCCTGTCCAAAGTGGCAGCTGTGGGTAAAAAGGGCAATTAATCACTTACTAACCTTTTCTGTGTAGACCTACAGTACATCCATGATGACAATGCCATATACACTGTAATCCCATGTAAACAATGATTTAAACAAGGTTTAACAAAAGTATTAATGTACTGTAAGTGCCTTTACAAAAGTGCCTCACTGTAACCTAAATTTTTGCTTTAAAAAAATAAAAGTGTCAATTTGTGTGTGTGTGTGGTAATAGTTATGCCAAAAAAACGATTGATCTTAAACTGTATTAAACTAGAATATTCCTGGCAAGTTTATTGCTTGCTTATCCCTGTTAATAGATCTCTGTGTCACACTTACAGGAAACTTTAGGGCAGACTACAGTAAAATACTTGACATGAAACTGCAAGATGGGTGTTCAATTCAAAGGTGATTTTCCTTCAATGATCTGATGTTTCACTGTGAAAGTTTCAGTTGGTCAAAAGGTTTGGGGCTCAGAAATAACGGTCATTCGGAACTCACTTTTTAAGTACATTTTATTCGATATTTTGAGTGGTATGTCTCTACAGCATGGCACCATGATAGTTTTGCCTTTGAAGTGCCCTGTAAAGGCATAATTTATGCGGTTTCAAATGCAGGATGATCATAGACTAAAGCCCACCATAAGATTATAAATTGGGATTTTTAGTGAGTTGCTCCTGTTCATTAACTCTCATCTGAAAATGCAATAACTCAAAATGTCATCCACTTGTTGGCACACCCTTAGCTCTGAAAACTGGGTGTGCATGACAGATTGGCCCGTTCATTGTAAATAGACTTTATTAGTGGCACATAATGTAATAAAATACAGCAGCAGTGAGTAAATCTACAACTGGGTGGTTGAATGGCAAATAGCATGGACAACAATTTTTTTTATTCAGTATAAAAGTTTTAGGTTTAAATGTACTGTATACTTTGATTGTATAAGGGAAAGGTGGATGAGTGTATCTTTAGCTTTTTAGAAGTTCACATTAGGCAACATATGAAGTATCGCAATGTTCTTAAAATTCAGTGTACTGATGTACTTTAGCTTAACTTTCATTAAAGGGATAGTTCACCCAAAAATGAAAATGCTCTCATTTACTCACCCCCATGACATCTCAGGTGTGTCTTTCTTCTGCAGATCAAAGAGATTAGAAGACAATCTCTGCTCTGTTGGTCCTCAAAAGTGAATGGTAACCAAAAACTTGAATCTGAAACCCATTATTTTGCTTCTGAAAATATTGATTTAACCACTGGACTTGTATGGATTACTTTTGATTCTGTGATTTTTGGAGCTACAAAAGGTCCATACACTACTATGGACCTACAGAGATGAGATATTCTTCCAGCAGTGGCAAATACACCATTGATAAAATTCCAGTTATTTTAATAGAAATTAATGGAGCTCAAAGCGCAGTTTTGAAAACCAAGTACTGTGTGTAAGACATTTACTAAAAATACTAAAGATTTAACAATTAAAAGGGCAGACCAAATTTAACTGCAGTATTTGCACAATTTAGAAAAGGAAAATAAACAGACAGCATTGGGAATAAGTCAACTTTATGCATTTATTTCAAAAGCATTACAGTTGAAAAGGCTTATGAAATGCATATTTCACAAGCCCATAAATAGGATGTGCAATGTAGTAAGTCCCTTCCCTGTGATCTGAAATGAGTGATCCCTTAATCCCCCCCCCCTTATTAATTGCAACAATCTCTCTGCAAGATGAAGTCATCAAAACAGTCACAGAACAGTAACACATTTTTAGAGGAGTCCAACTACAGAGGGCGACAGTACACATTACAATGGAGGCAGTGTGGCTTTGAAATGGCTTAGTCAACCTCCTCAATGGTTGGGCCAGAGGATCCACCTCCAGGAGCAGCACCAGCTCCTGGGAAGCCACCAGGCATACCATCAGGCATTCCACCTGGCATGCCTCCAGCGCTCTGATACAGCTTTGTGATGATGGGGTTGCACACCTTCTCCAGCTCTTTCTGCTGGTGCTCAAATTCCTCCTTCTCGGCAGTCTAAAGTTTCAAACATGGGAGATGAAATCATTTTAGGTCTTGCCAACAAGTCACAAATAACCAGGTTTCCAAACACATGTAAAACTTACCTGGTTCTTGTCAAGCCAGCTGATGACTTCATTGCACTTGTCTAGGATCTTCTGTTTGTCCTCATCACTGATCTTGCCCTTTAGTTTCTCATCCTCAACGGTGGACTTCATGTTGAAGGCATAGGACTCCAGACCATTCTTTGAAGACACCTTATCACGCTGCACATCATCTTCAGCCTTGTACTTCTCCGCCTCCTGCACCATGCGCTCAATGTCCTCCTTACTGAGACGACCTGAAAGAGAAACCTCCAGTTAGCCTATCTGAAGTGACCACCACAATAGTAAATCATACAAGTACAAGACCATAGAGAAAGATGGTGGTAAAAGAGGGGACATTTTTTACCCTTGTCATTGGTGATTGTGATCTTGTTCTCCTTGCCAGTGCTCTTATCGACAGCAGACACATTCATGATTCCATTGGCATCAATGTCAAAAGTGACTTCAATCTGGGGAACACCACGAGGTGCAGGAGGGATTCCAGTGAGCTCAAACTTGCCCAGTAAGTTGTTATCCTTGGTCATTGCACGCTCACCCTCGTAGACCTGGGAAAAGAATGGCATGTTATGAATATCAAGGCAGGAACTTGCTCTTCTGAGGGATGGAAAACTAAAAGCAGTACTACTTGGTACCCACCTGAATCAGCACACCAGGCTGGTTGTCAGAGTATGTGGTGAATGTCTGAGTCTGTTTGGTTGGGATAGTGGTGTTACGCTTGATGAGTACAGTCATGACACCACCAGCGGTCTCAATTCCAAGGGACAGAGGAGTGACGTCGAGCAGCAGCAGGTCCTGCACATTTTCAGATTTGTCTCCAGAGAGAATGGCAGCCTGGACAGCTGAGGAGGAAAAAAAAAAAAAAAAAAAGCTTAAGAACTGTGGCCAATTTTCGAGAATTTAATTATATAACAGCAGTCGCTCAGACATCCAAGGAAGGTGCTTGGGCCATCTTTGGTTTTTCAACCTCTGGTGGAAACTACGAATGGCAAGGAATCAACTTCATCATTGCGAACAGACACTTCAAGAAAACACGCATTTATAATAAAATTATTCATATTTTTTTAAAACCTACCTGCTCCATAGGCGACTGCCTCATCAGGGTTGATGCTCTTGTTGAGCTCCTTGCCATTAAAATAGTCTTGGAGTAGTTTCTGGATCTTGGGAATGCGGGTTGAGCCACCAACCAGGACAATGTCATGGATTTGAGCCTTGTCCATCTTAGCATCACGAAGAGACTTCTCAACTGGGTCCAAAGTGCCACGGAAGAGGTCTGCGTTCAGCTCCTCAAAACGGGCCCTGGTGATTGAGGTATAGAAATCGATACCCTCATAAAGGGAGTCGATCTCAATACTGGCCTGAGTGCTGGAAGACAGGGTGCGCTTTGCCCTCTCGCAGGCGGTGCGGAGACGACGAACGGCTCGCTTGTTGTCGCTGATGTCCTTCTTGTGTTTGCGCTTGAACTCCGTGATAAAGTGGTTCACCATGCGGTTGTCAAAATCTTCTCCACCCAAGTGAGTGTCTCCAGCTGTAGACTTGACCTCAAAGATACCGTCCTCAATGGTGAGGATTGACACATCGAAAGTGCCACCACCAAGATCAAAGATAAGAACGTTCCTCTCAGCTCCAACCTGTTGAAACGAAGCAATTACAAAACATGATTCTGCAGGTCCATTTCAATTTAATGACGTGCACCAAAACTTCACTCAGACATCTAAGGAAGGTGCTTAGGCGATCTTTGGTTTTTAAACCTCTGGTGGAAACCGCGAATGGCAGGAAACAACTTCATTGCAAAATAAAGACACTTCTGAATGACGTCATGGTACCAATGTAGAAAGCAATTTTATATATGCAAGTTTAACTAACCTTTTTGTCCAAGCCGTAGGCAATAGCAGCAGCAGTTGGCTCATTGATGATTCGAAGAATATTCAAGCCAGAGATGGTTCCAGCATCTTTGGTGGCCTGTCGCTGAGAGTCATTGAAGTAGGCAGGGACTGTGATCACGGCGTTGGAAACAGTCTGCAAGGGAAAAACAAATAAATAAAATCTCACTCAAAAGGAACACTAGCAGTTTAACAAATTCAGAGTGCATGTCGCTCAGACATCCAAGGAAGGTCAATTAGCCATCTTTGGTATTTAAACCTCTGGTGGAAACTACGAATGGCAGGAATAAACGTCATCTTAGCGAAGCACAGAGGAGTTTAATAGATTGAGGGAAATTACTCCACAAACCTTTCCCAAATAGGCCTCAGCAATTTCCTTCATTTTGATGAGGACCATGGAGGAAATTTCCTCAGGGTAGAATGACTTGGTCTCACCCTTGTATTCAACCTGAACTTTGGGACGGGTATTGTCATTGATGACATTAAAAGGCCAGTGCTTCATGTCAGACTGCACAACACCATCATCAAATCGACGACCAATCAGACGCTTGGCATCTATTGAAAGGAAATAAAAAAAATTAATGGGCATGACTTTTTATAAATTATACTACAAACATCTTTTCAATAAATGTTCACTCAGACATCCAAGGAAGGTGCTTGGGCCATCTTTGGTTTTTCAACCTCTGGTGGAAACTACGAATGGCAAGGAATCAACTTCATCCTAGTGAATATTATTTTGTTTTTATATTTAATAGGCATGGTACTACAACACATACCAAAGACCGTGTTGGTGGGGTTCATGGCGACCTGATTTTTCGCGGCATCTCCAATCAATCTCTCGGTATCTGTGAAAGCTACATAGCTTGGTGTGGTCCGGTTCCCTTGGTCATTAGCAATAATTTCTACTTTTCCATGTTGGAAGACACCCACACAGGAGTAGGTGGTTCCAAGATCAATACCAACAGCTGGTCCCTTAGACATTGTCTGAAAAGCAAAACAGAAAATAACTTTAAAACGCAGCACCACAGAAAGAGACTAAACAATTCTCTTCCAGGAAGTAATAAATGCGCTGTTATGAAACCATAGGCCACCACGTGCTACAGCACATGCGGATCTGAGTCAGACCACGTGGTTTGAGCTTCTGGAACGTTCTAGTCAAATACAAATAGGGCACAAGAACATGCATATCGACTTGATTATATGGGTTTAGAAAATTACACTACGGTTACAAAAAAAAAAAGAAAAAGTGTTGACTATATGAAGTGATCGTGGAAAGGAAAAAATTAAAAAAAAAAAAAGTTAGGGTTGGTCCGGGTGCATGACCAGAGGAGCCTGATCGAACTGACAATTAAAACATTATTTTTGAGTGAAACTAAAGCTTAACCCAAGCAGATTTTATTTCTCTTTTTATTTTTTTTATATATATATATAAAACACACACACACACACACACACACACACACACACACCTACTCCAAACAAGATAAGCGGAATATACTAGCTTCTAGAAATTTAAATAAGTTTTAAATCAAACGTGGTTCGCCCTATCTGGAAATCATTCGATATTTGAGAAAACATCAAATATCTCTCTGAATTACATTTACGGCCAATGGTAAACACTGGGTCAAAACAAAATCTATATTATTTATACTACACATTAATAGCAATACAATCGATAACGATAGAACAAAGAGCTTTCGAACGTACCAAAGTGGAGATTATCGAGATGGATGAAGATGCCGGTTGAAAAGCTGGAGTGGCGACAACTGCCTCGCCTTGCTGCTATGAGAGAACGATCGAACATTCTAGAACAGTATATATCGCCGGCAGCTGGGCCAATCAGCTTTCAGATGACGCGCTCTCAAACAGTAAGTACCAATGAAAAATCGTTATATTTCATTATGCAACGCCCCATGGGGAAAACCCAAGTATATGATTGGTAGAAACACCCCAGCTCATCCCCCCTCAAATTTGCCGCAACCGCTGTCAATGCGGAACATATGAGTGTATCCATGGCTCAAAATCATCGCAAGCGGTTGGTCTTGGACACATGCCAATGGTTTCTACGATCTATTTAGGCTTACGATGTTTTTGGGAAAACCAGCCAGGGATTATTTAGCAGAGACGGGCCACTTCTATTTAATTTTTTTGTATTGCTTTAATTAATATAACATGACAGTCAAACCAACTGAAAGCAATAAAGAAACTAGTGCTCTGACCGTCCAACGGATCACCGGATGTAGAAAGGAAGTCCCGCCTTACGGTTAAAAGGGCCAATCACATTTTAGATACAGACATCGCCTGTCTATCGATTCTGGAACGCGCATGCGTATCAGCTACACGAGCCTTCGTTGGATTTCAGAACATACCTCGAAATGGAAATGTGACGATGATACAGCAAAATTCAAATCAGTTGTGCTCGAGAAATATATGGTATATTAAAGTAAACTCCAATGGCAATGTGATAATCACACTAGTATGGAAATTAATGTCAAATGTAGCCCGAAAGAGTTCATTGACCTTGGTTTGGATCTGTAAGGTCCATTAAGGTAAATGTCCTGGCAGTCTATTTATATGTTTATTTGTGATTTACATGTTCTTGAAATATGTTCCTTTCCCTCAAATGATTTACACCCCATAGCCTATTGTTATTAAACTGTACATAATTATATAATTTAAAGTGCACACATTATAATAAAACACTGATTTCACTCAGTATACATTGTGTATAATTTTTTTATTGTAAATGCCAAAAATAAAGCACATTTTATTTACAGAACTTAATCCAAACATTATCATTAAATTACAAAAAGAAAAGTACAATATATATATATATATATATATATATATATATATATATATATATATATATATATATACAAAAATGCAGCATATTCAATCCATATTCTTCTTTCCTCACATAATATGGAGCACCATTGTTAATTCAAAACTGTAAAATCAGTTTTTAAAGATTCAGATCCTGCTTTATATTTCTCTAAAGTTCGGTCTCTTTGATGCAAGCTGCTTCCAGTTTGCTACCAGCTGTTCTTGAACTTTCTTGTGCTTCAGTGATCACATCTACTGTAGCATTTGGTTTTGCTTCCTTCTGGGGAGTCTCTTCCACTCTGTATTCTGTGAAATTTGAGTTCCAAAAACCTAGATTGAACATGAAGAGAAACAAGATATGTCAATCATGTGTTTAAACATAAAGAAACTTTTGCGTTTGATCCACCAGATTGTTTAAGCGGTTCTACCTTGTCTTCTCCTTTCCTTGGACAGCTTTTCTTCTTGGCTGGATTTCGATTTGCTGCTTTCCACAGACTGGTCTGATTCTTCATTCTCTGTCATTCAAAATTATGCAATTAATTAACAAATAAAGCATACCCAAAACAATGAACTCTAGATCACTACATATAAGTACATATAAATTAAGCTTGAATCAAAGCATCAAACAATTTCAGTGATCATATTTTACCTTTTTTCCAGGCTAAATGTGCCTTTCGCAGTCTAATCACGAAGAAGATGACAACAATAAGCAAGCATAAAATAAGGCACGTCACTAGCAGGACCAGCAATGGTGAGCTGTCCTTTTGAGCATTTTGATGGTCTATTTTGCCTTGGACGTCTGTGCCAAAACCTGCAAAAATGTAATATGTAATATTCTGTGATCATCAAATTACTTTTAAGCTATTGGAAAGCATAACACAAGCATGAGAAAATGTTTCAAATCACAAATGTCATATAAAATTGCATTTGACGACAAAGGAGAAGGGATTTATTTTTGCTAGCTGGTTGGGATCATTATTATCTTATTAGTATTATTTTTTCATCGTATTCACCTTGTGTGCTGTTTGAGCTGCCATTTTTGGTCTGTAGTCCTTCAGTTGAATTGGACTCTGACAAGGTTGTGTCGTTTGCTGAAATGCAAATATAAATTTGAGATCTCTAACACTTCAGAATAAGCTTCAGAAGATTTAAAATTAATAAAAAAAATTTTTTTTTTTAAATCAGTTATGTGAAGTGAAAAAAATTGTCCAGTAGTCTACACAGTTTTCTGAGAAATGAGACCAAATGTGCCATATGTGGCCTCATGTTCATACTGTAGTATAGGTTTTCTCAGGTATTTTGCAACTAACTTTAACTCTTTGTAGTTAATTTCTATTAAAACATGTGTTAATTAAACAAAATACCACTTACTTATCAAGCTAATCTCTGTGGTTGTAGAAATGGCTTCTTCTAAAGGAGACACAACACAGATAAATTCATCATAAAAGAGTAAACACAATTGACAGAAATTGTCAATACATCTTATCTTTTAGATTAAATGAAAACGTGGTTCATAATTAATTTCATACCTTGTGTGCTGCCTGGAATAGGGATTTGTGAAGTTGAGAACATTTCAGTACTTTCTGGAATCGATGACAATTCAATGTGTGCTGTAATCAGACGGTTTACTTATTAAAACATTTACTGAGGTATCAAATTTACCAAAGCCAAAATGAAAGAGAGGCCAAACCAAATTTCTCAGGAAATGACTGTGTGCTGTATACTATGTTACCAGTAGATGGAAATCTTTAACTGAAGAGAGACCTATTTAATGTTTCAGTTTATTTCAAGACATTAAACCAGAGATGCCCAAACCAGGCCTGTGGGCCAAAGTTGGCCTGTGATGACCTTTGATTTGGCCCGCTTTGCCATATATGGCAAGAGGAAAATCTATTTAAAAAATATGCCATTAACTCAGCTCTTCATTGCATTAGTTAAGCAGTTTGCAAAGTAATATTTTTTTTTATATAAATATCATTGAAATCATAAAGGAGGGGAACCAGGGCAACTTTTAAATGTTAAAATAATTTGATAATGTAGTGTTTACTTTTGGCTCTCTGCTCTTAATCAAGTTTGATTTTTGGCCCTTCATAGGAAAAAGTTTGGGTAACTCTTCATTAAATTGCTTATCATTAATACTTTTTTCTTCAAATGTAATTTGTCATGTTTGTCCTTACACAGTTGAAATTAAAATGGGAACTCACCTGTGCTACTAAAAACAGGGGCAGATGTGACAGTGAACATTGTCTCTGTTTCTAGTTTATCTCTAGTACTGGAATAGCTTGACGTGGAGGCTGTAACAGCTACATGAAAGACAATAAAAGCATTCCATTAGTCACAAGAAGTCAGTTAGACCGGTCACATATAAGACTCAGACTCAGTGTTATACTACTATATATATTTACTAGGCTTCATCTGCTTGGGAAAGGTTTTCTTTTTCTTTTCTTTTTTTAAGAAATTATTGACATCACTGATATCATGTGATTGGTCAATCTAATGTCAAGCACTCGTTCTTAATAGGAAATTACCAAATACTCCACAGCGTAGATCAAATTTCCACATGTAGCACAGCCAAACAAATTCCCCACAACTTTCAGTTCCTTTTTCTAATAATGGCTAATGACATCCATGGCAAAATGCCCCTATTTTTGGTCTCACACATAGTGGTGGTGGTGATGTGGGAGTAAATATGAGGTAAAGGGGGGTAGATACTAAGGATTCAAGTATTATTTGCAATTTCTATCTGCTTCGCTGTTTACAGTTGTGTTTGTGTCTACTTACCATGATTTTGAACAATGGTGATTATCTCCAGTGGCTTTGGAAGGATTTGGTGTTTTGCCAAGCATTTCACTGTAGCTTTCATGATATGAATTTTGATTTTTAAGACACTGGCTGCCACTGACCTATTGGATCCATAATTCCACATTGTATTGGGTTGTGCTGTCAGGGAAAAACAGAGCATAATGTATTTACAGTAATCAGTGATTGGTCATTCAAATAATTTTATCTATCTATCTATCTATTTATCTGTCTGTCTGTCTGTCTGTCTGTCTGTCTGTCTGTCTGTCTGTCTATCCGTCCGTATACATTCTCTATCTGGCTGTCCATCCACATATATATATATATATATATATATATATATATATATATATATATATATATAATGTGTAGCTTTACATGAGAATATCCTGGTTCCTCTATTGTCACAAGGTATTAGTGTTTACTGCAACCAAATGTCAGAAGGCAATAGAATGCCATTTTGTCTGTTTATATGCCTCAATATCTGTTTGTTTATCTCCCTATCTGTTAATTTTTTGTATTTGTGTCTTTATGTCTTTCTTTCCATTAGTTTCTATTATGTCTCTCTACCTGTCTACCCACTCAAGACACTTCTCGTAATCTTACCTTCAATCTCAATCCCATTCAGTACCCAGGACAGTTCAGGTGGGTGGCCATTCGCTGCTGCCGAACATTTGATTATAGTTTGATCACCATCCTTGACCATTTCTATTTTGGGGGTACCTGTAATTAAATAAAATAATATAAGTTATCTCATACTCCATGCATTGGTCAACAGATCTCTCTTGGTCATATTTTAAAATGTGTCAAAAAAACAAAATGGCAGTAAAAATATTTATACTCACCCAAAACTTTTACTTTGTATCTTTTTATTATGACTTTGTCTTCATACTGTAAACATCTGTAAACCCCTTCGTCTTTGAGGGTAACATTAGACACATGTACTGTAAATTCTGAGCTGCTTAAAGAGAAAACATAGCTCCTTGTGTCTTTCAGAGCTGTATGTGAACATGAAAGAAACAGAGGCGTCATTAGATGCGAGTTTCAACAGACAAAGAAGAAATATATGTGAAATACTTTATTTTATTCAGCAGTTTTCATACAGTATTGAGTTTGCCTTCACCTCTATGCTTGTTGAAGAACATGACGTGGCCTTGAGGATTTCTCCACTCTAAGTGCACATTCTCGTCTGAATTTTTCCGAAGACATTTCAAAACCAACGTGTCTCCTTCTGCTACTATAAGGTGCTTTACTGCCAAACACATGTTTATACCTGTTCACAATGAAAACAGATGAGGTGTTCTATTAAGTTTTAAATCAACAGTCCCTACCCTAAACCTTAAAGCTAAACCCAACCGAAAATGTACACAACAAAAAAGCAAATGTGACATGATAAGCACAATTGCTAAAGCAACCAATTAGCTTTATAGTGTTTTTATAAAATGTTTGGCTCATATGTCTTCAGGACTTGTACCCGGACATCGCATGTGCAACTCTTTATCTGTTGAACTACAGCGCAATTTGTTTGCACTCAAACAAGCACGTAAATGTAGATGGTTATGTAATGCAAACGTCAAAGTGTATCCGCCTTAAGTCATGCAATATATTAAAAATGTTTTGATGTCAAAAAAATGCCATTGTGTGAGGAACAGTCAAAAGTAAGTGTTTCTGAATGGATCATTTTCTGTTGTACTCTGTGAAAGAGAGTAAAAGTCATTAATTTCACCAACCGCTGCAATACGTAATGAACCACGTAAAAATAATTGTAACAAAAATATAGGTATATTAACATGATATAGTGAGACCAGGTTGCAAATTTCTTGTATTAAATGATGATCTAATTAATATCAGCACATTTCTACAAAACTGCATTCACAGATATGTACTCGCAGAATGCATCAGCTTAAAACAGATTTAGTTAGATAGCTGATAACTATAAAAATACATTTTGCTAATGAGAGAACTAAAGCTTTAAATATGAATATGAATAATGGAAGAATAGAAGGTTGATCTGGAGGTAGATAACACCACTGACACCTTAGGCTCTGCTGTGACTCATTTGAGTTGTTCTCACCACTTTCAGGGCTTGTGGGTGAAAGTTAGAGGGGGCTATGTTTTTGCATTAGTAAAGAGCAAAAGAAACAGCCTTCTGTAAGTGGTCGTTGTAATTGCTTATGTGGTTTGATCTTGCAGTGAGAGAAAACTTGCCACTGTGACACATGAAAGCAACACACACACACACTGGAACAGGAAACAGTGGTGTTAAAACATTACTCACAGAGGTGTAAAAATATAAGAGTAAAACAGATGTAGCTATATGGAGGTGTGATTTATTTAGTGGTATGTAAAATGTACCCTTATGTCTGTGCATTCCTATGTGGGAGGAGTTATATTACAGAATAACTTGTGATCACACATGTTTTATGGAAAAAGTGCAATAATAGCTTAATATTGTATATCAGTCGATTTGTTGAGCTTTAATTCAATGTTGAATTTCATTGCAAAGAACTATATGGCATATCGCTTATTATTTATCATTTTGAAGTTTATAATTTCACATGCATTAAAGCAATTTTTCACCTATGCTGACCTTTATTCATTTAGCATACTGCTGAAAAGCATTACTTTGACTGCTGTGTTGATATGCAATTTTGTAAGAATAAGTTCCTCGCCCCTACAACCCTGCCTACTGCAATCAAAAATGTAAACGCAAAGCGTACCATTCAACTTGATTCAATGAGTTGCATACGGCTCTCTCACAAGACTTTCAGCCTAACAGATGAATCATGTGAAAAATTATTTCAAGTCCCACACTGCAATATGGCATTAAATACACTGACATACAGTACATTGAAAACAACACAGTGCCTTCTCTGTCAACACAGCATAGACAAGCATAACCTGCAGGCAACAGGTAAAGACATTAACAAATGATGAACAACAAAGCTACTCTATAAAGACAGAGATGTAGTCTAAACTACATGTAGTAAAAAACATATTTATGTCTTACCTCCTATGATCAACACGAGAATGTGAATAAAAACGCTTTGTTTGATCTCCATGCTGTTCGCATTGAACTCTGAAGCTCACTTCCTCTGCTTTGACTCTTTTAAAGAGAGTGGCTTCCATGACATCATGAAATGTCATGGTCTTTCCCTCTTTATGTGTGAAGTTTCGTGGGCATTTCGTCCAGTCGTTTGTTCTCATTCTCATACCACATGAACTTACCACCCTTTGACCTATCAAAGTTCTCATCAATTTAATTAAATGTGTCTAATTCTCATCGTCTAATATTTTACTTCCTTACTTTCTAAACAAGTCAATATAGTATATACAGTAAATAAATGTTGATATATTGATGCTTAGATTTTTTTTTCCATTTCTTTCTTAGAGATCTATTTCAAAGGTCTACTATTACTACTAGTTTAGCTGTATTTTAGCCTCCGACAGTTATGATGAATAATTTACTTGAATTTGACCATCTATTCTTGCAGAAACATAAACCAATCTAATCAGAAACTGAGATTATTGTATGCATCTTATACCTGGATATCTGTGTATATACTTTATCTTTTGCACACTATAAACAACTCAGATAATAAGAGCTTGACATAAGGGTCAATAACACTTATTTTTTGACCAGATATATTAAAGTATTCAATATATACTCACTGAGCACTAGGAGCACTCAAGTCAAGTCAAGTCAAATTTATTGGTATAGCGCTTTTCACAACATACATTGCTTCAAAGCAGCTGTATAGAAAATTAATGAATATAATGCCAATATTAGTTATATATGTTTAGAACTTTTAGTGGTTAAAATGAGTAAATTAAGTGCTGTGGGTCAGTGGTCAAACAAAATTGTTTTGTATGAAAATAAGTAAAATATATAAGTAATAAGTAAAATATAAGTTTTAGTGTTTAGTCATCCCAAATTAACTGAGGAAATACACGTAGCTGCATTTTCCTTTGATTTTGGCCGATGAATGCTTTTGCTAGCAGTTAATTCATTTTCTATGTAGTAACGTTTTTTAAGAGAGTGTTGTTTCTGCTTTGACCAAGTTGATTTAGGTGTCATTCAGTGAGGAGAATCACAGTCCGGCTGGAAGCTTATGGCGTGTAATTTTGGTGAACTCTATCTTGAGCCCATGCTTCAGACAGTGGCTGTATGATGGCTGTAGCATTCTTTAAATGCTATTAAGATATTTTCAAAAAATTCAAACCAAATTGGACACAAAGATTACATTTCTACGAACTTGACACATGTGTTTTAAACTAAAGGATTTCTAATTTTTAATCACCTTGGACAACCTTATAAGGACATTTGGCCCATAAGTGTCATTGCCTATAGTATAAATCAATTGGTCAATGATGGATGGGCAGATACAAATATTATTTTTACATACCTATAGGACAGCACCATTGGCAGCGTCATTACAAGTGTCATCACTCTTTGGTAGGATGAAACAAATTCACCACACACAGGAACTGGAAAGTCTTTTTTCAGTTTGAGGAAAGAAAATCACATGATCACACCCACTGACTACTCAAATCACAAAAGCAAAATTAACCCCCCCCCCCATCCCAATGACAAACAAACAAAACAACATCAACAAAACTTACTTATTTCGATGCACAAATTTAAGAGTGTAATAATCAGACAGACTTTATTGTTGGTGATTTATTTGTGTAATGGTTAAACCTGCCATATCTTGATTCTGCAAGTATATTATATTGTGCAGTGTTTAGATAAATTTATTTGGTGCTAGTTATAGATAGTTGTATAATAGTTTAATCAACTATTATACAAGTTGATTAAAATATAGGATGTCTAGGTCAATTATGAGAACCAACAAAAGATGGTATTGTACAGTTGATCACCGCCAGGACAAATCCAGCAGCTTGAAAATAGAAATCTGAAATCTGAAAGACTTGTGTTAATAATACACATATTATGTGGTTAGTTAATATATATAAAAATATGTTTTGTCTCTCAGACCACTGAGAAGGATTTTAGTGTTAGCAGCAGAGATCTTGCAAAGGCATAGTAGAATTGGAGGGATTACAGTATGCCAAGAGGATTTACAAAAGCGCCATCTAGTGGTGGTTAATCTGAAGCAACTATTAATGAAAGGAATTACTTGTATCATTAATCATCATATCGAAAGTATTACATGTCTTGGTCCTAATTTATATGTTATGTTTGATAACTGGATGATTTTAAGTATGAAAATCATGCGCTTCACAACAAATTAGGTAAAATACTGTCTGTTTGAGAACCAAAAGCGCCAATTTAAATAATGCAATTTACATGACCATATAGTGTTATGTAATGTATGTACTGTGTTTGCTTCTCCTTGATACCGCCGTGTGAATAATAAAACAATGTTCCAATTCATTACATATTTCCATCCTTCGTACATTTTTCACGTATCCAGTACATTGTTAATCTCTTTATTATACTTGGTAAATTTTTTTATACACAAATGCTAATTTTTGGGTAAGAATCCGCTATTGTCACTTTTTCTGGTTGACAGTAACTTCTATATTATGTCTTTGATGGGCATAAAAGACAAAAAAAAAAAAAATCATTGAAAAGTCATAAAATGCTTTCATTGTTTAACCTTATATTGATTTAATTATTTTTGTATTTTTTTCCCTTTTGTTGTTCTTGTTCTGCAATTTTGGGCACAATTTTATGTAAGACCTTTGGCATGAATTAAAAAAAAGAAAAAGAAAGAAAAAAAAAAGAAATCCTTCGTACATTTCCCTGTTGTTCATTGGTTTGTGCGAATAGTCACGCTACACCTATAATTAAAACATGACTCACCATTCATGAAATAAACAAACCCGATATATTTATCAACTAATACGGTGTCGCAATCTGAATAAACTATTATAATATATTTATATATGTAATGTATGTTTAAGAAAAAGCGATGCGAGATTGGATGATATAGCTAATCATTAGCAAAACGCTAACTGATTGGTTGGAGAAACTATAACCCAACCCTTAAACCTATCCATAGCCAATCAGCAAGCGCTTTACTCATAATTATGAACGATATGGTTGGTGACTTTTATTTTGAAGGGTTGTGTAAACCTGCCCCGGCAATGACTCAAGTGCACAACGCACATGAGGAGGATATTGTACAAAAACGTGCGAACGCATCTGGAAACTTCTAGTAGAACGCCAGTCATTGATAATTAACCACTTCTACCAGCTTTTATCTCTCAAAACAGATACAGTTAATAATTTTTAACAACAGTAGGTGACAGGATGTCTGTCATTGAGGAAGAGCGCGTACGCGGCAGTGTTTTTAAGGACATTAATGCCGAAGATGAAGACGTTCAACCTACAGTGATCGAGAGTTTGTGCATGAACTGTTTTGAAAATGTAAATATCCAGCTTTAATGATGATAATAATTATTAATATATATATAAATAATTATTATTACGTATGTTATTGCTACATTTTAATAATATAAAATATTTGTCATACAATAATAAGTGTGTGTGTGTGTGTGTGTGTGTGTGTGTGTGTGTGTGTGTGTGTGTGTGTGTGTGTGGCCGTGGCATTAATACAAGCCAAAATGTAATACATTGTGTGTGTGTGTGTGTGTGTGTGTGTGTGTGTGTGTGTGTATGTATGTATGTATGTATGTATGTGTATATATATATATATATATATATATATATATATTATACACACACATTGCATATATATATATATGTATATGTATATGTATATACATATATGTATGTGTGTGTGTGTGTGTGTGTGTGTGTATATATATATATATATATATATATATATATATATATATATATATATACATACACACACACTGCAGTTCAGACACATCAAACATATTTAGGAAGCTGTTAAATTTAACAGTATTTTCTTGTCTCAAGGTGTCTGGTTTTTCAGTTTGTTTCTGGTTTTCTTGTACAGGGAAGCACGCGCCTTCTACTTACGAAGATCCCATTCTTTAAAGAAATAATCGTCAGCTCCTTCACCTGTCCACACTGCAACTGGACCAACACAGAAATCCAGTCTGCCGGACGGATACAAGAGCAGGGTGTCCTGTACACTTTACAGGTGAAGACCAAAGAGGTAAGGGTGGACCAATGACATTACTACATATCGTACATGCATTAAAGCCAAAGAGTGTAATTAATTACCAGTCATTTTGGATGCATTTGAAGATTCTATCAGTGTTATTAAGCCAGTAGTTTTATTTTGCACAGGACATGAACCGAGAGGTTGTGAAGTCTGACAGTGCATTGACCAGAATTCCAGAACTTGATTTTGAAATTCCTGCCTTTACGCAGAAGGGCTGTAAGTATATTGTTTTGTAATATTAAATAACATATTTCTCAATGACGTCACTCCCATTGATTCAATTGCAGTTTGCTTATCATAGCCTGTACCTCAACTTGTTTTTTTGTATGGAGGTATTTAAAAAAAATTATAATATTTTGTCCCTGATTGCTTAGCATTATCAACAATTGAAGGTCTGCTGAGCAGAGCAGTGGCGGGTTTAGAACAAGACCAGCCAGTCAGAAAGGTGTGTGTTAACATAAAACAGAGAGGACCTCTCTTAGACCCTCTTGACTGTGTGAAGTTTAAAAACAATATCAGAAAATTTAAATTTTTTTATGAAAAGGCACATGTTTTGTCATGTGGTGTAACCCTGAGAAAACTTCTTGATGTTTTTTACAAATTAAAAAAATAAATAAAGTCTTGATATATGCTAAAATATTTTGAAATTAATGATTGCAATGTGTACACATTCAAATAACATGGAAATTATTTTTTTAAAAAAAAAGTTTATTTATGGTTACATCACATTACATTTTTAAAGTAATTAAATCATTATTTTGAAGAAAATTCTGTGCATTCTTCAAAAATTTTACCAAGTTGGACCGATTTTATGAACTTGTGTGTTTTGAACTATATTAAAAAAGGCATTTTTTATCACATTGGACAACCATATTTGTCAATGAATATTCCTATGTAACTTTAAACTACACATTTGTACACGTCTTTAACAATGTGATTTGATGTTTATTAACATTATGATTTCCTGTTAAATTGCTTTTTTTAATTCTTTATATCTAAGCAAATATATCATTGATGTATTTGATATATATGAGAACGATGCATATAACCTGATTTATTGCTCCATTCCTCTACACATCACAGGCAACAGATCTAGCCGTAGCTGAAAAAATCGAGGAATTCATCCAGAGGTTGAAAAAACTAAAAGATGTTGAAGAGGAATTCACACTAGTGAGTCTAATCAGATGGTAAACTGCAGTAGAATATGTTGAGTGGACAAGAATTGACAGTGATGCCTGTTCATTTTTGTGAAGTTGAGCCTAATGATTTGTTTTTTTGATCTATAGATTATCGATGATCCATCTGGGAATAGTTTTATTGAGAACCCATTTGCACCTCAGAAAGACAAAGCTCTTTCTATTACGCATTACAAAAGGTCACCTCAAAACAACGCTGCTCTAGGAATAGAGGTGAGAAGCTCAGGGGTGACTTGTACAGCTGTAAAGCGATTGACTTCACATATAAGACCAGATCAGCAAGATCAATTTCCTTATCTTCTATACTCTTACTATTTCTCAGGTAGAAGAGGAACAGGAAGATGAAAAGACTGGCAATGATCTAGACACCATGAGAAATGAGGTTTTAGTGTTTAACACTAACTGCCCAGAATGCAACGCCCCAGCCAATACAAACATGAAGCTTGTCCGTATCCTTAAAAGTGTGCTAACAAAGAAAAATATTTTATCAAATACTTTAACTCCTTTAGTATGATAACTTTTTTTTTATGACAGTTGTGCAATGCTACATAAATGCTGGCACGTTAAAAGGATAGTTCACCCAAAAAAGAAAATTCTATCATCATATATTTAGCCTCATGCCATCCCAGATGTGTATGACTTTCTTTTTTGTGCAGAACACAAATGATAAATATTTCAGCTCTGTAGGTCCATACAATGCAAATCATGATGAACTGAACTTTGAAGCTACAAAAAGACAGCTACTATAAGTTATACATAAGACTTCAGTGGTTAAAAACGTGTTTTCAGAAGCAATATTATAGAAATGGGTGAGAAACAGATTAATATCTAATAAGTCCTTTTTTTAACATTATATCTCCACATTCACTTTCACATTCTTTTGGCGATTTGGATTCTTCGTGCATATCGCCACCTACTTGGCAGAAAGGAGAATATATAGTAAAAGATGACTTAATATTGATCTGTTTCTCACCCACACCTATCATATCACTTCTGAAGATATAGATTGCATTACTGGAGTCTTATGGATTACTTTTATGTCTCCTTTATATGCTTTTTTGGAGCTTCAAAGTTTTGGCCCCTGTTGACTTGCATTGTGAAGACCTACAAAGCTGAAATAATCTTCTAAAATTCTCGATTTATTCTGCAGAAGAAGTTAAGTCTTACACACATGGGATGGCATGAGGGTGAGTAAATGATGAGAGAATTTAAATTTTTGGGTGAACATTTCCTTTTAAGAATAGTGTGTGACAACATAGATGGTATAGTGGTTTAACTTTGTTTAAATTATATCTAGGTAGGTAATGCAAAGGTGTGGGTTGGGTTTACCATTAACTATTAGCATTGTGCAAAACACCGAACCTCAGGTTGCTGCAGGCAAGTGTGTTGTAAGTCGTTTTGGATAAGAAAGCACATGCTAAATGACAAAGAACTGACTAACTTGGATATAAGTACGTTGCTTAATCGTGCTATCTATTTTGAATTGTTGGTTTACTAATTGACCTGTATGCAGCATAAATTCCTGCAGGGCATACTACAAATGGAGGTACCAAGGGACCCCTTTGAGATCAGATAATTTTGAGGCATTGGAAACGTGGCTAAAATTTGCTGTGCTAAGTGTCAAAGCATTTTTTGTAATTTATTCTATAGTGAAAATGGCAATGCACTTATATACACACCCATAGAGTACATGCATCGTGATCATTCATTTGAACAATATTGTTTCTTAAATACCAATGATGATCTTTTAATCCATGCGCAAACCTCTACTATAATGAGAGCCTAAAGTGTATATATTTGGCAACTGGCTGGTATATATGCTGATTTGACTAACCAGTGATTGTGTAGTATAGTGGTGGAGCATTCAGCAATGAGATCCTTTCACTGCGTGTTGAGTGAAAGTTGACGAGATTCACGCAACCCATTTGTCATTGAATAACAATTATGTGAATACCCTTTCTAGTCTTTGCAGTCAGTTGTTGATCAAAAACAACAAAAACCCATATGAACTGATATGGAATCGAAATCTGAATCAAATTGAGAGTTTGTGTTTCAGAATCGAATTGGGGAATTTGTATCAATACCCAGCCCTAATAGAGAACATTAGTGTTACAATTGTAGGTCCTAATGATTTTATCATAACAGTTCATTGGTTCCTTAACACAATACAGAAATTCCACACTTCAAAGAGGTTATTATAATGGCTACTAATTGTGACAGTTGTGGACATCGCACCAACGAGGTAGGAATATTGAGCTTCGCTAAATCAGTTTGTTTTTGTCCTTTTTGCATTTGTTTATTTTGTTGCCTCATGTATTATCACTGATATCATTAAATAGGTGAAATCAGGAGGAGCCACAGAAGATCAGGGAACTAGAATAACACTCCACTTAACGGACCCCTCAGATATGTCCAGAGACCTGCTTAAGGTGGGTTAATCTTCCAAATGTCTGGGAGACACTGAGAACATGTTTGACCATTTTTATATATCTCATGAATTATTTTATGTGTGTGGAACAGTCAGAGACGTGTGGCGTGTTGATTCCTGAACTGGAGTTTGAGTTGGGAATGGCGGCTCTTGGAGGAAAGTTCACAACCCTAGAGGGACTTCTCAAGGATATCAAAGAACTGGTAGGAATTAAAGCTCAGCTAATAGCTTTGTCCTTAATATTTATATGTTTAAAAACAAACAGCTCCTTTTACGCTAACCTTCTGCTGCTATGCTTATTGTAGATTGTTTCGAAAAACCCCTTCATGTGTGGAGACAGTTCTACAGCGGACAGAGCAGAGAAACTGGAGCTTTTTGGGAAAAAGATTGACAAGGTTTGAAATCTACTGACATATCAGTTAATATTCATAATGTGGTCTGGTCTCATTGTAAAAGCAGAATAAATGTTGTTTGTGTACCACATACCAGCAATCAGCTACTTTTCAAGTGTCTTTTTAAGGCACTAATGTTTTGGACTATATATGCAAATATTTCTCAGATAATGGCAGGAGAAATGGACGTTCATATTGTCCTGGATGATCCAACAGGGAATAGTTATCTTCAGGTGAGTCAAGAGTTATTACACACAATTCATTTTGTTTCTTTAATCTGTGCCATTTTAAATATTTGAACATTTTTATGTGAAGTCTAACCATCATACCTCGCTTTGTAGAATGTTTACGCCCCAGATCCAGACCCAGAAATGAAGATCGAAAGATACACTCGAACTTTTGAGCAGAATGAAGACTTGGGTCTAAATGACATGAAAACAGAGGGGTACGCAGAGGTGTAGGTTTGGAGTCAAATGTAGGATGGAGAGCAATTATATGGATAATTCTGTCAAAGCCTTTATATAACTTTATTTAATTCACTTAACTTTTATTGTAATCAATGTCACAAGCACTTGTGAAAACTGGTTGAGTTATCATTTGAGGGGAAAGAAAAGAAAAGTACTATTTTGGCTTGAGACAGTACATGCAATGGGGTTTCCTTGAGTTTTCCTTGCTGCATTTGAAATTGTGTAATGTTTCAGCCAGCTTGTCTAGGAGGCCCTTATGTTAATTACAGTCTAACAAAATTGGTACAAGATTATGAGGTACTTAATAAAGTAGTCTTAAATTAACCCCACTATGAATGTGAATGATGTGGATGCATTTTGTTCGTACACAAGGCTGTATATTCATGTATATTCATATATCATTTATGGATCGTTTGTACAATAAAATAGTTTCAACAGTGTAATAACAAATAATGGTGCTGATCTAGTTACTTCACCTTATTTTCCAGGTAGAAATCTTATTTACAGTTGCATCTCCATGCCATAAAGCCCAAAGACAATGTTATAGCTGAGAATGCATTTACGATAGTGCTGGAACATTCATTTGAACACGTTACACTCAATCGACAGTATTATGTGGCGGAATGTTTATTAGCACAACAAATAATTGACTATTTCTTTGTTTTACTCTCTCCTCTCCACCAATATTTGGTGTGTTGTGGGCTTACTGGCGCACTATGGCTTCTGTTGCATCATCCAGGTGGATGCTGTACACTGGTGGTGGTTGAGGAGTGTCCTCTGTTCACTGTGTGAAACGCTTTGAGTGTAGTAAAAATAGAATTTTAGAATTTTACAATGTAAGTGAATGGGGCCAATCCATATAAAAAATACTTGCGGTTTCAAAAGTTTAGCCACAAAATGTAAACATTGTGTTAACACTGAAATGTTGGCATATTGAATATAACTTTAGATAATGTTAATAAGTGTATTCATCACACTAAATCCATATTAACACAATGTTTACACACTGGTTCAAAAGTATAGCCACAAAACGTAAACAATTAACACAATATTAGTGCAATAAAACCAGGGATTTAGCAGCGTTAAAAAGGTTACCAGATTACAAGTTTTACTATGAAACGTCATCATAACAATTAAGTTGTACCGTTGGATAGCATATAACTTAAGACAGATGCTTAAGCGAATTTATTACACCATGTTAACACATTGTTTAAAAATCATAGCTACAAAATGTAAACATTATGTTAAAGGGTTAGTGACTTTCTTATGCAGAACACAAACAAAGGTTTGTAGAAGAATATCTCAGCTCTGTAGGTCCATACAATGCAAGTAAATAGTGACCAAAACTTTGGCTAAAGGCAGTGCAAAAGAAATCCATGACACCAGTGGTTTAATCCATGTTTTCTGAAGCAATATGATAGATGTGGGTGAGAAACAGATCAATGTTTAAGTCCTTTTTTACTATAAATCTCCACTTTCACATTATTTAGGCGATTTGAATCTTCATTCATATCCCCACCTACTGGTTGTAGCTGGTCAAAGGTGGAGATTTATAGTAAAAATGGACTTCTCACCCACACCTATCATATTGCGTCAGAAGACATGGACTGAACCACTGGAGTCCATGGATTACTTTTGTGCTCTAGTTACCATTCACTTGCATTGTACGAACCTACAGAGCTGAGCTATTTGTCTTGAACTATTCCCTGAGGTGTGCTATTTTTTTTAATAAATGAGGGCCAAATCCAGATTAATATTTGCTGTGGTAATCAACTTTATGCCACAAATGTTGACGACTTAGATTAACTTGTATCATATCAGAACATTTATTTAATACTGTACCCCACTGGGAATATTTCTAATTAGAGCTTTTATTATAGGCTACTACTCGAGTGTACTCAACTATTCTATTCATACTGCACACTTTTGCTTGGAGAAAACAAAATCACATGTCTTGATGCCTTCCACTGGCACTTTACATTTATTGAAACAACGTAACCACTGAACAGCAGGTAAGACATGACTCGCATGTAATTCAAAGCACAGATAAAATGTGACAAGCATTGATCCATCTACTATAAAATAATTTGTCATCTTCATTCACCCCCCAAAATGGGGTTTGTTTTCGTATTTCTACTAAGGATAATCCGGCGTAATGGCAGGTTAAGTGTCCCATGGCCATGATGGTGTAGTTCTCGTGTAATGGAGCGAGTCTCTGCGTTTGCCTTTTTCACAGGGAACTGTCCAAATTGAACAATTATCAACACCAAAAATAAAACTAATTGTGTCTCAGTTAAACAAACACGATAGATCGCAAAGTATGAAACATAACGTATTACTCGGACACAAATTGGCTCGTGTCAATGTCCAGGCCCCGTTTACTTGCTCTTCGCTGGCTTCTCGGTTTTCTTGGGCAGCAGAACCGCTTGGATGTTTGGAAGCACTCCGCCCTGGGCGATCGTAACGCCGCCTAGAAGCTTATTGAGCTCTTCGTCGTTGCGGACAGCCAGTTGCAGGTGGCGCGGAATGATTCTTGTTTTCTTGTTGTCTCGGGCTGCGTTTCCGGCCAACTCGAGGATCTCAGCCGTCAGGTATTCCAGGACCGCGGCCAAATATACGGGGGCTCCGGCGCCTACGCGCTCGGCGTAGTTTCCCTTTCGTAATAGCCTGTGTACACGTCCGACTGGAAACTGAAGTCCAGCTCTGGAAGAACGAGACTTGGCCTTTGCACGAGCCTTCCCACCGGTTTTACCTCTTCCAGACATGTCTAAACAACAAAGGACCCGTTTATTTGACTGGTGGCGTTATGTTTACCGAAGCTCGGCGAATGCGCTTTATCGTATGATGTAAGCAGGGATTGTTATTTATACCCGGATGTCTACTCTGATTGGATGGATTGACTCTAAAAGAAGCAGCCAATCGTAGCACGGCACCGAGTCCATCTCATTAGGGAGACGTCCAATCGGAAGACAAACTTTCCCTGCGCTTATCTGCATGCCGACTCTATAAATACAGGACAGTAAAGTGCGCAACGCGTTCGCATATTTTAAAGAACCGTGTGCCTTTGGAAAACTGTCAAAATGCCAGAGCCTGCGAAGTCAGCTCCAGCTCCCAAAAAGGGGTCGAAAAAAGCAGTCACCAAGACCCAGAAGAAGGGGGACAAAAAAAGGCGTAAGACCAGGAAAGAGAGTTACGCTATTTACGTGTATAAAGTACTGAAACAGGTTCACCCGGACACTGGCATCTCCTCAAAGGCGATGGGGATCATGAACTCGTTTGTAAACGATATCTTCGAGCGCATCGCCGGGGAAGCGTCGCGCCTGGCGCACTACAACAAGCGCTCCACGATCACATCCCGGGAGATCCAGACGGCCGTGCGACTACTGCTACCCGGAGAGCTGGCCAAACACGCCGTGTCCGAGGGCACAAAGGCTGTGACAAAATACACAAGCTCCAAGTGAAAAAGAACAAGATTGACTGTTAGATAAAGGCGACCGTGGTCTGTCGGTTTCTGTTCGTCCTTGAGGATGGATGATGAAAATTACCACTGTTGATTGATTGATTAATTGAGCTCTGGCAGAGCATACAGAGTTCTTTATGTCTGTGAAACAGACATTCACCTGAGATTGTTCCTGTTTGTGAGACATTTGCACGTGTGACCAATTGTTCTGTTTACTATGGCATATGGCTTGTTGTTTGTGAACCAATGTTGCTGTAAACTCAAGTTGCCAGAGGGGATGAACTGTGGCTCTTATGGATCTCTTCTAGATGAACTTTCTGTATTATATTCATATTGAAACAGTGTCTCATGCCTGAATGTTTCTTCATAATTACGCTATCATTTACCACAAATAAACAGTTTGCTTAATGGTACATACAACCTGATTCCTGAGATTTATTATCATACAATAAGAAGCTTTTTACTATTTGAATAAACAAAAGTGTATAAGGTGAAACAAAACCCCTAGTTGTAAATGTTCCTGAAAACTTTAGGCTTTTTTTTGTGTTTTTTTTTTAAACAGATTTCTTGTTGACACAAACTTGCTGTATAGTTCATGCATAGCTTATTGAAACGATTTCTTAGGCCTAAATGTTTCTTCATATGTATCCTACTACCATGAACCACAATTAAACACATAGATTAAAGGAATGTCCTGGGTTAAATACAAGTTAATATCAATCAACAGCATTTGTGGCATAATGTTGATTACCACAAAAATAAGTGGTTAAAATCGAGGTTGAATGGGCCAAATTTTTGGAGGGTTAAAAAAGGCAGACATTTGAAGCTTTTAATTCTATATATGCACTTACATTAATTGTGCAAATACTTGTGTATTGTTTGAGCTGTAAAGTTGCTTAAATAATTTTTACGGTTGTTTTAGGGTTCACGATGTTACATCGCCATGGCAACGAAATATTATGAAGAAACAAATTGCATTTAAGTGTACACAGAAAGGCTTTGTAAGCAATTTTATCACCGTAGAATCATGTTAAAATGCATTTTGTTTACGTATTGTGGCTGTACTTTTGAAAAAGTCAAGTTTTTTTAATGTTTACAGATTGGCTTCCATTTACTTTCATTATAAGTGTCTCACTTTAGCCCATATTTTTGCTTTTATTTTTTATTTTTTGAGACGAGGGACAAATACATATACGGTTTTGTGGTAATGTTATAACATTACGCCAACAAATGTTGTCGATTGAGATTAACTTGTCTTGAACCTTTTAATTATCATGTAATAAGCATCTTATTACTATGGAGATAAACAAAAATGTATAAGGTGAAATAACATCCCTCAAAAATATATAGTATTGCTGTAAACAAGTTGCTGGAGGAAAACACTTTGTTTTTATATGGATTTCTAGTACACAAGATACGTGATAAACATACTGTATGTATTCAAAGGATATTGAAACAATTTATTATGCCTTAATGTTTCTTCATAAGTACGCCATCATCATTTACCACAATTACATACATGAATTAATAGTAACTACAACTTGTTATTTTTATTATCATGTAATAAGCACCTTATTACCTGACCCAGTTGGATTTTACTGAATTTTGCAAATTTTCTATGCTGATTTTTGGACAAAATCTGTGGGATAGATTTAACAATATACAATTGTGTTATACAGAGCTGAGAGTACATGCATACTGGTAGCTGAAAGCATGATCAAATTAGCCCAAAAAGAGTTCTGCGTGCACAGATTCCATCTGTACATGTATTTTGACATAACTTAAACTGATATTACTTAAACTGTTTAAGGGGAAAGGACCCTAATAGAGTGATTATGGGATTTCGAGTTACAGTGAAATCAGGGTGTTTGTACATCACACAGCGCACAATTTGTTCCCTGTGATTTCATCCTGATTGTTTTACTGAGAGACATAATAGAGCAAGATGATTCGACCATGGCTCCCCTGCAGGCAGAGAGAGAGAAGTTGGATAAAGATGAGAATAATCCACATGCTCACATTTTGACACATTGGCTTATGGTTCACACCAAGTCTGTAAGCAACGGCATTATGCTCGGTTGAAAAACATTGACCACATTTAAAGCTGCCATTTATTACATGCATAATTATTAATTTCACAATTGAGGAAAAACATAAGAAATGTATCATATAATAGGAGCTGACAATATTAGAGTGCCAATATTAATATCATTAGTAACATAGCCTACAGTGCACAGAGCAGATGTAAACAGATTTTAAGAATTCCCTTAATGGGAGCCATTACAGAATGTATTACATTATTTGAAATAAGTTGGAACATTTGCAGATCGTTGGCTAGCTAAGACAGGTGTAGTCAAACCAAGTTACTTCAAAAGCCATATAAATGTTCTAGTATCCATACGATTCAAAATGAAACAATATGACAGAGGATCCAGATAGCCAGACGGACTGTCTGTTTTAGAAGATTATGTACTGTATTGTTCCTGTCTCATGTAGTTTTAAGAGGGGTTGTCTTTGTTAAAATAATACACTTATGATGGCAGGCTTTGTTTGAAAGGATGGGATATCTATTTCTAGAAAATGACGAGGAGACCATCTTTTCTCACGAAGACATATCTGAAACAAGTTGCACAATAAAAGTATACGTGTGTGTGTGCGTGTGCATGCATGCGTATCTTATGAAAAATTATACGAATAGATTTGATAACTAACACCATTGGCATTGTTGGATTAAGATCCTATATTGTGATGCTCTTCGTTATCTTAAATGTAAAAAAAATACTTCAGTGCTAAAATTATTTCATTATTATTATTATTATTCCAGTTTGACTTTGTTCCTTTTGGAACTAACAAAAAAAAAGAGGATGTGCTTATACTTATCTTTCAATAATCAGTTCTTTTATTATTAAGTCAGTTTTTTTTTTCTCCCTAGTAAAATAAGTTATATACAATGTACCATAATAGTCAGTGCATCATGTGTCTAATGGACCATGTGTTCCATTTTGTTCTTTATTGTTAATTTGACCATCTATTCTTTTGTTGCATAATGCATCATTACAAAAACAGTTAAATGAAGCCTAATACTCAGTGATATAATACTTTAATATAATAGGTTAAATAGCCTTTTTAGTGAGATGATGCCAGTGTTCCATGTTACCTGATACTGAATTTACACTGATCTCAGCTCCTCGTGTTCCTTTTTTGGCATCCCTTATTTTTCATAACCCACTGTTTTGTTTCCGGCGCCCTCCCTCACACCTACTGTTATAAAGGGGCCAGTATATATAGTTAAGCCATAAAAACAGAGAAAGTAACATAGAAGCTATAGGAACAAGAGAAGGTGAACGCATAAAAGGTATGCATGAACTTGTGATTTTGTCCATTTTGTATGCAATTGGCTTTTACACAAATTAGATCTTTAACAGTAAAATTAGTAATTAAACTTATTTAGACTTATGTTAAATTTAAATGGTTATAATAATGGATTAGAAAATTGTACTGATTAATCACATGCAAGTAAAGATTCTATCTGTCTGTCTGTCTGTCTGTCTGTCTGCCTATCGATCTATCTATCTATCTATCTATCTATCTATCTATCTATCTATCTGTCTGTCTGTCTGTCTGTCTGTCTGTCCGTCTGCATGCCTTTTCTTTTTTTCCCTTTTTTGCAAAAAAAAAAAAAAAAAAAAGAATAATTCAGCGCTTCATTCAGCGCATTCAGCAGAAAGGAAAGCATTTGCATGCTCTTATACAGTAAATGGCTGTTTTTGCATTTAAAAAAGTGTTTTTGATTGAATCGAGGTCAAGGTGATAGTTTGGTGTGTGGGATTTCCCCTGCAGCCAGAGCATAATGTGGCTGACCCTCCTTGTGTATCAGCTTGTCCTGATTCTCCAGTCTGAAGCTCAGAATGCCTGCCTCACCCACCCAACATTCAGAGAGCCAGGTCAGTCACAGCATAAATGTATCAATTTCCTCTTCCTCTTTAAGCATCCTTACTTTTCTCTTTCTCTTCACTCTTATATCTCACCTTTCATTTCTTTGGAAACATCAAAGGATCCCAAGACCACCCAGCAATTTGAGGAGTTTGCTTTTTTAATGCTTGATTTTTGATAGGGCTCAACTTAATGATGTGTCCTTCTTTTAGTTATGGTTCATGTGGTTTAAAATGTCAAACCAGCTTACATATTGATTGATTTATGGATTAATAAGAAGACATGCAAACAATTAACATCATGAAATGATACCGTGACCTTTGCTCTTCTGTTCATTTATTTTACAGACAACTCTGATATCACAGTGGTGTGTGGCACAAACAGGATGGATCTGCAAATTTTGCTGTGTCCCATCTACTTCAGTGGATATAATGAATTCACAATGGCCCTTAATGGTCTGTTCTCCAAGCCCGAGTGCAAAGGAACAGCTGACTATATCGCCAATCCACCGGTCCTGAAATTCCAATTCTACATCACTGAAACATCCATATCCGCCTGCTCCAACAAGCTGATGGTATTAGATAAAAAAAAACATTTCAGCAGATATAATAATGATATAAAAATGTATTTTTAAATCAAGAAAGCCTAATAATACCACAGAAAAATAAAATAAATAAATAAAAGAATGACAATAAAAGTGTTTACATATACAAAATATAAAATAATATTAAATGGAAACACTTTACAATAAGGTCCCATTTGTTATCATTAGTTAATGCATTAGGTATAAAAGCAATTAACCGTATGTTTTACAGCATTTCTTAATCTTTGTTAATGTTTGTTCACTGTTAGTTCATGTTACTTCATAGTGCATTAGTTATTTTAACAAAAATATTTTAAGTGTATTAATATATATTGAAACAACATTAACTAATATTTCTAAATACTTTAAAAGTATTGTTCATTCATGAGTTAGTTCATGTTAACTAATGTTTTAAAATAATGTTAACAAATGGAAGTTTATTGTAAAGTGTTACCTACTATGTAAATTATTAAAATATATATTTATCAAAAACTACCTCAAGGAAGAGTCTTAGGAAGATTTATTTATTTAGATTTTTTTTAATGTGAATGCTTAGAGCTTGTCTAATGTCAATTGGTAAAAGGTTCCAGTCTTTTTGGGCATAAGAGCATTACCTAATCTGTTATGATTTACAGTACATAACAAAAAAAAAAAAATCAACAACATTGGAATACCTCAAACAAGAATTTGGAACATATTTTGTATGACAGTCAGAAAAGTATAAAGTTGTTATAAGTCATAGAGTGAAACAAACAATAAATCAATCTTGAACTTAATGGACAATCAAAGCAAATGAGCTAAAACAGTTGTGATATATTTATTTACATAAATGATTTGTGTTTGGAGTGGAATTTGCCACACTGATAGTTGATTAATTTTCTTGCATTTGGTATGCTAAATAGACTCATTCATTGTTAAATGTTGGTATGCCCCAGGATATAAAAGCTATTTTCAGGTTAAAACTTGCTTACAATTCTATCATTTATGAGTCATCCTGAGTCTTTCTTTCTTTATAATAAGCTATTGAACTTATTCAACTCAACAGATCACTCAGGAGGTGGGATCAGGGCTGTTCTCAGATTTCTCTAGCGTGCAATCAGTGAACATCTCTGGGGTGGTCAGCTCGCTGGACCCAAATGCTGGAACCATCACCTACCGGCAAGAGATGATGTACCTCTTTTCCTGTAGATACCCACTGCAGTACTTAGTGAACAACACAAAGATGAGTGTGTGAGTGCCATCACCATAAAGGGTAGATTGGGACTTGTTTTTACCACTTTTTACCCCAGTGAATGTCTACAAAAAGTCAACATTTCCACCATTATAGCCCAGAAAAACAAAAACCAAAAAATGTATTTAACACATGTTGAACTTCTGTGACCTTTTGTAAGTTGTCACAAGGGAACCTACCATGAAACAGTCCATTGGGCCTTTTAGCAATATTGAAACAAAATATTTAAAAGATATAAATAGCTACAGTAAGCAAAATTACAACAAACTATTTTTTTGGACAACATAAATTGTAATGAATAAATTGACTATATTTAAAACATGTGATAACTTGTCTGGACCTGACATTTAGGAATAAGCTAAATATTTACTGAGTTTCAGACCTTGTGACAACTAACCCCAGTCTCCTGAAATGTGTATAATATAAATGAGTTGATGATCTAACTATTATTGTGTCACGCAAACACAAACTGTTGTCATTCTGTGTATATTGGAGCAGATCTGGAGTGAATCTGGCAATTAAAGACAATAACGGTAGTTTTATCAGCACACTCAGCATGCAGCTATTCGAGGTAGGTTCACTTTAGCACATTGTTTTCCCCTGACATTTATTAAAATACAGTATAATGTTACTGATCGCTGTTAAATGAAGTGTTCATTGAATGAATTTCTGCCTTGATTCAAAGGACATCACATATACAACTCGTCTCTTTGTACCTCCAACCGGCCTCATGCTGAAGACCAGGATTTTTGTGGAAGTCCGTGCCACTAATCTCACACAAAGGTACTTTTCTGAACTTTAAAGCATTACGTTTTCCAGGACAATTGTTGTAGGGGAGTGACTGGGATTGTACAGTAGTCCTGGGCCTACTGTACTCTATACAATATGGTATAGCATACTCATTGGGTCCGGGAAGAAGGGCCCCACCTATAAAAATGTATGAATTTTAGCAAAGGCCCTCATGTCATGAAATGATTGCAGGTTAAAATAACTTGCTAACTGGAAGCCATTATGATATAATATAGAAATGTAGCTTTTGTGCTCTCATATTTTTTTCACAAGTTTGCACTTTAAAATTGTGTTTTATAAAGGTTCAATGTTCTGTTGGATCGATGCTATGCAACCACTAGCCCTTACCCAGTCAACAGCACATCCTTTGACCTGTTTGTTGGGTAAGTGTATAGAGTGCTAATCTCTTTGTCCTTTAAACATTGACAAATTTTGTATTTATTTATTTTCTCCCCAATTTGGAATGCCCAATTCCCAAAGTCCTCTTGGTGGCGGAGGATGAATCTCAGTTGCCTCTGAGTCTGAGACTGTCAATCTGCACATCTTATCACATGGCTTGTTGAGTGTGTTACCACGGAGACGTAGCGTGTGTGGAGGCTTCACACTATTCTCCGTGGCATCCATGCACAACTCACCACATGCCCCACCGAGAGTGAGAACCACACATTATATTGACCACAAGGAGGTTACCCCATGTGACTCTACCCTGCCTTGCAACCGGGTTGCTTAGGAGACCTGGCTGGAGTCACTCAGCACGCCCTGGATTCGAACTCACAACTCCAGTGGTGGTAGTCAGCGTCAAAACATTTAGACTCATTTTTAACTGATTCTTCAGTCTAACTGTAAACTAAGATGGACTCCACCAAATTATTCCCATCGAAATTTGAATTGAGTTATTCAAGCTCTTATTCCGTCTTTCTCAGATGCACTCAAGATCCACAAACCGTAATGGGTGTGAATGGAGAACAACAGGTGGCACGCTTCTCCTTTGAGGCTTTTCGCTTCATAGAGCATAAGAACAGGACAGTGTCAACATTTTACATTCACTGTGCTACCAGACTCTGCGAGACCTCTTTCTGTAGATCCTTACACCAGGTATGAATACACCTTACCCAAACCCCTTATTTAAACTTAACCAATCAGTAGTGTGTGTAAACATGTTAGGAAGCTGTTGTGTGTTACAGAAGCAAGAAATTGTATTAGATGGAAACGATGTCCAGCGACGTCATTGGCTGTAGTGAAAGTCGAAGGAATTCAAGCACGATATCATATGAATTAGGCAAATTTAGAAAAGTCGTATGATTCCTGACGATTTCACCGTGAGAGTGTGTTGGTATATTGTAGGTTTATAGAAAAAAGACAAAACTCAATATGTAACATCCAAAAGGACCTCAAATAAAAACCCCACTATATGACAAGCTGTTCCACTGTCTCAGTCCAGCAACTATCAGTATTCAGATGCATTGTTTGTATTTCAACAGAATTGCACCAGTTCTGTGAGGAGGAGGAGAGACGTCCAATCAGCTCAAGGAACCTCAGTGAGTGATGTTGCCACGGTCACCTCTGGACCAATCTTCACAAAAGTAGACAGTGGTAAGACAGCAACCAGCTCTGCCATATGTTGCATGAATAAGTAAACATGATGTTCTATAATGTGCATATTTATGTTGTATCTGACTTATAATACAGTGACTGTGAGTTTGTACTTGCCTTCTTTCCATCTTTTTCCAATTGTTGTAGGAGAACCAACTGCACCGGTTTCTGCAGGTATGTATATATTTTCTATAATGTATTAAACTAGCAAGGAAATCTGGATTAGGGACGAGATACTATTACAAACTTTACAGTAAAATTATATACTTTTGTGCATGTAATTTGTCATTGCATTAGATGACAATATCAAACCAAGTGACATCTGCAAACAAGTTATGCCTGACATTTTCTCAGAACATTCACTTTTCTTGGCCATTTTTGCCATTACTTTTAATTAAATGGTGTCTGGAGAATTTAATGAATGTTTGAAGTTAGTTTAAGTTCACATGTGTGTTCAATGTTGGATATAATATGATTGTTATTAGTTACTGTAATTTAATTACTTTTTAAGTCAACTCTCAAAGACATTACTTGGGTTACACATATTTGTAAAATAAAAGAATTTATATAGAATAGAATATGTCCGTGTTTCTGTGACAACTGAAGGGCCCCATAAAGCGTTGCGGCAGTGCTAAGTGAGACCTGCGTGCGACAGTGAACAAGAAGTATTGACATATGAATTCTTTGAGAAAACTTTTCTATGAAGTAACATAAAAGTAATTACTAATTTAATTAATTTTCCATTAAGTAATCTGAAGTAATCGGATTACTTACATGTAATTGGTAATTTATAGTGGATTAATGTTTGAGCAACTTGCTCAACAATGCAGAGGCCTGTACCATGAAGGAACGAACTCGGAGTTTCAGGATTGGTTTTTGGTTGACAAATTCAAACCAATCCAATCAGACTTAATTGGTACCATGATGCAGCTCATCAACTTTCTCTGTCAACTCAGGCTTCGATCCTGACTTTAAGATTAGATAACGCGCTTGTGCACATGAATGATTGATGCACAACCAATCATGTGAGAGACTGCTCAGGAGAAGTGCAGCTGCTACAAGAGCTCAAGAGGACTGCTACAAACAAATTATAAATGTGATAAATAAATATAAAACAGCTAGTATATCAATGTGTATGTGAATTCATATAGTGCCATAGGTTGCCAACCCCTGGATTAGATAATACATTTAAGTTTTGGGCAGATAGAGGTCTGAAAAGATATCACCGTTCACTGATAAAGGAATGGATACCTTTTCAAACCTAGAAAAAAAAGTATTAGCTTCCAAATTCATCATTTATTTACAGGCATGATATTTATTATCAGAAGTTAAAGTAATGAAATAAAAAAAGAAATGCATCCATTAATAAATTATATAATCGGGGCCTGGGTAGCTGGACCACTTGAATCGCGAGTTCGAATCCAGGGCGTGCGGAGTAAATTATCTGCACTTATATGAGTAACCGCGCCACTGCAGGACCTACAAAGTATTGGGAACTGGGCATTCCACATTTGGAGAATTTTTTTTATATAATTGATACATACACTACAACCAGAGGCATAGATTCCAGTGGGGATGGGGGGTAACCCCTTAATAATCAAAAAAGCAAGTACAGCACTACCCCTCATTTTAGATAGGCCCTATAACTTCTTTTATTTGTGCTGTATTTCTTTTCAATAATCTTTAAAGGGATAGTTCAACCAAAAATCTCATTATTTACTCACAATGGTGCATTTATGTGCTTGTCCTGGATGTCTCAACTGAGTGGAGAACGTGAGATTACCTCTGTATCATGGCAACTCGTATACGTCACACGAGAGACTGCTTGGACTCCACCCTCTCGTGAAGCATACCCTCACGTTGTATTAAAGTTAAAAAGTACTTAAATATTTAACTTTTTCGCACCAAAAGTGATCGTATTGCTTTAGAAGACGTTATTTTAACCACTGGAGTTGTATGGATTACATTTATGCTGACTCTCTGTGATTTTTGGAGCTTCAAAAGAGAAATCTCCATTCACTTGCATTTTAAGGATCTACTTAGCTGAGATATTTTTCTTCAAATGTGTTCTGGTGAAGAAAGTCAATATCATGAGGGTGAAAATAATGAGAATTTTCATTTCTGGGTAAACTATCACTTTGAAATTTTGTTGTTTAATGCAAAGACATTAATATATTAAAGTATGGCTTAAATGTCCAAACACTCTGGGAGCCACTTTATCTCATCTCACATGCTCATCGGAAGCGCGTGTTCTTTTATACTAGTTACATTTCAAACCTACCAAGCTAGAAAGAAAAACTGTTTTTCAGTATTGAATCTGTGCATTGTTCATGACTCACTTTGAATTTAATTTACTTCTCTATATATCTGTGCAGTGTATCAGGATCTGAAACAGGAAGAGGCGGTGGTGGGCGTTTCCGTGGCAGCAGGGGTATTTGGTCTGTTGTGCATCATCATGCTAGCTGTGCTCGTCTACAGGATCCACTGGGAGAAGTCCAGTAAAAACAAAGCATTCATATTCCACTAGTGCTCTCAGAAACAGATACACCATTCCAGACAGTTTGGTAGCATGTTGTGAGAGGTTATTGAAACCTGTGGCACCTTAAAAAAATCTAGACATCTTTACCTTGAGTTATCTTTACCTTGAGTCCGTTTGAAGAATTGAGGGTTTAGAGAAAAAGAATGGGACCTGTAGACAATTACAATAAGATTAAACCAAAAGAGAGATTTTAAAATATTTTTTCTCATTCATCTTAATATAATCACGCACAAAGCAGACCTCTTTTTAGAAATAAATCTGTACCTTTCAATAAGACAGTGTGTTTAAATTGTCTATTTTTTGCATGCAAAGGTTAATTATTTTAATTACATTTTTGAATATTATGAATACGTAATGCTAATAATTGTGAATTTCTTCTGCATTTTGGGTTCTGTATTACGCTCTTAAACCATGTTTTGCATTTTTGTAGTTTTAGGCACTTGCCAACATAAATCAAGATTTGTACTCATAACAGAATCATGTACCTCATTCGAAACTTATACAACTACATTAAGAATTAAAGTACCTATTTGTGGAATTCCACTGATGTTTATGGTTTTACATAAACCTTATAAATAAATGAGAGAACACCTAGTGCTAACTAGTGCAAAAGCGGTTTCACTGATGTAAATGCACATTCAATCAAGCAAAAGAGCAATGAATAGATTATACAATGTGCAGAGAAGTATTTTTTCTTTAAAAAGGGACTTTATTAACAGTTTAGAAACAATCCGCTCCCTTTTCCACACATCACACTGTTCTCTCCACACAGACTGGCAAACGGAATACAATGAACACATACATTGTACACGTTACCAGTGAAGGTGATGGTAAACACACCCTTAATTCATGCGTGTGTGTGATGTGTGAAATTCCATAGATATCAGTGCAGTAGACCACTCATACTGAAGTCCATAAATACAGATGATGTTTCAAGTAGAAGTTGGAGTCTGAAGATATTCACAGGTATGAAAGCACAGCGTTTGAGTACAAACTATGAGGAAGAGAGTAAACTGGCAAAAAATAAACTTTTTACACAGTTAAGCAAACGAGTCACAATTGAGCAGGAATTCCACCTTTCCTCTGATTCACATCTCTCCAGTATACATTTCTGGACGCAAAAGCAAAGCGAAAGGTATTTTGAGTCATAGAGGACACCCTACTAAAAACACATTTCCAGATGATCCACTTAACTTTGCAAATATCATTCACAAATGAAAGAACACAAGTTTACTTTGGTCAAGTGTGCCATTTTTGTTAAATTGTGACTGTGACTCTGATAAAAGGGGACATTTTATGAAAGGGAGAATATCATTAATTCATCATTAAGAAACAAAACTAAATGTGAATGGAGAGTGCACACAGGCTAAAGTTTGGTTTGGTATTTTTGTTTTGTCACTGAAACATACGCCTTCAGTCTTTTTCAAGCCGTTCCAATTTCAACATGTTTTGTTGAGGGGGGGGGGGGGGGGGGGGGGGACAAAACAGAATTTTGACCCAATTAACAGAGTCAATAAATACAACAAAAAAGTGTTCCAGTTGTTATAATTCATCCCCCACGTGATTTTCAGATTTATTGTTCTCTGTTGATTCTGCAAATGAAAAAAAAAAAAGGAAAAACATTGGCACACATTTATATACACATACACACATACATACACACACACTATATTATTGTGCAAAAGCCTTTGAAGGCACATTATATTTGTCTTAACTGTTATTTTTATATTATATTCTGCTTTAAGTGTATCAGTAGCAAATATCAGTGCCTAATATCAATTCCTCTTGCAAATACAATTGAATAGAAGTGTAACAAGGATTCATAAGATGATATGGCCCCCACAAAGCACAAATCTCAACATCAAGTCAGTATGGGATTATATGAAAAGACATTAGCAATTATGGCCACCTAAATAGATGGAGAACTTGCCACAGTTCTTCTAAGCTTAGAACCTCCTATCTGCCAACAACTAAGAAAACGGTCCAGGAGTACCTAGGAGAATTGGTGCTGTATTGAAAGCGAATGCTGTCACACCAAATATTGATTCAGCTTCTTTATGTTTATAATGTGAATGTTAATTAATATTTGAAAACTATTTATGTCGTTAGTTTTGAATCCTCACTCTGCAAAAGTTTTAGGCACTTGTGAAAAATGTTGCACAGTACTGTGTGTATTGGACACACACACACACACACACACACACACACACGTGGCAACTACAAAAATTAGATATACATTTTAGGTCATAGTGCTAGTTTTGTGTAGCCTATTGAATGAACATTTTCACACATTGACAGATTTATTGGATTAAGATTTATACCTGTATCCTCCATATTTTCGGCTGGATTTAGTTCAAGAATAGTTTCTTCTTTTTCGGCTGGATTTAGTTCAAGAATAGTTTCTTCTTTTTCTTCAGCAGTCAGAGGCACCTCCACTGGCTTCACCTCTTCAGCTGAAAGCACAATTCATTTCATACATCAGGGGAGCCATTTTAAGAGCGCTAGTGCAGCGCTATGCTATAAGTCATAATCGCAAAGTCAGTGGGCATGGCCATGAATTTTTGGTATTTGGCAAGCATGCACCAAGTCTAGGTGCAAGTGGGTTTGGCAAATCAGGTGCAAAACATGCTAATAGGCTGGGTCAAGTACAATTTAATTTGGAGGTTCTTCTCCAGTTATTGCAGTGTTTGCATCCTATTATATAGTCAATTACCTCAAGCACTAGCGATATAAACACATTAATACAAAGTTGGTGTAAATGGACTATGCAATTAATTAGAAGAATAGAAATATGGACATGCTCCTTTCATACAGTATGCTTAGAAAATGTTATTCTCATCAGTATTTGGATGTATGCCATGATAAATTAGAGGGAATGGAAGTATTATTTAAAATGTATCTAATGAGCATCTAATAGTGATCGTATCGGCACACACATCTACTGTTCAATTTTGAACAATTAAATTAATGTATTGAAAAAAAAAAAAGATTAAACCCAAAAGATTTATATTCAAATTACACTTAAAAAAACAAAATGGTCAAAAAAAATTAATATACCAAATCAAACATTTTATCCTCTCTTACTTTCTACGGCACCTTTTGCAATGACATAATCACTAAGACAAAGGTGGAAAAATGGCAAAAATTAGATCATAAAACAATTGCAAACATAATAATAATAGAGAAATAAACAATGTGTCTCTCTGCAGAACTGCCACTCACTGGATGTTTTTAGTACCATTGAGTAAACTCTAGAGACTGTTGTGCAAGAAAATACCAGGAGATCAGCAGTTACAGAAACACTCAAACCAGCACATCTAGCACCAAAAATCATGCCATGGTTGAAATCACATTTTTCCCCATACTGATGGTTGATGTGAACATTAACTGAAGCTCCTGACCCGTATCTGCATGATTGTATACATTGCACTGCTGCCACACGACTGGCTTATTAGGTGTACAATGTATCTAATCAAATAAACTCAAGCAGTCAATATAACAATATATGTGCATCATATTTTTCTGACTTTAAAAAAATGGTCATCATCTCACCTTCCTCACTTTTGGGAGGGATAAATTTCTCTGCATCTTCTGTGCTGTTTGTTTTGCTGTTCTCTGTGGAGGTGGAGTTCTTGTCTTTAGGCTTAGGTTTAGGCTTCGGTTTGGCAAACTTTGCTTTGTTTAGCAGGTAGTTGACCTCCCTATCTAGGAGGGAAAATTTAGCTTCAATGTCTTTCGAGAGCAGGACAGGCTTCTCTGTCGGGGACAATTTCTCCTGTTCAGCTACTGTATCATTCTTCCAAGTCTGTTGTGAAAAAAAAAAAAAAAGGTTAAAAGCTTAAATTACAAAAAAATTGGATTTTTCTATTTAAACCACTTAAGAATACACAAAAGGTCATGGAACAATTACCTACATTAATGGGGGAAGGGGGCAGAGACATTAGTACTTAAATCAAGTCATAAAAATAGTCATTACACACCATTGTCTCATTAATGACTCTCTCAAGCATCTTCAGTTCCACCTCTGTGAAAATCTGGTCATCTTCTGGAATCAGTCTAGCACTCCTGTGAATAACAGCCCAGGAAAGTTACAAGGTGGTTCTTGTTTAATCGGTTGCCTCTATTAGATCGCCACCAAAGACTTACATTTATTTATTCAGCAGATGCTTTTTATCGAAAGTGACTTACAAATGAGGAATCCAACAGAAGCGATTCATTGTAAGGAGCCGGTAATAAGAGAAGTGTGGTAATACAAAGTTGCAAATTGCTCAGATACAACACAAGTAGAGAGGAAGGTGAGAGACTAGGGTTTTGGGTATTGATACAGATTTCACAAGCTCTCAATTCGATATCGATTCATATGGGTATATTTCAGTTATAATGTCCCTTTTGCTTACATATGAAAGAGATCCTCTCCCATCTAATGCTGTGTATTATACAGGGGACCTTCTAACTAGGTACATTACAAAATTATTCATTTGCCAATTATTCATTTTTCATAATTTTGGCTTTAAATTCTTTTTTTTTACAAATCCTTGTATTCGAATAATAAAAAAATATTAAATTTCAATTTTGTTTAGCTGCATATTTTGATTTAATGAACATGTGCTAAAACCAGTATGGTCTCTTTAACAAAGCCAACATTTCCGTAAAGAGATTGTCTGTAGATGACGTTATTGAGAGAGGACTTAAAAGGCTTTCTCATCTGTGTCATGCATGATTAGAATTAAATGTTTCTTTTTAGTTGTTTTTGATCAACAACTGACAGTAGGGAAAAGTATTATAAAGAGAGATTATTCAATGACAAGTGGGCTGCGTGGATCTGGGCTTTGGACACACACGGAACAACTTTTACTCTCAACAAGAATCTCAATGCTGAATAATTCACCAACATACTACACAATCACTGGTGAGTTAAATGTAAACATTAAATAGCAAGTTGCCAAATATATACATTTTATTCACATAGCATGACATTTGGTTGCAAAAAATGAGTGATATCCTCTCATTGCAGTGGAGGATTGCGCATAGAGTAAAAGATCGATCTTGGGATTTAAGAATCAACATCAAGATGGTTCAAATGAAGATCGCTATGCATCAGGAAATTCATATTTTTTACCGACCTTTATGAGAGACAGTGGTAAAGAAGAAAGACAGTTATTGTATTAGTAGGACTGGGTCAAGTGCTCGTGAAAAAGATGCGTCTTTAAATGTTTCTTAAAGCTGGTTAGAGAATCAACTGCTCGGGTGGAGTTTAGCAGGTCATTCCACCAGCGAGGAACAGTTGAAGTCAAGAGATGGCACCACGAGGCGATGCTCACCCACTGCTCATAAGGTTCTAGAGGGCACAGTCAAAGTAGCGAGTGTAGATATGGGGGAGAGGAACAGTGGTTATCCCGTAAGTGAGAATCAATGGCTTGAACTTGATGCGAGTAACCATTGGCAATCAGGGCAGTTCGATGTGGAGGGGGGGGGTGACGTGCGCTTTCTTGGGCACGTTGAATACCAATCATGCTATCGTGTTCTTGATCAATTGCATAGGGATGGCTGTACATGCAGGAAGTCCTGCCAGAAGAGCATTGCAGTAGTCCAGTCTAGATATAACAAGAGCCTGGACAAGGAGTTAAGCATAAGGACCCAGATAGGAAGGATCTAAACTTCCTAATGTTATACAGAGCAAATCTGCTTGATCGGGACTTAACAGGAAATTGTGGAAAGAGAGGGGGATAGAATCGAGACATGTTGCAGGCTGGACTCAAACGTGCATCCACATGAGCACCAGGGCTCAAATTGTATGAAACATGTGGGCTAATCTATACACCATGGAACTGATTAGTTTGAGAGTATGTAACGAGTTATTCTATTTTGTTAATAAAAAATAAATGTCTTACAGATTAATAGAATTAACCAGTTGTCATGTTTCAATTAAAAGAATCCTCAGTTTATGAATAATGCTTCAGAGCTCCAACTTACTTGAGGAAGATGGTGGAATGGTTTAGCATGCTGTCTAGAGCTGCCAATCTGTCAGGCCATTTCTTCCTCTCCTCCACTCTGAAGAACATGGCTTTGCAAAGCTTCTTCAGTTCAGACAGTTTTTCTTTCAGCTCCTTAGTGCTAGCCGTGTAACCCTCTTCATCCATCCAGTTAGATGCCTCGCTGAGCTTCCCAGAGATCTGTTCTTTCTCCTCTTCAGTTACTACAGCCTGGTACTCATCCTGATACAGCTTATCCTAGATGATCAGAGAGAGAGAAAAAAATAGATTTAAATTGCCTTAAGGAAATAACAGTGCTTGCAAGGCAGCAAAAGAATAGTGCTTAAAGTTTGTGTATATTTTACAATGTTAAAATAATTTATTCCAATTTTATGTGGGTGAATAACTAAGTCCATTAACAATTCGTAGGTCGATTCCCTCAGAAAGTGTAAACACTGGCTTTGTGGCACTTTCAATGTATAGACTGGCTGACACAGCTCCACAAATGCTGCAAGTTTGGAGTGGGACAGGGTTTGAGCAATAGAAGTCTAGTGGAGTGTTCAGGAAACAAGTTTTATTCTATTTTTGATTCTACTTGGTGCTGCCAGTGGCAAAGAAATTGCACACCGACTCCAGTCTTAGGTAAAACGATAGTTAGTAAAGTTGTAAACCCACACATAGATCGTAACATGCAATATAGATTGATAAATAGAGATATTTTGCAAAAACGACATCCTATTAAGTTCAAGTCAATGCTGTCAGTGCAAGTAAGCTCACCTTGTAAACAATTAACTAATTTTCCCAATTATACAACGGAAATCTATGTTGCATTAAAATAATCCAAGCTGATAATAGCTGTATCTTCCTTTTAAAATGCTCTCTTTATAGAGCCTTAAGCCCTCTACAGATTTCTCTGCAAATAAACATTCGGCATAGATGCTCATGTTATTCTCTGGACAAAGACATTTTCGTCATTATCATGCCATAGGATCTGTGAGTCACCGCCAAAAAAACTGGAAATGGAAGTGGAGAGCTTCATTGTACCTGCGTCTCAAAGATAAAAGCCTCCAGGCTGTTCAGGGTCTTTTCTCTCTCCTGTTTCTCCAAATCCCGGTCGGTGAGGTCTTGCAGTCTGATACGAGGGAGGAACACTTAGTACTCTTTAGACATACGTCAAGGAAATCTTCAGTTACTACACACAATCCCATTTTCTTCTCTCTGGCTCTCAGTGAATTAATTCAATGCCTAGGGCAGAGAAACACTTACTTCTTTTTGGACACTTCCATATCATCTGTGCTTGGATCGAGAACATCGTTCACCTCAAGCTCTACTGCGATGTCCTCTGATATTTTGCTCTTTTTATGTTGTTTGGCTTTCTTGTCTGCCTCTTTCTCTTCCGTTTTCTCTCCGTTGGATTTCTCTTCAGGTTTTTCAGCATTGTCAGTTTCCTTCTCTTCCTGTGTTGGAATTGAGAGCAATATATTAGTTTAATTACAGATGTTCTGGAGTTCCTCTAGTTCAACTGGATGTTAGAAATGGAAAGATTATGGGTTCGATTCCCAGGATAAACACAAATAAAATGTATATCTTGATGGCACTGCAAGTTACTGTTAATGTTCAAGAATTGAAGATGTACAATGTTTATATAATATAATTTCCTCCAATACCATATTCATTTTTATATATATATATATATATATATATTCTCTCCTCACACACACACAAACATACAGTATATACTGTGTATGCATAGTGCGCGCACACACACACAAAATGACAGGTGACGTGAATCACATTTAATAACAAGGGCCAATGGCTAGACGACTGGGTCAGAGCATCTCTAAAATGGCATGTCTTGTGCAGTGTTCCCAGTATGCAGCGGTTAGTACCTACCAAAAGTGGTCCAAGGAAGGACAACCGGTGTACCGGAGACAGGGTCATGGTTGCCCAAGGCTCATTGATGAGCGACGGCTAGCCCGTCTGGTCAAATCTGACAAAACAGCTATTGTAGCAAAAATTGCTGAAAACTTAATGCTGGCCATGAAAGAAAGGTGTCAGGACACACAGTGCATCGCAGCATACTGCGTAGCCACAGACCATTCAGAGTGCCCATGCTGACCCCTGTCCACTGCCAAGAGAGCCTATAATGGGCACATGAGCATCAGAACTGGACCATGGAGCAACAGAAGGTGGTCTGAATGCATGCAGACATACATACATGCATGCATGTCAGGCTGATTGTTTAATATTGGATGATGATGATATTTTGGTTGCTTAGAAGGCATAACAACAGTATTTTATTGAGCATTAAATAAAGGGTTCCAACTCTTTTTTACAAATCACTTGTCCATGAAAACTGGATAGAGGTTTTTAAAAATAATTTTAAATCAGTATGATTAGTAAATTAGAATAAGTTATTCATTTAATATAAATGACTAGAAAGACAAAGAACTGTCAAATCAGACATCAATTAGGCTTGCGAGCATATTTTACTCAAACAACAGCAAACTGTAGTTTGACTTCATGACTTGAAATTTTTTTTTAACTTCCAAGACCATGCCTTGAAAACAACATTTAAAAATTCATTGTTATTTCCAGGTTTCAGCATACATGCATGCATGCATACATATTCAGCAAAACATTAATTATAACAGCTCAAGGAACTGTGGGGTTAAGCGTTTGGTTGAATGTAACGTGGTGTATAGTAAGCAAAAGGCTACTAGGCGATGTCAAAAGACTCTTGAGAATAACACGGTGGAAGGAGAGAATTTGAGCCATCATCATAATCCCAGATGTTCAATAATCATCCTGTCTCTCTCCAGCAACATGATTAACTCAATCCTCTCACCTGAGTTTCTGCTTTCTCTTCATTGTCAGCTTTATTCTCCTCTGCCTGAGGCTCTCCCTCATTTCCCTCCTCTGTCTCAGGTTTCTCCTGTGCTGGCTCTTCCGGTTTCTCACCCTGTTCCTGATCTTTCCCAGTCACTTCCTCTTCATTCTGAAGAATTACAAAATACTGTGTAACCAAATGACAAGTTCCAATCCAAACAAAATGCACTTCGATCTGTCCGTTTTCATGGCAAGAGCATCAGTAAACAGTTTACCGCAACTGGTTCTGTGAGATTTTGACTGGGGTCTGAGCTGCCACCTCTAAACAAGTTGGAAATGGTGTTTCCAAGCTCTGTGATTCAACAAAATATTTGAATGAGTGACAGTGCACAAACGTATCCATTTCCATTGCAAACATCTTTAGTAGAACAACCTGATTTTAGATCAATCTTCAGACCAACAACATAAAAATGGCACGTTTACAAATCTTACTTGTGAGTGTAGACTCTTCCTCCTCCACAAAGGTCTCAAACACTGACTCCACCTGAAAAGTGAAGAATTCAGTTCTTCATTTACTGTACTGCTAACACAATGGGAAAGCATCCTCGATACCCTCATGTTAACCCAAACTAGAGCACTAACCCGATCTAGAATTAGCACTCCACTCTCATCCATGTTGAAATGGGCTTTAATTCCCTTCGATTCAGCATCGGAATGCTTCTTAAAGCTGCTGCCAACTCCAGACAGTTTCACAGTTTTAAAATTCTGAGAGCCAAACACTCTGAGGAACAGAAATAGAGAGAGCTCACTAAACTTTCTGGGTATTTCTGGGAACCCATATATAAATCCAATACCAAATATTTGAGTAGTGTGAACTAATTTAGACAGTTCACTCACTTCAGGTCCTGTTCACTGAGGAAACTGAGGTCTCCATAGTTGATGTGGAAGACAAAGTCATCTGTGTAGCGATTAAACGTGATGACTTTCCTCTGGGGATATGGGGACATTCTCTGGAACAAAACACGCTTGTTGTGCTTCATCGTCTTCACACCATCCTCTTCCTCTGCCTCACGACTAAATTCCACCTGAGAAGAGACACAAAGCATTTCTGAGAAATTTCAAATGATCTGATTGGATATGGAGTTAGCCAAGAGCACAAGGCAGGCTCATTAGCCATGTTTCCATCCAAGTTGTGAATTGAATTAAATTTATGCAAAAACTATATTGTTTCCATCCGGTGTGTTCAAAAAAACTAAATAGTCACTTTTGAAGAAATTCGCACAGTTTATAGTACAAAGACAAAACAGTCTGAATAACTTGTTTAATGACTGGGAGCACTGTGTGTGTGCGGCGTTCCTCCTTCCTTATATCTTTGCTGTTCAGATCTATACAATATTTTTCAAGTGTTAATAAACCTGCTTTTACACACAATTCAAGTTTGTATTCCATTTATTTTTCTCTGTAACGATGCAGGCTGTGGATTTTCAGAACACTTATTTCAGAATGATCAGAGCAACATTTTAGATGCAATAATTGGTCCACTCCACTGGTTAGCCCAGTTAAGAACAATTATTCAGTCACATGACTTTCTTGATGCACATCTTGTATTCCAAATAAATTCAATAGGAGTTTACTTTGTAAATGTGTTGACACATTATGTGCATTTCTTCATAGGCATCATCCACCTCAAGCGAGCGTATATGTTTTTGTTGTGCATTTGAGATTTTATTTGCATCCTGGGGTTTCCATCAAGCAGCTTTTATGCGATATCCCAAAATGCGTAAACTAATTCATGGATGGAAACCCAGTTAATGTCTTCAGTCTCTTACCTGAATGGGAAACACAGCAGCATCTCTGACTAGGAAAGGTTTGACTTTGAATGCTTTGCTGAGTGCAGCAGCCTGATAGACGGCACCCATTGCTGCAGCCTCATCTGCGTTAATGTTCTTGCTCAGTTCCTCTCTGGAAACAAAATCAAATGAGATTGTTAGGCAATCTGCATTAAAGGAGTCATGGCATGCCCTTTTTATTATTTTAATATGATTCTTGAGGTTCACTTATACAGCCCGTGGCCAAAAGTATCGTCAGTGACATACATTTTGTGTTTTGCAAAGTTTGCTGCTTCAGTATTTGCAGATTATTTTTTCACATGTTTCTATTGCATACTGGAAAAGATAAGCATTTCATGAGTTTTAAAGGCTTGGCAAAAACATTCAATATATGAAAGTCAATATTTACAGTGTTGGCCCTTGTTCTTAATAACCTCTGCAATTCGCTCTGGCATGCTGGATATCAGCTTCTGGGCCAAATCCTGACAGATGGTGATCCATTCTTGCCTTATTAGTGCTCAGAATTGATCCCAATGTGTGGGCTTCTGCTGGTCTACTGGCATTATGAGGATTGACCACAGGTTCTCTATGGGATTAAGATCCGGGGCGTTGACTGGCCACGGATCAAAATTTCAATGTAATGATTTCCGTGCCACTTCATTATCACTCTTGACTTGTGACATGGTGCTCCATCATGCTGGAAAATGCACAGATCATCACCAAATTGCTCCTGGATCGTTGGGATAAATTGGGATAAGTTGCTCTTGCAGGATGTTTTGATACCATTCTTTATTCATGGCAGAGTTTTTGGGCAGAATTGTGAGAGCCCACTTCCTTGGATGAAAAGCAACCCCACATATGGATGGTCTCATGATGCTTCACTGTTAGCACGACACAAGACTCATGGTAGCGTTCACCTTTTCTTCAGACTATCGATTTTCCAGATGTTCCAAACAGTCGGAAGGGGGCTTCAGAGAAAATAACCATTTTCTGCTGTCCAATCCTTGTATTTCCTGCAGAATTTCAGTCTGTCCTTGATGTTTTTCTTGGAGAAGTGGCTTCTTTGCTTCCCTTCTTGACACCAGGCCATTGTCCAAAAGTCTTTGCCTCACTGTGCGTGCAGATGCACTCACACCAACCTGCTACCAATATTGAGCAAGCTCTGCACTGATTCCATAGCCGACTTCTCTGGAGGAGACGGTCCTGGTCACTCTGGGACATCCTGAAGCCTTCTTCACTGCAGTTGAACCGCTCACCTTGAAGTTCTTAATGATCCGGTAAATGGTTCTTTCAGGTGCAATATTCTTTGCAGCAATTTCCTTGCATGTGAGGACATTTTGATGCAAAATGATGGCTGCACGTCTTTCTTTAGGAGGTAACCATTGCTAACAAGAACACAATGATTGGAAGCATTTTTTCCCTCCTTTTATAGAAATCAGTCTGCTCATATAATCCAATCAAAATGATAGAGTGATTTCATTGGACTAGTACTCGTTCACACTTTCCCAGGTGCTGCTGATATGATTAGTGAAATGATGTTAGCTGGTCATTTTGTGCCAGGGACAAAAAAAAAGAAAAAAAAGGGAAATTTGGGATTTTGTGATAAAATTAATTTTCTTTTCAACTCTTAATTGGCCATGATTTAAAATGCATCCGATCATTCTGCACAATAATCTAGAAACAATGTGAATCAACACCAGAACAACTGAAGCAGAAAACTTTGCGAAACACAAAATTTGTCAATACTACCATGGCTGTAGTATTAGTAAAGTTATTTTGCATACTGTCATAAATTTGTAAAACATGATAATTTTCCACCCTCATTCTGGACCTCTGTCAAAAACACTTGGTTTTGGTGCTGCCTCTCCTTTAACCCGTTTATACGCACCCCCTTTTTGAGCACAAACCATGAAAATGACATACCTGACCTTAAATGGTTGTATTTACTGGACCCTTTAGGAGTATGGACACAGTTGTAGTATCTTTTGAAAGAAGACACTTTGGGCTTTATTTCCCAAGTCAGAATTAATATACGTTGTTATTTTTTAAAGTTTGAGGAGCTGATGTTTATAGTAATGGAATTTTTTTGTTGAACATGTTTTTATAATCTAAAAAAACAATAAAAGCACCAAGACAACCCAGAAATACAACGTTCTAAAAGCCAAAAGTCTAAAGAAGTTATGTTTCAAATTTGAAGATGAACAAAAAAAAAATTTGGTTCCTGCAAGATGTTTTCTCTGAAAATCGCTGCCGGTGTACAGAGTAAAATTAAGGCTACGCATTTCAAGATGACAAAATCTGACAGCACTGCTTGGATATTCTGAATAAAACTACGCCGCATTTTTTAAAATAGACTTGAGACACACATTTTGTTTATGGAACTCTAAATATAAGATCATATACAGTTTTACAACATGAATCAGATTGCATAGTTTGTTGAAGAACAATGACGAAGGGTAAATCTTCCAGGTGATATCTCATGTAAACAATGGTGAATATATCTATTTCCCAGATTACACACTTTTATGGACAAAAAGTGCTATTGGATGTTTTTCAATGAAGGCTTGACATGGACAATTAATCCAAGTGTGGCGAACTGGATTCATCTGGCGATCGCGTTTTCATAAAGATATGAAGTCCGGTTTTGATATTGCATGTTTTCATTTGTACTCCTGGCACAAATAACTAAATTGCGATTTCTGGAGCATTGCTATTGTGAAACAGAGATCGGATATCAATGTTGAACCCTTAGACCTTTGAAAAGATGTATAATTTGTTAACATTAATTACATTTATAGACGGTAAATTATATTGTAAATGTAAGCAGAGAGACATCACTCCCAAGTGTGGTGAAATTGCGCATCAACAGGTTAAGACTTCACAGAAAACTGCCACTGTTATGATTGTCTCTCTGGTCTTGACTGACCTGCTCTCTCCTTGCAATCTCACTGCTCACCACTACTGGATGGAGCTACGGAGGTGATAAGGTAAAGTAGGCATTGATGCGTTGCTGTGGAAGTGATCAGATGCAATTGTCTAGCACAGTGTGACATCATAATATGGAGGAAGTAGAGAACGAGTTTTTTTGCCAGCTTGGTTTCAACAAATGCTCTTTTGCAGTGAGGAAGTTTTGAGTTCTGAAACCTAGTGTGTTTTTATAGTACAATGACCTCTTATGTTAAAAAATGAAGTTTGATTCCTCATGTCATGACCCCTTTAAATGAAACATCTACTCTATTATAATAGTCATCATCATTTAAATCAAAGCCAAGTTTTTTTTAGATTTGAGCCATGGTATCTTGTTAATTGCTAGTTATTATCATTACAGGTCAAACAGGAGGTAGAACTGAAAAATAGAAACCTACTTTCCCACAGCATTTAGAAGGACATCCTGCACTCTGGGCACTCTAGTGGATCCGCCAACCAAAATAACCTGCTCAATCTCATCCTGTTGGAATAAGAAGATTTTTTTTAATATAAAATAAATATCTATATATTTTAGATATATATAAAAATAAATAAACAGTCAGTGCTACTATTTAAGACCAATATCATGGTATATTGCCAATCACCATGGTCATCTCAGCAGCAGCTAACGCTTCCTTTACAGGTCCTGATACTCTGTCAAACAGATCCTCACACAAGGCCTCAAACTCTGAGCGAGTCACTTTTGCCTTGAAGTCTATATCATCCATAAGACCTTCAATCTGAAGAGAGAGGAGAACGTTTTGAAAGATGTGACAAAACCTTGCCTTCACCCATATGTGGACAGAGCAGATAAAAATCAAATGATACGCAAATGTATTCTAGCAGACAAAAACACTGTAGAAATAGTCAGAGTAAGTCTAGCATACTAGCTTTGTTTTCTGCTTACATTACAAAAGTGACAAAGTCTAACAAACCCCTTATCTCAAATAATGTCAAGGAAAATACATCTATCTGATAACAGCCATTTAAACAAGGCCACTAAAAGTGGGAGACAGATCAGCAAATGTGTCATACACAAAAAAAATACAATATTATTTCTAGTACGGACAATGGGGTCAAAGTCTGAAACAAGTAGTGAAAAAGAAAACAATGTAAAATGGTAGCAAAGTAAATAATTGCTTTTATAAATGAAAGAATCCACTAAACACCTTTGTGAAAAGTTGAATAGAAACTTTCTTTGTGGTTTTATCTAAATAAATTTTAGAAATATTTTTTTTATTTCAAAGTTTGAGAAAAATACTAGATTTTAAATGCGTTTCAGACATTAGAACCCAACTGCATGTGTTAAAATATAGAAAAATAAAATATGCGTTAAAAAACGAGCTGTTGTGTTATAGATGGCTATTGTAAGAGTTGAGTAACCATACATGTTCATGTAACAATTTTGCTTTTAAATATTGATCTAGAAATTGATTTTCAAGATTTTTAATACCTGTGCTGTGTGTTCAGCATTGGCACTCAGCACAGTCTTGAGTCTCTGAGCCTCTTTAAGCAATTTTGCCATGGCGCGCAAGTTCTCCTTCACGTCCTTCTTGGATTTCTTCTGTTCATTAAAGAGATTAGCAAGATGATCTCTGAGCCTTAGTTCCATCTCAAAGCCACCTAGCGTTCTATCAAACCTGAATAGGGTAAAACAAAGAGTCAGGTGTATTAAGGTGTTAAATGTGCATGTATTCCATTAGCCAGCATAGCCACAACTCGATATGCATGATAAAAACACTCATGACTAACCCAACTCCACGGATCTGGAGTTGAGGTTGACTGGGGGATTCTTTGGTCTTCACTGTCTGATATGTGACAATAGTAGCTGTTGTGCTGGCTGATCCCATATCATAAAACATCACATTCTACAGGGGAAAAAAAAAAAAAAAGACTGAAGATTTAAGATCAAAATCTAGTCAAATTCCACTTACATTTATCAATATTTTGCTAGTTGATATAAAATACTTGTTAAAATAAACAATTACAATAATAATGTTAAAAACAAGTAAACCTACATGACAAAAACATAACTTCCAACAATCACTTAAAGAAACGGTTCACCCAAAAATTTTAATTTTGTATTAATTTACTTACCCTCATGCCATCCCAGATTTTTTTGAAGAATATCTCAGCTCTGTTGTTCCATCCAATGCTAGTGAATGGTGACCAAAATGTAGAAGCTCCAAAAAGCTAATTAAGGCAGCATAAAAGACTGCAGTGGTTTAATCCATGTCTTCTGAAGTGAACCAATCAGTTTTGGGTGAGACCAGACCAAAACATAACCTTTTCACCATATACCTTGACATTACAGTATCTAGGCATGATCATGATTTCAAGCTCGATTACACTTCCTAGTGCTTAAGGCATGCGCAGAGCGTTAGATGGTGCTAGTATGTGTAATCGAACTTGAAATAACAATTTCCAAGAAGACTGCCTAGGGCAAGATTTATAGTGAAAAAGGATAAGTTATATTTTGGTCTGTTCTCACCCAAACTGGTTAGATTGCTTCAGAAGACATGGATTAAACCATTGGAGTCTTATGGATTACTTTTATGCTGCCTTTGAGCTTTTTTGGGGTTCAAAGTTCTTATCACCATTCACTTGCATTGTATGGACCAACAAAATCTTTGTGTTCTGCAGAATAAAAAAAGTCATACACATCTGGGATGGCATGAGGATGAGTAAATTATGAGAGTTTTCATTTTTGGGTGAACATTTCCTTTAAGACCGATATTATGTGATGGATGAAGGTGAATAAAAGTGAGCTGTTCCTGTTTTCAGTCATTTCTTATACTATGTAATTAAAAAATTGGAAAGTGTAAAAAAAAAAAAAGTTACATTTTCTCAGTAGTACCTGAGCAGTAGAGTTGATGTCCTTCCTCCTAAAGACTCCATAGTTCAAAGCCACAGCTGTATTATCATTGAGAAGCTGAAGGACCTTTAGACCCGCTATTTGGGCAGCCTGCAGGACTGCCCTGCGTTCTGCCTGATTAAAATAGGCAGGCACTGTGATTACTGCATCTTTTATGGGCTGTTCTGTGATTAGGAAAACAGAATTACAAACAGAATCTACAAAAACCAAAAGGCAGTTATGTTTGAGGTCCTCATCAAATAATCAAACCTGCAAAGTCTTGAGCTAGACCACGGGAGTAGTTCAAAACCATGCCCAAAAGTTCCTCAGGAGTATACTGCATCTCCCTGGACGTCCAAAACAAAGACAGTATTAAAACTTCCTTGCAACTAGAAAAAGCACATATGTATAGCGAAAGCACCTGCTCTATTACTTACTCTGAAAATTTGAAATACACTGTTCCTCTTTTGTCATCTCTCTGCAGCTGGTGCTCAGGGAAGTGCTTCTGATACTGTGCCACCTGTGGGTTGTCCACAGTCTTTCCCAAAATGCTCTGGAGGAATCTGTAAACCACTTTGGGGTTTTTAACAGCCTGAAATAATTAAAACATGCTGGAGTCAATGGAATCCATGAACCAGTGTTACAATTGAACAGAATAGATTGGAGTTGGAGACAAAGAAACTGTAAATGACAGCTCGATATTAGCAGTCGATGGATATTGGTTTTCCAATTGCCGATGCCAATATCTAAAGAGCAGGATGGGCGATGGCCGATATAAATGCTGATAAATATAATACAATTTAACTAGGTGGCAGATAATACAATATGCCTCATTCATTCAACAGATCAAAGCACAGGAATTCATAGAATTGGAAAAAAAAGAGTATTAAAAGTGCTGAAACAGAGCTGAAGCGCTGAATGTCATCCAATGGTCTAAGAGAGTTGACTCAGCTAAGGTACAATACTATTTTGTCACATAAGGTAGAGTTTTTGTTATTCAGAGCAAGACAGACATATTTTGATTTGGGGACAAGGAAGGGAGACTTCTTGCCAGATACACACAAAAAAAAGTTTTTTTCCCACCATTCCTTCAGTGAAGACTTCTGGAGAAAATACATTTACTTCTGCCACAGATATATATATATATATAAAAAAAAGCCTTTAAATAATTATATTTAAATCTTTATAGTTCCACGTACACTGATAAGGATACAGCAACTTCGTAGAGCCATTAGAACTTTCAAAATTGATGAATTATCAAAAAGACTTTGACTCAGATATTACTTTGGAGGAGTTTGTTGAGGTATTAAAGCCTTGCCAACAGGTAACGCACCAGGGCCAAATGGTTTTGCCGCATCTTTTTTTAGATCTTATGTCACAGAACTGGCTCCACATATGCTAGAAGTTTACACAGAGTCATTAAAGAAAGGTGAACTACCGCTAACCAAGATGCAAGCCCTGATCAGTCTCATTCCTAAAAAAGATAAAGACCAAAATTAATGTCAAAGTTATCGCCGATTATCCAGTTAGATGTAAAAACATTGTCTAAAATTCTGGGTAATTGATTACGTGGAGCCATTACATCTATTATACATATAGATCAAGTGGGGTTTATATGGGGTCGTAGCTCTTCTGATAATATTAGATTTTTATAAATATCATGTGGTCAGTAGCGAATGATTACCAATCTCTGCCATCTCACTTGAGGCAGAAAAGGCATTTGAAAGGGTGGAATGGGACTATCTTTTTTAGATTTGGGAACACTTTTATTGGGTGGATTAAGTAACTTTATAAACAACTGGTAGCGGCAGTGCAAACTAATGGGTTCATTTCAGATTTCTTTCTCTTGGTAGGGGAACGCGGCAAGGCTATCCTTTCTTCTATATTGTTCTGTCTTGCCTGGAAACATTAGCAGCTGCAATAAGAAAAGAGGATGTTTTTCCTGGTATTGTTGTAGGAGGAGTGGTGCATAAACTTCTACTCTACGCAAATGATATATTATTATTTATCTCAGTCCCAAGTAGATATATGCCTAGCCTCCAAAAAATTTGTAATACTTTCTCCAAATGTTCAGGATATACAGTGAGGAAAATAAGTATTTGAACACCCTGCTATTTTGCAAGTTCTCCCACTTAGAAATCATGGAGGGGTCTGAAATTTTCATCGTAGGTGCATGTCCACTGTGAGAGACATAATCTAAAAAAAAAAATCCAGAAATCACAATGTATGATTTTTTAACTATTTATTTGTATGATACAGCTGCAAATAAGTATTTGAACACCTGTCTATCAGCTAGAATTCTGACCCCCAAAGACCTGTTAGTCTGCCTTTAAAATGTCCACCTCCACTCCATTTATTATCCTAAATTAGCTGCACCTGTTTGAGGTCGTTAGCTGCATAAAGACACCTGTCCACCCCATACAATCAGTAAGAATCCAACTACTAACATGGCCAAGACCAAAGAGCTGTCCAAAGACACTAGAGACAAAATTGTACACCTCCACAATGCTGGAAAGGGCTACGGGGAAATTGGCAAGCAGCTTGGTGAAAAAAGGTCCACTGTTGGAGCAATCATTAGAAAATGGAAGAAGCTAAACATGACTGTCAATCTCCCTCGGACTGGGGCTCCATGCAAGATCTCACCTCGTGGGGTCTCAATGATCCTAAGAAAGGTGAGAAATCAGCCCAGAACTACACGGGAGGAGCTGGTCAATGACCTGAAAAGAGCTGGGACCACCGTTTCCAAGGTTACTGTTGGTAATACACTAAGACGTCATGGTTTCAAATCATGCATGGCACGGAAGGTTCCCCTGCTTAAACCAGCACATGTCAAGGCCCGTCTTAAGTTTGCCAATGACCATTTGGATGATCCAGAGGTGTCATGGGAGAAAGTCATGTGGTCAGATGAGACCAAAATAGAACTTTTTGGTCATAATTCCACTAACTGTGTTTGGAGGAAGAAGAATGATGAGTACCATCCCAAGAACACCATCCCTACTGTGAAGCATGGGGGTGGTAGCATCATGCTTTGGGGGTGTTTTTCTGCACATGGGACAGGGCGACTGCACTGTATTAAGGAGAGGATGACCGGGGCGATGTATTGCGAGATTTTGGGGAACAACCTCCTTCCCTCAGTTAGAGCATTGAAGATGGGTCGAGGCTGGGTCTTCCAACATGACAATGACCCGAAGCACACAGCCAGGATAACCAAGGAGTGGCTCTGTAAGAAGCATATCAAGGTTCTGGCGTGGCCTAGCCAGTCTCCAGACCTAAACCCAATAGAGAATCTTTGGAGGGAGCTCAAACTCCGTGTTTCTCAGCGACAGCCCAGAAACCTGACTGATCTAGAGAAGATCTGTGTGGAGGAGTGTGCCAAAATCCCTCCTGCAGTGTGTGCAAACCTGGTGAAAAACTACAGGAAACGTTTGACCTCTGTAATTGCAAACAAAGGCTACTGTACCAAATATTAACATTGATTTTCTCAGGTGTTCAAATACTTATTTGCAGCTGTATCATACAAATAAATAGTTAAAAAATCATACATTGTGATTTCTGGATTTTTTTTTTTAGATTATGTCTCTCACAGTGGACATGCACCTACGATGACAATTTCAGACCCCTCCATGATTTCTAAGTGGGAGAACTTGCAAAATAGCAGGGTGTTCAAATACTTATTTTCCTCACTGTAGGGTGAATGTCTAAATCGGAAGCTCTTGCTCTGACAGCATATTGCCCTGCCACAAATTTCCAACCTAGTGCCTTTAAATGGTCCAAGCAAGTCATTAGGGTATTTAAGCATTTTAGTTCCAGCAAATGTGAGAGATTTAGTTAGTTATTTTTGATCCATTCATGAAAAGGTTCTCATGTTATATGGATAGGTGGGCTTCACTACATTTGTCTGTGGCAGGTCAATGATATAAAAATTAATTGCATACCCAATTTCAATGATCTAACCCTTTAAAAATTCCTCTTTCTTATTTTAAACAATTGGATAGAATCTGGAATGATAAACTACCTCGTTTGCATTTCAGCAAGTTACATAGACCAATTGACAAAGTTGGTTTAGGCCACCCCAAATTTTTAGATTATTGCTATGCTTTTAATCTCAAACACCTGGCACATTAGTCTCTTCCACCTGAAAGAGCCCCTCCCTTGTACAACATTGAACAAGCAGTCCTTTTATCAAATTGCCTAGAAAAGTAAAAATGCATCCCATTATTTCACACTTCAATGCAGTATGGACAAAGGTTTCCTTTATGATCAATTTTGATACCTAAATATTTCAAGCATATGGAGTAGCCCCAAATTATGTATTCAAGTCCTCTTTTTGCTGGCAAGAATGGATTGAGAAGGGTGTTGCTACACTTGGTGACCTTTATGAAAACGAAGCTTTGAGATCATTTGAAAATATAACCCAGAAATTTGGGATTTCTAGCTCACAATGTCAAGTATTTACAGTTATGCCATCTACTTTGTACTATTTTTGGTGGAAGTACACAGCACCCTAAAGCTGCTGACACCCTCTGTATGGTGCTCTCAGCCTTTGGAAAGGGGCATGAAGTGTCAGTGCATTATTCCTCATTAATTCAGAGTCTTGGTGATGGAGCCTTAATAGCTCATAAGAGGTTATGGGAAAGAGATTTGAACTCTGCCACAACTTTCCAACCAGGTGCCTTTAAATGGTCCAAGCAAGTCATTAGGTATTTAAGCATTTTAGTTCCAGCAAATGTGAGCGATTCAGTTAGATATTTTTGATCCATTCATGAAAAGGTTCTCATGTTATATGGATACGTGGGCTTCACTACATTTGTCTATGGCAGGTCAATGATATAAAAATTAATTGAATACCCAATTTCAATGATCTAACCCTTTAAAAGTTCCTCTTTCTTATTGTAAACAATTTGCTAGAATCTGGAATGATAAACTACCTTGTTTGCATTTCAGTAAGTTACATAGACCAATTGACAAAGTTGGTTTAGGCCACCCCAAATTTTTATCGGATCTATCAGAGTGGTGGTGGCGTAGTGGCTAGAGCACAGGGCTGCTAATCAGAAGGTCACTGGTTCGAACCCCACGGCCACCACCATTGTGCCTCCTGGGGGATTGTCCCTGTAATAAGGGCTCTGTAAGTCGCTTTGGATAAAAGCGTCTGCCAAATGCGTAAATGTAAATGAACTTGGTATTGGAGGATGAAGTGTGGGAAACAAACATACTAAAAAAAAAAAAAAAAAAAGATGCCAAAACTACATCTTGGGATGCAAGGGTACGCCTTATTCAGTTTAAGATTTTGCATAATTTTTATTGGACTCCCTCTAGATTGTTTATACTTGGTTTAAAAGACACCTACCATTTGAAAAGATGTCACAGTATAAACAGCTTGGCATAATAGAAGCATATGTTAAGAAATAGGATAGGTATTTGGCGTTTCTGGAAGGCTCTCAGTGAGGACCTTGCGGAGAGAAACAGCATTGTGGTGGTAATTGTAAATTCTATTCTTTGTGGAATTATTTCTTTTCTCTTTGTTTGTTGATTTTTATATTTTTTATTTTCTTTTGCTTGTTTGTTTATTTATATGTGTGCATGGTGTAATTTAGGCTTTGACCACAGGGATATTTGTTGAGGGATGGGGAGGGATAGGGGGAAATAATGGGAGTGAAGTTGATTCTGTGTGTATATGTTTTGTTTGTTCCATATTTCACATAAGAATCAATACAAATTTTAATAGCATAATACAATTTAACAATAGCAAATCAGATGTACATATTTTCTTAAGTGAAAAGAAAAACCACTTATATTATGCAATATTTACTCAAAAGAAAAACAAGAAGTGTTGATTACCTATTGAAAAATCCACTGACAATTCTATTTGTAGATTTTGGAACTGACAAAGGGAAAGTTGACACTTCTGTTAATCAGCCAAGCAAACACGGTTGTAGGCTGATGCAGACAATCAACAAATGATTAGTCGTCCTGGCCGATCTATCAGTCCCTGACTACTTGCAAAGCAATAGAAGGCAGATGATTCATAATTGTTTTAAATAAAAGACATTAAGGGGTAAAATGTCTCACCACTCCTAAAGCACTGTCTCCAAAAAGCCTCTCATTTTCTTTTAAACACACAGCAACTGGAGTTTTCCGCCGGGACTCCCTGTGGTAAAAAGCTAAATGTCACACTGCAGTAAAATGAGAAAATTCACTCTGAAACTATAATTTCTTTATTGTATGACTGCAATGTGGTATCATAACATGGAGTAGGAACATAATTCTAACATGATATGATACCATCATTCCATATTATTCTCTTTTAAACCCATAGGACAGTTTTTAGCCTCATGAAGTTTCATTCTGTTCCATGACTTACTTGTTGAGTACGATCTCCATTGGCACACCAGGTTTAACTATAGCAATTTTCATCCATTCACTGCCCAAGTCCACAGACATCACGGCAACTGATTCTACAAAACAAAAATGACATAATTGATGATTTGAATTTAGCTAGAAAAATCCCACTAAGAAAGATTATAAGAGACTGTCTAAAACCATAGAGGTACAATATCATGGACAATGCAAAGAATGGTGACCAGAACTGTGAAGCTCAAAAAGTACATATTATGAAAGTAATCCATACAACTCCAGTAGTTTAATCCATGTCTTCTGAAGTGATATTATAGGTGTGTGAGTGAGAAACAAAAACTTTTTTTTTTTATATATATACACTGTAAATCTCCACTTTCACATAATATTTTTTTGTCAATTTGCAATCTTCATGCATAGCACCACCTACTGGTTGGGGCTGGTCAAAGGTGGAGATTCAAAGTAAAAAAATAACTTAAATATTGCTCTGTTTCTCACTCACACCTATCATTTCAATTCTTAAGATATGGATTAAACCACTGGAGTCATGTGGATTACTTTTAAGCTGCCTTTGTGTGCTTTTTGGAGATTCAAAGTTTTGATCACCATTCACTTGTATTTTATGGACCTAAATAATGGAGATATTCTTCTAAAAATATTTGTTTGTGTTCAGCAAAGTCATGCACATCTGGAATGTCATGAGGTTGTGAAAACGATGATAATTTTCATTTTTGGGTGAACTATCCCTTTAACTGAATACTCTAGGTCCTCAATCAGTTTTTTAATTATTTATTATAAGACATAGATTTAGTTACGTTGATGCCTTCAATCCACACTGTGTCAGCATTTTCCCACACTAAAAACGCACTCCGTAAACAAATTTTTTGGAAATCGATGATGTTAGGAAACTGGAAACGGATGTTTCATACTGCAACAGATAAGTGTGGATTTAGGTAAACAAATGATCATCCTGCTGCACAAAGGAAATTTACATCCAATATAAGATTAGAATCCTATTTGAGGGGGCCTGGGTAGCTCAGCGAGTATTGACGCCGACTACCACCTCTGGAGTCACTAGTTCGAATCCAGGGTGTGCTGAGTGACTCAAGCCAGGTCTCCTAAGCAACAAAATTGTCCTGGTTGCTAGGGAGGGTAAAGTCACATGGGGTAACCTCCTGGTGGTCGCGATTAGTGGTTCTCTCTCTCAATGTGGGTTGCGTGGTAAGTTGTGCGTGGATCGCGGAGAGTAGCATGAGTCTCCAAATGCTGCGAGTCTCTGAGGTGTCACGCACAGCGAGCCACGTGATAAGATGCACTTCTCAGAAGCAGAGACTTGTGCTCCGCCACCCGGATTGAGGCGAGTAACCGTGCCACCACAAGGACTTACTAAGTAGTGGGAATTGGCATTACAATTTGGGAGAAAAGGGGATAAAAAGATTGTAATCCTATCTGTATGTCACATTTACCTGTTTGGGAAGGCAGGAGTCCTAATGTTAGGCATAAAAGAAACCATAATGACAGCTTTTCCCTCATTGTGACCTGCAGAGAAGATGCATGAAGACCAGTTAAACAGCAGGCAGGCAAAAGGTCACCATGCAACTATAACAGGTCTGTACTCCATAAAAAAGGGAAAGTGAATCAACCAAAGAGTACAAGTTCATATCTCTCATATTCGTATCATATCTCTTTTCAGACTACTACTAAAATGGAACTTTATTTCATCACCATCCTGATAGGAAATAATTCAAGTACAACATAAGGATCTGTAGGTGGAGACAGACTGTTGGTGTCACAGGTGTGCACCATGGAAAGAAAGGCATGCATTATTAGAACATGCTGTATATCCTATTGACTCAGTCCCTCCCACAAGTCTGAGACAAAGCCTGAGAGCACGTGGATGTAAATACAGAGGTGAAGCGCTTTGCTGAAGGATAGACAGAAAATCTGGTCCAGTTTCTGTCAGACTCCATTGACAAGGGATGCGTTACTTGAGTAGATATATTTTCTTTTCTTTAAACTCATGTTTACATTGAAAGATCCCCCTTGATTGAGTTTATTTTCACAGCTGATTCACATGTCGTCAATATGCAAGTGTGGAAACTTCTAGCTGCACTGTCTTTATAACGTATGCTGGACTGTGATGGTGCTTTGAGCATCATGGCTATGTCAAACTGTCAATTTAACTAGTTAATATTGCAGAGTAACCATAACAACTTATATTTCTCAAATGGTTTAAACACAGTCATTTTAGCTGATCGGTTTATTTACTAGATTAAATCAACACAGACACGAACATACAACTCATATCACATCCTGCATTTCTGAACATACGCAACCACCCTTTTTTTGTATATGAACTCACACATGCAATACACTCTCACATCCCCCAAGGAAAGTGACGCGGAACTGCACTTACCTTCTGCCCGATCAAGTTTTATGCTGGTTCCAGCTGACTGACAAACCCCTCCTGACACCTGAGCAGTAATATTTTAGAAGCGCCTTTCCTACCCTAATTTCTCTGCTGATCGTATTTGCTGATAGATGTCTAACAAGACGGCAATAAACAACAGCAATGCTCTGTGAACACACTGCCTCGCTTGCTTGATTTTGCTCTTGCAATCACCGGCTAGTTCTAGCACATTGGGCCGGGAACGCGGCGTGATCTCATTGGATCCACACAGCTCCCAGCACGGCAAGTGAATTGCTGATCGCCCAGCACTAAGTCCCGCCCCTTTACTCTAAATGGAGAGCGCTGATTGGACCACGTGAAAATCAGTGTGCGCGACTGGTCAGTCGTGGAAGTAAGAACGGATATGATTGGTCCACGTTAATTAGGGAACCTTAACGACTGCGCGACTATTTGTAGTTTTTAATGCTCCTCTTGATGTAGTCCAAGTAATGATGGGAAATCCGATTCATTTTCTCGGGCCGGTCCTTTCGAACGATTAATTTCACCGTATAGGTGATCAGAATACTGTTGACTCGAAAACGTTTCTTTTTTATTAATGTCAAAATGTTTGCTTTAGAACTGGATTGCTTCGAAGCAATTACAGAAGAAGAAGATAATAATTGTTGACAGGGACTTTTTGTGTGGCCTACATAGATGTTACATAGATTCTGTCGAATCGTAATCCACAAAAATGTTTAAATAGCATAAAAATAATAATTGACATTATTTATTAAGTTATAAATTAACAATATACTGAATCTGAGAGTCTGTATAATATTAGAAATAAAAATAATAATAGCTAAAGTGTTAATACATATGCAACGTGATCGTTAATTCAGATAGAAAAACTTGTCGTAGACAATCGTGACTGCAAAGAAGTATTAGCACAGACAATAGTTCTAGGGGCACATTACTCCAGGTTCTCGGTTCATTTCGAGTCGGAGTGTTGGACACTTTTGAGCCGCCTACACACTAGAGTTATGCTACATCAGAGGGAATGCTGCAAATGCGTTGATTTAAACGGTGATGTTATGGAAGGAAGAGAGGGTTAAGGCTTTCCAAAATGAACACTCCCTCATATAACCAAAAGTTCTGAACATTTCAACTTTTGCCGCAATGTACTCTGTCTGACGTAGGCATTTGTTGACCAATGAGAATTTTATAGAGGCGGGTCCAGTGTGCTTTTTTTTTGTTTGTTTTTTTTGCTAAGAACATTCAACAAAAAATTTTAATAAATTAATAAAATACACGTACAGTACATAATATCAACAACAATTTTATATATATATATATATATATATATATATATATATATATATATATATAAACAACAATAAAGAATAAAACAAGACAAAACAGTAAATACAATTGTAAAAACAAAAAATAAGTAAATAAATAAATAATAGGGCCGTTATATCACATAAAAAAGACCACACGAAGAGCCCACAAGCAGAGCAAATACTAACAGTCCTTATAGCTTTCTTATTAACAGATACTGAGACCACATTTAAATAATTTTCCATTTCTTTTAAGAAGACAGATAAAACAGGTTTACAGTTTGACAATTTGCATTTGTGAATGTAAAATTTGCTTGTTTGTGAGAAATAATTTTTGCTGTAAAGACCAGGTTTCTATCCAATTAAGGTTAAAAATACAAATTATTCCAAAATGAAATTACAGGTGGAACAGAAATCAAATTCTTAAGAAATAAAGATCTTATTTTAGAATTTTTGGTTTTTGACTCAGAAAAACAAATTTGACCAATAGGAGTATAACAAGGTATAGAGAAGGATACATAATATACTGAGGAGTGACTACAGTTTTTAAAAAGCATACACAAACCAGGAGGAATAGCTCCCCATACCATAGCAAATTCTTTTTGGGGTTATTGGTATTTGGTATTTAGAGAGAAATTCTGAGTGGGTCCAGTGTGCTTTTTTCAAATGTAATAGACCTTATGACGCAGTTCTGCCTTATTTATCGGTGTAAATCTAACTTTTTTATGTAAGTGCAAGTTTCTAACATCATGTGTTTTATTACCCTGGAATTAGATTTAATAAACAAATTACCACAGCTGCGAGGGGGATTCTATTACTGCTGCCGAGAGAGTGACAGTATTTGCCATCTTCTCCCATTTGAATTAATCCACTAGTTATTTTTCTTTCTTTCTGGAAATTCATTAAAACGTAATAGTTTTTTTTTGTTTTTTTGCCATTGGAACAAATGATAAGTGAAACTAATATTTGCTGTGGTATCCCATTCATTCCATTCCCCACTGCCCAAAGTTTACCCTGCAATCCCTTATTTCCACATCCCATAACCCGGAGTGTGGAAAAAGGTACATTCGCTGTATTTATGCTTAACTTTAAACAGACACGGCCCTTTCCACAGCCTCCAAACGAAGCCTATGCATTTCAATTTGTCAAATGCTCATTAGAGCTTTTAGTGTAGGCATATTTGCGTTCTTTAAACGAATATTTCACCAAAAATTTACATTTTCTAATCATTTACTCATCCGTATTTTATCCAAAAACACAAATGAAGAATTTCAGAAGAATATTTCAGCTCTGTGGGTCCTTACAATGCAAGTGAATTGGAACCAAGTTTTTTTTTTTCAAGTTCCAAAAGCATATAATGGCAGCACAAAATTAATCCATATGACTCCAGTGATTTAATACATGTCTTCAAAATCAATCTGATTAGTGTGGGTGAGAAACAGATCAATAAGTCCTATTTTACTATCAATCTCCAAATCTGCTTTCATATTCTTCTTTTGTTTTGCCAATTCACATTAATCGTGCATATTGACACCTATTTATTAGAGAGGCGAATCTATAGTAAAAAAAAGACTTAAATATTGATCTGTTTCTCACCCACACCTATTTATTTAACCACTGAAGTCCAATTGGTTACTTTTATGCTGTCTTTATGTGCATGTTGGAGCTTCAAAATGTTGGTACTCATTCATTTGCATTGTAAGGACATACAGAGCTGAATACTTTTCTAAAAATCGTCCTTTGTGTTCAGTATTTTCATCTGGGATGGTATGAGGTTGAGTAAATGTTGAGAGAATTTACTTTTTTGAATGAACTGTCCCTTTAAGTGCAGTGTCGAGACGCAAACTGTTCTCGAGTCAGTCTGATTTGGTGAACTGATTTAGCCTGTTCACTGAAAAGAATCGGTTCTCAAGAACGATTCGTTTGCGAGCCGGTCGTTTATGCTCATAATAGTTATAAGCACCGTTTAAATCAAATGAGTAAATATATTATCCGTTTTTACATCTGTTATGTACTTCTTTTTTGTAAATCGCCAGCCATTGATCACATGACCGTGATGTGAGTCACATGATTTTGTAAACAGGAATTGCCTGGACAATGGCAGCATTCTTGCAGTGGAGGCGATTTGTGTTTTTCGATAAAGAAACGGTCAAAGATCCGAGTGAAAATGGAAAGAATTTCCAACTACCGATGGGTATATCGGCCTGTGATTCAGGCCGAGGACATATTGTGCTTGGAGATATCCTTATAAAGCTTAAGTCATGCTTGTGTATACAACAGTAATACCAACAGACTACAGTGTATTTCATAATTATAGTCGCATATGCAATTTTAATACTGTTTATGGAATGTAGCAAATCAGTTTAGTATCATGGGTAATTGCAGCTGTCAAACGTATGTGAAATCTTGCATTTATCCCAAATCTCACACCCAGCCCCTTTTAGCTGATGTCTTTTGTCATATGTTGCTTAACTCAACGAATCCACATTTGGATGGACAGATCTGGTTTTTGAGCCGCTCCCTGCAGCTTTCTAGCTTTCAAGCTTATAAGATGCGTGTGGCTCACCTGTACCAGCTGAAACAGCACAACATCCTGGTGTCAGTGGGGCAAGATGAGCCAGGCATCAATCCTCTGGTTAGAATGATATCAGAAGTCTAATGAAGCAGAATGTGAATGCAATTACTAAAGAAGAAATAAAAAGTGTTGTTTAAAGAGTTTGGGTGTGTGTTTATGTGTACACAACAGGTTAAAGTATGGAACCTTGATAAGAGGGACAGCGGCAGTCCTCTGTGTACCAGGATATTCCCTGCCATACCTGGAAACAAACCCACCGAAGTGTCATGTCTTAGTGTACATGAAAACCTAACTTTCATGGCCATTGGTAGGAGTTTGTTTGTTTGTATACAAATATCCAGTTACATTTGATTGCATAGTGTTAGACTGGTCTAAATGTCATTTACAAGAAAGTGAAACTTGGTAATTATAGTTTGGTTATTATGTGAGTCATTTCAGTACATGTAATGTCTGCAACAAATGCTCAGGTTTTACAGATGGCAGTGTTGTGCTGACAAAGGGTGACATCACCAGAGACAGACACAGCAAAACTATCAGCCTACATGAGGGCAACTGTCCAATCACAGGGCTGGCTTTCCGGCAGGCTGGCAAAGTCATACACCTATTTGTTGCTATGTTGGAAAAAGTACAGGTACTCACTAGTACCCCCTGAATCTATTTTCCTTACATTTGTGAATGAAGATATATTAAATCCAAATTAAAATGATACAGAATTGACAGCAGGGCTCATTCATAACTCTGTGTGTGTTGACAGTGTTACAAGTTGTCAGTGAAAGAGTACCCTTGTATAGAACTGGACACACATGGCTGCCCTCTCCACTGCTCGGCACTCACAGACCCCTCACAGGACTCACAGTTCATAGTGGCTGGAGATGACTGTGTGTATTTGTACCAGCCGGATGAGAGAGGACCCTGCTTTGCTTTCGATGGGCACAAGCTTCTGGCTCAGTGGCACAGAGGATACCTACTGCTGCTAACGCACAATAACAAGTCACCTAGCAAGTAGGACTCATTTATATTGCAGGGAATATCTATCGCTTATTTGCTATATAGGAATAGTTCACCCAAAAATGAAAATTCCAGAATCCAAATCTTTAGGAGAATATTTCAGCTCTGTCCATAAAGTGCTAGTGAATGGTGACCAAAAATTTGAAGCTCCAAAAAGCACATAAAGGCATGCATAAAAGTAATCAATATAACTCCAGTGGTTTAATTAATGTCTTCTGAAGCGATCCAATTAATTTTTGGTGAGAACAGCAAAATGTAACTCCTTTTTCACTGTACACATTGCCGTTGCAGGCTCTAGACACGATCATGATATTAAGCTCAATTACACTTGACACATGCACAGAGCACTAGTTGGTGCTTACAAGTTTAATGGAGCTTGAAATCATGATCACCAAGGAGACTACTGCTGTCAAGATTTATAGTGAAAAGGAGTTACATTTTGGTCTGTTCTCACCCAAAACCGATTGGATTGCTTCAGAAGGACACATGGATTACTTTTATGCTGCTTTCATATGCTTTTTGGAGCTTCAAATTTCTGGTCACCATTCACTTGTATTGAGTGGACCAACTGAGCTGAAATGTTCTTCTAAAAATCTTCATTTGTGTTCTAAAGAACATCTGAGATGGCATGAGGGTTAGTAAATGATGACAGAATTTTCAATTTTCCTTTTAAATGTAATTGTTATGTATCCTGTTTTTTTACATTCCGAAATTTGTACAGATCTGATTATGGTAGCAGAGAGACATCCCCCACAGAAAAGCACATCCTTACAATTTACGACCTGGACAACAAGTTCATAGCATATAGTGCCACATTCGATGATGTTGTTGACGTTCTGGCAGAGTGGGGGTCTTTCTATGTCCTAACGAGAGACAGAACTGTGTATATGCTGCAAGAAAAGGACACACAGACCAAGTTAGAGGTTAGCACAGTAATTCTAAACCTGTCATTTTGTTTAAACTGTTATTAAATAGTACTGTGCTTTATAATTAATATTTATTGTTAAAATGTAGATGTATTTTTGTTTTGCATAGATGCTTTTTAAGAAGAACCTATTTGTGATGGCCATTAACTTGGCTAAGAGTCAACACTTGGATAATGATGGTCTGTCAGAGATATTCAGACAGTATGGAGACCATCTCTACCACAAAGGAGATCATGATGGAGCTATACAACAGTATATTCGGTTGGTGTTCAGTTCAGATTTTAGAGAGCTGTTAAACCTTCTGAATTTATGATTATTCATGGTCTGCTTTCTTTCTCAGCACCATTGGGAAGCTTGAGCCATCATATGTAATCCGAAAGTTTTTGGATGCACAGAGGATACTTAACTTGACAGCGTACTTACAGGCGCTCCATAGGCAGTCACTGGCGAACGCTGACCACACTACTCTGCTGCTTAACTGCTACACCAAACTAAAGGACAGCTCCAAACTGGAGGAGTTCATAAAGGTATATAACAGGGGATTTCATTTATCTAAATCCATATATAGAATCATTTAATCTATAATTAGAATCCATATACTGTCTGAATCTATAAAGTGTCTTAATCAACAATTAAAGGAAAGGGTCTCACACACACATTTGTTTCTGTTTTTTTTTGTACACCACAAAGAATATTTAGAAGAATTTCTCAGCTCTGTCGGTCAATACAAGTGAATGGTGACCACCAAAATTTTAAGATGCAAAATGCACAGAATGGCAGCATAAAAGTAATCCATGAGACTCAATTTAATCAATGTCTTTTAAAATAATCCACTGGGTTTTGGGTAAGAACAGAGAACAATGTATCTACTTTTTACTATAAATCTTGACATCAGCAGTCTCAAGGCAGGATCATGATTTCAAGCTCGATTAAACTTCCTAGTGCTTGGCAGTGTGCTAAGCGCTAGATGGCGCTAGCAAGTTTAATCAAGCTTGAGATCATGATCGCCAAGGAGACTGCCGATATCAAGATGTACAGTGAAAAAGGATTTATATTTTGTTCTGTTCTCACACCAAATCAATTGGATCACTTCAGAAGACATGGGTTAAACCACTGGAGTCGTATGAATTCATTTTACACTGCATTTTTGGGTGAACTAAGCCTTTAAAGCAAAATAGTTTTTTTTTTTAATTCAGTGTTACTTTTACCATAACACCAAGGCTCATATTGTAACTCATGATCTGCATCTCTACTATGATTGTAGTGCAAAGAAGGTGAGGTGCATTTCGATGTCGAGATTGCCATCAAAGTGTTGCGCCAGGCTGGTTATCACAGTCATGCTGTGTTTCTGGCAGAGAGACACATGCATCATGAATGGTATCTGAAGATCCAGCTTGAGGATTTGAAGGTGAACTTGGATGAGACAAGTGTGTCCATATAGTGTTTCATTTTGTCATTAGCTATGTTCTTTATAGATATATTTTAAATGGGCTTAATCTTATACTTTCAGAATTATCAGGAGGCTCTGCGCTACATTGGAAGGTTGCCATTTGAGCAGGCAGAGAGTAATATGAAGTGTTATGGTAAAACTCTGATGCACCAAGTGCCTGAGAGCACCACCATCCTGCTAAAGCACCTTTGCACAGACTACCACCCCAGCAAAGACTCAACTGACAGGGACAGTCTGGACAGGAGTGCAGTGAACAAGGTAACTTAAATTAGGGATGGCCCAGTACTGATGTCGGTATCAGGTCATGTACTTGTACTGGTGTAATTGTAAAAATGCTCCGATACCAGATACCGATACCATTTGACATATTTAATTACGTAAACATTCAGCGTAAAAATTTAAATCAAATTATGTACTATTGAGATTATTAACAGCACAGGCTACAATTTAGTGAAATAAATATGTGGTTTGCATGTGCTGCGCACTTCAAATGTGAGCGCTTGTGAATGTGTTGAGTCAGTGTTATGTTGACAGACAAAAAGTGCTCAAACCTTTTAGAGCTCCTTGGCTCATACACGGAAAACACTACTGTGAGCATTGCATGCTCTGTTTTTAGTAGATGACAGTGATCAGAGCATTATTTCACTTTGTAGCACAAGGCACATACAGACTACATATTTATTTCTAAATATCTTATGCAGTGTTGTTTCTAAAACAAGATCAATCAAATTGTATTTTTAGATATTTTTGCAGGAAAACAATACAAAAATTATTATCAAGAATATGATTATTTTCCTAATATCAAAGGTCTTACTAGGAAAAAAAGAAATCATGATCCAACGTGAATTTTCTTGATAAAATAATATGAGTGTGCCTGGTAAAATGTGTATTTAAAATGGCTAGAAACAGCATTTTAGCTTAGCGTAAAGCTGAAAATATCACAAGGTTTATTTCTATTTCTTCTGGTCAAAACTTACTTCAAATTTACTCCTCTGTCTGCTCGTATGAATGTAACGCATCATAAGAAAGTGTTTCACCGCTGTTCAAATGCACTTTGGATCGCATCATTTAAACCTATAAACATTTTCCATCTGAAAGGACTAAATATTACATGAAACAAATGACAATAAAATGCAAAGTAATCTCTTCTAATTACCAATTATTTAAATTGTAACTGTCGTGGAATACAGTTACTAATATTTTGTATTTTAAATACGTAATCCATTACATGTATTTTGTTAGTCCCAACCCTGTCCGTAATTGAGAAGCTTCCGTCATAACACTGAAAAAGTACAAAATAAAAGCTCAATTTAAATTTTTTTAAAACAGAAAAAGATCACTACTGTATAGGTTTGGAATATTTACTGTAATACTACTAATAATATACATAGTAATTGTGTTATATCTAAGCAATATCTCACATTTGCGATGCTCTGTTATGCAGCACTTTATTTGACAAAATATAACTCCAATGATGTATTTTGAATTGTGCTGTGAGGTTCTGTATAAAAGTACTCCATTTGATAAAAATAATACCATACATGTTGAAAATGTATAGTTATATTTAAATTTGATTTAAATTGTAATTAATTAATTTATTTATCTAAACACCATTTTAAAATTGAAATAAACTTGAATAAAACGTAATAAAATGGGTAAAACATTCGGTATCGGCAAGTATCAAAAAGGAAGTATCGGTACTCGTAGTTGTTCTCAAAAAATAAAAAATAAAAAATGGTATCGGGACAATGTTAATTTAAAGACATTTTTCATATGACAAAAACTCAGAGCAGTCCAGAGGAGTTCATTCCTGTCTTTGCCAATAACCCACGAGAACTGCGAGCATTCCTGGAACACATGATAGTGGTGGATCCGTTCTCTCCTGAGGGAGTATATGACACTCTGCTAGAGCTCAGATTGCAGGACTGGGCGCATGAACAGGACCCAGAGGTAAACATGCTTTAAATGTTAAGCCACTTAGATATTTTGTATTTTTAAATCATTAATTGTTTTAATTATTTAAATCTTTTTTAAGTGAAAGTCATGAATGTTTTCACTTTTTTGGGGGGTTATGACTATGATACGACTACATTTATTGTTTATTTAAAAAAACTTTAAATCCACAAATTTTCTCTGTATATACTGTACATTTTATAGTTCATAGGTTTAAATAAGCAAAATCCAAATATTTAAAAATTGTGTTAATTCTTCTTTTACTGGCAGAAGATGAAGGTCCTGCAGGAGGCAGCATTGTCCCTGCTGAGGAGTGACACCACTGTGTTTGACAAGGCCCTGGTCCTCTGCCAGATGCACAACTTCAAAGAAGGAGTGCTGTATCTTTATGAAAAGGGAATGCTGTGAGTGATTTTACTCACTTTTTACTCATATTTCTTCTTTTTAAAGTAAGAAATAGTTCTCCCAAAAATTTTAATTCTTTCATCATTTACTAACCCTCGTCCCGTCCCAGATGTGTATGAGTTTCTTTCTTCTGCAGAACACAAATGAAGATTTTTTTAATATTTCAGCCCTGTAGGTCAAGCTCCAAAAAGCATATAAAGGCAACATACAAATAATCCATACAACTCCAGTGGTTAAATCTATATCTTCAGAAGTGATGTGATAGGTGTGGGTGAGACAAAGTCTGAAGTCCTTTATTTTAGTTTCTCTTCCCTGCCCAGTAGGTGGAGGAATGTCTGAAGAATGCAAATTGCCAAAAAAAACAAAAGAAGAAAAATGTGAAAGTAAAAGTGGAGATTTATAGGTACAAAGGACTTAAATATTGATCGGTTTCTCACCCACACCTATCATATCACTTCTATAGTTATGGATTAAACTACTGGAGTCTTATGGATTACTTTAATGCTGTCTTTATATGCTTTTTGCAGCTTCAAATTTGGTCACCATTAACTTGCATTTTGAGGACCAACAGAGCTGAGATATTCTTCTAATCTTTATTTGTGTTCAGCAGAGGTAAGAAAGTGTTACACAATTTGGTGTGCACATGGGTTAGTAAATGATGAGAGAATTTTCATTTTTTGGGTGAACTTTCCCTTTTAAATATAATTGTTATATATCCAAATTTTAAACATCATGAAATTTGTACAGATCTGATAATGGTAGCAGAGAGACATCCCCCACAGAAAAGCACATCGCTACAATTTAGTACACCTACAAGTTGTTCCATGTTGTTTCTTCTTCTTTTGAAGAACATACACACACACACACACACACACACACACACACACACACACACACATACATACAAAAAAAATAATTTTGCAGAATGTCCATGCTGCTGTTGTCCAATGAAAAAGATAAAATACCATAAAAATACTCCATATGACTTGTGCACTATATTCCCATTCTTATAAATCTATATGATAACTTTGTGTGAGTGACATACCAAAATATAAGTTATTACTCACTAAATTCCTTGATTGATTTAAAAAGTATGTATGTTATGTTTAGCAAATCATCTCGTGAGTGCTAGGCTAATTGGTAACAGAATTGTCCCTCTCTGTAGGTACCAGCAGATCATGCATTACCACATGCAGAACGAGGAATATGGAAAAGTTGTAGAGGCTTGTAAGTGCTATGGGGACAAGGAAATGTGTTTGTGGGAACAAGCACTGGGCTATTTTGCCCGCAAAGAAGAAAACTGCAAGGCGTATATTACCGAAGTCCTGCAGCACATTGATAAAAATAACCTGATGCCTCCACTTCTGGGTAAGTAGAAAGATGCACTTCTGGTTTGCAACTGTTTGAGTCGTAGCACTGCACAAAGGGCGAAGACGTTTACCATGACTTAGTGTGGTTTTCACTCATGGAAACATAATATTGTTTCCATGAGACCTATATTTTAACATAATTTTTTCGGTCATGCTGTAGAAAGTTGTTGCCCATCTCTGTCCTGTTGATGAACCATATCTCTGCAATCTGGTGTTTCCCATACTGTTCAGCATATACTGTATGTCTACCATCTGTGTTGTAGTGGTGCAGACCTTGGCCCATAATTCCACAGCCTCACTGTCAGTCATTAAAGACTATTTAATAAATAAACTGGAGAGAGAGACACAACAGATTGAGGAAGATGAAAGGAAGATTCGACAGTACAGAGACGAGACGGCCCACCTCCGTGCTGAGATACAAGAACTAAAATCCTGGTGAGCAAATCAAGGATTCATACATTCCCTTGTAACTGATTGCATTGAACGATCACATTTACTGTAATGTGCTGTATTAGTGCACATTTATCACTGTAAATTACTTACCAACTGCAAGTAGTAAAGTTTTTGTTCCTATTTTAGTGCAAAGATTTTTCAGAAGACCAAGTGCGGTATGTGTAACAGCCCACTAGAGTTACCATCTGTGCACTTCCTGTGTGGTCACTCCTTTCACCAGCACTGCTTAGAGAGCTATGATGAAAGTGAGGTGGAATGCCCCACCTGCACCACTGAAAACAGGAAGGTCATGGATATGCTGCGTGCTCAAGATCAGAAACGAGACCTGCATGACCATTTCAACAGACAGGTACAAAACGCATTTTTAGCACATATTTTAATAATCAAATCTGCACATGTTAATATTAAATTAACTTAAATACAATGGCTGTCAGTCATTTAACACATTTAATCTTGATTATTATTATTTTCTTGTTAATGCATTCAATTCCTTTTTTAAATGAATAGTTCACCCAAAAATGACAATTCTCTCATAATTTACAAAGATTTTTTTAAGAATATCTCCACCCTGCAGGTTCATAAAATGCAAATGAATGCTGGCCAAAACTTTGAAACTCCAAAGGCACATATAAACAGCATAAAAGTAATCCATATGACTCCAGTGATTAAATCCATATCTTTAAAAGTGATGTGATAGGTGTGGGTGAGAAACAGATCAATATTTAAGACCTTTTATACTTTAAAAAACAACATGGAAGAGTATTATGTGGGTCCTAATGTGTGAAAATAGCAATTAATTTTAAGAGGTACCTTTTATATGCGTGATCTTTTTAGGGTTAATCAAATAACGATCGGCACTTGTCGCTTTTTTGCCCAGTAGTCTGATTTCATGTTGCATGTAAACACATTTACCAGCATTCTAACTGGCTTATCCCATGTGCACAAGTCTGTTTACTTTTTGACATCAAAAGCAGAGTATAATCCAATTATTGGTTTTGTTTGCAAGTCTCATGTATACACTGTTTTCATGCATTGTCGATTTTTCTGAATAAACCGATTTTCTGTTGTTATCATTGTATTAGAGTGCATGCCAATATTTTCATTTATCAATTACTGGGTGCTCTGCTAGGGAGTTATGTAACAATAAATCAAGTTGAATATAGATACAGTTGAAGTCAGAAGTTTACAAGCACTTAGGTTGAAGTCATTAAAACTCATTTTTAAACCACTCCACGGATTTAATATTAGCAAACTATAGTTTTGGCAAGTCGTTTAGGACATCTACTTTGTGCATGACACAAGTAATTTTTCCAACAATTGTTTACAGACTGATTGTTTCACTTTTAATTGACTATCACAATTCCAGTGGCTCAGAATTTTACATACATTAAATTAACTGTGCCTTTAAGCAGCTTGAAAAATTCCAGAAAATTAAGTCAAGCCTTTAGACAATTAGCCAATTAACTTCTGATAGGAGGTGTACCTGTGGAGGTAATTTAAGGCCTACCTTCAAAATCAGTGCCTCTTTGCTTGACATCAAAACATGTGGACCTTCACAAGTCTGGTTCATCCTTCGGAGCAATTTCCAAATGCCCGAAGGCACCACGTTCATCTGTACAAAATAAACAAATATAAACACCATGGGACAACGCAACCATCATACTGCTCAGGAAGGAGACATATTCTGTCTTCTATAGATGTACGTAGTTTGGTGCGAAAATGCTAATAAATCCCAGAACAACAGCAAAGTACCTTGTGAAGATGCTGGGGGAAACGGGTATACAAGTATCTATATCCACAGTAAACGAGTCCTATATTGACATAACCTGAATGGCTTCTCAGCAAGAAAGAAGTCAGTGCACAAAAACCGCTATAAAAAAACCAAACTACAGTTTGCGAGTGCACATGGGTACAAATATCTTACTTTTTGGAGAAAAAAGTCATTTAAGTTCCTCTGGTCTGATTAAAACAAAAATGAAACGTTTTGGCCATAATGACCATCATTATGTTTGGAGGAACAAGGGTGAGGCTTGCAAGCCGAAGAACACATCCCAACTGTGAAGCATGGGGGTGCCAGGATCATGTTGTGGGGTTGCTTTGCTGCAGGAGGGACTGGTGCACTTCACAAAATAGATGGCATCATGAGGAAGGAAAATTATGTGAATGTATTGAAGCAACATGGGGTCTTCCAGATTGATAATGACCCCAAGCATACCTCCAAAGTTGTGGCAAAATGGCTTAAGGATAACAAATTCAATGTATTAGAGTGGCCATCATAAAGCCCTGACCTCAGTCTGACAGAACACATAACTGAAAAAGCATGTGTGAGCAAGGAAACCTACAAACCTGACTCCGTTACACCAGTTCTGTCTGGAGGAATGGGCCAAAATTCCAGCAACTTATTGTGAGAAGCATGTGGAAGCCTACCCAAAATATTTGAACCCAGTTAAACAATTTAAAGGCAATGCTACCAAATACTAACAAATTGTATGTAACTTCTGACCCACTGGGAATGTGATGAAAGAAATAAAAGCTGAAAGAAACAATTATCTTTAATAGTAGAGACATTTATTCATAGTATTCATTATATTTCACATTCTTAAAATAAAGTAGTGATCCTTACTGACCCAAGACAGGGAAAGTTTTCTACGATTAAATGCCAGGAATTGTGAAAAGTTTAAACGAGTTTGAATGTATTTGGCGAAGGTGTATGTAAACTTATAACTGTATGTATAATCTCATATATATATATATATATATATATATATAATGTAATATAATAAAAATTTTCTTTCTTTCTGTTCATTTCTCTCTCTCTCTCTTTTTTAGTTAAAAAGTTCTAACGATGGGTTCGCAGTCATCGCTGACTATTTTGGCCGGGGAGTGTTTAACAAACTCACTCTGATAACAGATCCTCCCGGAGGCAAGAGTGGAGCTGGAAATCTGGAGGCTGAATTCCACAGAGATCTGCTCAGAAACACCAAGAGGAATGCTTGAGCTGGACTGCAATCCAAATTGAGCAGTTTATTCATTAAACTTCATTACAAATTAAGCAATTTATTATTAAGCACCCCTGAGCAAAGCTTATCTGGGGTCAGATTTCTGTCTCTACAGTGGTCTTGGTATGAATATGTGGAATACATAAAGCTGATCGAGAAACAGCTCTGCACTAATTTAACACCCGTTTACAAATCCACATAAACTCTCTCTCCAGTTGATGCTGACCTCTATACAGGCTGGATAGTAGAGAGCAAGATTGAAGCTCTTGTTGAATGATTTAATGCATCTAATGATTTAATGTCTGCAAGATCAGATCAACATAAGGACGAAATAGAGATAACATTAAGTATCAATAACAGGGCATTTGTAGATGAAGATAATATGCAAGGACTTGCACTTTTACACTGTTCTTTACCCTTTCAAGCCTATACTTAAACCTGCACAACAGTTTTGCAGTCCTTAAGGAGGTATTTGTGAGATTTTAAGTAATGCAGCCCTTCATTACTGTAGGTCTGTAACATAGAAACAATTTGCTATCAAGTCAACAATAATCAATGTCAAATGCCTGTTAAAATGTGTGTAATTAATATAAACAAAACAAGATTATTGTTCACTATATTGTAATTACACTTCTCAAATGTTTGTTGAGATTGTTCTTAATTTGTCATGTATTTATAAAAGACTTGCAAATATTTACTCAGTATTTTATTTTAAATTTATATCAGTATTTTACAGTATATGACAAAGTGCTAAACGTGGGCATGGAGCAAACTTTGTATATTTGTGTATATGTCATGCTAAACATTGAGTACAAAGGCCACACTATATGAAAATCCTTGATGTGCATTCAGGATTAAAATATTTGAAGACAAGAGCCTTGCTGACTGAGCAAATTTGCCTTCATTTATATATACCTTCAAGAAACAGTTTCTAGGTTTCTAAAAAGATAGTGTAGTTTAGAAAAGTTATAAGCAAAGTTAAACGGCTGAGGTGGGAAGATAAGTATCTGATAACCACATCCTGTTCTCAAGAGCTGATCCATCAACTGCTGTGTGAGTTTGTTAAGCTTTGTCAAAGTTGGCATTGGTTATTGCTTAACATTTTTTACGGCCTTTCTGCACCAGATCATAGAAAGATGACAGCAAATGATGGGGAGAAGAAGGGGAAAATATGAGTCAGACTTCAACTTGCATTGCATGTGGAAAACATGCTAACCATTGAACGAAATTTTCAAGGGTTTATCCACCACTGAGCTGTAAGTGCTGTAAAGGATTAATGGGATAGTTTACCCAAAAAATTAAAAGTATCTCATTATTTACTCACCCTCATGATATCCCAGGTGTGTATGACTTACTTTCTTCACCAGAACACATTTGAAGAAAGTTAGAAAAATAACAGTAGGTCCTTAAAATGCAAGTGGATGTTGATTTTTGAAGCTCCAAAAATCACAGACAGTCAGCATAAATATCATCGATATAACTCTCCATCTGTTAAATTAATGTCTTCTAAAGTGATACAATCATTTTGGTGCGAAAAAGGTCAATATTTAAGTTCGCTTTAACTATAATCTGACGTGAGGGTAAGGAGTTTAAGTGGTCTCTTATATTCGTGTTGCCACGTTGCTGATGTAATCTCACGTTCTCCACTCGGTGAAGACATCCAGAATAAGAACACAAACACATTGTGAGTAAAAAAACAGATACAGATATAAATATAAATCAAAACCAGTCAATTTGCGGCTGTGACTCACGCGCCTCAGTTCTTGATTGTTTAAATCCCAATGCGATTAATCACGCGTGTACGAGTAAAACAAGTGTAGAGTGTAGAGTTATGTAGAGTTAAAACAAGTACTCAAAATGTATCCTTTTTGCTCTAAAAGCAATCATGACACTTTAGAAGACATCAATTTAACAGCTGGAGTAGTATGGATGATGTTTATGCTGACTTTCTCTGATTTATGGAGCTTCAAAAATCAGATCACAATTCACTTGCATTTTAAGGACCTACTGAGCTAAGATATTTCCCGTTCTTCAAATAGAGTTCTGGTGAAGAAAGACAGTCATACACACCTGGGATATCATAAGGGTGAGAAAATAATGAGAGAGTTTTAAATTTTGGTTTCCTCTAATTTCATAACTGACTGAAGCAAGAATGTAAACCCTGATCTTTATTAACCACATTCTACAAACCACAGAAGACACAGCATGTGCGTGTGCTCAAATCGGTTTCTAAATTTAATTATGTTTGTTTGCACTGAAGTCTAATTACAGTTTATAGCTACAGTCATTGCATCAGCCCATCCTCTTGTTGGAAGCGAATGTTTTTGAGCTGACCAAAGGAGGATGAGTTTTCATTTTTGAGCTACACTTCCTGTCAAGTTTTCTTATTTCCAGTGATAGAGTTTTTTTAAAATACTCAAGGCACAGTTTGAGGTTCTTTAGAGGCCACCATCTAGGACCAATTTAAAGGAGCCTGAAATATGTTCTCAAGGAACTTCAATATGTATTTCAAGACCTGTCTCTTATTATGGGGTTATTGAAGGAACTGCTGACAGTCGTGCAGGAACTTTAAAATGGAAGCTTCTCTGAGAACCCCAAACAATGCCTTGAGATTCTTTGAATTTTTACAGTGAATGGTAATCCATGCCTCAGACTCTGTATAACTGATTCATGACATTACTTGTAAAAACTCACTAAAGCTCACAAGCTCACCATGCAGATCATAAAAGGTAAGCAGCATCCCAGCAAATGCAGAACGTCCCTCTTAGGTTAGCATGTGTGCATGTTAGCATTTGTGATTTTAGGTATGTTTACTATTAAATTAACAAGTTTCTCTCACTGTCTTAGCATCAGGTCATGACAACAACAATACAACCGTACTCTACGGAAATGTCTTGACCAGAGAAACTTTGCTGGGCGGATATCTACCAGTGCCTGCAACATTTATACGTACAGTATAAACCAGACAGTTAATAAAGTGCAGAGGACAAACTCAATGACTGCTGAGTAAAACTGTATTAGCAGCACCTGTGGCAGGTTGAACTTCCTCAGCTGGCGAAGGAAGTACAACCTCTGCTGGGCCTTTTTCACAATGGAGTCAATGTGGGTCTCCCACTTCATGTCCTGTGAGATGGTAATGCCCAGGAACCAGACTTAATCCACTGCTGCCACAGTGCTGTTTAGAATGGTGAGCGGGGTCATTTTAGGGGTGTTCCTCTCAAAGTTCACTATCATCTCCACTGTTTTGAGCGTGTTCAGCTCCAGGATGTTTTGAATGCACCAGTGAGCCAGCCGTTCAACCTCCAATCTGCATACAGAGTCATCATCATCATGGACGAGGCAGATGACAGTAGTGTCATCTGCAAACTTCGGGAGCTTGACAGAGGGGTCCTTGGTGGTGTAGTCATTATACAAGGAGAAGAGTAGTGGGGAGAGCACACATCCCTTGGGGGCACCAGTGCTGATTGTACATGTGCTGGAAGTGAATTTCTCCTATCTCACTAGCTGCTGCCTGTCCGTCAGAAAGCTTGTGATCCACTGACAGATAGACATGAGAACAGAGAGTTGGTGTAATTTAGTCCGGAGAATAGCTGGGATGATGGTGTTGAAAATCCACAAAAAGGATCCTTGCATATGTCCCTGGTCTATCTAGATGTTGCAGGATATGATGCAATCCCATGTTGACTGCATCATCCACAGACCTGTTATGCTTGATAAGCAAATTGAAGGGGATCTAGAAAGGGTCCAGTGATGTACTTCAGGTGGGCCAACACCAGTCTCTCAAATGGCTTCATGACCACAGATGTCATAGTTACGGGTCTGTATTCATTAAGTCCTGTGATTTTGGGTTTCTTAGGGACAGGAAGGATGGTGGAGCGTTAGAAGCAGTAGGGAACTTCACATTGCTCCAGTGATCTGTTGAAGATCTCTGTTGAAGATGGGGGCCAGCTGGTCAGCACAGGATTTTAGACAAGTGGGTGAAACACCGTCTGGGCCCTGTGCTTTCCTTTTCTTCTGTTTCGGGAAGGTACATCGCACCTCCACTTCACAGATCTTAAGTGCAGATTGAGTAGAACGGAAGAGGGGGTTTGAAGTAGTTGTTGATATTTGTGTGAAGTGAAGGTCAGAGTGGGTGTGAGACTGGGCCTTTCAAATCTTTAGTAAAACACATTCAAGTCACCAGCCAGTTGTTGGATCACTATAAGTGTTGGGTGATGGTGTCTTGATGTTAGTAAAGTTTTTCAGGCCTCTCCACACTGATGCAAGGCTGTTAGCTGAAAACTTGTTTTTCAGCTTATCAGAGTAGCTTCTTTTAGCCACTCTGATTTCCATATTTAGTGTGCTCCAGGCCTGATAGTGCAAGATTTTATCCCCACTTTTGTAAGCATCCTCTTTGGTCAGACGAAGCTCCCTGAGTTTTGCTGTATACCAAGGTTTGTCATTATTATATGTTACATAAGTCCTAGTAGGAATACACATGTCCTCAAAGAAACTGACATATGATGTCACAGTATCTGAGTTTGTCCAGATTAGAGTCTGCAGCCTCAAATACACTCCAATCAGTGCAGTCAAAGCACGATTGTAGTTCCAACTCTGCTTCATTGGTCCCTCTATTTACAGTCTTTATTACAGGTTTAGTTGATTTTAGTTTCTGACTGTAGGTTGGAAGAAGATGAACCAGCCAGTGCTCAGAGAGACCCAAAGCTGCTCTAGGGACAGAGTGATATGCATCCTTTATTGTTGTGTAGGAATGGTCCAAAGTATTTCTGTCTCTGGTGGGGCATGTAATGTGCTGTCTGTATTTTGGCAGTTCAGGGGTGAGGTTGGCACTGTTAAAATCTCAGAGAGTAATAATAAGTGATTCCGGGAATTGTTCTTCCATGTCTGTGATTTGATCAGCCAACTGTTGCAGTGCTGCATTCACTCACACATGTGGAGGAATATAAACACTCACCAGTTGATAAAGAGTGCTTCCAAATTAGGACAGCACATATTCTTTAACTTTGTTACATCTGTACACCACCTTTCATTGACATAAAATCATGTTCCTCCGCCTCTCGTTTTCCCTGTTAACTCCATGATGCGATCCGATCTGAACAGTTGAAAGCCTGGCAGATGTAACGTGCTGTCCAGAATGGCGTCACTCAGCCAGGTTTCTGTGAAGAACAAGGCAGCAGATTTTGAAAAGTCCATGTTTGTAGCCGTGCTGAGCTCCACACAAGCTCCACACTGAGGTTGCCATCCACGGCGTCATCAAGTATCAAGTATGTGATCTTTTTTTATACAATAGTTCTATAAACAAGAAGTTAAAATTGAGTAACTCTTAAACACAATATGGTTACACAGTTAATTTGCCTGTTTTCCATCTACTCATGAAAATTGGATCAACTTTCCAGTTGAAACATTGAAATGTTCCAAAACTGATACTAAATATCAGCACTCTTGAAACACTGTATGTGAAATTATATTTGAGGACCGTATTGAAATGTTCTATAAATGACAACATTCTCTTTTTGGTGATTATGATCTGTTTACAGTTGATCATTTCCTTCACTCAAGAGTTTCTATTTGATTTATTTTATTTATAGTAATAATCATACATTTTTATTCAACAGCAAGAGAAATACTTGCAGTGAGAGTGGAGATGGGCTTATACAGTTGAGTTGAGCTCACTGGAGAGATACTCAATCAAAATACTACTGATTGCCTGCAGTCAGTGGAATGGACCAAACTAAACAGATCATCTATGTGTCTATATCTTCGGTTTCAAAAATACAATGGTACCAAAATCTACAGTTGATGCTGTAGGAAGACTAATTTCTTTTTTTGTTTTTGTTATTAACAATTTTAATGATTCCAAGGATAAAACATACAAGCACAACATAAAAAATGGAATCAGTTATTCACATTTCACCTTGCATCTCTAGATGTAGACTTAATTTTTAAAAAAACGCATAATAATAAAACAAAATCTTGGGTAGACTCAGTCCACCTTTGCGAATCGGCCTATGTAACTTATTGAAATGTAACCTGGGACGCTTACCATTCCAAATAAAGGACTTCACTATGCTATCAAATTGCTTGAAACATCTACAGGGAGAGTCTGTAGAAGGTAGTTACATTTTGGAATACAATTCATTTTAATTACATTAACCTTTCCAATCATAGATAAATGTAATGAAGCCCACCTGCCCACATCGCTCGAAAAACGTTTTTATTAAAGGGTCAAAATTAAGTCTGACAAAATCACATAAATTTGCTGAGAATAAAATACCCAAATACTTAATGCCCTGTTTGGGCCATGAAAGGCACCTGACTGAAAAGCCGCTACTGGGCAGTACGCTGTCAGACCCAAAGCTTCGGATTTAGACCAATTAACTCTTTATCCCAAAAATTTAGAAAAGGAATTGATAATTCTGTGGAGGCAAGGCATTGATCTAGTAGGGTCGGATATGAATAATAAAATATCTTCTGTGTAAACAAAAGATTATGCACCATACCACCCCTGGAATATACTCTTCCCGTCTTATCGCAGCTGCTAATGGTTCCAAGGCAAGACAGAACAATAATGGGGAAAGAGAGCAACCCTGCCAGGTGCCCCATCCATATATTTCCAAAATCTTAAAAAGATAATCCCATTCTACCATATCAAAAATTTTCGGCGTCAAGTGAGATGGCAGTGACCGGAGTCTGATCATTCGCCACTGACCACATGATATTGATGAAATGCCTAATGTTATCAGAAGAGCTATGACCCCGAATAAACCCCTCCTGATTTATATGTATAAGAGATGTCATAACTTTACTTTATCAGTTACAATATTAATATTTTTTACATCTAGCTTGATCAGGGAAATTGGATGGTAACTTTTACACTCTTTGTCCTTTTTAAGAATCAGACTGATCCGGGCTTGTGTCATGGTTGGCGGAAGCTTTCCATTTTTTAATTATTCTGTATAATCTTCTACCAAAAGTTGAGCCAATTCTGTAGCATAAGATCTAAAAAATTCAGCGGTAAAACATCTGGCCCCACATCCTTGTCTGTAGGTAAGGCCTTAATTACCTCGTCAAGCTCTACCAAGGTTATCTTAGACTCAAGAGAATTATTTTGCTCAGTCGTCAGTTTAGGGAGTTCTAATTGTTCCACAAATTTTCTAATATCTTCATCAGTAGATGATGAAGTGAAACAATAAAGATCAAGAAATAACTCTTGGACTCTTGGAACGCATTATGAATATCAATGGCCAAGGTAAAAATTTCACCACCAGTAGATTTCACTGAGGGACTGGTAGAAAAAGACTATCTCTGCTTTATATATCTAGCCAAAAGCTTCCCTGCTTTGACACCTGACTCAAAGTATGACTGCCTTGCCCTGAATAACCAAAACTCTACTTTCTGCTACAAAATAGTATTATATCTGTATTTCAATCAGGTCAATTCTCTGAGGCTATCAGAAGATATTCTGCGCTTCAGCTCTGCCTCTGCACTTTTAATACTCCCTTCCAACTCCACGAGTTCTCTTGCTTTGGATTTTTTGGTAAATGAGGCATACTCTATGATCCGACCCCTAAGAACCATGTAAAGTGCCTCACAAGCAATGCCCACAGAAGATACTGAGGACCAGTTGGTCTCCATATTAATACTAATTTCAGTCTTTAACATTTGTTGGAAATCAACATTAAGATAAGTATCAATGTCTAAGGAAAAATGTAGACTGATTACCATTTCTTGTTAACTTTTTAGTGAAATTTCTCCCTTTGTTTCCTGACACATTGATTGTGGCCGCTCATTCTATACTCCAGAGCCACCTATAACTCAGATAAATTCACTTTAAAACAGCAGGAATTTGCAAGAAGTGTATGCTCTTCTATATGCACTAATGTTTCTGCTGAAGCAAATGCTTTGATTATAGCTGGCCTAGCCAGAAGGAAGAAAATTATTTGTGAGATAAGTAAGTTTGATGCATAACTTTGTGATGAAACCACTGATAAATTGCATAGAGCATTATAGTTACAATATCATCAACTCTTTGTAAAACAAAACTTATGAACAGAACAAAACAAAAGCTATTTTATTATTTTATATAATAATGTGGATGTCTGTGTCATTGATTTCTCACAGTGTATATGATTATGTTCACCTTCCTGTGAATGCAGAGATCAAAGAGCCGTTTAAGTATCACACAGTGAGAAGAAATCAGACCTCAACTTCACACCATTGCAACATTTGATCTGCATTCAAAATGTACACTAGAAACACAAGAAAGGAAATTTGCAAAAACAATTTGACCCTTCAGCAGGCCCACACGTAATTTCAGTCTACAGAACCCTCAGAATTGGAACACCCATCGTTCACTAAGTTCAACACATCCCACACGTGGTCAATTATTATAGATGTTGGTTAATTGATCATGTTTTGAGCTATGGATACAAGTACTCTCCACTCTAGTTAACACGTTTTAATTTGTTAAAGCCATTCAACATATTATTTACCAAAATCAGAGCAGAAAATGTGAAAAAAGGCAGCAGATTCTATCTGGGATATCCCAATAAGGCTCTGTCACTGTAATAATACACTCAGTCCACCTCTTGTAGAGTATTTATCACATTTAATTGAGTTATTACTGTTAATAATGATGTGTCTGTTTCCTTCAGAAACACCCCACAGACAATAGAGCTTAACCACAAACTAAAGCCCTTTATCCCAGACTTCATCACAGCTGTAGGGGACATTGATGCTTTCCTTAAAGCAAGTGACACCTCAAACCTGAACTCTTGACACATAAATAAAGTGAGTCTATCAAGCTAAACAAGAATATCCTAGTTTAATATCCATATGTCTGAAGTTGTATTTTGAGCTTTTTCTGCAATCCCAAGGTACCGTGGCCAGATGGAAAAGCTGACAATATTGGTCTTCTGGTTCTGGATGAGCCGTGCATTAAACAGTCAGATACCACTGTAAAACAGATCAAGGTCACGGGCAAGGAAGAGGCGAGAAACCGGCTTGACATATAACTTAAAGGTTTAATGGAAAACTCAAAAGACAAACACAAAAGACAACGGACATTTCCGTGAACGATCTCTCTCTCTCTCTCGTATCCCGTCAACAAGTGGCCTTTATCCCTCTTGACGGCTTAATTAGCCTAATACGGGACCGGGCGTGCGTAATCACGCCCCGGTCCCGCCCTCCACCGTGCCACAACCACCTCTCCCTGTGGCTTTCAGAAAACAGCAACCATCACAATGTTACTGTAGTATCAGTAACACACATACTGTAGTATATCTAAACACAAACTAATATGCTTGTATACTGCAAAACAGAAACAACAATCACATAAATATGTAGAACAGGCTGAAACAGGAAGTTTGGGGACATATCGAAAGGCTCATCCATTATATATATATATATATATATATATATATATATATTTTTTTTTTTTTTTTTTTTTAAATAGCCAATTAGCTTTAGTCACATCACAGCCATAAAAAGTGAGGGTGACAGAACGATTACCGTTAGACAAATATAAATATATAAGATATATTTTTAAGGCTCAATCGATTAAAATGTTTTATTGAATTAATTACATGATTGACCAGTGAATTTTTACTTTTGCATTTACACATTTAGACATTTGCTGTATGAAAGACACAACTGTGGAACACTGTGAAAAAGTGTGGGGGATGAACTTTGGTTTTATTTAAAGTGTTACTTATAAAGTGTTACTTATACCCTCGTGTATTCTATGACCATGGCTGAATTACAAAGTCTCACTTTGGACTGAGGTTTCTTTTTCTTCCTCATTGCCTGTTGTGCACGGCCTACTTTCTAACATCCTGTTTTGTTCTGAGCTGTTGATCCATTTTGTGACGTTTTAATTACTAAAATTGGATTTTAATAAAAAGGTATTTCCTCAAACTGTATACTTGAAATGTGTTGTCAAATATAATGTACAAATGTTGATGTCAGAATCATCCAACTTCAACAATTGTAAAGCAGCTTAGACACAGGTGGGCAGCTTTTAGGGTGATGATGGTAACCCAAAGGTTACAAGCTTAAAATCTACAGTTGTAATGTTGACTACCAGAACATAAACTAAAGAGTTATAGATTCTTATTCTTATAAAACAATTGCACCATTTAACACTTCCAAGCAGTTGACAATCAAGTAACACTGTAGCACTTAGCAGGCCAAAGGGACCCGGCTCATTAAATCACATTTCAGTAATCACAATTTGCTAATTTTCCTCCAACAAATGTTTTATCATTAATAACTAGATTATAACTAATTTAAAATGTAATATGTGCAAATTATATAAAGTAAATGCTCCAGATTTACAATAAAATATGTATGTACAGCATGTATTTGAAAAAACACATTTGTTCCCATTGGTTTCCATTGACTTTCATTGTTTTTATATTGAGTCACAATGTATTTGTGTACGGGTGTGTGTGGGTTTGGGGGTGTGTGTGTGAGACCCCCCCACAAAAACACAAACACGTTTGTTCATATCATTGTGGATCAAAAATATTGCACTATTGATATTGTTTTTTTTTGTTATCAAACAGTTCAAGGTTCTGGTGTCAATATGACTTTTTTTTAACTGCATGACAATTTTAAAAAATACGATTTCTGGCATACGTATTGCAGCTCTGGCATACGTATTGCAGTATTGCAAGTCTTCATGAGAACTGGGTCAAATTGACCCATAACAATTTCTTTGTTACTTTTTTAATAGCTTCTTTTATGAACACATTAAATTAATAATTTCAACATTATCAGATCCAAATCAACTCCAGAGTTTACGTTAATTTGTAAATCAGCGTTAAAAAGTTAAAACTGGTCAAATTGACCCATATCTGCATTCAAGGGTTATCAACACACGAAAACCTGGATTCATAATGTCAGACACTTACACTGTATGACTACGTCATGACATCACTGTTGTAAATATCCTATACAAAATAGTACTGAATTGAATTAAATCAACAATGAAAATCAATCTGGCAGAGATTTAACAGCAGGAAGACATCATTTCATGTTTAAACTTTTTTAATAAAATTTAGAAATCTTTTTTCTAAGCATTTGCTTTAGTGTCTGGCTGTACATTCTGTTGCTCTTGTGGGTTAACATTTATGAGATTAACATAGAAAACAACAGAAATTCTATAACACATGGATGTACACAGTCATTTCCATCTAGTTCAATTTACTGTAGCAAGGCAATTGGCCTCTTCTATTTACTGATGCAGAGGACAGATGTAATGCAATATGGTAACATGATATTTATTATTTTGTACAATTTTAAGGCATAAAGGATTGCAGGTCTGAGGGTTAGAATCATGTTCTCATATCTGCAAGACATTTACAGACATTTGACATTTCAATGATATGCAGAGTCAAAAAAGTTGCCCTTTAGATTATTTACATTTTGTAATCTGAGTACAAATAAAAAAAGATGTCTAAAAAAAAAAAAAAAAAAAAAAAAAAAGATAATACATTCTGAAAAAGAGCAGCCTTGCCTTCTTCCTTGTTCTAACCTCAATTTTATTTTCTGTTGTGGTTATTGGTTGCTTTTTTTTTCATTCGAAGGCATTAGTTTCAACTCCGAGTGCATCAGTAATTCCTCATTCAAAGCACATGTAAAGATTTAACGGTTTGATTCATGGTACAAATGATAGTAAAATGCTAGTTTAGCTGGTCAAAAAGCCTAGGACCTCTCAAATTAGGATGTCTGGATATTACATTAATATTTCTCTGTCTCTGTTTGCTATTTTTGGTAAGTATGTCTGATTATTTCTCTTTATATCTGTTCACATTTCTTTGTAATATTTATGCAATTGTGGTTTATAATAAAGATAAGATCATTAGTATTTTGAAGAAGCTGGATATGTTGTAGATGTTTACTTTAGTTAGAGACTTATTTCATCTGGGTAGCATGTGTAAATTGCTACAATGTTTTTGTAGGTTAATAAGACACATGTACAGTTTGTTTTCATGGAGGAATATTAATTTTATAGTAATAATCGGACATTTTTATTTAACAGCAAGAGAAATATTTGGAGTGAGAGTGGAGACGCGCTTATACAGTCGAGTTGAGCTCACTGGAGAGAAACTCAATCAAACTACTGATTACCTAAAATCAGTGGAATGGATCAAACTAAACAGATCATCTCGGTGTCTATGTCTTCAGTTTCAAAACAATGATACCAAAATCTACAGGCATTGCTGTGGGAAGGCTCATTTCAATTTAAACAACAACAGCCTCATTTTGGAGAATGTGACCGCACAGAATGAAGGAGTCTTCATGGAAAATATAGTTCCTCGAAAAGGATCTACAAAAAGTTTCAACTTTACATTACATATTCTATGTAAGTCATAAATAGAACTGTCATAATTATGACATCATAATTCACTTGTACAATTAACAGTATTCTCACTTTGTTGTGTTATTTAAAGACCCTTCAAATGCAACAGAAATTATGGTCACCTGGACCTCCAACTCATCTGTTACTCTCAGGTGTGAAGTTACTGGCTCATTTCTGCATCTGAAGTGGAAGAGAGAAGGTGTCTCCATTCAAAACGACCACAGATACTCAATCAGGAACCAGACTCTACACATCACCAATATAACCAGCTCAGATTATGGGACATACAGCTGTTTGGTTTCAAATCTATATGGAGATTCAGAAAAGCACACATATATTACCGGTAAGTAAAGTCACTTCCTTCCTGAAAAGTTGGTTTCAGTCTTCCAGCTGGTTACATACATCTTACATAATATTGAAAAAAGAAGCAATAAGCAATTTTGTACATTATGGTTTTCTTTTAAGGACACAACTCAACTCTTTCCCAAACAAATGGTACTCCTGCTGCACCTCTGAGTCACAATGATCAGATTCTGATTTCAAGTGGACTTACAATCATTGGTGTTTTAGGACTGTGCATCATGTTCGTCGTCATTTTCAAATACCATCAGGGTAAGTTTTTTTTTTTCCAAGTACAAGCTGAGTTTTCAGAAATGCTGTTTAAGCAATAATAATCATTTTATATGTGAAACATATATGATAGTATAGATATATGATTGATTCTATTAGTCAAATTGAAAATCTAGTACAGCTTTACATCTCTCACCCAAATGTTCTTAGGTCACTGTCACAGAAAAACACCAGACAGGAAAACGAAAGGTAAAGTAAACTAACATACAGACAGACATAACATACAAATTTTCCCCAGAAAAAATCCCCAGCTAAAAGCTACAATACAGTTATTGCTAATTAAATCTGTCGTGTACAATATTCTAAATTGTACTGTGTGAAATGTTCATTTGTACAGTATAATTTCTTGTTCAGTTATAATTTTACTGCATTCTTTAGGCCACCGAGGGGAAAATGGCAAAACTACAGAAGGTATTAACAATAAAGCAAATAGTCAATTGTGCATTATGTGTAATGTTACATATGTTAAAAATCCTACTCTACAATATTCTTCACAGGGGATGAAGACACTGACCTTGGAATGTATCAGGTAATGGACAGAAAAATAGCATGAAATATACTGAGAAATAATGAATTTATTACATGAAGAATTGTTTGTTTTTGTTGCGCTGCCCAACATGAAAGTTGTCTTGGATTTACTATATACTGACACCTAGCGGCCTGGGTGCAGCATCACGCAATATCAATTGTTGTCAGTTAGTGATGGCATTAGAAATGCACCATTTGCAGTTAGTCATTATTAAATTATCCCATAGACGAACGTGTCAGGAAATAGGGGGCATACCGAGATAAAATGAGCATTATTAGTTTGGTTTTATGATCTCAACATGTCAAAAATCGAGTAGTTGTAATTGGATCATGTAACATTTTATAATGTGTGTAATTACATTTTTATGAAGTACATGAATACATATTGATTGCATTAGGCCTACATCACCAGTTAGTTAAAGGCAATAACTAGTGCATAATTTATTACTAATGCCTGTAATTTTTAAGAGCGATCTGAATTGAGTTAATAAACATACTTTATGTAAAATCTAGCCATGTGTGCATGTAGCTACTGAAATTGATCCACTGCATTGAGAGTGCTTAAAACAAGCCACAAATACACACAGGACATTTGGTTTCTGGTTGGATACTAAATTGAAGCACAATTGGGGCGAACAACTGTTTGTATTTGCACTCTACCTCGAAAATAATGCTGTTCCGTAATAAGACATGTCGCAAACGAACATGTCTGAGGTGTTGGTTGGTCACATGCAACTTTGTGCTTTTGCACCATGCATATGCATTCGACTCATGCATGCATCTCCATTGTAGAAAAATAACCTGTCTTAGGTTAAGGCCACACCTTCTCTTGAATATTAATGAAGAAGTATAAATCGTACATCTCTACCAAGCGTGCCGCACAAGCCCTCAAAAGTGAAGCCAAAACGTCTCGATCGCCCCCCAGAGGCCGGTCCTAGTATAGGTCATAAACCCCGCCTCCCCATGTTATTCAACGGGACGTGAGACCAACTAAACAATTAAATTACACTTCACATATCTTTTTTCCAAAGACAGTTTCTGTCATTTACTGTAGTTTTTATCACGCTAATGTAATTTCAAGTGTTTGTTTTTAAAATAAGTTTGTTTTTAGTTAGTTATTTGATGCTATAAAAACGGTGCTGTTACGTCATGATTGACAGCTGTGATTGACAGGTTCTCTGAGCGAAGTAGTCACTGAAGCACCAACGGACTTTTTTTCGGGATATTCGGAGGATTGAGGAGATTGGAGCTTTAAATTACATATCTAAATTTCTATAATTAATTATTTCACACCGACATAATGGGTTGTTCTGCAGTAGAATGTGCTAACCGATCTGGCAGGGGCGTGTGCTTGCGATTGATTCTGCGAGAGTGAGGGCGGGGCCTTGTTTTCGCGGCTTTACTTCCTGCTCACTACTGCGCATGACTGGTCCCGAAAACGCAAGTGCGCAGACTCAAGTTCCAAGATGTCAGCGCCATATCGGACACTGGCGGCTTCAGTTCTCTCCGATGGAAAAGAGCGAAGGGGCGTCGTCCATCTTTTTTTACAGTCTATGATCTCTACATATCAAGACATTATCTCTCGCATTATTGGTTTTCAAATTAGATAATAAAAGTCCAATCCCAAATTTCTTAAATAACAATTATTTTAAAATAAAAAATACAAGCATGTTCCCTTTGTCTTTTATCTTGAGTAAAATAATTTTTTAAAGACCTTTTAAGCACGTTTTTATTTACTTGGCAACTGAAAAATAGCAAGTGTCAGTTAGATTTTATTGTGACTTATGTTTGTTAATAGGTACTTAATACAATCTAGTTAGTGTAATTTGTAATTACCCGATAACATTTTAGAAGAATTCTACCCAGCACTGATAATGAAAAATGATATATATATATATACACTCTATGATTGAGCCTAATTTGTACTGAAGCTGGAATATATTCCTTCAACTGGTTGTGTTCAAGGTAGTTCAGGATCATCAGTGGATCCGAGCTCAAATTTATTGTTATCAATTATTTTTCTATACCAATAATAAAGTTAATAAAGCTTTGCCTCTTACCATAGGCCTATGTGTCTTTCAGGAAATATCTTACACTCAAGAGGTGACCCCTTTGCCATATGTCTACACAGACTTCATTAAGCCAAAAGAGGCCAATCAGGACTCAGCTGCTGCGGAACACTTTAAGGAGTTTGGTTACTCTGAGATTGGATCAGCACACAGGGACGAAACAGTCATTTTGGATTGTGCAATCTATGAAGAACAGGCCACACCGTCTACTGATGCTTTAGAGGAGTGACAGTTGATAAGAAAGTCTATGGTACATATTTGAGTAAGACAGTGAATAACAGTTAACCTACTTGAAACTAACAAAGTTTCATATTCATGAATCTGGAGCATCCTACAGCAACAACATTCATCGAAAGTGAAAGGAGCAGGCCAATTACAAAAATGTTACATCCAAATCAACCACTAGATGGCAGCAAAAAGACCTAAAAAACATAGATCTGCTCAATGCATACTTAGTTTTTTCTGATAATTACAAATGCACAGAGACACAGCAGAAGAAAACGTCCAGCTGGAGTTGGAGGCATCATCATAGTAATAATAATTATTGCATCATTACATTGAATTTTAAAGTCACATTTAATAAGCGTGCACACAGTGAAAGGTCGGAAGTGTCCACCCTGCTCATTAGTGAATGTCAGACACAGTTTTTAGATAAATGACTTATGCCATTCAGGACAATTGGGAGAGCAAAAGTGTTTTGTCTTGCATGGCAACCTCAACATATCAATCAAATGGCATGTCATTGAGTGGCAGTTTAATTTATACTAAAAGGCGAGTCCAGATGTCAGTGAAGAGGGAGTCAAGTGACTTTGTCTTTTGATCTTGGAGTTATTTCATTTTTTACAAGCAAACTCTCTAAATGGGCTGTAAAAGCAAAGACAAAAACATTGAGGAACAGCTGAGTATCAACATCTGGAAAGGACATAGAGACATAACGTGTAAAATCTCATAGAATATTGCATTTACATTTTTATAGACAGCTAGAGTACCTTCATGTATACCTAAAGCAATGTTTTACTGGGATTCTTCAAAGCAACCAGGATGGTGTAAATGATAGGTTCACAAAAATAGTCAAATAAAAGAATAAAACCATTTCAGTTTAACAGACATGTGTGGACTGTACAGTCTCACTTCTTCTAAGTGTGCTTACCCAAGAAATGCTGGGAAATAATATACACAAACAGATGAGAATGTACTGTAAGTGTTTAATAATTTAATTTTAATCTCCTGTATTGCAAATAGAAAAAAACAGAAGTTTGGGGACAGTGTTAAAATCAACGATCTCCTTTAAACCTCTACAATAACAGACATGTATATACAAAATTGCACATTATCTTTGGGGGTTAAGAGAAAAATAAAGAAATAATGAGTGGCAAATAATTTGCATTGCCCTTTTGGGGATAAATAAATCACAAATGAGTGAAACATTTCCTTCACTCAACAGTTTCTATTTGATTTATTTGATTTATAGTAATAATCATACATTTTTATTTAACAGCAAGAGAAATACTTGCAGTGAGAGTGGAGATGGGCTTATACAGTTGAGTTCAGCTCACTGGAGAGATACTCAATCAAAATACTACTGATTGCCTGCAGTCAGTGGAATGGACCAAACTAAACAGATCATCTATGTGTCTATGTCTTCGGTTTCAAAAATACAATGATACCAAAATCTACAGTCGATGCTGTAGGAAGACTAATTTCTTTTTTTGTTTTTGTTATTAATAATTTTATTGATTCCAAATATAAAACATACAAACACAACATAAAAATTGAATCAGTCATTCACATTTCACCTTGCATCTTTAGATGTAGACTTAATTAAAAAAAAAAAAAACGCATAAAAATAAAACAAAATCTTGGGTAGACTCAGTCCACCTTTGTGAATCGGCCTATGTAACTTATTGAAATGTAACCTGGGACGCTTACCATTCCAAATAAAGGACTTCACTATGCTATCAAATTGCTTGAAACGTCTACAGGGAGAATCTGTAGAAGGTAGTTACATTTTGGAATACAATTCATTTTAATTACATTAACCTTTCCAATCATAGATAAATGTAATGAAGCCCACCTGCCCACATCGCTCGAAAAACGTTTTTATTAAAGGGTCAAAATTAACTCACAAAATCACATAAATTTGCTGGGAATAAAATACCCAAACACGTAATGCCCTGTTTGGGCCATGAAAGGCACCCGACTGAAAAGCCGCTACTGGGCAGTATGCTGTCAGACCCAAAGCTTCGGATTTAGACCAATTAACTCTTTATCCCAAAAATTTAGAAAAGGAATGAATAATTCTGTGGAGGCAAGGCATAGATCTAGTAGGGTCGGATATGAATAATAAAATATCTTCTATGTAAACAAAAGATTATGCACCATACCACCCCTAGAATATACTCTTCCCTTCTTATCGCAGCTGCTAATGGTTCCAAGGCAAGACAATAATAATAATAATAATAATAATAATAATAATAATAATAATGGGGAAATAGAGCAACCCTGCCGGGTGCCCCATCCATATATTTCCAAAATCTTAAAAAGATAATCCCATTCTACCATATAAAAAAATTTCGCCATCAAGTGAGATGGCAGTGACCGGATTCTAATCATTCGCCACTGATCACATGATATTGATGAAATGCCTAATGTTATCAGAAGAGCTACGACCCTGAATAAACCCCTCCTGATCTATATGTATAAGAGATGTCATAACTTTACTTTATCAGTTACAATATTAATATTTTTTACATCTAACTTGATCAGGGAAATTGGATGGTAACTTTTACACTCTTTGTCCTTTTTAAGAATCAGACTGATCCGGGCTTGTGTCATGGTTGGCGGAAGCTTTCCATTCTTTAATTATTCTGTATAATCTTCTACCAAAAGTTGAGCCAATTCTGTAGCATAAGATCTAAAAAATTCAGCGGTAAAACATCTGGCCCCGCATCCTTGTCTGTAGGTAAGGCCTTAATTACCTTGTCAAGCTCCTCCAAGGTTATCTTAGACTCAAGAGAATTATTTTTCTCAGTCGTCAGTTTAGGGAGTTCTAATTGTTCCACAAATTTTCTAATACCTTCATCAGTAGAAGTGCAACTACAAAGATCAAGAAATAACTCTTTAAAGGCATTATGAATATCAATGGCCAAGGTAAAAATTTCACCACCAGTAGATTTCACTGAGGGACTGGTAGAAAAAGACTATCTCGGCTTTATATATCTAGCCAAAAGCTTCCCTGCTTTGACACCTGACTCAAAGTATGACTGCCTTGCCCTGAATAACCAAAACTCTACTTTCTGCTACAAAATAGTATTATATCTGTATTTCAATCAGGTCAATTCTCTGAGGCCATCAGAAGATATTCTGTGCTTCAGCTCTGCCTCTGCACTTTTAATACTCCCTTCCAACTCCATGAGTTCTCTTGCTTTGGATTTTTTGGTAAATGAGGCATACTGTATGATCCGACCCCTAAGAACCGCATAAAGTGCCTTCCAAACAATGCCCACAGAAGATACTGAGGACCAGTTGGTCTCCATATTAATACTAATTTCAGTCTTTAACATTTGTTGGAAATCAACATTAAGATAAGTATCAATGTCTAAGGAAAAATGTAGACTGGTTACCATTTCTTGTTAACTTTTTAGTGAAATTTCTCCCTTTGTTTCCTGACACATTGACTGTGGCCGCACACTCTATACTCCAGAGCCACCTATAATTCAGATAAATTAACTTTAAAACAGCAGGAATTTGCAAGACGTGTATGCTCTTCTATATGCATCCTTGATGTTATTAATAAACTGTTTCAACAGCAAATTATCCTGAGTGCTCCTTATTTCACCTGGGATGTATATTTTAAACATATTTACAAAAATGAAACCAAAATTAACAAATATGAACTTTGATTTAACATTAAACATTTACATTGGTAGAAACCAAATAATGTGCGGTGTTCTATAAGAATAGCAAAATGCTATTTAAAAAGGTTTTAGATGGGATGTAGCAAATTGCATGATATACCAACCTCACTCAAGTATGTTATTCCAACTACACTTATGCAGAATAGAAGACATTCTGTGACCATGTTTACGAGTATTTGAAACACATTGTGAACACCATGGCCAGTTACACCGGTGATAAACAAGAAGACGACTCTAAAGTAAGACTTTAGTGGTTCATCAGCTCATGTTTAATGAGAAAGTAAAAGCCACCTTCTGGTCCTCGTGGTACTCATGAAATGATGAAGAGGAGGAAGATGATGATCAAGAAGAAGATTCTGATGACACAGAGTCTGATGAAGAGGATGTGGAGCCCGGATCTGCTCCGGAAGTGTAGGACTGATCATCTGAAATCTAATCAACATCAGCTGAACAGAGACTGATTGAATGATGACACTAATGTTTCTGCTGAAGCAAATGCTTTGATTATAGCTGGCCTAGCCAGAAGGAAGAAACTTATTTGTGAGATAAGTAAGTTTGATGCATAACTTTGTGATTTTTCTTTATATGAAAGTTTCATGTAACCCAGGTCATTAACTCGGGTCACTGATGTTAATAAATAGTATTATTTTATTTATAGCGATATAAAACTAATAGTAAGAAAAGAACATGAAGTAAAATTTATTTATTCTATTATAAATAATCCCAAAGAAAGAAAAAGTTCCTAAGCTGATTTCGGATTGGTGAGGTGAAAGGTTAGCTCCGCCTCTCAAAGTTTTCCGAAGATCGCGTACAAGCAGAAAGTAATGAGACGAGAGATTACGAACAACACGAGTGAGAGCAGATGCGATTGAGTGATTTGAGTGAGAACAAACTGTTTAATAGTCCAGCAATAGATTATTAACAAGTGAGAAATAGATTTGAGATATTAATTCTTTAGAAAGCTCACGCTTTAAGAGTGCGCTGTGAATCTGAACGCGGAGAAGAAAACACACTGACGTGATAGGATCAATCTTCAAATATTTTTCTTGAGAAACTATTTTTTTTATTTTTTTTTTGGTTCTCTGGTTTATATTTCCCCTTGGTGAGTACCAATTTCTTTATAAGAAATGTTTTTAGGTAATGTGCATACTGTTTTTATTTTTTGGAATATTAATGTGAAAAATACATTTGAAAAAGTGATAAGTGATGTATAAAATGTTTGAAAATGCTTTACGTGTCTTCTAATACAATCTGTGAGTGCATATAGTTATGTCTAAATGTTTGAAAGACGTATTTGTTGAGATTATATATTTTTTTCTATTGTGAAGTGTGTGCCATGCGGTGCTAGCTTTGCTAGGTCTGTACATAGACTCAAGTGTGTCAATCAAGCACATGGTGACTAGCATGTATGTGTGCCTATATCTAAATAATTGAAACACATGTTGGTAATTTGAAACTGTTTATTGGAATGAGTTACTGATGATTGTTTTGGCTTTGTTTTTGCAAGGCCGGGTTTTTTTTTTTTCCCTCTTGTTTTATTTTTCTCTTTGGTGAGTGTCTGAGAAATTGCTGCTGAGATTCCGATTTCTGTCCTGCTGTGGAGTTCCTATCCTTGGTTGGACTGGCGAGCCATCCCATCATCTGGTACCTGGAAATGAAGCAAAAAGAGTTGTGAAAGTTGTGAGAAAAGAGTTTTCGGATTGGGTAGGAAAGAACTGCATACATTTCGTTTTTCTCAAGTTTTCCTGGATTTCCCTGAAGTTTTTTTTTCTTCTTCATGGACTGAACTGTGATCATTTTTCGTGAACATTCCTACTCATTAATTTTTTGGGGGGGGGAAATTTGAAAAAAAAAAAGACATTGAACTTGAAATTGAGACACTGTGGATGAATTTCAGAAATTGACATTGGTAATTTTTGACTCTGTTACTGTCATCTATTTGTATTTTTTTTATTTTGTTTTTCTTTCATTCCCTCAAATTTTATTTATTTATTTATTTTTTAAAAAAATACAACTCATGCAAAGTACCAAACAAAGAGGAAACCAAATACACTTACCTTTTCATTAATTAGCTGCATTCCAGTGGTCTGAGTGGTTCATTTGTTTTATTCTTTCTTATTATCATCTTTGCAAATTTTTGCTTCAGCGAGTCGATCCAACTCTTCTGATTCTGGTCCATAGTTTTGATTTTATAGGATCTAGTAACTGAGCCGTGTGTTACATAAAACGTGGCGAGCCAGCCAAGGAGCAAAATTACAGCAAAGTGTACATATAAAACAACTTGATAATCACAAATAGACAATAAAGAGTTTAAGAGAAAAGTAAGAAGAAAACATTTAAGCCTGCTTGTTCCGTAGAATAACAGTTAAAACAGACAGAAATGGAAGTAGTGAAACGTGAAGACATTAACGTTCGGAGAGCAGTCATTGTAAGTGGTTTAACCCTTTCTGACTCAGATTTAGAGATAGAAGACTGCCTGCTAAAATATGGATCCATCAAACGCAACGTACTCATTGACGATCCCAAGTCAGAGTATCACCACAGTGCTATTGTGGAATTCTCACATGAGTCTGCCATGCACAATTTGGAAGCCTCACTGCCCTTGACTATCAGAAGCACACTAAACGCTAATGTTGTATTCCATATACTCAGCTTGAGGAGTGTATATCCTTCTGCAACAAGTGACAACATTACTGAGGGGTATTTGGAAGAACTGAAGGCCATCGCCCGAGACGGTGGAATAACCGTCCAGGAAGTGCTTCAATGTGAGCTGCAAAAGATCTCCGCACTGATGTTTCCAGAAAATGAATCCACGAGAACAGAGCAAGAAATTGAACAGCCTGCAACTGACAGCGGTATGCAGGCGAGTACCCCTCCACACTTGAATCAAGAATACCAACCATCTGCTAATGTGCAACAGGGGCAAGCAGAAACAACAGTAATGTCCTCACCAGGGATCTCACCACTACTGAGTGTTCCAACCCAAGAACCTGAAAACCCAGCCAAGGGGAGCACCCTGGCACAGTCCTCTCATAACATACGGAGTTCTGACACCAGTGTTGCAGAGACTATGTCCTTGAACCTACCTGTTAGTGCTTTGAGTCCACCAGGAATCCAACGAGTAGTGATGGAGCATGTGGTAAAGACCAGTGAATCCTTGTCCTCTTCGCACGCTACTTTCCGACTGAAACCCTTTTCAGGAAGAATCCCTCGCCCAAGTCATGAACCAGACTTCGACACCTGGCGTGCGAGTGTGGATTTCCTACTGAATGACAAGTCTCTCTCTGATCTACACAAGACTGGGAAGATTCTCGACAGCCTACTACCTCCAGCCTCGGATGTCGTCAAGCACATCGGTCCATATGCCCTGCCACTAGAGTGTTTGGAACTGTTGGAGTCTGTATATGGCTCAGTGGAAGACGGAGATGAATTGTTTGCAAAGTTCATTGGCACCTTGCAAAATCAAGGGGAAAAATCCTCCACCTACCTTCACCGTCTTCATGTAATGCTCAGTGTTGCAATTAGACGAGGTGGTATTGCTGAAGCTGAACGGAACCGTTGCCTTCTCAAGCAATTTTGCAGAGGTTGCTGGGACAACAACCTAATCACTGAGTTGCAGCTGGAAGGAAAGAGAGTAACCTCCCCTTCTTTTGCTGAGTTGGTAGTTCTCATTCGTACTGCAGAAGACAAACAGACTTTAAAAGAAGAAAGGATGAGGAAGCATCTCGGACTAACCAGACATTCTACTGTTCCAATTAAAGTACGAGCAGCAACCCATCAACAGGTGTTGTGCTGCAGTGATGTATCTGAAGATTCCACTGACGAGGTGCCAGGCCAGTCAAGTGAAAAGCCGAAGTCAGTGAAGTCCAAAAGCAAAGCTGAAAAGTCTGAAGTCGAAACCCTGAAGAAGGAGGTTGCAAAACTCCAAGCCCAGATCTCTGCGATGAAACCACAGCCAGTTCGTAAAGAAAATCTCAGTCCTACTGTTGAGGAATTCTCTGAATTGAGGCAGAAGATAGCTGAACTTCAAGCTCATCTTGTCCCAAAAGTGCAGAGGGAATATCGAGAGTCTCCAGTTTTGAGCACTTTTCCTGAAAAGTATCAACCCAAGCCGATGGAACCTGAGATGGATAGAAATTCAAGACACACATGGCAACCGCACAGTAGACCACGTCCTGGTTATTGTTTCCATTGTGGAGAGGATGGACATCTTGCCGTTAACTGCGGAAATGACCCAAACCCTCGCAAGGTTGAAGAGAAGCGCCGTGAGTTAAGAGAGCGACAAATCAAATGGGATCTGCAGAACCTCTCTCATCCTGTGCAGTTAAACTGAAATCCGTCTCAGTTGCTGGGCGAACAGAGACGGGAAGACGAGAACAATGCCCTAAGAGGAATGAATACCTGTTACAGCAGCATGCACATGAACCTCTATGTCGTGAATTACCTACCGGATTAGTAGGGACCAGGTGCACCACCAGGATTCGAATTGAAGGGAGGGAAGTGAACTGCCTTCTGGATACCGGGTCGCAGGTGACAACCATTCCCAAGTCCTACTATGATAAATACCTGTGCAAGCACCCCATGAAATCCTTGGAGCATCTTCTTGAAGTAGAGGGAGCCAACGGACAAGCTGTACCGTATTTGGGTTATGTCGAGCTCAACTTAAAGTTTCCCGAAAGTTTCCTGGGGGTGGAAGCCGAGGTCCCGACGCTAGCTCTGATCGTCCCAGACCTGACAAACGTACCACAGATTCTAATTGGTACCAACTCGCTTGATGTATTATATGCAAATTGCACTCAAGGGGGCACGAGTGCTATCAAGTCACTTTCTTATGGCTATCAAGCTGTGATAAATGTGCTGCAGAAGAGGAAATTGCACGCTTCCAGTGGAACTGTGGGATGTGTGAAGTTGAAAGGGAATCAACAAGTTGTACCGGCAGGGTGCACTGTAGTTCTGGATGGACTAGTCCAGGTGAGAGGTCCACTTTTTGAAAAATGGGTCATAGTGGAGCCGCCTACCACGGTTTCCTTACCTGGTGGTCTTATGGTGGCAAGTTGTCTGCACAGCCTACCTTCAAGGCAACGCTTTGCTCAGTTTCCAATAGTAGTGAAGAATGACACCCAAACTGATCTAGCAATTCCCTCGAAGGCTGTGATAGCTGAAATCCATGCAGTCCAGCGAGTGATAGAAAAAGATTCTTCTAAAGCGGATACTGGACATGAGGAGACAGAGCCACCTCTGTCAAAGATTTCAATTGACTTTGGAGAGTCTCCATTAACGCCAGAGTGGAAAGCGAGAATAACATCACTGCTGAATTCGATGCCTGATGTGTTTGCATTACACGATCTGGACTACGGACATACCAATCATGTGAAACACAGAATAAAGCTCAGTGATGAGACACCATTCAAGCATCGAGCCAGACCAATTCACCCTCAAGATGTGGATGCGGTCAGGAAACACCTGCAAGAACTTCTTGAAGCTGGCGTAATCAGAGAATCAGAATCCCCATTCTCATCTCCCATAGTTGTGGTACGGAAAAAAAACAACTCTGTGCGATTGTGTATAGATTTCAGGAAATTAAACTCTCAGACAATCAAGGATGCATACGCCCTTCCTAACCTGGAAGAAGCTTTCTCAGTCTTGACCGGCTCAAGATGGTTTTCAGTCCTCGACCTAAAGTCGGGCTATTATCAAATTGAAATGGAAGAGTCTGATAAACACAAGACCGCTTTTGTATGCCCATTAGGATTCTGGGAATTTAACAGGATGCCACAAGGGATAACAAATGCACCTAGTACATTTCAAAGGTTGATGGAACGTTGTATGGGAGATCTCAATCGGAAAGAAGTGCTGGTGTTCATTGACGATTTAATAGTCTTTTCGAGAACTTTGGAAGAACATGAAGCTCGTCTGAAAGAAGTTCTCAAAAGGTTGTGTGAGTTCAAGCTAAAGCTTTCACCTGAGAAGTGCAAGTTCTGCCAAACCTCTGTCAAGTATTTAGGCCACATAGTTTCGCAGAGTGGAGTTGAAACTGATCCAGCGAAAGTGGAAGCCCTCAAAACCTGGCCAAGGCCGAAAACGCTTAAGGAGCTCAGAGCTTTCCTCGGATTCTCTGGTTATTACCGAAGGTTTGTGCAAGATTATTCGAAGATAGTGAAGCCTCTTAATGATCTCACTGCTGGGTATCCTCCGTTGCAGAAAGGTCGCAAGAAAAAAACAGAAGAAGCAAAACAGTATTTCAGTCCGAAGGAAGAATTTGGTGAAAGATGGACGCCAGAATGTCAAAGGGCCTTTGATGATGTCATTACGAAACTCACTTCTGCTCCAGTATTGGGATTTGCCGACCCCAAACTCCCGTATGTGCTCCACACGGACGCCAGTACCACCGGGCTTGGTGCAGCATTATACCAAGAGCAAGACGGACAGATGAGAGTCATCGCATATGCAAGTCGAGGACTTACCAGGAGTGAAGTAAGGTACCCCGCCCACAAATTGGAGTTTCTAGCATTGAAATGGGCTGTGACCGCTAAATTTAATGATTATTTGTATGGGGCTACTTTTACTGTGATAACAGACAGCAACCCATTGACTTACATCTTGTCTTCCGCCAAGTTAGATGCCACCAGTTATAGGTGGTTGTCAAGTCTGTCAACATTCACATTTAAGATAAAGTACAGAGCTGGGAGTCGAAATCAGGATGCAGACGGGTTATCCCGAAGACCACAAGAGGAAGTTCCAGATGACCTGGAAACACAAAAAGAAATGGAAAGGATTAGAAAATTTACTCACCAACACCTAAACGAAGACACATCGCAGGTCGTTTCTGCCGAAGCCGTAGAAGCGATCTGTGAACGTCATCATCTTGGTCAATTGAATGGTCAGCCTGAATCCTTTCATCTTCCAGTGACTTTAGTAGAATCCCTTGCTATAGATGTGGACGCTTTACCACAAGCTTTCCAACAAGAGGATACTTACCAACGTACAGAGATTTCCCATCTGTCTGAAGAAGAACTGAGAAAAAGACAGAGAATGGATTCAGAAATTGGAGTAGTTATCAGACAGTTGGAATCAAATGACAAGCCCTGTTTTAAGACCAGTCCACCTGAATTTATTCCATGGTTCAAAGAGTGGAGCCGGTTGGAGTTGAGAAATGGAATACTTTTCAGGAGAATTCAAAAGCAAGGAGTTTCGTCGTACCAGTTAGCATTACCTGCTTATTTTCGTTCTACTGTCTTAAGGGAGCTCCACGATGACATGGGTCATATGGGAATCGAACGGACTCTCGATCTTGTACGATCAAGGTTCTTCTGGCCTAAAATGGCCGCAGCAGTAGAAAAGAAGGTCAAAACCTGTGAGCGTTGCGTTCGACGAAAGACTCTGCCAGAAAAAGCTGCTCCATTGATGAACATCAAGACTAGTAGACCGTTAGAGCTAGTTTGCATGGATTTTCTGTCAGTGGAACCTGATCTGAGTAACACAAAAGATATCATAGTGATCACTGACCATTTCACTAAATATGCTGTCGCTGTGCCAACGCGGAACCAGAAAGCTCAGACAGTGGCCAAGTGTCTATGGGACAATTTTCTGGTGCATTACGGGTTCCCAGAGAGGCTTCACAGTGATCAAGGCACTGATTTTGAGTCTCGCACAATTAAGGAACTGTGTAAATGTGCTGGGATATCCAAGACTAGAACTACCCCATATCACCCGAGAGGTAATCCAGTTGAACGTTTCAATCGAACACTGCTACAAATGTTGGGAACCTTGAGCAACAGAGAAAAGGCAAAATGGAAAGATTATGTCAAACCACTTGTCCATGCCTATAATTGCACTAAGAGTGATGTGACTGGATTCTCCCCGTACGAACTAATGTTTGGGAGACAACCTCGACTACCGGTTGACCTAGCTTTTGGGTTGCCAGTTGATGGCTCATCTGAATCCCATTCTCAGTACGTACAAGGTCTCAAGAAGCGACTTGAAGAAAGCTACAAGGTTGCAATGACGAATGCTGAAAAGGTAGCAGGACGAAACAAGAGGAGGTATGACAAGCGTGTTACTGCCTCTACCCTGGAAGTTGGTGACCGTGTATTGGTGAAAAATGTTCGTCTGAAAGGAAAGCATAAGTTAGCGGATAAGTGGGAATCTGATGTTTACCTTGTGATCAAGAAGGCAGGAGACTTACCTGTTTACACGGTGACTCCAGAAAAAAAGAATGGACCTCTGAGGACTCTGCACAGGGATCTGCTGTTGCCCTGTGGATTCCTGTCGACACCTGATGAGCCTGTTGAGAGGAAAGTAATTCGCAAACCCAGAACCAGAGCCAGATGTGCTGAAGAATCTGAAGAGTTTGAGAGTGTAAATGAGTGTTCAGAGTCAGATTATGACCCAGCAGACCATTATGTTCCCGAAAGGTTTTTTGAGGTTGAAACCAGGATTCTCCCAAATCCAGGATTCATATCTTTCACTGGAGATAGGAGAACAGTCCACTTACCTAGAGCTGAAGCTGTGGCTGAAAAGGAGGAAGGATGTTTTATCCCGAAAGAACCCGCTGAAATAAATGGGAACTTGCCTGATGTGGAATCCTCCAATGTGCAGAAGGTTGATCATCCTACTTCAGAGGAGTCGGTAGAAGGGAGCCCAACAGATCTGCCTGAAGTTGAAGTTCTTGACGAAAGTTCAGTTGACGAATCTGGAAAAGAAATTGTACCGGTGAGGAATTGTGAGAAATTAGATGCTGAGGGTGGACAGTCATCTGGAAATTCACACAAAGAAGGAAGTATCCTTTTCCCTCAAAAAGAAACTGCCACTCCTTGTGACTCTCAAGATAATCAGAGTGAATTAACTGAAACTGGAGGAGGTCTTCGACGTTCAAAGAGACAATGTGAACCCCCCAAAAGACTTCAGTACCCGCAATTGGGTAATCCCCTTTGTTTAGTTATCCAATCCTTGCTATCAAGTCTGAGTACTGCGATAACTACCTCTTTGGAAGACCCTTCGAAGTGAGACTGATAGAAATTATCTTAGTATGAGCATGCAGAGGGACCTGCATACATTCAGGAGGGGAGAGTGTAACCCAGGTCATTAACTCGGGTCACTGATGTTAATAAATAGTATTATTTTATTTATAGCGATATAAAACTAATAGTAAGAAAAGAACATGAAGTAAAATTTATTTATTCTATTATAAATAATCCCAAAGAAAGAAAAAGTTCCTAAGCTGATTTCGGATTGGTGAGGTGAAAGGTTAGCTCCGCCTCTCAAAGTTTTCCGAAGATCGCGTACAAGCAGAAAGTAATGAGACGAGAGATTACGAACAACACGAGTGAGAGCAGATGCGATTGAGTGATTTGAGTGAGAACAAACTGTTTAATAGTCCAGCAATAGATTATTAACAAGTGAGAAATAGATTTGAGATATTAATTCTTTAGAAAGCTCACGCTTTAAGAGTGCGCTGTGAATCTGAACGCGGAGAAGAAAACACACTGACGTGATAGGATCAATCTTCAAATATTTTTCTTGAGAAACTATTTTTTTTATTTTTTTTTTGGTTCTCTGGTTTATATTTCCCCTTGGTGAGTACCAATTTCTTTATAAGAAATGTTTTTAGGTAATGTGCATACTGTTTTTATTTTTTGGAATATTAATGTGAAAAATACATTTGAAAAAGTGATAAGTGATGTATAAAATGTTTGAAAATGCTTTACGTGTCTTCTAATACAATCTGTGAGTGCATATAGTTATGTCTAAATGTTTGAAAGACGTATTTGTTGAGATTATATATTTTTTTCTATTGTGAAGTGTGTGCCATGCGGTGCTAGCTTTGCTAGGTCTGTACATAGACTCAAGTGTGTCAATCAAGCACATGGTGACTAGCATGTATGTGTGCCTATATCTAAATAATTGAAACACATGTTGGTAATTTGAAACTGTTTATTGGAATGAGTTACTGATGATTGTTTTGGCTTTGTTTTTGCAAGGCCGGGTTTTTTTTTTTTCCCTCTTGTTTTATTTTTCTCTTTGGTGAGTGTCTGAGAAATTGCTGCTGAGATTCCGATTTCTGTCCTGCTGTGGAGTTCCTATCCTTGGTTGGACTGGCGAGCCATCCCATCATCTGGTACCTGGAAATGAAGCAAAAAGAGTTGTGAAAGTTGTGAGAAAAGAGTTTTCGGATTGGGTAGGAAAGAACTGCATACATTTCGTTTTTCTCAAGTTTTCCTGGATTTCCCTGAAGTTTTTTTTTCTTCTTCATGGACTGAACTGTGATCATTTTTCGTGAACATTCCTACTCATTAATTTTTTTGGGGGGGGAAATTTGAAAAAAAAAAAGACATTGAACTTGAAATTGAGACACTGTGGATGAATTTCAGAAATTGACATTGGTAATTTTTGACTCTGTTACTGTCATCTATTTGTATTTTTTTTATTTTGTTTTTCTTTCATTCCCTCAAATTTTATTTATTTATTTTTTTTTTAAAAAAATACAACTCATGCAAAGTACCAAACAAAGAGGAAACCAAATACACTTACCTTTTCATTAATTAGCTGCATTCCAGTGGTCTGAGTGGTTCATTTGTTTTATTCTTTCTTATTATCATCTTTGCAAATTTTTGCTTCAGCGAGTCGATCCAACTCTTCTGATTCTGGTCCATAGTTTTGATTTTATAGGATCTAGTAACTGAGCCGTGTGTTACATTCAGTAGTGCATTTTATACAAGAGTTTGTTGTGGTCCACTGATAAATTGCATGGAGCATTATAGTTACAATATCATCAACTCTTTGTAAAACAAAACTTATGAACAGAACAAAACAAAAGCTATTTTATTATTTTATATAATAATGTGGATGTCTGTGTCATTGATTTCTCACAGTGTATATGATTATGTTCACCTTCCTGTGAATGCAGAGATCAAAGAGCCGTTTAAGTATCACACAGTGAGAAGAAATCAGACCTCAACTTCACACCATTGCAACATTTGATCTGCATTCAAAATGTACACTAGAAACACAAGAAAGGAAATTTGCAAAAACAATTTGACCCTTCAGCAGGCCCACACGTAATTTCAGTCTACAGAACCCTCAGAATTGGAACACCCATCGTTCACTAAGTTCAACACATCCCACACGTGGTCAATTATTATAGATGTTGGTTAATTGATCATGTTTTGAGCTATGGATACAAGTACTCTCCACTCTAGTTAACACGTTTTAATTTGTTAAAGCCATTCAACATATTATTTACCAAAATCAGAGCAGAAAATGTGAAAAAAGGCAGTAGATTCTATCTGGGATTTCCCAATAAGGCTCTGTCACTGTAATAATACACTCATTCCACCTCTTGTAGAGTATTTATCACATTTAACTGAGTTATTACTGTTAATAATGATGTGTCTGTTTCCTTCAGATACACCCCACAGACAATAGAGCTTAACCACAAACTAAAGCCCTTTATCCCAGACTTCATCACAGCTGTAGGGGACATTGATGCTTTCCTTAAAGCAAGTGACACCTCAAACCTGAACTCTTGACACATGAATAAAGTGAGTCTATCAAGCTAAACACGAATATCCTAGTTTAATATCCATATGTCTGAAGTTGTATTTTGAGCTTTTTCTGCAATCCCAAAGTACCGTGGCGAGATGGAAAAGCTGACAATATTGGTCTTCTGGTTCTGGATGAGCCGTACATTAAACAGTCAGATACCACCTCTCCCTGTGGCTTTCAGAAAACATCAACCATCACAATGTTACTGTAGTATCAGTAACACACATACTTTAGTATATCTAAACAACACAAACTATTATGCTTGTATACTGCAAAACAGAAACAACAATCACATAAATATGTAGAACAGGTTGAAACAGGAAGTTTGGGGACATATCGAAAGGCTCATCCATTATATATATATATATATATATATATATATATATATATATATATATATATATATTATTATTTTTTATTTTTTTTTAAATAGCCAATTAGCTTTAGCTACATCACAGCCATAAAAAGTGAGGGTGACAGAACGATTACCGTTAGACAAATATAAATTTGTCCCCCCCCCCCACCACCACCACCCCCGAACGCAGGGAAAAAAATCAGCATCCGCTGGGAAACACTGTATAAGATATATTTTTAAGGCTCTCAAACGATTAAAATGTTGAATTGAATTAATTACATGATTGACCAATGAATTTTAACTTTTGCATTTACACATTTAGACATTTGCTGTATGAAAGACACAACTGTGGAACACTGTGAAAAAGTGTGGGGGATGAACTTTGGTTTTATTTAAAGTGTTATTTATACGCAACCCTCGTGTATTCTATGACCATGGCTGAATTACAAAGTCTCACTTTGGACTGAGGTTTCTTTTTCTTCCTCATTGCCTGTTGTGCACGGCCTATTTTCTAACATCCTGTTTTCTTCTTCTTAGCTGTTGCGTCACCAGTTGTGTTCCATTATATTAAGACATCTTACTGGACATTGCAAGACAGATGAAGACTAGAATGATCCATGTTGTGATGTTTTAATCACTAAAATTGGATTTTAATAAAAAGGTATTTTCTCAAACTGTAGACTTGAAATGTGTTGTCAAATATAATGTATAAATGTTGATGTCAGAATCATCCAACTTCAACAATTGCAAAGCAGCTTAGACACAGGTGGGCAGCTTTTGGGGTGATGATGTTGTAATGTTGACTACCAGAACATAAACTGAAGAGTTATAGATTCTTATTCTTATAAAAAAATTGCGCCATTTAACACTTCCAAGCAGTTGACAATCAAGTAACACTGTAGCACTTAGCGGGCCAAAGGGACCCGGCTCATTAAATCACATTTCAGTAATCACAATTTGCTAATTTTCCGCCAACAAATGTTTTATCATTAATAACTAGATTATAACTAATTTAAAATGTAATATGTGCAAATTATATAAAGTAAATGCTCCAAATTTACAATAAAATATGTATGTACAGCATGTATTTGAAAAAACACATTTGTTCCCATTGGTTTCCATTGACTTTCATTGTTTTTATATTGAGCTCATAATCTTGTCACAATGTATTTGTGTACGGGTGTGTGTGGGTTTGGGGGGGTGTGTGTGAGACCCCCACAAAAACACAAACACGTTTGTTCATATCATTGTGGATCAAAAATATTGCACTACTGATATTGTTTTTTTTTTGTTATCAAACAGTTCAAGGTTCTGGTGTCAATATGACTTTTTTTAACTGCATGACAATTTAAAAAAATACGTTTTCTGGCATACGTATTGCAGCTCTTTCATAAGTCTTTATGAGAACCGGGTCAAATTGACCATAACAATTTCTTTGTTACTTTTTTAATAGCTTCTTTTATGAACACATTAAATTAATAATTTCAAGATTATCAGATCCAAATCAACTCCAGAGTTTAAGTTAATTTGTAAATCAGCGTTAAAAAGTTAAAACTGGTCAAATTGACCCATATCTGCATTCAAGGCTTATCAACACACGAAAACCTGGATTCATAATGTCAGACACTTACACTGTATGACTACGTCATGACATCACTGTTGTAAATATCCTATACAAAATAGTACTGAATTGAATTAAATCAACATTGAAAATCAATCTGGCAGAGATTTAACAGAAAGGAAGACATCATTTCATGTTTAGTTCAACTTTTTTAATACAATTTAGAAATCTTTTTTCTAAGCATTTGCTTTAGTGTCTGGCTGTACATTCTGTTGCTCTTGTGGGTTAACATTTATGAGATTAACATAGAAAACAACAGAAATTCTATAACACACGGATGTAGACAGTCATTTCCATAGAGTTCAATTTACTGTAGCAAGGCAATTGGCCTCTTTTCTATTTACTGATGCAGAGGACAGATGTAATGCAATATGGTAACATGATATTTTATTTTGTAAAATTTTAAGGCATAAAGGATTGCAGGTCTGAGGGTTAGAATCATGTTCTCAAATCTGCAAGACATTTACAGACATTTGACATTTCAATGATATGCAGAGTCAAAAAAGTTGCCCTTTAGATTATTTACATTTTGTAATCTGAGTACAAGTAAAAAAAGATGTCTTAAAAAAAATAAAATAAAAAAAAAAGATAATACATTCTGAAAAAGAGCAGCCTTGCCTTCTTCCTTGTTCTAATCTCAATTTTATTTTCTGTTGTGGTTATTGGTTGCTTTTTTCTTTTTTTTTTATTCGAAGGCATTAGTTTCAACACCGAGTGCATCAGTAATTCCTCATTCAAAGCACATGTAAAAATTTTATGGTTTGATTCATGGTTACAAATGATAGTAAAATGCTAGTTTAGCTGGTCAAAAAGCCTAGGACCTCTAAAATTAGGATGTCTGGATATTACATTAATATTTGTCTGTCTCTGTTTGCTATTTTTGGTAAGTATGTCTGATTATTTCTCTTTATATCTGTTCGCATTTCTTTGTAATATTTATGCAATTGTTGTTTATAATAAAGATAAGATCATTAGTATTTTGAAGAAGCTGGATATGTTGTAGATGTTTACATTAGTTAGAGACTTATTTCATCTGGGTAGCATGTGTAAATTGCTACAATGTTTTTGTAGGTTAATAAGACACATGTACAGTTTGTTTTCATGGAGGAATATTAATTTTATAGTAATAATCGTACATTTTTATTTAACAGCAAGAGAAATATTTGGAGTGAGAGTGGAGACGAGCTTATACAGTCGAGTTGAGCTCACTGGAGAGAAACTCAATCAAACTACTACTGAATGCCTGCAGACAGTGGAATGGATCAAACTAAACAGATCATCTACGTGTCTATGTCTTCGGTTTCAAAATTACAATGATACCAAAATCTACAGGCATTGCTGTGGGAAGGCTCATTTCAATTTAAACAACAACAGCCTCATTTTGGAGAATGTGACCGCACAGAATGAAGGAGTCTTCATGGAAAAAATAGTTCCTCAAAAAGGATCTACAAAAAGTTTCAACTTTACATTACATATACTATGTAAGTCATAAATAGAACTGTCATAATTTTGACATCATAATTCACTTGTACAATTAACAGTATTCTCACTTTTTTGTGTTATTTAAAGACCCTCCAAATGCAACAGAAATTATGGTCACCTGGACCTCCAACTCATCTGTTACTCTCAGGTGTGAAGTTACTGGCTCATTTCTGCATCTGAAGTGGAAGAGAGAAGGTGTCTCCATTCAAGAAGACCACAGATACTCAATCAGGAACCAGACTCTACACATCACCAATATAACCAGCTCAGATTATGGGACATACAGCTGTTTGGTTTCAAATCTATATGGAGATTCAGAAAAGCACACATATATTACCGGTAAGTAAAGACACTTCCTTCCCGAAAAGTTGGTTTCAGTCTTCCAGCTGGTTACTTACAACATCTTACATAGTATTGAAAAAAGAAGCAATAAGCAATGTTGTACATTATGGTTTTCTTTTAAGGACACAACTCAACTCTCGCAAACAAATGGTACTCCTGCTGCACCTCTGAGTCACAATGATCAGATTCTGATTTCAAGTGGACTTACAGTCATTGGTGTTTTAGGACTGTGCATCATGTTCGTCGTCATTTTCAAATACCATCAGGGTACGTTTTTTTTTCCAAGTACAAGCTGAGTTTTCAGAAATGCTGTTTAAGCAATAATAATCATTTTATATGTGAAACATATATGATAGTATTGATATATGATTGATTCTATTAGTCAAATTGAAAATCTAGTACAGCTTTACATCTCTCACCCAAATGTTCTTAGGTCACTGTCACAGAAAAACACCAGACAGGAAAACGAAAGGTAAAGTAAACTAACATACAGACAGACATAACATACAAATTTCCCCCAGAAAAATCCCCAGCTAAAAGCTACAATACAGTTATTGCTAATTAAATCTGTCTTGTACAATATTCTAAATTGTACTGTGTGAAATGTTCATTTGTACAGTATAATTTCTTGTTCAGTTATAATTTTACTGCATTCTTTAGGCCACCGAGGGGAAAATGGCAAAACTACAGAAGGTATTAACAATAAAGCAAATAGTCAATTGTGCATTATGTGTAATGTTACATATGTTAAAAATCTTACTCTACAATATTCTTCACAGGGGATGAAGACACTGACCTTGGAATGTATCAGGTAATGGACAGAAAAATAGCATGAAATATACTGAGAAATAATGAATTTATTACATGAAGAATTGTTTGTTTTTGTTGCGCTGCCCAACATGAAAGTTGTCTTGGACTTATTATATACTGACACCTAGCGGCCTGGGTGCAGCATCACGCAAAATAAATGGTTGTCAGTTAGTGATGGCATTAGAAATGCACCATTTGCAGTTAGTCATTATTAAATTATCCCATAGACCAACGTGTCAGGAAATAGGGGGCATACCGAGATAAAATGAGCATTATTAGTTTGGTTTTATGATCTCAACATGTCAAAAATCGAGTAGTTGTAAAATTGGATCATGTAACATTTTATAATGTGTGTAATTACATTTTTATGAAGTACATGAATACATATTGATTGCATTAGGCCTACATCACCAGTTAGTTAAAGGCAATAACTAGTGCATAATTTATTACTAATGCCTGTAATTTTTAAGAGCGATCTGAATTGAGTTAATAAACATACTTTATGTAACATCTAGCCATGTGTGCATGTAGCTACTGAAATTGATCCACTGCATTGAGAGTGCTTAAAACAAGCCACAAATACACACAGGACATTTGGTTTCTAGTTGGATTCTAAATTGAAGCACAATTGGGGTGAACAACTGTTTGTATTTGCACTCTACATCGAAAATAATACTGTTCCGTAATAAGACATGTCGCAAACGAACATGTCTGAGGTGTTGGTTGGTCACATGCAACTTTGTGCTTTTGCATCATGCATATGCACTTCGGCTCATGCATGCATCATGGTAGAAAAATAACCTGTCTGAGGTTAAGGCCACACCTTCTCTTGAATATTAATGAAGAAGTATAAATCGTACATCTCTTACATATCCAGATGCATTATCTCTCGCAATTATTGATTTTCAAACTAGATAATAAAAGTCCAAGCCCAAATTTCTTAAATAACAATTCTTTTAAAACAAAAAATACAAGCATGTTCTCTGTCTTTTATGTTCAGTAAAATATTTTTTAAAGACCTTTTAAGCACGTTTTTATTTACTTGGCATCTGACAAATAGCAAGTGTCAGTTAGATTTTATTGTGACTTATGTTTGTTAATAGGTACTTAATACAATCTAGTTAGTGTAATTTGTAATTACACGATAACATTTCAGAAGAAATCTACCCAGAACTGATAATGAATAATGAAATATATATATATATACTCTATGATTGAGCCTAATGTGTACTGAAGCTGGAATATATTCCTTCAACTGGTTGTGTTCAAGGTAGTTCAGGATCATCAGTGGATCCGAGCTCAAATTTATTGTTATCAATTATTTTTCTATACCAATAATAAAGTTAATAAAGCTTTGCCTCTTACCATAGGCCTATGTATCTTTCAGGAAATATCTTACACTCAAGAGGTGACCCCTTTGCCATATGTCTACACAGACTTCATTAAGCCAAAAGAGGCCAATCAGGACTCAGCTGCTGCGGAACACTTTAAGGAGTTTGGTTACTCTGAGATTGGACCAGCACACAGGGAGAAAACAGTCATTTTGGATTGTGCAATCTATGAAGAACAGGCCACACCGTCTACTGATGCTTTAGAGGAGTGACAGTTGATAAGAAAGTCTATGGTACATATTTGAGTAAGACAGTGAATAACAGTTAACCTACTTGAAACTAACAAAGTTTCATATTCATGAATCTGGAGCATCCTACAGCAACAACATTCATCGAAAGTGAAAGGAGCAGGCCAATTACAAAAATGTTACATCCAAATCAACCACTAGATAGCAGCAAAAAGACCTAAAAAACATAGATCTGCTCAATGCATACTTAGTTTTTTCTGATAATTACAAATGCACAGAGACACAGCAGAAGAAAACGTCCAGCTGGAGTTGGAGGCATCGTCATAGTAATAATAATTATTGCATCATTACATAAAATTTTAAAGTCACATTTAATAAGCGTGCACACAGTGAAAGGTCGGAAGTGTCCACCCTGCTCATTAGTGAATGTCAGACACAGTTTTTAGATAAATGACTTATGCCATTCAGGACAATTGGGAGAGCAAAAGTGTTTTGTCTTGCATGGCAACCTCAACATATCAATCAAATGGCATGTCATTGAGTGGCAGTTTAATTTATACTAAAAGGCGAGTCCAGATGTCAGTGAAGAGGGAGTCAAGTGACTTTGTCTTTTGATCTTGGAGTTATTTCATTTTTTACAAGCAAACTCTCTAAATGGGCTGTAAAAGCAAAGACAAAAACATTGAGGAACAGCTGAGTATCAACATCTGTAAAGGACATAGAGACATAACGTGTAAAATCATTTACATTTTTATAAACAGCTAGAGTACCTTCATGTATACCTAAAGCAATGTTTTACTGGGATTCTTCAAAGCAACCAGGATGGTGTAAATGATAGGTTCACAAAAATAGTCAAATAAAAGAATAAAACCATTTCAGTTTAACAGACATGTGTGGACTGGACAGTCTCACTTCTTCTTAAGTGTGCTTACCCAAGAAATGCTGGGAAATAATATACACAAACAGATGAGAATGTACTGTAAGTGTTTAATAATTTAATTTTAATCTCCTGTATTGCAAATAGAAAAAAACAGAAGTTTGGGGACAGTGTTAAAATCAACGATCTCCTCCTTTAAACCTCTACAATAACAGACATGTATATACAAAATTGCACATTATCTTTGGGGGTTGAGAGAAAAATAAAGAAATGAGTGGCGAATAATTTGCATTGCCCTTTTGGAGATAAATAAATCACAAATGGAACTTGCCGGACACAGACACTCCACAACAAAGGAAGAGACTAAATGCAAAGCAGTTATTGGAATAAAACAACTGAGATCTGTGTGATAAACAGGTGTGCTCTGATCCGAATGTTTAAGATCTGTGATTAAGCCCTATCTGGCAACCCTGAGAGAAAAACAACCCTATTTCAGCTAGGTTTGACTAAGCTGAACATTCACTTGGAATTAATGGACCAAATCAGACCATGAGCACTCCTATGCAGAGAGGCTTCTTTAAGTGCATAACATCAGCAGGGTTTTCATTTCTTTTGTTGAGGCTACTGCATCATTCGTGATGCTCTATGCAATCAGTGAAATATACAGATTGCTTAATAATAATACTAATAGATTTAACTGCAAAAATTTGGACAGAAAGTGTACCAAAATCTTGTGAGATCCTTTCACGATCCCAAAAAGAGTGTATAGTGAAATTATAAAACAAAATGATATGCTACAGATGATGGAACAATCACACTGAATAAGGAAAACAAAACCTCTACATGTTTAGACAAAAAAATGGTTCACAGCATTTAAAATGTTCAATTTATGAATATATTCTGAAAGTCACTGATGTCATCCATGGTTTACACTGTCATAATAACATATACATTATCTATTGTTATTCAAAGAAGTTCCATATTACACCATGAAGAGCTCACTTTGATATTCAGTCTCTTTCATCTGAAAGTCCCCGTCTGTGCCAACCATCTGGTTGAACACAATCTGTGAATAAGTTCTCAAATATACAAAAGTGCTAATCTTCAATAAGCGTAAAAAATGTCTACCTGGCCATAAAAGCCTCTCACCTTCTTTTTTTTAAGGCAAGTGGTGACCAGTAGGTCAAAAGACTCTTGCCACAGAACCACACTGTAACATCTCCCAATGCATATCGCAACAAATCATTTCCCTCGCATTTTAAATGAGTAAGCAGAGAAAATGGCTTTGCCATTTGTCGTTTAAAGTTTCCACAAATGGCAAGATTTTTACTATTTATGTAGGAGGACATATATCTCAACTGTACATGGAAGGAACATGGAGTACGGAAGTATGCACTGTGAATGTGGATGTGAAGCCAAGATCCTTTCCACATGAGTAAAACATGCTGAAAATTAAAAACAGAATGAAATCAAATGAATCTTAGACTTTTATTCTACTGTACATTTAAATGAAATCTACTAGCTTTTAAAGCGATAATTCTGTCATTACGTACTTCAAACCTGTATGACTTTCTTTCTTCCATGGAACACGTATAATGTTTGGCAGAACTTTTAGTGTCAGCATTAAGATACAATGAAAGTGAATGTTGACTGAGGCTAACATTCTGCTTAACATCCCCTTTTGTGTTTCGTGCAAGAAGGAAATTCATATAGGTTTGGAGTAAAAAATTACAGAATTTTCAGTTATTGTGAACTATCCCTTTAAGACCGGAGACCATTTTGCAGACCTTGTCCCCAAGTACCTTATTTTATCTCGTAACTGTAGTTGATGTAAAAGGAACTATACTGTAAACACTTAGGAGGGTGCTTGAGGGAGGCTGGGGGTGCATGAGTGTTTTCGTCTTGGAAACAGTACAACAGAATTCACAAAGAACAATTTCTTTCCTGTCATCAAGACTTAAAACACTCAATTCTCAGCCAATTATTAAGTTCTAAGTGCTAAGAATTGTCAAACTCTCGGTCTGTTTAGAATGAGCTGATTCCGGAATTGGAGGGAAGAAGGGGGAAGTGGGCAATTTTTGTTCAGGGGAAACATGCACTCACTCATTCCGCTTGATGTCCAGGGGCCACACGCTCATTCCCTACAACACAGCGACGGCAACACAATATGATACACCATTAAAATCTCTTTTCCAAAATGATTTATAGACAAAGTTATATATCATCTTTATCAATAGTTTATGTGCTGCTATGTTCTCTATCAATATAAATAGCAAAATATAGTGTCATATTTCCTATAGCTAGCTGAATCCCCTTAGCCGTTTTCTCTTAGTAAAGCATCATATAACCACAAGAATCTTTTTCTCAGAGGATCCCTTAGAAACATGTACAATTGGATCAAGATCTTTAAAGTAACATACGCAAATAAAGTGGATGTCTGTACAAAAAAATTACAAAATAATACAAATACAAAATCATAACACAATCAATGCGTTTTGTTGACCACATGAGTGCATAGATGCTGAGTTAGTGAGATGGGTGGGACCAACCGATTGGGAGGAAAGTTTTATTTTCTTCTCGGTGGAGATGATGGTGGCGCGGAAATCCTCCGTGATGATCTGACCTACATCTGCGTCTTTCTGTTTTCGAAATCCCAACCTATAGTTTGTGTGAAGAAAAACACTCAGCGCTAATTTGTGTTTTATTTTTTCGTTAAATTAAAATGCTAACCCATAAATATACAAATAAACAGAGTCCACTTTTTTTGTTGAGACCAAAAAATGTTTCTAACACTTTGTGGTGTACATTCAGGAACATTCATATTGAGAGTGAAAAAATGCAACGCAAAATAAACAAAGGGAAAAACAAAAATACAAATTAAACACTGTAAGAGTTAACAATAAACATTGACATAATAATAATTTAGATTGTTACAAATTATTCCTATGTTTTTTTTGCAGTCCAAGTTCCCTGCCAGGGTAAGGTGATTTTTTTATAGTCTTTCTTTCGAGGGAATCCAGATGTAAGGCCCAGACTGTTCCTCTATCACCATCTTACACTGGTTATAAATGTCCTCTAGCGTGTCCCCTTGAACCAGTGCTGAGAGAAGGAGAAAGAGCTGATGTTAATAAATTCGTATGCACATTTTACAGCAACTTTTTAATCAGTTATGCTCCATAAGAGGTATAAAAAAACACCCCAGATGACAGTTTCATAATGATCGTTTTTCGAGCTTAATGGGTCATTAGCCACATTGTTAATAAAAAAGGGAGACGTGGCTTTATCTTTCATGAATTCCTTTGAATAAACTGTAAGAATAGACTTCTTAGCCAGCAACAGATTTAACCACTAACAGGCAGAATCCTGGTATCTAACAAAGCATGAGTTCTGTAGAGAAACTATACTGTATTTAGGCAACGATGATTATTTATTTATTTATTTTCTTCTGCTGGCTCAGTCAGGTCAATAGATTAGAATATATTTATTTATAAATTTTTTGCCTTGACAACATTTTCCCTGGTCCCACCAAAAACAATGCTACAAATAAGAAAAATAAATTTTTTTGAAAAATATTTTGTCAGAAATATACTTTTAATATTTTGCATTTATATATTTTTTTTATCATAGAAAGTTGTATATCATTCATAAAATATTTTTTCTATTTTTATATAGTATACTGTAAAAAAACAAATCAAAAAATGTTTTTGAATATATATACAGTATCTCACAAAAGTGAGTACACCCCTCACATTTTTGTAAATCTTTTCATGTGACAACACTGAAGAAATTACACTTTGCTACAGTGTAAAGTAGTGAGTGTACAGCTTGTATAACAGTGTAAATTTGCTGTCCCCTCAAAATAACTCAACACACAGCCATTAATGTCTAAACCGCTGGCAACAAAAGTGAGAACACCCCTATGTTAAAATGTCCAAATTGGGCCCAAAGTGTCAATATTTTGTGTGGCCACCATTATTTTCCAGCACTGCTTTAACCCTCTTGAACAGTCAGAACACTTGTAAACAGTCTACATCCAAATTATGATGAGAATCACACTTTCCATGCATATAAAAGGAGCATCACTGTCATAGAAATATGCCCGACAATCATCAAGGATGCAGTTAATGCACAAAAGAACGTAATTTTGAATGGTGATTCATTGTATAAAGTCCATTTACACTACCAACTTCTTATGAATGTGATAAGTTTTTGTTTTTGTTCATAATAATAGGACGCAGATGGTGGAATAACAAGAGTAAAGTGCCCTTATTAAGAAAGTTAGTTCTTTCTAATATTAAAGTACATAATGTATCTGTAAACAACACACATTTTTTATTCCCTACATTGAGCTCTTATGCTGATGCAGAGGAACAAAATAAACAATAAAACAAGAGCAAAGCCACACAGGCTCAAAATGTCCATAAATTAATCATGTCATCGAGCGGTTTCATATTCATCCCATACAGACTCACGGGGGTCATGCTAATGAATATTTCAAGATAAGGTTGGTGTGGTTCACTCAGAGGAGGGCATCAGCTCAGTGGCTCTGCTGTCAAACATGATGGACGTAAAAGGCTGCACTGGTTGGCCCCTGAGGTAATGCATATGCAACAGACTATTAGAATATGCAAATGAGCCATTATCAGCCAGCCTCTGAGCATATAGGCACGCTTAGATCCCTGAGATGGATTTAGAACTTTGCAGTTACCTGTGAAGTACTCGGCAAACTCCTGTTCTAGTTTCATGGCACGGTCGTACGTCTTTTTGGCCTGTTCCTCCGTCAACCTCTTATTCATTTCCCTGAAAAGCACACGTTTGATACATTTAATAATCAGAGTCCCCAAGTCTGGTAACAGCATAATTTGTATTATATATTAAATATCTAAGCTATCGCAAAGGTGTGTGGAGAACTTACATTAAGGTTTCAATGGATCTAGGCTTAATAAAGATGGCAATAGGGTAGAGTTGTGCTACTTGTAGTCGTTTTATGGCATTCCCAGACACGTCAAGTATGCAGTGCTTGCCCTAGAAAAGCAATTAAGGACAGCTTGGTATACACAGGGAAGCTGAACAGTAGAAAAAAGGTATTTTTCTGTATTTTTTCATTGTTGGTCTTTGTAAATGTGCGCCAGACAGAGGTTTTTGATCGTGGTGAAGTATCTCGCACCATGAGAACCACTTTTTTTCAGATGCTGTGTCAAGATAAAGAAGTTCAGCTTTTAAAAACATCTTGAGACCCCTGCATTCTCATTCTGAAAAGCTGCGTGAGTCAATTTTTTAATGAAAAAACACTGTCCTGTGAGAATGCATCGAGTTTTACTCTTCACCAAGCTACTGTACATCTGGATGACTAGCTAGGCACCAAAACAGTCAAGTTTATATTTGTTATCAGTAAGCATACTTCAACGATTTATTGTTGGTAAAGAATTGTAGTGACTACTCACCCGCTCAGCCACATATTTCACAGACTGGACGCTTGTTCCGTACAGATTGTCATTGTACTGCCCCGCCTCAATGAACTTGTGCTCTTGGATGTCTTTCTCCATTTGCTCTCGTGAGATCATGAAGTGATAATCTCTCCCATCCACTTCATAATCTCGCTTTGGTCTGGTAGTGTCTGAGATTGATAAAAAACAGGGTTGCGTGCTCCATTCCACAACATACACAAAAAGGAAGCATGTACAGAAATGAAATTCCTTCATCTTTGCCATTAATATCTACGTTTGCAATCACGTGAACCTACAGTCAGTTGTCAGATGGCTGTGATATATTATCTACTTTCATTCTCCAAAAATAACCCCTTCTATGTCTAACTGTTGGGGTAACCTAGTAAGCGAATGAACAGCAGCTGTGATCTATTCAGAACTATAAGCACAGATCTATTATAGACCAGACAATTGTATCTAACAGGCAGGGACTGACATCATTACATTTTCTACTTTATCTTGTTCACAGCAGTCTAATCCTCACACTTACCTTCTTGGTCTGAACTGTTAGCCGCTTTTTTAAATTATGAAAATAAACAAAAAATGGTTAAATTATAATATTAAAACTGAAAAGCAAACAAACAAAATATCCAAGATGGAAGGTGTGAAAGAGCTCTGTGGCATTTAAGGTGGAAGACATTTTGGTTTGGTCACTATGGGTTTGAACAAAGACTTTCACTCAGATGTCAATATTTTGGCTAACAGTCATTGTAATCACACTCAACCCGACAAAGCTCTTTCCAAAAACATTAGCCACTTTTCCACCATCTGGCCAGATGGTTCTTGTTGTTGAACTGTTTCATTCTGTACTAATTCGGGCTTGTTGGCATGGTTACATTTTCTTTTTCCACTGTGGTGCTGTGAAATCAGGATTAGAATGGAATAAATAACTGAGTAGGAGACAAATCGCAAGTAGCCAAGTCACTGCAGGCATTTCATCAAAATGGTTCTCTTTCCTGAGCATGGTTAGCTCAAGTGGAAATTCTACTGTAACTCACCATGAACTGTTTGGCCCGATGGTGGAAAAGCTCTTAATAAGGCATAAAAATCAAATTACTAGACAAATCAAAGGAAAACTTGTGAAGATGAATGGATTAAAGGGAACTTCGAAGGTTTACATCCAAGGTTGAATCCAACACCTTTTATTGGGTGTAAGGGTCCATTCCCACCAAACACGTTTTTGCAGCTCTCTGCACTGTTTTTGCTATGTAAACATACATGTTTTTGACTGTTGTGTTGCATCACGTTTTGTTGTTTAACAGCATCCCAGGAATGCTGCATTTGTAGATGCTGTGACAAGTTAAAAATAATAAAAATTCTGGAGTCGCAAGTTTGAATCAAGGGCGTGCTGAATGACTCTAATTAGGCTTCCTAAGCAAACAATTGGCCCGGTTGCTAGGGTGGGTAGAGTCACATTGTGTTAACCTCCTCATTGTCTCTGTAATGTGGTTCTCGCTCTCGATGGGGTGCACGGTGACTTATAGCTACGGAGAATAGCGTGTGCCTCCACATGCGCTAGGTCTCCGTTGTAATGCACTCAACAAGCCACGTGATAAGATGCACGGATTGTCTCAGACGTGGAGGCAACTGAGATTCATCTTCCGCCACCTGGATTGAGGTGAGTCACTACGCCACCACAAGGACTTAGAGCGCATTGGGAATTGGGCATGCCAAATTGAGAAAAGGGAAGAACATTTTAAAAAGAAAGAATTGTTTTTTTATGTAAAGATACCTGCTTTCTGTTATATTTCTTGCACCGCATCTAGACTTTTAAATGCAACAGCATGTTTGGTCTGAATGGACCCTTCCTCTTTGGAACAATTTGAAAATATATTGCTAAAACATCATTGAAAAAGTGACCTAGTTGAGGTTTGTTTATAAGCATACCTTGAAGTAAGTGATTTGACACAGCACAATGAAATGAGTGGCAGGAACTGCAGTTCTGTCATAAGTTAATTTAGAGTTATGAGAACTGTGGGACAGTAGGGTACACCACGAACTCTTATGGTCAAGTCACTCACCTCACCATCTCATCTCGATGGACTTTTACCAGCACTGCCATTAGTATAAAGACTTAAAAAACCAAGGCTACTGCATATTTTTATAATCTACAATGACCAGAGGTCATTCTAACATTCCGGTTGAAACCCTTAATGGTACAAGTGAGAACAACACAGTGTACTATTGCTCAATTGTCCTCTTTTGGGATAACGGTTGAGTAAGCCTCTACAGAAGGTTAATTTGTGCATAGTAAAGATAAAAAATGACTGATTAACAAAGGATCTAATGGAAAACTAGTTTACATGATAATCTGAACACCAGGGTAGGGACTACTAGATCTCTGCTGTGAACTTACGTGGCACGCATGACCCAAACTTGTCCGGGAACTCGGAGATTAGGTCATCATTGATTCTGTCCTTCATGGGTCCCAGGATTATAACCGGCCTGGCATAATGAACTGTTCAAACAGACAATAAAGAATCAGAAATGCCTGTGATCTCTGGCGTCCCTGCTGAAATGACAAGCTTAGACCAACATGAAGTTCCAGGCTGGTTTATGCTGGTCAGTGCTGGTTTGGAGCTGGTCTAGCTGGTGGACCAGTAGAGTCTCTCTGGTTAAGATGGGCGACCAAAGAAGTCTTGCTTTGGTGTGAGCTATTCCTTTAAGAACCCACCAGCATTCAAAACATAACATATGCTTTTCAGCAGGGTTGTTGCAAACAACAATCACTCTCTATCACACACAATCTATTTACACATATTGCGAAACTCAAAGAGTCCAAGCATGAGAGATAGCGAAGAGGCACTTACTCTCTTGTCTAATGACAGGTTCGTAGGAGAGTATCAACTCCTCTTGACTCCCTGGCAACAGAACAGAGAAACACATTCAGTAGAGTTGTGATGGAGCTCAGCTTGATTTTTGCAGAACACAGGCGACCGAGACAACCATGTTTGGCGCACCCTTCACCATTGTCTCTGTTCTCAGAGTGCAGCTCGAGTGGATGTGTAAATGAGTTACTGAGAATGTAATGTCAAGGACATTTGTTTAAAAAAAGAACAAAATGGAAAAGCAGCGATATTGAGTTACCATTCATTTGCGAGATTAAAGAGATAGGCAGACTTGGGATGATGATGGACAAAAGAAAAGAAATATATTCACGAATGAGACTGAAGTTACAGACAGTGACAATACTAATTGAATTTAATCATCCAATTATGGGAGCGCTGCTCCAAAGTGACGCTAGTTCTTGGATGGTCTGTGTGCTCAGGGACGTAGAGAGCAAGAGGAGGTTATTTTTAGCCCTGGAACGTACAGAACATGCAGGCTGGTGCAGAAATATGATACGGTTATTATCCATCAATTCAAACCCAGATCAGATCCAGAGTTATTCAGATGCAAAGCTTCATTTCTCTGGTTAGCAGTGGAAACATTAAACAACAGAATGAATCATGCATGATTCAGCTTCTGTGTAGCGCTCCCCTCATATCAATTTAGATGCAGCGGAAATGCTAAATGGCCTCTATTTGTGTTGTGTTCCAGTTATGGCTATTTCTGTATAAAGCCATCACAAAAAGGTGAAATGCTGTGTTTCTAATTCTATGAGAAAGAACATGCTATGTGCATTAAACAGCAGCCATGTTGAGTGGATGGGAAATGTGAGCATTTAAAGCAAGGCTACATGGGTTTGATCGATGCTTGGGGCTTGCGTTGGAGACAGATCATACATTACACTGTAGGAAGCCAGAGAGGACAGTGACCATTGATCTTTACACAGAACCAGCTTCCAACATTGCCACACTGTTAAAAGCCTTGACTTAAGAATAGGGTTGGGAATCGTAAGGATTTTATTCCAGTAATTCTTTTGTTACTTTTTTTTTGAAGAATTATTTAGAAATGAGAAATGCAATTCTTATTGCATTTACTACCCTTTGTTGTCTGTTACCAAATAATGAGATCATTTCAGATTTGTACAGAGCAGATATAACAAATCAGAAATACATTTAATACAGTTCTTGTAAAAGAAGTGTTTGCAGACTTTTTAGAGACATAAATACGATCCAATAATAGATCCTAACTATATTTTAAATAAAGAAATCTAAACCAACACGAAATGGGATGGCATATTTCTAGTGTTTGGGAAGCTACAAGCTACTCATAATTTTAAGTAGTTCAGCTACAATCAAGCTACTCTTTTGAAAAAGTAGTTAGCTACACTACAAGTTACTATCAAAAAGTAGCTATCTACACTGAATCTACTTAAGAGGCAATAAACATTTTTTAATGTTACTATCAAACCAATAATATTAATAACAAAATGTACACTAATGACATATTTTAATTAATGTATTCATTAAAACTAATGTGTTTAATAAAATCTATTAAATGTATTTAATATATTTAATGAATAGTAACATTAATACAGTTAATAATAGCCATACAATAAAATATAACAGTATAAAATAAAAACAAAAAAGATAAGACCCATTAAAAATCATTTTATACTATACTTCACACTTTTCATTCCTGCTGTGGCCAGGTGTAGCCTACTTCCCTAAAGATCAAAATATTTATGACAAACTCTCCTTGGGCTGGCATTTTATGCACTTGTCACATAATATTTGGTGTGGATAATATGTGAATAAAGACTCAGGGCTTGTATTTCCCCTCACCTGGGTTCATCCTCACTGTATTTTCTGACTTTTTTGCCATTGACATGCAAGTGCAAGTGCCAGCTTTTCAGGTCACATACAGAGGTTGCTCTACAAATATTTGCTTGCTTTGTTCAGGTCCAAAAAAAAGTGGACGGATGGTCATTCTAGATTGTTGCATAATAATATATGACATAAATGATTTCTTTTACCAATCGTTTGATTTATTTTACATGAAAATAATAGTTAATTAAATGCAAAATGGAGAAATCAAATAGTTCTGCATGATAGTAATTATTATAATAATTATTATATACTGTATATTTATAAATATTATAATAATAATTTACTCGCTACTCCCAATAACGCACAGATGATGAGAAGAGAAATAAACATATTTAGAATAGTAACAAAATCCCTCAAAAGGCAATAATAACTTTTTGAATGATTTTATTTAAAATAGTAATGGTAAATATGCTGTTGTGTGATCTATTAAGAATAAAGTGTCTGAAACATTCTTTGTTACACAGAAGAATAAAATGGTGTTCTTTATCATTATCAGATTTACCTGCCCCTGTATGTCTTGTAAAGGTAAACAAACTGTGGATGCTCACTTTACATAACCATCAGACAATCTCTTCTTATCCAAGTGAGCTGTAATAAGCTCTCAGTAGATGGCGGTAATTTACTATTTTTGTGATCTGCCATTACAAAAGAAGACGACAACGCTGCCTGATTCTGATCAGCAGACAGAAATATGCTGTCAGATCGTCAGACGTTTGGCTTCTATGCAATAATGAAGGCTATAAATTATAAACTGACCAACGTGATATAGCGTTTGGTCATGTTGGAAAAAGTAGTTCACTACTGGAAAATCTACTCTGTTTTAAAAGCAGCTGAGCTATTGTCAAGCTACTGAAAAATGTAGTTAAGTTAGTAGCATCACTACATGTAATTAGCTACTCACCAACACTGCATATTTCATTAATTCATTTATAATTTTATAAAATTCCACTTTTTACAACAAAACTTGTGTATCTTTAATTATACATCAACAGTTCTTATTTAATTTCGAGTTGGATATTCATAACTTGCACATCAGTATAAGGTTACTTGTATACTGGAAACACTGTATGTTTCATGCAGTAGATTCAAAAGAACCGGCTCATTAGATTGTTCTTTCGGGATCTGACTGTACCGGAAGCACCATATGTTTTGCGCTGTTGATTCAAAAGAACTGTCTCCTTTTAATAATTATTTTGGGAATCGAACTGTACCGGAAGAGCTTTTGTTTCGCACTGTAATATTGATTGGGAATTAAATACATTGGTAGAACTGTGAGTTTTTACGCTGTTGAGTCAGTAGAGGGCAGCGCTGCTGCAGAGATGCACTTCTGGAGACAATGAGAATGTATTTGAGAATGGTGTTCCAGCAACATCGATGGAAAATTGCACGCTGGAGAACCGTTAACAGAACTGAAAATCCTGAAGATCAAAGGATTCCGGTATTTTTTAAGGAATGGAACCGGTTCTCGGTTCCCAACCTACTGAAGAAGTATGCTTTCACTAACACGGTGACTTTTGAGTGACAAGAGAAAAATCAGATAAAGGTCAGTATTTACAATGGGACCTGTGACATGCACAGAATATAATTTAGACTTGTCCCTTTGTTAATAAATGACATATAAATACAACATAAGTCATTCAAGAGGGTGTAAAATGTATTTTTGTTAAGGTACTTATGTTAATAATTCCGTACAAAATGTGTTATGTAAGATGCAATGTTATCTAAATCGTTCTTTTAGCGGTGGGACTACTTTTTTTAGGTGGATGAACATTTAGTTACATTACTGATGTAATTCCTGTGGGAGGTAAAAAGTCCTTTTTTGGTATCCTTGTGCATATCATGTGAAAGATGCAGAGTTAACTGGCTTTACATGGTCATGACAGGAGTTGAAAGATTGGATATAACTTTGCACAGACAAAGTTAGTAAGTGATTTGAACACATGCTAACATGTATAATGTTTGTTAGCTCCACTAACTAACATTGTAAGTGCATTAATGTAAACATAATTCTTAATTGTGAAAAATTTGTTTAATGTCTCTTAATTATTATCAAATATGCTTCTGTTTCTGTACTCGACATAATTATGTCTCTGATGGCACGCATCACTTCTCATCAGTGCACCGTGAGCCAATTTCCTAAATAAATTAGACAAATCCTGTTTGCTGGTCAGTGGAAAACAAACAAGTCATATTTCATAATGTTGACGATGGCTCTCTATGGCTGTCCAGTGGAGCATTATACAATATGACAATTATGTGACAGAATCAAATCTTTCTAAACACAAAGAGACTAGTGACAAGCTCTTCCAAAGAGTAACACTCTCCCTGGAAACCTGCCACTGTTAAGATGACTATAGAACCTGACAGCTAACATTCTGGCGGTGGACTACAGTATCTGCAACAATCTGACCTAATGAAGTCATTACGTTACTTGGTCAGTTTTTCTTAAAGCAATCTATTGTAGTTTTTGTGTTAAAGATTATTATCAGAGTCTCATCTTTGATAGTCTAAGTTCATTTTAAAAATAGACAGGAACACTGTACCAATGACGTCAAACATTGGGTTAACCATGTTTAACCCAAAATTAAATATAATATCTTCTGTTTGGGCTATTATTACATTCTCTTCCTCTCTATGGATTATATCGCGGCATACATTCATTTCTACAAAATACATAAATACATGAACTTTAATTTAGATAGAGCAATCCTGTATGTTGATTTTGATTGACCTAGATTCCCTTTACTACATAAAACCATAACATCTTAAATGTCTTAATGGCTAAATGCTCCTGATGTGTTCATAAAACCCTCTGTAATTTATCGAAACATTTGGAGACAATTTGTTCAAAGCACTGTAGAAATCACATAATAGACACAGGCAAGATAACACCCGCTTCCTCCTTGACATTGTATAGATTTTGTGTCACTAGACTGACATAACTAATACAAACAGACCACAGAAACAAGACCTATTCCATTATTGCATACATTAACAGTGATGACTGTGTACTTCACATTAAAGGAATATTTTTAATTAAATACAACAGCGTCTGTGGCATGCTACCGATAATCACAAAAAATCATTTTGACTCATTCCTCAGTTTGTTGCATTTTAAGTGTATTCCTGTACAGTCTATATTATTATCTGTGGTAATCGATAGCATGACAGTAGAGCTTAACTTGTATTGAACATGGAACTTTCCTTTAAAAAGGTAAAACAGCAGATGACATTATAAAAGACAAGGTTATGTGACAAATTATCTTCAAACAGGTTGTGTTCATGCAACATTTTAGCAGGGACATAAACCTAAGGATGAGAATGCAGGAGTTACTAAAATGTTAAAGAGATAGTTCATGAAAAAGTTAATATTCTGGCATCATTTACTCACCCTCATGTCAATCCAAACCCGTAGAACACAAAACGAGAGATTTTGAAGAATGTAATTCATTACAATTACAATGAAAGAGGAATGGTGTTCCTCACAATAAGCTATGGTATGAAAACAGAAGACTAGTGCACAAGTCATATGGAGCACTTTTAGGATGCTGATGTGTTATTTTGTGTCCTTGTTGAAGCTTGATATCTCCAGTCCCCGTTTATTAATTGCACGGAAAAGGGCGACCTGTACAAGGTTTTAAATTTCTCCTTATGTCTTCCACAAAGAAAGAAAGTCAAATGGCCTTGCCAAATGACAGGAGGGTGAGTAATTGATGTCAGAATTGTCATTGTTGGGCAAACTATGCCTTTAACACCTGTGAACAAATATCCATTTGTATTATTGCATGCAGACAGGCCTCTTGTTGTAGACAGACAGGACTTAAAGATGCAACAAATAAAAAATAAAAAAAGCAAGCCCGAACTGAAATGTAAATTGAGTGCTTGGGTCCATTCCTTAACACACTTACTCAGTGTCTTTGCTCCGTACCCGTCCTCCCCTATTCCAGAGATGTCCTACACCACACAGTCGATCAGAGAGGGACAGAGAGAAAGAGAGGATGAAAGAGGATGGCGAATAGAGAGAGAGAGAGAGAGAGAGAGAGAGAGAGAGAGAGAGAGAGAGAGAGAGAGAAGAGGGATAAGACAGAGAAAGTAAGGTTGGTGGTGGGACGGGTGGTAATGACAGCAGAAGAAGGAGGACGTAGAACAGAGACAATAAACATGGGCTTCCTGGAGCTACCTACACACACCTAGACCGTTCACCCCACCGTAGGGATGTTTGTGTGTTTATGTGCCTACGTGTGTGAGAGTGCGTGTACATTTGTGGCTACTTACGTTCCGAGTCGCTGCCATCTTGCTCGTCGGCGTCCTTGTTCTTGTAGAAAGGGAACTTGCGTGTAAAGATGAAGTTCTTTCTACGCTTTTCACTGAATGACTGTGCGAGAGAGAGAGCATGGAGCAAACAGGGGGCTCTAAACGCTGTCACAATCATGCTGACAAAAACAACACAGCGACCAGGCCGGGCACGAGGGACAGCAGCCAGTAAACAGCTAAATGATCCAGCATCCAATCTCTTTGTCTCATTTAGTTTTTATCGGCAGGATTGCTCACCAGGGATCTAAATCAAGTTTGCAATTATTTTATTTGAAAGGAATGGCTCACCCAAAAATCTAAATTCTGTCAACTTTCACTTACCATAACGCCATTCCAAACATCCAAACATCTTTCTTCCGTGGTACATAAAATTAGTAATTCATATCAGAATGTCCAAGCTGCTCATTTCCATACAATATTTTCAATGCATGATGAGTCTAAGTTGTTCCTCACATAAAGCGAACGAATGGCTTCAAAAAATTGGAATATAGTGCATAAGTCATATGGACTACTTCTATGATGCTTTTATTGTGCTTTTTATCCATTTTGGAGGTTCCCACTCCACTTTAATTTTATGGAAGAGAGCAGCTTGGACATTCTGCTAAACTTTACCTTCTATTACATACTACATAGAAGACAGAAAGTCGTAAGGGTTTGAAATTGTCATGAAGGTAAGTAAATGATAGGAACATTTTCATTTTTGGGTGAATTATCCATTAATACTGTATGTTTTGTCATACTGTGGTCAAACTGATTAATTTTTGTTGACTAGAAATGACAACACTTGAATGATACTAAATAGGGTTCTATGTTTAAAGCAATGTTGATCCAAACCCTGCTGTCCATGATGCCACGGTACTTGAGCTATTTTCAGATAGCTCAAATGTATTTAAATTAAAACATGATCAACAGGAATGAACATAAAAGATATAAACAATGATAAACAAAAGCAAACCAAAGCTGGTTTAGTGCCATGCATAGGCAAACAGGAGACTTAAAACAAATACCAAACACATATTAAAACACAAAGCATGCAGGACAGCCCTGAGAAGGGTGGCATGCTGATTAAAAGGGGACAAAATATGTGCTATTTGTGTGCTGTAAAGTGTTTTTAAAAATGGTTGTTAAATGGATCGGAAAGTAAATGCGTTAACAGAAATTTCTAGTTGATTTTGTTATATGTGAAAGTGAACCTGAACTCAATGAGCTACATGATATTTGTGAAATTTTACTGATACATTACAATCTGAAATTGAATCTTACAGAACCTGTCAAGAACATGTCCAAGTCATATTATACACACACACACACACATACATACATACATACATGTGTACGTACATACATTATATAAATACATACTATATATATATATATATATATTATCACATTTATATTATATAACATTTTTATTATTCTAAATATTATATATATATATAATATTATAAATATATTATTTGTTGTCCTGGATTTCATTTATGCTGATAAAAAAAAAATTATGTCCAGACATAATGATTTTTGTTACTGTTTTAGAGAAAATGTATTGCAAAAAAATGGAATGCAATTTAATTTCCAAAAAATATGATTTCAATGTAAGTTGTAAATATGTTTGTGCTGAAATATGACCTGGACATTTCTTTGAGAGATTCACTCACACAATGTTGGCAATAAATAAACATATCATGTTAATCTGAGTGCTTTTTGCATGTTTTCTGTATTTGTAAATATATCAACATAGTTTATGAATGAAAGAATCTTGTCTATGTTAACATGTATACCCCAGTAAATCACAGAGAATATTCATAACTTCCATGACACCATGATCTCTAATATAAGGCATATAAAAACATATGCCAACGATCAATGGATTCATAATCAACACTGAAATCCTAAGAGTAAAACAAACCTGAAATCAAATAATTCAAGTGATTTTGGTGCGTATTAACACTAGGACAAAACCACACAACAAAATCCTTGCGTAATCCATCAGTGCCAACACCCCCTACTCCTCTCCCATCATCTTCAAAAGACAGAAGGAAAAAAAAGGAGACAAAAAAGAAACGGAAATTTGCCTACCTGGCTGTGATGTTGCTATGGATACTAGAGGGACTCGTAAGGCTACAAATCGTAATGTTTTCTAAATACTTTGTATTACTTCTTCAGCACTGGTAGATTTTTTCACTTGTTTTTACTATAAAAACTCTGCCAGTACAGTAAGACAAAATACACATGTTAAAAATACATTTTCAGAAAAACCTAAATATCTTATGCAGTGTTGTTTCTAAAACAAGATCAATCTAATTAATCTTATTTTATGGATTTTTTGATATTTTTACAGGAAAACAATACAAAATCTATGATCAATCTCTGAAAAAAGAAATTATGATTGAACATGAATTTTCTTGATAAAAAAATATGATCGTGTCTGGTAACATGTGCATGTAAAATGGCTAGAAATAGCATTTTAGCTTAGCGTAAAGCTGACAATTTACACAAGGTTTATTTCTATTTCTTCTGATCCAAACTTACTTCAAACTTACTTCAAACGTACTTCTCTGTCTGCTCGTATGAATGTAACGCATCATAAGAAAGTGTTTCACCGCTGTTCAAATGTACTTTTAATCGCTGAATTTTATATGTATAACAATTTTCCATCTGAAAGGACTAAATATTAAATTAAATATATGACAATAAAATGCAAAGTAATCTCTTCAGTAATCAAAATACTTTTTGAATGTAACTGTATTCTAATTGATGTTTGATTGTGTGAATGATTGTTGGTGCCAGATGTGCTGGTGCTAGTATATCTGTAACTACTGATCTCCTGGGACAACACACAACAGTCTCTAGAGTTTACTCAGAATGGTCCAAAAACATAAAAACATCCAGTGAGGGGCAGTTCTGTGGACGGAAATGTCTTGTTGATGAGAGAGGTCAACAGAGAATTGCCAGACTGGTTTGAACTGACAAAGTCTACGATAACTTAGATAATCGCTCTGTACAATTGTGGTGAGAAGAATATCAGCTCAGAATGCTCTTCTGAGATGCGGGTTGCTGCTGTTTTGGCGGCATGAGGGAGACCTACACAAAACTAGGCAGGTGGTTTTAATGTTGTGGTTGATCGGTGTATAGAATATTGTTATATAGAATATTGATAAGTTTGATGCACTGCCGTTACAGCCAGACACATTCAAATGGGAGTATTTGGCATCTTGTTTGTTTTACGATGCTGTGTAAATTTTAAAATAGTTCAACTTTAAAAAATTCCTTAAGAACTATTAATCAATTACAAAGTGCAATATGTTTTGCACATCCTCGGAACACACACAATTTACTGTGGCTGGTTCTGTAAGCTGCCTTTTGGGGTTTGTCTTGCCACAGTACTCATGCTGAACACTCAGAGTGGGGCGCGCACACACACACACACACACACACACACACACATACATACACAAGAATGTGACTGAATGTCTGACTGACCCACCGGCAGAACTTGAAATGTGAAAATAAATTCAAGAGGACAGCACATGACAGAAACTAAACTGAGAATAAGAGGAGACAGGCTTATAGTAAACTAGATAGACTGAAGAGAGTGGACAGGCCCTGGTGTTCAACTCTAAACTGTCATTAACTTGGGTCCTTCCTGTTCATTCCTCTAAAACTCAATATAGAAAAGTGCGACGAACAGAATTTAGGGTGTTGGCACTGATCTAACATTTTAAGAACCATCACTCAACAAAATGAACACTTACCCCTTTAGAATCAAGGCTCCCAGGCTTTGCGTTGAATTTAACTGTCTTTAGGCGAGCTCTCTCTTTTCTCTCCACTCTGTCATAACAATAGAGACAATTGTTCTTTCTCTTATAGCAACTTGATTTTGCCTTGAAATCCAGTTTTGATGCATCTGTTATTTAGTTTTACCATTTTCAACCCAATTTTTGGGAAAACATTAGAATTAAACAGGCTGTTTAATTAGGCAAGATAAGGCAAGTATATTTATATAGCACATTTCATACACAAGTGCTTTACCTATAAATGATAAAGAAAATACACGATCAAATAAATCCAATTAAGAACAAGAAATGAGATTAAAAAGTAATAAAATGAATAAAAAAACAAGTACAAATTATTAAAATGAATAAAAAGAAAAATAATACAGAAATAAAATGATGCAGTGCAATCAGTATGTGCAGCACTGCACAGGTAAACAAATGTGTTTTCATTAAGGATTTGAATGTGGCTAATGTTGGAGCACATCTGACTTCTTCTGGAAGCTGATTCCAGCTGCGGGTGGCATAATACCTAAATGCTTTCTCATCATGTTTTGAGTAAACCCTCTCTATATCTAACTGACTTAATCCTAATGATCTGAGAGGTCTGTTAAGTTTATATTCAACAAGCATATCTGAAAAGTATTTATGTCCTAGGCTATTGATCAATTTATAAATGAGTAATCGTACTTTAAAATCAATTCTAAATGTAACAGGAAGCCAGTGTAAAGACCTGAGGACTGCAATAATATGCTCAGATTTTTTGTTACTGTACCTTTAAGACTTAAATATGTAAGCAACTTCTATTATGATTGGTTAACCTTGTCATATTTGAAAACTACATTGTAGCTCATAGAGTTGTTCTTCAGGAAGGGTAAAGTTGTTGGATGCAGGGTAGCTATTGATATACTATAAACGTGGGATATGTTAATGTGTTGTTACGTCAATATCGTGATAATTTCTGAATGACCCATTGTACATTATAAACATTAGAGTATGTCTATGTTAGAAATTAACTTTTACATTAAGGGTCACATAATTTTCAGAGGCATTTTTGACCTCGATGAAGTCAAACCCTATGAAACAAACTGTATCTCAATTGTTTATTTCAAATATTTTTAATGTAATTTATTTATAAGATTGATATGTTACAAATAACAAACCAAGAATTCAGTACAGGGATATATTTTTCCCCCACATTTGGAATTTTTGGGACATTTTTGTAACTTTCGGTGTGGAAGCAACTTAAATATATGGCAATAGGTTAAAGATTGAGATAAAATTAAAAGATGTATTATGGGACACAAAATTACGTCACTAATATGAGCACAAAAGACTAACAATGGTAATAAATCTGCATTGGACACAGATTTACTCTTTGGTCCTGCAGATGATTCAATGTAGCACTTACCTCCTCTTGCTCGGGATGACGCCCATCTCTTCACTGTCCCCTTCATGCGTCACTCTCCTAGCCTGCCACCACTCATCGTCAGAGGCATTGATGACGTGGAGGATGTCTCCATATCGGAAACTCAGGCCCTGACTGGGCAGACCACTGTCTTTCGCCCTCTCGTAGTCAAACAGAGCCCTGTGGAGACACAAACACGTTATTTCAATTTTGTAAACATGACAAACATTCATGTTGATCTGTCACTAAAGCAGTCCTGAATTGGCAGTAATGACTGACTGTCTCAAAGCAGAATGTGCGAAATGTTCCAAGGAGAGAAAGGGGGACATATGGCTGTGAGAGAGATAGAATAAGTGCCACTAACTTTGACAAATGACCAACAAATATTATAGAGAATAAGACACTTCTCATAACTGTGCATGTGTTTAGACTGAACAGTAAATGATGGAAAGGTGATGAATGTAAAATGAAAACAGAACATTTAGTTCCATCAGTCTTTGCGCCAAGCCTGAAGGCACTGACATGATATTTTATTACTGACAACACAATGCAATATTAATATTTCTGTGGGTGACTAGGGCACCATACTATGGGTAATTTTATAAATTAAAATAAAAATCATAAACCGGTCAGAGCAAAGGCCTAAAAGATAATGATCATGCAGAAAATGGGAGTTTGAATCTGGTTGGCAACATTTCCTGATCGCATTAATAAAAGATTAAAATAAATAAATAAATAATAAAAAAAAAAAAATAGACTTAATGCTGAATTAAAGTATTATTTATTATTTCTTTAATTAATATTACTAATACTTTTTTATTCTTCTCACCATCATTTGCAGTTGTCCCTCTATTACATTATTAATGAATGTGGCACGGTGGAGGGCGGGACCGGCGCGTGATTGCGCACGCCGGGTCCCGTATCGGGCTGATTGAGCCGGCAAGAGGGTTAAAAGGCCACTCGCAGACGGCGATCGGGAGAGAGAGCTTAATCAGCAGACATGTCTGCTGTCCTAAATGTTTGTTTTAAGTTCTTAATTAAATTATTATTTATGTTGACAAGCCGGTTTCTCGCCTCTTCTTTCCCCATGAAATGATCTGTTTTACATTGGTGCCGAAAGCCCGGGAAGGAAGAGGGATGCGCCGTAGCGGAGTTCTCGCCACTTCTCAATGGAGCAGCCGCGGCCATCTGCCGGGGGACGGAGGAGCCCAGCCGCCTGGACGCGGAGGAACGGCCGCCGACCGCGAGGGGAGGAGGGGCTCCTGGCCGACCGCCTGGAGCGGTTAGGGCCGCTGCCAGGGGCGGGGGAGTTCCCTACTGGCCGCTGGAACGCGGCGGGGTTGGAGACTGCCGACCGCGTGCGGGGAGGGGCTCGCCGCCGACCGCCTGGAGCGGGAGAACCGCTGCCAGGGGCGGGGGGAGGCCCCTTCGATACCCCGGGAACGCGGCGGGGCGTTCCGTCCGCTAGGGGCTGAGGACTGCCTCCGATCTGCCCGGAGAGGCGCGGCTGTTGTCCTGAAGAGGGTGGAGAAGTGGCTGAGGAACGAGCTGCGGCGTATCAGAGAACCGGCGAGTACGTTTTTTTTTCTTTCGTTTCTTTAATCTCTCTCTCCTCTCTCTCTCGATACCGCTCTGCGGTGGCCTTTTCCCTCTTTTTTTTAAATTATGGTGTTTATGGGAGGGGGAGGTACTGCCCAGTGCAGGGACCCTCTTCCCCCCCCCCCCCCCCCCCCTTATTTTTAATGGTTGTTTCCCTCCCCTTGCCCCCTCCCTCGTCCAGGTTGATGGGGATGACCCGCCGGCAGACCGCGCGGGAGGCGCCCCCCCTCAGGGGATGTACGTCAGGCCGGGGGTCCCCAGCCTGAGAGAACGGGGGAGGAGTGTGGCACGGTGGAGGGCGGGACCGGCGCGTGATTGCGCACGCCCGGTCCCGTATCGGGCTGATTGAGCCGGCAAGAGGGTTAAAAGGCCACTCGCAGACGGCGATCGGGAGAGGGAGCTTAATCAGCAGACGTCTGCTGTCCTAAATGTTTGTTTTAAGTTCGTCATTAAATTATTTATGTTGACAAGCCGGTTTCTCGCCTCTTCCTTGCCCATGAACGTGATCTGTGTTACAATGAAATATAAAATGCCAAAGATAAAATAAAAATAATACAATTAAATGTAATGTAAAATAAATAAAAACATTGCTAATGGCAATGCTGAATTAGTTTAAGTCATTCTTAATTTATTAAGAATGTTAAATAATATCATTTATGAATTCTTATTATTTTAATATTATTCATTCTTGTTATTACTAAGATTTTTTAAAATTTAATTTAGTTTTTCTATTTTTAATTTGAATCTAGTTGGAAAAATATCCTGACTTCATTTACCATTTTTCTCCCCATCATTTGTTGTTGTCTCTACTTTATTATTAAAAAAAGATAAATTGGCAAAAAAAAAAAAAGAATATATATAAAAATATGTATACTTAATGCTTTTGGGTTCAATACAAGTTAAGCTCAATCGACAGCATTTGCGGCATAATGTTGATTACCACAAAAACTAATTTCGACTTGCCCCTCCTTTACTTAAAAAAACAACAACAAAAAAGCAAAAATCTGGGTAACAGTGATACACGTCACCTTAAAAATAAATATGAATGAAAGAAGAAAGAACTAAAATAAGAAATTCAGTCCTGGCTCAAAATACATTGATTCATTTTAGATTGATACAGTTATGTTATTTCGGTTAAGAAATCTATGCTATTTCACCCAATATAAAAGCATTCACTAAGAGCAAAGCTAAGGAAATAAATTTGCGGCTCTTTCACTACGCAACAATTTGTATTTTTCACAAACTATCCCAGTGTACTATACACTCCTGCCATCTGGAGTGGGTGAATCAAGAAACCTCTCATTCATCTTCATACGGTGGAGCACCATCCAGAGAAATACAATACTGCTACAAGAATAACTGTGATTCATACAGATCCTTAGAAAGAGGCACAAAACGCAGTCTGCTTTATTTAAAGAGCATGTTTTAAACTGAGAATCCAGTCTCAAAAAACAGATCAAAGGCAGAATGAATAAAATCACTGCACTTATATGTGAAATCGAGTTTAAACCTGAGCCATCAAAGGGAAGTGCGTGGATTGGAGTCACCCACTGCTTAGCATGTCTGTTTAGCTTATCTCCTTCCAGCAGGGCAGAATGGATGATCAAGTGGTGAAACACAGTAAAAGGACACGGTATGGCACATACATAACACATTTGTACACAAAAGAACAGACGTGCTGTCGCAGTGTCCTATACAGTTGGCCTGCCCCACTGAGTACACAATACCAGAGATAACCACAATAATGGAAATTACACGTGTAATTCCAGGTGCATTTACTCACTTGACATGTTGTCAAGTTGACAGTGCATCTTTTTACTACCTATTATTAATATTAGATGTTCTGTATAAACCTCAACAGAGACGTTTTCAATTAAACTCAAATAAAATTATTTTTTTTATATTGCTTTCACTATAAATATTTTTCCTAAGCAGTTTTATGAAGAACATTGCTTTACAGTCCAAAGTAAGCAAATCACAATGGCAAGGAGAAACTCCCAAGAAACATACAACACAAGTGCAAGTTTTTTGATCAGTATTAATCTAAAGAAGTTCTGTTCAAATCTCTACACACCTAGCAGCCGATAAAAAAGAGGCATTTATTCGAGTCATTTTCCTTTGCAGCATAATTTAGGAACTGCATATTCTGAATGACACCACAGACTAAAGAGCACTTGTGCATATTCAATGCTGATAAAAGCTCTCAAATGAGAAGAGGCTCTTCTGAGTAAATGTGTTAGAGTTGGGAAGTGGGAGAATGATAGAAAGGGGTAAAACAAGTTTAGCAACCCATTTTATCTGCTCACATCACCTCTCCTTTATACTGCTCATTGTAGCCATGACAACACAGTTGTTGTGGAACAAATGTCTATGATGCAGATACAATAAATTACATTTTGACACAAAACACAAAATGGGGCTGAGGCCAGTGGAGGGGGCTAATGATATCACTTCCAGTAGGTGGCACGTTTCCCTAGTAAGTTCACCATGGCTCTAAATTTTGCTGGGTTATTTTTTCACCAAGAATGCTGGGTTGAGTCTGCTGGGTCATTTTGTTGGGCTATCTTCACAGTGTTGGGTAGTTTTTAGCACAACTTTGATGGGTTAATGGCTGGGTCATTATCACTTAAAATAAAATTCACCACACCCACTGCTGGTTATCTGTGCCAAACAGGATAAAACCAGTTTTTCAACTGTCATTTTTGCCTCATATTTGTATTCATTTGTATTCCTATCAGTCATTACTGTACAGACAGGAAAAACTTCTGTTGTTTGAAATTGTTTTTTAAATGTACTCATTTGTATTACAACATCATTGTCATACCAAGCTAGTTTGGCAGCTAATTTATTTCATATCTGTTAAGGTCGCTGGCTTTGCTCAAATGCTGATGGAAACAATGTCTACACCCAGAGAGAGCGATGCAGCCACTGGAAACTTATGGAATCACTGGAATCTTATGTTTTACTTTTATGCTGCCGTTTGCTGCTTTTTGGAGCTTCAAAATATTGGCACCCATTAATGCATTGCATTGCATGGAAGATTTTCTTGTAAATATCTTAATTTGTGTTCTGCAAGTAAAAAAATTAAGTAATACACATCTGGGATGGCATGAGTTTGAGTAAATGAGGAGAGAATTGTTATTTTTGGGTGAACTATTCCTTTAAATGTTTAATTAATTATGTATGATTACTTTATGGATTTCAATGAATTTGTCATAATAATTAACTTTACAATTTTTGTCCTCAAATAAGGAATAAGTTCATCTAAAATGTTCTTGTGTTTATTTCATTCTTATCAAATATTTATATATATATATATATATATATATATATATATATATATATATATATATATATATATATACATATATATATATATATATATACATACACACACACACACACACACACAAACACACTGGCAGCCTAAAGTTTGGAATAATGTACAGATTTTGATCTTATGGAAATAAATTGGTACTTTTATTCACCAAAGTGGCATTCAACTGATCACAATGTATAGTCAGGACAATAATAATGTGAAAAATTACTATTACAATTTGAAAAAATGTTCTTAAACTACTTCTCATCAAAAAATTAATCTCTGTGCAGCAATGACAGCTTTGCAGATCCTTGGCATTCCAGCTGTCAGTTTGTCCATATACTCAGGTGACATTTCACCCCACACTTCCTGTAGCACTTGCCATAGTCTTGTTGGGCTCTTCTCATTCACCTTACAGTCTAGCTGATCCCACAAAATCTCAATGGGGTTAAGATCCATAACACTCTTTTCCAATTATCTGCTATCCAATGTCTGTGATTCTTTGACCACTCTAACCTTGTCTTTTTGTTTCTCTTTCAAAAGTGGCTTTTTCTTTGCAATTCTTCCCATAAAGCCTGTACCCCAGAGACTTCTCTTTACTGTTGTACATGAAACTGGTGTTGAGCAGGTAGAATTCAATGAAGCTGTCAGCTGAAGACATGTGAGGCATCTATTTCTCAAACTAGAGACTCTGATGTCTTTAGTTGTACGTCTGGATTTCCACATCTCTTCTGTCCTTGTTAGAGTCAGTTGTCCTTTGTCTTTTTAGAATGTACTGTACACCTTTGTATGATATCTTAAGTTGTTTTTTTATTTTATTTCAAGCATCGTATAGCCTTCATTCCTCAAAACAATGATTGACTGATGAGTTTCTAGAGAAAGTATTTTTTATTTTTTTTTGGCCATATTTGACCTAATACTGACCTTAAGACATGCCAGTCTACTGCATACAGTGGCAACTCAAAAACAAACATAAACACAATGTTAAGCTTCATTTAACAAACCAAATAGCTTTCAACTCAGTTTGATATTAGCAATTACCAAATTAGCAATTTAGCATGATTATTGAAGGATAAGGTGTTGGAGTGATGGCTGCTGGAAATGGGGCCTGTCTAGATTTGATAAAAAATTACTTTTCCAAATAGTGATTGTGCAGTTTTTAACAGCTGTTAAAAAACTGTAGTTCAGTTTTTTTACAAACATAATGTCCTGACTATACTTTGTGATCAGCTGAATGCCACTTTCATGAATTAAAGTACCAATTTCCTTCCGAAACAGCAAAATCTGTACATTATATGTTTTATGTTTATGTCATAAATATAACTTTATGTTGACTCTTCAGTCAGTTCCTGCCTCCTCCCTGCCCAACCTTTACCTGTTATAAAATATATATATATATATATATATATATATATATATATATATATATATATATACACACACACACACACACAATGGTGGCCAAAAGTTATATATTCTAATATTATAATAATTTAATAGTTCATATACTTTATTATAATAATTACCCATTTGTGGTTATACTGCATTAAAGCATGAATGTCACATGTTAAATCATATAAAGAATTGCACTCTTGTGTAACCATGAATACATATTTTGTATGATGTATTATAACTGTGTTTAAAATGATTTCTCAAAAGACATACCATAAAAGATTACAAAGTACAGGCTTCAACTGCAGGCTTCATAAAAAAACATTATATTTACTTATTATATTATGTATACCATAAAAAGTATACTGCATTAAAATGTATGTTTTTTAAATTTGTATTAAATATATGCATTATATTCTGGTCTTGTGTAACTATGATGTAGTCTATAGCTGTGGTTAAAATTATTTATTAAAAGATATAACAGATTACAAAGTATATTATAAGGAAAGATTTCAACTTTTATAGTGCATTTGGAATAACTTTAAAATGCATTATATAGGCATATGGCTTTATTAAAAAAGGTGTGAGTTAAAATAGAATATTATTAATGTTACACTATTTGTTAGTCTGTATAAAATCTAACAATATATTAAAAGAATCTTTCTGAACAAAACTAAACATTAAATATGTTCCAAATCTTCTACTGGTGATCAATAAAATCCCAAGGAGAGAAAATCAGTGAATATGAAATATACAAGCTACCTGTACTGCACTACTGTGAGTGCATGCCTGCATGATACAATTAATGGGTAGCACATGATGGCTACCATAATACGCTGCTCAAATGGATGAAACAGACATAATTTTATAACCATGCATTATGCTGCAACAAATGCGATGTACAGAAAATGTATTTGTACTTACAGTTTATGTCATAAGAGCACAAAAATGTCTTTAAAACTCATGTGGTGTTTCATGTGTTGTACATGATGATGCTAAGATGATAAAGAAAGTGTTTAATCAAAATATTTATCGCTGCTAGGGTCACTGAAGTCAGTGGTACAACATACATAACAGTGACAACAATGGTGTGATAGATTCCTAGTTCTCTTGTGGGAGGAGGAAGCGGGAGAAGTTTCTAACACTTTTCATTGTAAACACACACAATGGCTTTTCAGCACACTGATCACACATACAGCCAGGTACATGTGTCGCTCTCTCTCTCTCTCTCTCTCCCCGCTGGTTTGGACTGCCCTCTTATCCCTCACCAGCTTTCACTGTAACACAGAACAGCTGTTAGAGATCATTTCCCACTGGTGTCAATCCTTACAGTTCTTCCTCTCCCGGACTCACTTTCCACAGATGTCTCTTGACCACACCCATATCACCACATACCACCATCGCCTGACTCAGGCAGGGGAGCCATCCGGCCTGTCACTTAATTCAGTGAGTCCTGCTCGTCTCAACGACCTCAGGACACACCTCAGATGCTGCAGGTGCCACTGCCAATCATTATTGTGAATAATGATATCATCCAGATATGCGGTATGAGGATTCGGTCCATGAGCTGCTAAAACGTAGCCGGTGCCCCACACAAACCAAATGAAAGGGTCACGAATTGGTATAATCCGAACAGTGTGGAAATAACAGTTTTTTCATGGGACATGGGAGTTAAGGGGATCTGCCAATACCCCTTCGTCAAATCCAGTGTCAAATAAAAGCAAGCAGCACAAATCGACTTTTCTATAGTCCACAAAGAACCGGACCGAGCCATTGCTCTTAGGAACCAAAACCACCGGGTTGGCCCAGTCACTTTGGGATTCTTCTATTACCCCATATCCAGCATGGCCTTTAATTCTTCCCGAAGCACTTTTTTTGTGCTCAGGTAATTGTTAGGGACGACTATGTACCACTACCCCTGGAGTCATTTCAATATGGTGCTCTATGAGATTCATGCGACCGGGAAGAGGCGAGAACATGTCAGAGAATTCTCCTTGCAAACTGGCAATCTCCGTGATATGGGACGGTGAGCACTGGTCTCCAAAAATGACCAGGGTGGCTCGATCGGAGGCTTTTAAGTTCACCTCTGGTCTGAGCTCCTCCCTCTCCAGAACCAACATTGCCAAAGTCACGGGGACTGCCTCTCTCCCTGGTTTTAGGAGGTCTGACTTGCCCCGCCTCTATCAGTTCATTTCACCTCATAATCGATTTCCCCAACTCCCCGTGTGACTTCAAAGGGTCCTTGTCACTTGGAGAATAATTTAAAGATTGATGTGGGGATTAATACAAGGACTTTATCTCCTGGTGTAAATTCCCATAGTCGAGTACCCCTATAATTGCCCCAGTGTGTGCAGTTTTGCTCTTAGGTCAACAATGAATTTAATTTAGTTTTTGCTGTTTGAAGGTCCCTCCTCACAATTTCCCCAGAGGACGCCGAGTATGCAGCGTGGTCGACGGCCATACAATAATTCAAATGGGGAGAACCCTGTGGAGGCTTGAGGGACCTCTCGAACTGCAAATAATAGGGGCTCAAACCACTTGTCCCAATTTCGAGTGTCTTCGTGCACGAACTTCCGAATCATATTCTTTAGGGTCTGATTAAATTATTTTATTTTATGTTCACTGTAAACACACACTAATGGCTTTTCAGCACACGGATCACACACATAGAATGGTTTGTGTGTCACTCTCTCTCACCTCTGGAGGTCTGGACTGCCCTCTTATCCCTCTCAAGCTCTCATTGTAACACAGAACAGCTGTAAGAGATAATTACACACAGGTGTCAATCCATACTGTTCTTCCTCTCCCGGCCTCGCTCTCCACAGACATCGCTTGACCATGTCCATATCATCACAGATGGTAAGTTGCTATTATGAATGCATTACATTAAGGACAAACCTTGCTGAATAAAAATAAATAATCTGCATTGTTCTTATGACCTCATTAAAATGCAAAATATACATCCTCACACACACACACACACACACACACACACACACACACATTGGCTCACTTAGGAAAAAGCACATGTTCTCTCTCAGTGGCCTACCAAGATACTGGAGTTGTTATGGAAACTGCAAGCTACGTAGAGTGCAGATAAATAATATTTTTATAGTGTGTATGCTGGCAGATCCTCAGCCCATTATGGTGAAAACATTCCTATATGGCATCATTACCGCAGTGAGGCTTCTCAGACACGTCCACAAAACCCAATGTGCCAGAACATTCTTCTGACAGTAACTGTACTTTGCTGTCATATATCAAGACAGATACAGAGTGATGTTTTCACCCCTCTGCAGCCATTACATGCCATTATAATAATAAATAGAACATATTTATTCAAGTAAAGATCAAATGCTATTTCTTGATTTGTCTGAAAAGCATTCAAAGGCCGGGGTGTAATTATTAACTACCTGATGAAAGAACTTATCAATAAACTTTGCATAACAACTTTCTCCATGTTGGAGCTGTCAGCTAGACATGGTGCTTGTGCTGGTAACACAAGTTTGAATATTTCTTGCATCATTTCACAATCTTTTGGCATTGGTAAAACATAATTTTATACACTACAATGAAACTTTTCGCATTACATTGTAAATGTTGCATGCAAAACTTTTCATTTCATCAGGGTACATGGCAGCTTTTGAATGGCTGTCAATAGAGAAAGATGTTTTTCCGAACAATATGTTGTAGAAGAAACGCTAACCAGTCAAACCTTGATGCCTTGGGTGACCCTCTCTACTATCCTATCAATGAAAGTGGCAAAAAGCACAAAAATATAATTTACAGTACAGTAAGTCTCCAATAAACTGTTACAATAAATGCACATAATGTGTATGAATTGAAACGTTTAATCCATCCTGATCTCATGAATATTCTGTGACTGTGGCCAAAGTTTTGCGGCAGGTCCGAGGGGAAATATCCACTGTGTGGCACTAAAAGTAAGATAAATTAAATCGATAAAACCTACCTACCTCCCTACCCTGAACCTAACCAATAGAGTCATTAAAAAGCAAACGTGAGATAAAAAGAAATTGCTGATGCAACCATGTAATTTTGTGGTGCTTCTATGCCACTCGTACCCCAGTGCTTTAGATCGCAAGTTCAATGCTTTATCAATTGAGCAACTGCACAATTTGATCACACTTGAACAAACTTGTAAATGTAGTAGGTTTATGTAATGCAAAGGTTAACAAGTCTTGCACTATAGTAAAAGTATTTTGATGTCATATGATAGTAAGCGCTGTGTGAGGAACAAGGCAAAAAGTAAGTGTTTATGCCATTTTACTCATGTTTTGTGTGAAAGTGAATAAAATTAATTGTTGTTGTAGCGCCTCTAGTATTCAATTCAGCAGAAAACTGCTGTGCTACCTACAAAAATAAGCGTATAAATCATTTAGCAAAAATGTAGGTAGCGTTACGTGATTCTTTGAGGCCATGTTGGATCATACACATTTATGCTGCTCAACATAAAGCAGGGTTTACATAGATGGATATTTACGGATCAATATATATATCAGTGCAACTAAAAGACTGAATGTTTTGACTTGAGATTGATCGTGTGGGTCTTGCAGTAGTAAAAACTGTGTTTGAGAGTAAAATATACAGTGCTCAGCAGAAAACAGTACATCCATGGGTGTACCTTATGGGACAGCATTTTTCCACTACAGCAGATGTCGGTAATATAATTTGTTAAAGTGAGTGCTGCCTCAGTCCTCAAAAAAGTGAGTGTAGCATTTGCTATGCAGCGAGATAAAAGCTGAAGCCATCAGCATATCATAGGGACAAAGCCGTACATCTACAACACCCAAACCATGATATAGTGTCAAAGTGCTGGCATAGGTGCAGAAAATGTAGCGCTTTTGCTTGTTATAGAGAAAGGCGGCGTTTAAAAGCCCTCTGAGTGTAGAGTTGAGTGGCATGTGTATGTGCAGATCAGTGGCCCGATAAGTGTAAAAGCCGGACTCGTGCAATATCAGAACCCTAGCTAACATTTGCAAGAATAAACTAGACAAAAAAACAGACATCAGCAATTGAGGAGTTTCTGGGATAACAGAAAATTTACATTTTCTGAAGAAAATATGTGATGCTATGAGGATGCAAAAGTGTTCTGTGTGGTTTTTGGACATTGCTATGCAATTTCTAGGTTGTTGTGGGTCATTGCCTACTGGCCCAATTCACTAACCAACATTTCCTTGATACAATATGAATTGGATACTAACATCAGCGTTAGTCACAGATATTTTTTTGCACCTGTTTTATGGTCCATATCATTTTTTTTTCTTTTTAAATATTGTGTACAAGTTGTTTGGTATACTTTTATGATACATTTATGGTAGTTTTTTTGTACTTTTTAAAGCTTGAAATGACCTATCTGTTTATGGCAAAGCTGCATAAAGATTCTTCAAAAATTTATTATTTTGTGTATTAAAAATAAAATAACATTTTCCACCCTCTCTTGGACCCTAAACAGGCTGTTTTTGCTACTGCACCTTTAAGATTATATAGGGGACCTTTATTATGATTGGCAAACCTCTGTATACTAGTGAAGTTCACATTGTTTTTCCTTAGGCGTTTATATGTGTACAGTATTTGGGGGCTTATATGCTAATATGCAAATGATTATGACGTCTATCCTGGCTGGAAAAAACAACAACTTGCTGGTATTAGTTGGTTTAAGCTGGTCTAAGTGCCCAAACCCTCTCTAAAACCAGTAAAAACAAGACCAGTAAGATAAGGCTGGGAGACGAGCTAAGACTGGTTAGACTCGTTAAAGCATGACGTAAGGTGTTTTTTCTATGTGATCTAACCCTTAACATTTGAATTTTTTGTTTATTTTTTTTTTTACCAGACATGTTACATAATATTTGTGACTTGAATCAAACCAGTTAATTTAGATCTTACCAGATTCTTTCAGTTTACTTGAATAAGCTGGGTCGACTTGTTAACATTGTTAATATTGCAAAGTTGTTATAAACAAATAATAGTAAACATATCTATGGTGTTGCATCCCTGCTTTCGTTTATTTTTTAAAATCTGTGCACTGCTGAAAGTTAAAGTGTCCATATAAGCTCTTATTTCCTGTGTCTCAGCTCTTCCCAGCTTTCATATTCTGCAAACCTGTTCAACAATCGGCTCTATGGCCCAAATGACAAGAGCACAGTACAATTATCCTACACACACAGAGGGGGGCTTGCGGCATTAGACTGCAGCTGGGAGGCAGGTATTGAGCATCTTTTGATGATGTGGGAGCATTGCATGCTCTACATCATGAGAAGAGTAGGTGTGTGTGTGTGTGTGTGTAATTGGTGACTGAAGAGCCATTTATCACAATGGATCTCCACAGGTGAGTTAGTTCTATGAAACTTTCCACTTTACATACAGTACTGATGCAAAAGCAGAGACCTACTGCTGCTTAACTAGAACTAAAGTTTATGGCTGCTGATTGAATTGTGAAACAGAACTGGGAGACTTATAGCAGCCATCAAAGAAGACCAGCCAGAGTGCTGATCTACAGGATGTTTGGAGTGAAACTGAGAGCCGGAATGCATCATGCATGTCATATGATCATACTGTTTATCTTCTTAATGATTCCTCGAGCTGCTGAGGTCAGTAGTGAGGGGGAGGTAACACATTCAGTAGCTTCAGGGAAGAGAATGTTTTTGTTGTTCTGATGGGCACAGTCTTTGAGGATTAGCAAGTTGACTACTTTTTTAAATGAACTATGCTTAAAAGGAACTTTTCATGTCAATTTAAAAAGCAAAGAACATATGGGCAAAGCAAGGTTTCGGAAGACATCTTAAAGCATTTTGTAATAGGTCATTGTTGCAACAAAAAAACTGATATGAAATACCATGTACACAGTGTGGCTGCAGGTGTAACTAATATATGATCCTGCAAGCCGAGTGGACACTGATGAATCCTGACTGAACTCACTCAGATCCCTGCTGGTTCACACGCAAAGCCCTGAAATATGAGTGTGTGTGTGACCGTGTGCCTAACAAACATCTCACCGCAGGCAAGAAACATGTCTTGTAGCCCAGAGAGACTCTTGTTCACATCAATCCATAATCATTGCCACACTACAAGACTGTTGAAACCATGTCTTGAGAAGTGCACACATAATATTTTTATGTTCAGGGAGCTGTTGGCGTATCTATATCTGTTTCCCATCAGAAACTGCATGAGTTGGTGTATGAAAATTTGTGTGTTTGAAGTAGTGGTCGACCGATATGGGTTTTTCATTGGTCGACGCAGATATTGTTATAATGGAGAGCAAATATAATCAGATATAATTTCACTATGTGATACAGGCAAATACCATTTTATATTAAACCAAAAATATTTTGAACATTATATTTACTCGATATTCACGATATTCAAGAATATTTGAAAACAAAAAATGTGCATCATCCATGGACTAAACTGTTGTAGGCATGTGCAGCGAAGCCATTATCTGAATCTGTGTTTGTATTTTTTCATATGACAAAATTATCTGTATCTGTCCCTGTATTCAATAGAACAGAGTGTGGGCGGGGCTTACACTGGAAGTGGATTAAAACTAAATGAAACACCCATTTTTAAATGTTACTCTTACGTTTCATTTATATTAATAAAATATGCCCTGTGTATGCCTTTTCATTATAATATCCTAATAATATAATTATAATAATAATAATTATTATGTTACCATTATTATTTAATTAAATGATCATTTAATTTTGTTTTTCTTACTAGAAGAAGCTGAATTTATTGGCCACATTAACTGTGGAATATGCTGTTAACTTTGGTTTCTCCTGGTATTTCTGATGTTAACATCTGCCTGAAACCAAATTTTCATTCGTCTGTTCATGTATAACAACATTATTCTGGAGGCAGGAGGTGTCAAACTAAAGTCCTGTCGCTTTTGTTGTTGATGTCAACAACAAAAATAATGTCACTTGATGCATGTCCTTGTACTTGAAAACCATGAACAAAACTAAGCAACATAGAGGAAACGTGAGCCAGGATACATTAAATACAGGTTATGTTTAATCTGTGGTGTGTCGCCACTTGATTTCCAATGTAAAATCTGTTCTGAAGCAAAACCAGTTGAGAACCACTGAGTAAAAGGTACAGACAGAAGCAGTTGTGCACCTACAGTAGATGTCAATTGTTAATAATCATAGGACATTACTTTAAAGCTCACACAGCGGATGCTATTTTTCATTTAGTAGTTAATTTAACATGCTATGCTAACATGTAAACTAACATGCTTTAGTTATAGATGTTTAGTTATTATATTTTTTTATCATATTTATAATTCTGATTATTATTTTAATTCTGTTAGCTTTCTTATTTATTAAATTTATTTTATTTACTTTCAAAAGGGAGACTTTTTTTTACACATACTTCCACCAAACAATTGTTTCAACCAGCAGTTTTTCAACCAAAAAAAATATTAATTCTGTTTTCACTTCTTTAATGGTCAAAAAGTTGTAACTGATAATAATAATTGTGTAATACCGTATACCATGATACAGTGAAACTGTGATATTTTCTGAGACGGTTATCGCACCGTGAAAATCTCAAACCATTACAACCCTACTCCAGACACACACAATTAACGGAAACTACAAACAGAATCGATACCGTGGCCATCCGATCTGAAATCACACTGTGTGCATTTTCATTCATAATGTTTACACTTTAGAAATATTGGCTGTACAGATTCATAAATTCTTAGACATTTAGAATGTGTTAATTTTTCAATTAACTTTATGCTTGTATTACTTGGATTATCGGTAAAACTAAGATTCTTTAAATTATTCGGATGAATTCGTTATTCGTTTTGAAGTCATTATTCGTGCCTTTCTGAATAGGGTATTCAGCTTTGGGCACACCCATACACTGTTGGTAGATTTAGTAAATAACACAATGATGACACAATGAGAAAATTACTTCTTTTAAACAGCCATACAAAAATCTCAGAATACCAAAATATCATCCAATTTATCAGCCTGATCAATAAATTCTCCTGATAGGTCAGGTTGAAGAGATGATCTTTACCTGACATAGAGCGAGCGTTTCTGATTGGTTCTGAGGGAGCCGGATCCGGAACTCATGCTGTGGTTCATCATTTGCTCTCGCAAGTCATGAATTTTGGCCTCGAAACGCCCGTATTCTGTCAACACAAACAAATAAAACAAGCAAATGTAATTACAATGCAATAACCTTGTAATTACCAATAAAACTCCATAAACTAAGTAGAATAGAAGAGAGTGCATGCAACAAAAAATTTCAAACCAAAATGTTTACAAAGAGCTCTGTCTAGGAAATAATGCTGTGCATTAAGGATGTGGTGTTTTAGAGACTTGGCATCTGAGATGACAGCTAAAATCAATACAGGCTGCCCAGCTGAATGGATGTGCAAGGTCACACGGTCAATATATGAAAGGTGAGAGAGAAAGTGACACTATTTCTTCTGGGGTGCACATATGTGATATCCGATAACATTGCGCTCCTGGCTCTTTGTTACTTTAACCATTGTTAACTGAACAAATCTAATGCTATTCTCAAAATAACGCTACTTTATAATGCTCATTTACAGGCTACTTTAGTCATACAAAAGGTCATCTCAGGCTTTTCATGGTTGACCTACAAATTACTATAGAGGTAAAACCCTACTGATATCCCATTTCACAACTCAGATTAGCAGACCAAATACATTAGAAATAATACAGTTGCAGTACAAATTTGTAAACACCTTGGATTTACCTGGATTTCTGCATAAATTGATCATAAAATGCAATCTAATCTTCAACTAAGTCAATAGACAAATACTGTCAACAACAATAGACAAGCACTGTCTCCATGTCTTTATTAAATACACCATGTAAAAAAAGGATACAAACTCTTTAATAACTTATTTAATAGCTCATTGACCCTTGTTAGGTAGCAATAACCTCCCCCCAAAAATTCCAGTAATTTATTAGATTCCATTTTTTAACCAATGCATTTAGAAATACAGGTCCACATACTTTTTCTTGCATGTGTATTTCACAGAGAATAATCAAAATCTAAAATAAAATCTTTTGAGTACAGCTGACCTTAGAATCCTCTAAACCACAGATGCAGAACTTTTCAAAGGAATGCATTGAGACAAAATCTCAGACTCATGAGCTTTGAAACATAGATTTGTGCTCTTCACACAGGATACAAGCTCTTTCAGCAGGTAATTCACTGCACAGCATGGCAGTTTGTTGAGGGTGCTACACACCTCAGCCCTGTTTCAGCAAAGAACTACATCTGTTCTGGCTGCTGCTGAGGCCAGCACACACACACACACACACACACACACACACACACACACACACACACACGCTAAACCTGAGCGCTCAGCAAAACCCCCACAGCCCAGTCTGATCACCTTCAGATCAACCACACCAGCATGACGGCCCAATCAGGGCATCTACTTATTCTACCTGGGCATGATGTTGCGGCAGCTTTTTTGTTCCTTTTTACCTTCATATTTAAATTGGCCTGCCTTTGTTTCGATTTAAAATTAAAACTAAAATGAATTGCTTAAAATGCTACAGGTGAATTTAGGCATCACAATATCATAATGTGCAGTATGCAGTATGGATGTTAATAAAAAAAGGGGTGTTGATTTAATGCATTAAATTAGTGAGATTATATAAAAAATATAATTTTGAAAGAAATAAAGCAATTAATCATGACTGAAGTCCATAATGAAAGTACGTCATTTCCTACCAGCTTGAAGTGCATGCAACTTCGTGTTTTTATGAGCTGTCATTAGGGTACAGTTAGTGCTCCCCAACAAACCTAAACAGCTGGACCAAGCAGAGGTATCAAGATGTGATTTGTACGTTTCTACTACTTTTGACTTGACAGTGTCCTAAAACAGTGACATTTATGGCCAGTTAAGTCAAATGCAAAATTTACCGCTGTGGACTGTAGGCTTGTTCAATTAATAAAACAAACAATAGTATATTGACTTCTAAAGCCATTTTTATGTTGTTTAATCAATGCTTTACTCATGTACCACAAAAGTTCAATATATTTCAATCTGAAATATAATGCTATATTGAGTTTAAGGCTTTTCTTGGCAAAAATAGATTAATTTGAATAATTATTTGGCATGTCATGTAATTAATTCGATATAAATTTGAAACAATTGACAGTAAATACAGGGGAAAAAGAGCATTAACAATTAAATATCCAATATTGACTAATATCAACTAATAAATTAAAATATCAGCTGATAACAAATATGGGCTTGAAATATTTATAATCAGGCACAGATTATGGCAAAAGTTATATAAATCTAATATATATATATATATATATATATATATATATATAAAAGAGTGTCCAAAATTAAATATAAATTATTGGCCAATGTTGACCAATAAATAAAGAAAAAAAAAAAATCACAAAAATCAGCCAATAACCGATGTGGAATTGATATATTGTGCATTCAGATTAAACACTAATTAACACATGACTAAGTTGGAGATGGGCATGAGAATCCTCAAAGGTTCATTTGAGGAAAAAGGCTGATTTTAGAGCCTGCCTGCCCTTGCAAGAATCTCAAAAGGTCAAATGACAAGAACATTTTGTCATTAGGCTGCAGGCTGTAAGAGGGAGAACATGGACAATTACAGTGACGATAAAAACAGCTGTGTGCATTAAAAGCATAAAGAAGTTTTATGGAGAAATGCACCCACAAATATATCAGCATTCCTCCATATAAACAAAATCATCAAATCACACCCACCTCTGGAAACTAAGCTCTACCTCTCTGTCTCTGATGGGCTCAATGTTATTCCAAGAAAGAGAAACCACTTAACAATAAAAATTAAACCGCTCACTAAACAAAAAACACTGCTTCTCCAGAGAGAGAGAGAAAAAGAGGGAAAAAAATAGAAAGAGAGAGGAACAGATTAAAGATCCTCAGATGGTGCAGAGCTCTGAAGGAGGATAAACTCAAAAACCCAAAACAATCCAGACCAGAGGCAAGGAAAGCACTCAGCCCGAACAAATCCACTGAAATGAAAAGAGACTGCCGAGCCCACATCATCTGACATTAGGACAATCGTGAATATCAAAGAAATATTTGATTTCCTTTTCTGAATAAAGATTGGACAAAGTTGTCTCAAAGTGTACAGAATAAATATATAAAAGTACATATCTGGCACACAGTAAAATAATTGTAAGGTCAAAATTGGTATGTGGTGAAATTTAAATGAACTGCTTATACTCAAGTCAAAAACAATATTCAATATGATTGAATCAACCAGATTACATTCAGTCACACCAACGAAATTTGTATAATTTTTTTTTTATACTTTTCAAAAGTATAGCATCCATGCAATCCCAACAAAAACTAACCCTGAACCTTCCAAAAAACAAAAACAAAAACCCACCACATTCAACAAACACACACACACACACACACACACACACACACACACACACACACACTTGCAAACCCACTCTTCCTAGAACAAAAAGGAATCAGCAATACAGCATAAAAACTGAAAAGGATGATGGGTGTAATGAAAATTAATGCGAGAAAGAGAATAAAAATAAAAAAACAGTCTCACTCTTGAAGATGCTCGTAGACTGCAGCAGCGTGAGAGATTGACCGCTCCCTACACACAAGCAAAGACTGCCACTCTACCATGTCCTCTCCTCTCTCTCACACACACTCTCCTTCAGACCAGTTCCTATTGGCTAAACTCTTGAGTGGGTGGAGTTTGTGTCTTACAGCTCTTCCTCCCCATAAAGTCATCCAGATCAAAAGCCATGCTGGATTTTCTATCTTGATGTCGGCTTTGTATTTTCAATCTGCAGCGCATTAGCTCGCTTAAAGGTAAACAAACCACAAATCCTGCAAATATTTTAAGCTTGAAAATATTTTAGCTCTCCTTCAAAGCATGTGGATTCCGCAAGCATATGAAGGGCATTTGTGCACACAAATAGCAAGCTTTTGAAGTAAGCACCTGTATGCACAAAATGCAGGTGATATGAGATGTGATCGACTGATTATTAACTGCTGACCTGGAGTCAGATGGAAAGGTAAATAAGGACGGTTACAGGTGTGAAGCGAGAGTCTTCCAGAGGACAATGTTCTTTGTCAGATATGATTCTCCTAAAACTCCTTACGAGGAATAAGACAAAAAAAGTACACAGACAAAAATGAGAGACATGTTTACAGTAAGAATGTAAACCTATAGAATAAACGTGGATAGCAAAGCACAGATCATTTGGAAGAATTTGATAATACGAAATACTTGAGTTAATACTGAAACTCTGACATTTGATTGCAGATTTTGCTATCTATCGATCGATCTATCTATCTATCTATCTATCTATCTATCTATCTATCTATCTATCTATCTGTCCCTAAAGTCCCTGTTTAATTGTAATTCCCAAGTATTCTTCCTCTGATGCTCAAAACGGTAACAAAATCTGCTGCAGATTGAACATTCCAGACAGATGAAAAGCTTCCTACCTCTGTCTGTCTCAGTGCTATATTTAAAGCAGAGAAATGTAAGAAAGATTACAGGCTGTTTAGGATGATGGATTACCACACATGCAGAAAGAGAGAGTGATTACAAAAATGTACAGTGTACAGCAGGCATACATTCAAAGATTTTGAGCTATGCACAGCTATAACAGGTGCATTCAAATCATATGTCTTGATTCACCAATTTGGTTGTGTTTGCTCTTTATTAATTTTGTTTTTTTTATTTCTGCGGCAGCTGGTTGCAGCCGGGATGACAGCCGTCCCTGTGCATCACTCATTCACACACACTTGTGTCTGTCTACATTGAAGTTGTCTCTCTGGTATTACAGGACAGCTTGTTTTATTTCATTAGCTGCTGTGCGGTGAATTGTTCTTCTAAAACAGCTCCATCTGCAGCAGAGGAAAAGAGCAGCACTGTGCCAGCAGGTAAATCACCATGTGTGACCTAGAGATGAGACAATGTGACATTTCCAGGGGAACGGGGCTGTAAATAAAGCCAATGTCATCTGTAAAGCCTTTTGGCTAAACAAAACCTAGCTACACACTGTAGCACCAAGATAGGAAAAAAAACAAAACAATGGTGAATGATAGTCAAGACAATCTAGCTTGTAATGATGTGACAGAGTGTGTGTTTGTGTGTGATTGCTAGGCTAAAAGTGACATGCTGCCTTTATCGTTTAGTGTAAATAGGGGCATGATTGTGTTTGTGTGTGTGTGTGTGTGTGTGTGTGTGTGTGCCTTAATGAAAATCCCCCCCCAAAAAATAATTGTTTTAGGGTTAGGTTTAGGTAAGAGAAAATATAATTAAATAAATCTAAAAACAACAGAGGTAAATATAGAAGATTACATACGCTTAGGTTGAAGTCATTAAAACTATTTTTTTAACCACTCCACAGATTTCATATTAGCAAATTAGTTTTGGCAAATCGTTTTGGAATTTCAGTCATTTGGAGTCATTTTTCCAACAATTGTTTACATACAGATTCACTTTTAATTGACTATATCACAATTCCAGTGGGTCAGAAGTTTACATAAACTAAGTTAACTGTGCCTTTAAGCAGCTTGGAAAATGTAAGAAAATTATGTCAAGCCATTTAGACAATTAGCCAATAAACTTCTGAAAGGCTAATTGGCTAATTGGAGTCAATTGGAGGTGTACCTGTTGATGTATTCAGCCAAGATCTCAGATTGTGAACCTCTACAAGTCTGGTTCATCCTTGGGAGCAATTTCCAAATGCCTGAAGGTATCAAGTTCATATGTACAAACAATAGAAAGCAAGTAAAACACTATGGGACCACACAGCCATCATACCGCTCAGGAAGGAAATGAATACTGTCTCCAAGAGATGAACGTAATTTGATGTGAAAAGTGCAATCAATCCCAGAACAACAGCAAAGGACCCTGTGAAGATGCAGGATGAAACATGTAGAGGGAAGTGAGGGGAAAAAAGTACTTGATCCCCTGCTGATATTGTATGTTTGCCCACTGACAAACAAATGATCAGTCTATAATTTGAATGGTAGGTTAATTTGAACAGTGAGAGACAGAATAACAACAAAATAATCCAGAAAAACGCATATCAAAAATAAGTATTCAACCCCTCTGCAAAACATGACTTAGTACTTGGTGGCAAAACCCTTGTTGGCAATCACAGAGGTCAGATGTTTCTTGTAGTTGGCCACCAGGTTTGCACACATCTCAGGAGGGATTTTGTCCCACTCGTCTTTGCAGATCTTCTCCAAGTCAATAAGGTTTCAAGGCTGACGTTTGGCAACTCGAACCTTCAGCTCCCTCCACAGATTTTCTATGGGATTAAGGTCTGGACTGGCTAGGCCACTCCAGGACCTTAATGTGCTTCTTCTTGAGCCACTCCTTTGTTGCCTTGGCCGTGTGTTTTGGGTCATTGTCATGCTGGAATACCCATCCATGACACATTTTCAATGCCCTGGCTGAGGGAAGGAGGTTCTCACCCAAGATTTGACAGTACATGGCCCCGTCCATCGTCCCTTTGATGCGGTGAAGTTGTCCTGTCCCCTTAGCAAAACACCCCCAAAGCATAATGTTTCCACCTCCATGTTTGACGGTGGGGATGGTGTTCTTGGGGTCATAGGCAGCATTCCTCCTCCTCCAAATACGGCGAGATGATTTGATGCCAAAGACCTCGATTTTGGTCTCATCTGACCACAACACTTTCACACAGTTCTCCTCTGAATTATTCAGATGTTCATTGGGAAACATCAGACGGGCCTGTACATGTGCTTTCTTGAGCAGAGGGGCCTTGTGGGCGCTGCAGGATTTCATAACATTATTTTATAACATAGTTGGTAATGTAATGTTATCGTAAAAATGCATCTCCTTACATGTCATGCACTGTTGTAAAAGTGTTTTGTTGTCATAGCATTGTGTGAAGTACAGGGTTTCTGAACAAGTGTTTATGAACTGATAGTCTGCTGTTTTACTCGTGATTTGTGTGAAAGTGAGTAAAAGTCATGGTTGTTGTAGTGCCTATAGTGTTCATTTCACCAGGAAACCACAAGAATACAGTCCATACAACAAGCCATGTAAAATTAATTTAGCAAAAAATTAAGATAAGTGACGTGACTCTCAAGACCAGGTTAAGATGGTCATGCATGACATGTTTAACTTTTTAGCCAGTGACTGTGTGTCCCACACAAGTATCAGCTATATGCCTATAACAGTAATCGATGGGTGTCTCACGGGCGAATCCAAGCACAATATAGCTCACCTATTGACCTGTTTCACGTGATGTCACTTTATGACCGCGCCACCATGTTTGTGACCAAAATTCCATATACCTTTAATGTGCTGCATTGTGGGATGTGACAAAAGGCCTTCTTCATGAACTAAAAACAGCTCTTACACTCATACAGATGGGATTATCACAGATGTTTTTTAATACTGTGACTAAATCATACCAGAAAATAACACAAAAACATTTGTAACTTCTGAATGGGAGATGTTTACGGTGATGTACCGGTGGGCGTATGTACTTGCCAGTCACACATCTGATCCACTGCCATATGGAATGTTCAATTTGGCAATATTTGTGCTGTCTTCAGACCTATATGAACTTTTCCTGGGACTTGGCATGAATCAAAAGGAATTTTTGATGTTTTTCTTTATATCGTTTCTCAGGTGTTTTCCATTCACTGCCATTGTTTTCTTCCACTCACAGAGATTTTCCTTGTGCCTCCTTGAAACTTCTTTAACGTGGCCAGAACCAGCCTCAAACCATGTTCAAGGGGGACCAACAAGCGAAATTATCGAGGAGCACCACCAGGTCTGACAAAGAGATAAAAAGTTCCACCCTAAAAAAATAATGCCCCCACAAAGTTCACATCATAGTACTCTCCTTGTCAGGGAGTTGTCATGCATTTTCTAGATGGTTGCTAGGTGGTTAAGAGCCAGCCCCTAAGTCTCAATCATATTCTGGATCCATATTCTGGATCATTCATATCCGTAGCACAAATGGTGCATTACATGCCGAAGTTTAATACTTAGGGTTAGGAGTTTCGAAAAACCACCTGCCCACAGTAAACCATCAGTATGAGCAAAAGTAATAGTGATGCTTGTCTTAGCAAGCACCACTCCCAACAAAAGCCATGCATAATGGTGATGGCACTAAAATTTATGACAACATCATTATGATTATTCCCCATAGAGAGATAACCTTGTGTGACCTTACAAATGCTTATCAGAAGGTTAAACTAATTAAACCATTCCAGTTTTTCCACAGTCCATGACACAACAGCCAGAACACAATTATAAATTAGTCTCTAAAATCCCACTCTGTGAATGTTGCCCTTTAAATTAGCGGCACCACAAAACTACAGTACTGGATGAATGTGGTCAGATCTGTCAGAACAATGTATCAAGTGTACTGTGGAGACTCTCCAAAAAGATTCATTCTCTCTGAAACCTCTTTAGATGTTTGGGGTTCATAAAAAAGAATGAGAAGTGAGTAGCATGGGGGTTAGTCATAAATCAGACAGGAAATATTACAGTAAAATATGAATCATTCATACAGCTTTGGGTATCCAGCCAAATGATTAATGACCATTTGAGTCCCCAACCACAGACTGCATGCTCACACACACACACACACACACACACACACACATACATTAGGCAAAACACTTTGTGATAAAAAACAAAATTTTACCAGGGATTGCATATTTATGGGAACTGCAGACTATTAGATGGTTAATGCATCAAAAGGCAGGTTTATTAATAATTCTGTCATTAGTATCAGTCTCTGTTCTTTTTTATCAGCTTGTATACACTCACCTAAAGGATTATTAGGAACACCATACTAATACTGTGTTTGACCCCCTTTCGCCTTCAGAACTGCCTTAATTCTACATGGCATTGATTCAACAAGGTGCTGAAAGCATTCTTTAGAAATGTTGGCCCATATTGATAGGATAGCATCTTGCAGTTGATGGAGATTTGTGGGATGCACATCCAGGGCACGAAGCTCCCGTTCCACCACATCCCAAAGATGCTCTATTGGGTTGAGATCTGGTGACTGTGGGGGCCATTTTAGTACAGTGAACTCATTGTCATGTTCAAGAAACCAATTTGAAATGATTCGAGCTTTGTGACATGGTGCATTATCCTGCTGGAAGTAGCCATCAGAGGATGGGTACATGGTGGCCATAAAGGGATGGACATGGTCAGAAACAATGCTCAGGTAGGCCGTGGCATTTAAACGATGCCCAATTGGCACTAAGGGGCCTAAAGTGTGCCAAGAAAACATCCCCCACACCATTACACCACCAGCAAAATTGAACAGGTGTTCCTAATAATCCTTTAGGTGAGTGTATATATGTACTTAGATTTAGTTTAAGAACAAAATCATCCCCAAAGGTGAGCTAAATCTGACAAACCCTGTGTACAGGGTTCCCTCGAGTGTTCTTGGACTGTCATTGGCTGTCTGTTGAGTTTAGTGTATACATGATGGTGATGTCATAATGTCCCCACCAGTGGTCTCAATCCTGTCTACCAGAATGCCACACTAACAGAATTACATACACAAGCACACATACAAACAAAGATAAAAATCTCAGCCTTTTCGAGGCCTGTTGTTCTCCATTTCAAAATACCAGCTAAAAACTGCTGTCTGTTTTGAGAGAGCACAATTTTCAGTCAGAAAGCACTGAGGGACAGCCATTACCGTATTTTTGTAGTGATGCCGCTGAAAGCAAGAAACTAAATACTGCAATTCTTTCTCTGATGGGAGATCAACATGTGTGTCTCTGTGTGTGTGTTTCTGTGTATAACCTATTACCGTGTGCTCTGCCAGTCATTACCTGGGTTCAGGAAGTGTATGCTGTACCTGAGGGCACTCTGATAAAATCAGGTGTAATTGGGTTTCCCAGAGAGGGTACACAAGCTATTCAATGCTGTCGACCATGGTTAAATGATCTCTCTGAATATTTCCCTACCTTCACTCTACCTGTTCTGTCTAATGATATGGTGGATGTATGTAGTGACCTTTATATCTATCCAGACGATTTGCATCACATGCATCAGATGCAAAATCCCTCTGCTTTAGAGTAATATTATATAAAAAAAAAAAATCTATCTTCTGAAATGAAAGTGTTTGATTTACTATGTGTTACAGGGGTGTTCACAAAGGATGTGTTATTGCATCTGCCTGTGCTATTTTTTAAAATTGTTGATGTGTGTAAATGTGCAATATGGACATTTTGACCATTGTGACACATCTCTCTTTTTTGTTATTTATTTATTTTTGTTATTTGACATAATACGCAGCACGAATTTTCATGTCATAAATTAATCTTTTAAAAAGGGTCTTGAGCTTCCTGTATTGTGCTCCATTCTACTGTGCCTAGTTATTTCTGAATGCAAGAATGTGTGAGTGTGAATGGACCCTTTTTCATTTAACATTATAACATTCTATGTACTATAAATGCGAAGAGGCCTTTTACATAGAAGTCTTACCAAAAAATTGCCTGTGTTAATTTCAGGTCAGAGAGTGGGTGTAAAATGTTTCATAACAAAATCATGCAAGAAACCTTCACAAACATTTTAAAATGGACCTTATAGAGGGAACAAAGAAAATGATAAAAAAAATAAATAAATAAATAAATAATATATATATATATATATATATATATATATATATATATATATATATATATATATATATATATATATATATATATATATATATATATATGAGATGGCCCACTCCACTCATTTTTTCTGGATTTTCTGGAATAAGGGTGTTAAAAATAAACACATTTACCAATCTTTAATTTTTTTTTTATTTGGCAGATTGGAGAATTTCAATCTCAGCTTGATTATAAAATTTCTTGATTATAAATCTGTCTTACAGTGGCCGTATGCAATCATTTTATATTTGAGGGGCAACAGTGGCTGTTCTGACTCGGTGCATAAGACTTGACCAAACTTTTTAACTACTTCGCAGTTCTTTATATAAGTATAGCACAGTGTCCTAAAGAGACGTGACACCAAAACAGAGTTTTAACAAAACGCAAGAGTGACACGTGATGAGTTAAAGGGCTTTCTATTTTTGAAATGGTTTCTACTTCTAGGACGTCGCACCTGGTGTGGACAGACAGATTACTTGTAGCTGGAATCTTATCACGTCCGTTTAGGACAAGGTTTAAGGCAGAATAATCTAGAGGTACAGCTACTGAAAGTTGCAACTTGCTTGGACGGACAGAATTTAGCCATATGCATCATTTTTAGACAAACAATCTTTTTTTTTTTTCCAGCAATAATCATGCAAAGATACTTTTTTCTTTTTTGGAAGATGCTTTTGAAATCCATTTGACTTAAAAATTTGAGGGGCCAGTTTGAATGGGTATGAGGCTTCTGCTTTTTAAGTATTTTAGGAATTGATTTTCCTTGTGTTGCTACCCAGCAAGGAAGTCTTATTGCACCCTTTGGAAAGCCAATCTCAGCAGTCCATCAACACCCCTGCAGAAAAAGCAAGCTTGCATTTACCTCCACAACTTAATGAGCTCTACCTCCCCAGAATCAATCCTGAGACCATCAGGGGAATCGGATTGAGCCATAGAGAAATGAGCAGCCGAGCTGGAACCACGGCTCTATGACTAAATACTCATAATGCTGACTATAGAGAAAGCATTGTGAAAGCACCTCAGTTGCATCTATACTAAACAGTTTTGCACTGTGGGTGCACAGCTATATCACAAACTGAGGAAATTACCATTACGATAAAATATTAATGGCAAGTGAATTGATTACTGTGGAGTAACAATAGCCCCAACAAAGGTTCAATATTATCATTCTACTCAGCCATAATGCAGGAAATAATGCAAAGGCTGAGAGAAAATTGATAGTTTCTGGTTCTGGAAGAGAACAGAATATCAAAACTCTCCTGGAGCTGCAGGAAACGACATCTCCCTGCTCCAGAAACCTCTGACAGCTCTTTCTCCTGCAGCCATCTGAATAAAAAGCATTCTCACCTCCTCAATCTGCTATAGTAAGCTTCAAGTCTTTATTTTTTATGAGGAATACTTAGCTGCTAACAAGCCAAAATGATTCTTCTGTGTCAGTGTACCCCATAAAACTTCAGCCTCTCTAAGCTCTTGCCAGAAAGAGATCGGCCCCTTAAAGACCCCATGAAATCAACATTTCAGCTGCATCTGGGAGAAACAGATTTCTTTGTCTTATGACTTTTTTGTGGTTTATATTTATGCAGTAACACACTGATAAAGCGATTGATGTACTAGGGTATGTCGTCATGAATCATAGACCCTCCCTTCGAAATCCGAACACAAGTGGTCACGCATTTAAGTGACCTGGTGTAAACAGCGACGAGTCTCGTCTGACATGTGTTCTTAATATCAGGTGTAAACGAGGTCTACGTCTCTATATCTAACTCGTCTATATAGGATCTCATCTACTGATAAAATATAGATGAGTACAACATACAACATTCAAAGCTTTACATGGTCTTGCCCCCTCATACATCACTGATCTCGTCTGCCACGCTGCACACCATCCCAATCACTCAGGTCATCTGATTTGGGCGTATTATTCATTCCAGCTGACTTTTTGCACACTTGCCCCTTTGCTTTGCTTTTAAAATGAATAATGTACACTCTTAGCAAGCTCAGTGTGATTATAGCTGATCTATGCTATCTTAAAGAGAAATATGAACCCCAGACTGATGAAGAATAGCAGAGGATCATATAGTACAACAAAGACATTTGGCTACTATAAGAAACCATTATGTATCAATTATATGCCAGAAAAAAATGCTTTTTGTAATATCACAGGGGATGTGTTTTATTATGTTATGTCTTCTTTTCTAATTTAAAGATACATAATCACATTACACTCAATACGATTTAATAGACTCAAGTGTAAGTATTAAAGACATTTATATAGAATTTTTTGAGTGTGATGCCATTTATATATCTGCAAAATTCTGCTGCATTGAGTGTACACTTTAGAATATTGCAGAGGACCAGAAGTAGAGTGTGTTTGTGTAAGTGGTCTAACATGCAACCATATTGCAAGTTTGTTGTGTGTGTTTTGGAAGGGGGTGTTGGTTTTTAGCAGGGGGCAGCAGTAAGTGGTAAGAACAGGAGAAAGGCAAAGGAGGAAAAGGAGGTGAGGGGCTGAGACAGTGAGCAGTGCAGAAAGACAGGCATGGAAGCTGACCCTGACCCCACCTAGTTCATTTGTAAAATAAATAAAAAGAAAAATCCCATGTAATTTAAAATTGGAGATTTTTGGCTTTAATCCATGTCTGTTAGCTTTGATGCCATTTATGGGGGTTTTCCACTGCACGGTACAACTTGACTCTGTTCGCTTTAAGGGAGTTTTCCACTGTGGATAGTACCTGGTACTTTTTTTAGTACCACTTCGGTCGAGGTTCCAAGTGAGCCGAGCCAATACTAAATGTGACGTCAAATCGCTGCAGATCACAGATTGGTCAGAGAGAATCGTCACTACCAGCGGCACTGGATTTTCAATACGGGACATCAACTCGCTAGTTTTAAAGTTAGCTACAGCGATAGCAGTATTTGTTCACGTGACTTTCGAATTGTAAAAAGAAATGGCTGTGTGCAAAATCGTGCAGTGTCAATAAACGAGGAGCAGACGTTCCTCTCGTTAGTGACAAATGAAACGAAAAAGTCTTTCAGGAAGTGTCTCAGATGTTGGCCGCACAGCTGAGACACAGCTACCTCCGGACCTACCAACAGTGTAGGGAAAAGTAAAAAAAAAACTTAAGTGACAACAAAACCATCAATGAAAAGTGGAAGTGGTTCGACCAAATGGACTCTCAGCCACGGCTGCAGTCCACGATGGAGGATGATATGTTTTGTTACATTAACTCTATACTCTGCTTGAAAGCGTCACTTTATTTAGTTGACCAGCTACTGGAAAGCTTCATTCTAAAACAACCAGGCCAATTTAACTGTTACACTTGTGTAAAATCACCATGCAACAACTGCTTCACGCAGCACAATGAGCTAGTAGCTAACAGCTAGCGTCATGTTATTGTTTATTGTTTTGTGTCACGATTAAGATGATGTCATGGCAGAAGAGGTGGTGCAACTATGACGATCAGCCTATAATCCCACCCATGTTGAGGCGGAACTAAACAGCAGTGGAAAAGCAAGCTCAGAAAAGTAAAGCGAGTATAGTCGAGTCGAACCGCAACATGCTGTGGAAAAGAGTCATTTCATGCTACTTTACCATCCTTTGGATGAGACATTAAACCAAGGTCCTGTCTCTGTGGTCATTAAAAATCCAAGGACACTTCTCGTCAAAGAGTAGTGGTGTAGTGCTGGCCAAATTCCCCCCATTGGCCCTTCTCAATCATGGCCTTCTAATAATCCCCATCCATAAATTGGCTCTATAACTCTACTCTCTTCTCACCACCAATTGCTAGTGTGTTGTGAGAGTACTGGTGCACTATGGCTGCTGTTGCATCATCCAGGTAGATTTTGTTTCAATAAAATGAGTATGTCCCCTCCCTCTAATACCACCTGCCTCCGATTAACAACAGCATCAAATCATGGATCATAGCCTATTGGCTATTGGCTACTTCCAGTATCAGTAGGACAATATTCAACACTGGAAATAAAACTGTACTTTCTGGGGTTTTTAATGGTTCTTTAATGCTTTCTACAGACTAGGCTAAAATATTAAATTAACTCCAATATTTTGTCAAGTAACTCTATAAAATATAATACCCACTGTTCTATATTGAAATGTGTAATTAATCTGAATCATTCCCTCAGTGCTCAGTTATAAATATTACATCAAAATCTAATATTTATGATTAATTGCTCGCGTTTGTATTTTCCTCATTTGTAAGTTCCTTTGCATAAAAACTATTAAATGAATAAATATATGTAGTATCCCCAAGGATTCATTTGTAATGTCTGTGTATGCACAGTACTCTATAGCAGCCGTCTTGTGTTTAACGGGTGGGTTAAAGCCAAACACACACACACAAAAAGAGGAGCTGAGAAATTCATCAAGTGAGGCAGCAGGCAGGGGAAACAGAAAGGTGCACACAGGATTATCAGGAGAGCAAGGTCTCTCTCTGTCCTGTCCCCTGAACAAGAGGTTCATGGTCAGAGCCACCACTGAGGCAAGAATGAGACCACATTCCACAGCCAGACTGCACAGAGTTAGACCTGTTTCAAACCGCAGAGCAACTACAACAGCAGGCTCGCTGTGTGCTTTCACAATGGCAGAATCTCTGATTCCTAACAGATCTGTATCTCTATAATGAAAAATGATATCTGTGAAATGATTTCAGTTGAAAAAAAAAAAATTGTCATTTTGCACATTTTTGTTATAGAATGATATGCAATAGTATAACTTAATAAAATGTATGAATATGAAATAATTTGCACCAAGCCCAATAGACTTTATCAAACATGGGGTAAGATCACTCCAGTATTGCTTCATAAAAGCCTATATTGCAAAAGATTGGATCAACATGTTTTCAGCATAAATCCAGTGTTCATTTTTACACAGTTCTTTTTTTTAGTCTTTTGACAAAAATGCCCTTTAAATTTAGTCAATATTTTGTCATGTCGCATTAATTCATTTGTCAGCCTTACTCTATCTAATACAGTATATTACAATACATTTAGTACAATACATTTTTATGTATTAATATATTTTAATACATTTATGGATTTGTATTATATTCATAATATATTTATTTTCATCAATTCTAATGTTTTAGTTGACAATAATGTGCAAATTGACAAAAACGTTTCTTGAACTATTTCAGACTAGATTGTGCATCGTTAATATCTTGCAGTATTCTTTCTCATATTTTTATCAGTGTTTCGTTAACTAAAATCTTTTAGTTATTGTCAAGATTTTTCTTTTTCATACCGTCTTTGTCAAAGACCATCTCAGTAACGAAACGCTACTTTTATGCTTCTACTAAGCTCCTGCTACACAGCACCGTTCAGCTAAGACGGAATTCTGTAACCTTTTAACATCAACACCAAAATAAATAAATGCTACTTTTATGTGCGGTGTGAAACGGGTCTTAGACAGAACCTGAGCTCAAGAGGTCTAGTCCTGAAGCCAGCGCCTTCAGATCAAAGTATTCCAACTCTCCTGGAGTTCTCAAATCCTTGTGGGAATGTATAACAAAGGGCTGAACATTATGCAACTATAGTAGTGGAGTCTATAGAGCTTTGGATGTGGTCTAGTTCTGTGCAGTCTGTCAGTGTGGTACTGCTCTTGACCTAGGAGCTGATCACATGGCACAAACCTGCAGTTGGAGGCGGCGCCCGGCGTGGAGAGCACAGGGCAAGTTCTGACGGGTGAGAAAAGAGAGGACATATCAGTACACACCTGACCACATGGCCGCATCTGTCTCTCTCACCTTATTAAAGACTGTATACACATGGGCACACACCTGCAGCTCATGTTATGCACACCTCATAGACCGTTTAGTATACAGTTATATGGAAGATATGATCGTTTATAATATCCTTAGCTTGTTTTCTGTGTAGCAATTATTTAAAGGTGAAGTGTGCAATTTCTGCACTACAAGCGGCACCAACTGTTTTTTAAACACATTTCCCGAACACTCTCCCTGTATTTCATTGGTCAACCAAACAGATAGTTCCGCCCCAAGTTCCAACATAGGTTGAGCCAATCTTGTCGTGTAGGGCTGGACCGGATGCTCAAACAAAACGAGCAATGTTTTCATAGTTCCACATAGCGCATTTTCAACATGAGTTCAACGTGCTACAAGTGTTAATTTTTATAAAGTTGTTTGTTTTAGACATAGATTTAGTCTTTGATGAAAATATCTTTTCAATTTGGTCAATATATCGTCGGTTTTATATATATATATATTTTATATATATATATATAGTCAGTTTTACTCTGGAAAAAAATTCCATCTAATTTTTGTCAATGAAAATGACATTTATTTGACAACAATGTGCAAAATGACAAAACTTGGCTCAAACTGTTACTGACTAGTGCATTGTTAACATCTTGCTTTTTGTGTTCTCATCATATTTTCATCAAAAGTAAGTTTTAATTGAAATACTCTTGTCATGATGTGTCTTTTTCATCTCATCTATGTTATTTTCATTCACTTTGACAGAACCTGAGTTCTAGAAGTCAATGTTTAAAAAGCACCATAGAACCAGACTGTTTACACTTTTCTGAAAATATGTGAATGACAACATTGCAAACAAATTTACAGTTGCTGCTGCAAATTAAGCTGATATGTGAAAAAATATTTATAAATGATATATATATATACACACACACACACACACACACACACACACACACACACACACACACACACACACACACACACAGTATACATTAACCCTTCTATTGCATTCAGAATCTGCATACACCTTTTGCATTAGCAGGTCAATTTTGACCCAGTGGAATTTAAGCTTATAAACCAATTCATAACCCCATGGTTTTTATCTCAAACCAAATTGTAATTTATTAGTAACTTCTTAACTGTTCATACATGTTAAATTAATATATATGTTATTATGTAGCATGCTGTTACAAAATTGAGGAACTCTTTGACATTTCAATATTTATTTATCATTAACAACAGCTAAACCAGTGTGACATTTGTGAAGACATATTTATTTTTAACAACTTTTGTAGCACTCTTTTTTTATATAACATTATGTAAAATGTTTATAAATATCTAATCAGAGAATTAATATTAATTTGAATGAATTTTCAATTAAATCTTAATTAATAACTGCTCAAAACACCTCAGTAGTCTGTGAAAATTTGCAAAAGCCAACATATTCTTTTTCTAAGGCTACATCTACATTAATCCGGATACATTTGAAAATGGTGTATTAATTTTTTAAAAGCTTTCCGTCCACAAAGCCATTTTCAAGCGTTTTCCTTAAGTTTACACTCATCCACACTGACACATCTGAAGATGCTTAAATCCCCTTATTGCGCGTGCAAATCGCCTTTGCATGTACAGTTTGAAACACAACAGTCCTCATGTTCCGTGGCCAGACACCAATTTCGAGTAAACTTCCCGTCGCCTTTGAAGGAACGGAATGTGAAAGTAACATTTATCTTTATGAATATCAGGCACAACAGCGCAGTTATAACACGGTTTGTCATCTTGATTTTTTTGGGTTAAATAGATCAAATGACTGCATCACATGACAACAAATATGTCATTGTTTTCAGATATCTCTGTTTGCCCTGTCCACACTACAACGTGAAGACTGCATTTTCAAATGTTTCCACTATGACAAAACAGCGTCTCAGTGTGGACGGAAGGCCAAAACGGAGAGAAAAACGTGCATTTTCAAATGAAAATGTATTAGTATGGATGTGGCCTAACTAAACAACATCAAATAATCTGTTCATCACAACTATACAACATCAATACTTTTTTCAATATTTTTAAGCAAAATCTATTCTGTTTAATTGGACTGCCGAATGTTAATGTGTGAGTATGCTGCAAGCTGGTTCATTATTTGATCTTTCTGAGTGGCTCAACAAATGGAATGATGTTGGGGCTGGACTATCAGTTTTGCAAAAAAAAAAAAAAAGACAAAAGAAAAAAGACTGCAGAGTAAAACGTGGACTTTTCCATTTTCAAGCCTTAATTAGACTGTGAGCTTGAATTTTTCTCTTGCCACACACCCTTTAGACAGTAGTTCCTTTCGATTTACTGTATTTTATTTGTTGCTTGTTACATCTGTTATGTCTGTTTTGTGTGTGTGAGTCTGTATGTGTTTGTGTGTGTATGTTTGTAGACAAGATGCAGTCCCATCTGGTGACAAAAAAAAAAAAAGTGTGTGTGAGAGCATGGGAAAGATGCAAGTATTACCAACATTTTTAAGAAATACTTTAAGAAGAAATCTGCATATTGTCACGTGTAAAGCCACAGTTGATGCCTGGGTGAAAACTGACATGCAAATCCAAAAAATTTAACAATTTTTTTTAAATGGTTATATCTCTTAAACATAAAAAATACAATTGTGTTAATTTTGATGTCAGAAAATGTGGTTCCTGTACTAAAATCTACGTGATATTTAAAAATGATTATTGACCTCTCCCAGGTCAAAAATGACCCAAATGCAATAGGAAGGTTAATATGTGTACATATATAATAATGTACAATATTATATTACAATAATATGCAATATAGCATTAATAAATAGCAGCACCAAACAAGTCTAACGTCACTTTGACCCGTCCCCATCTTCCATTTTTTTGGCAAAACTGACAGTCCAGCCACAACCTCACGGCATTTCTTGAGCCACTCTTACAGAAAGTAAAACTTCGAATGGCTTACTTAAATATATGCATATTAAACTGCATCTGTAGGATAGAAGAAAGTATTCTAATAGAAAAATTGCACACTTCACCTTATATCTAAAGAAATTAAAAATAAAATGAGCCAGTGAAATTTTCTCTTTGTGAATCCAGGATTACAGTGATGCATCAGACCTCATCTGTATGAGTCAGTGTCACTGGAATCCAGAGCAGCCAAACCTCTAATTGACATTTATCAAGCATGGCAACTCAACACTCCAAGGGCACATGGGCTATTCTGTAAGAGTCAGTAGAAATAAAAGAGCACACCGGGCTGCGCTTGGCCCAAAAATGTCTGAGTGAGTTGCGTTTCTGCCCTGCCTGTAGCTAAAGGTGACCTCTGCACTCTCAGTGGCTCCATGATTAAGGGTCATGTGACCCTCAGCGACAGTGTTAGGGCAGGGGGGAACTGATGGACACTCACCCTCTGGTCGGTATTGGGCGATGATGGTTACCGTCTGTCCTGCCCCTTTCAGTGCAGCTGCTGCCTGTTCATGAGTGGCACCTCGCAGATCGATTCCATTTACCTGTAACCAATCACAGTAATGGATGTTACATCAACATCATCTGTAAAGGATGTTGAAAAGCATGTCATCAATACCATTTACCTAAAATACAAGCTAAATGACCATTAAAAACAATGCATGTATTGATGTGAATTTGCCATTTAAAGGAACAGTTCACCCAAAAAATTATAATGCTCTCTTCATTTACTCACCCTTATGTCTCAAACTTGTATGACTTTTTTTTTTCAGCAGAACACAAACGAATGATCGTGCCAAGGAGACTGAAGATGTCAAGATTTATAGTGAAAAGGGAGTCAAATTTTGGTCTGCTCTCATCCAAAACTGATCGTATTGCTTCAGAAGACATGGATTAAAACACTTGAGTCATTTGGATTACCTGAATGCTGCCTTTATTTCCTTTAAGTGCTTGGAAGTGTTGGTTCCACTGACTTTGCATTGACATTGTATGTATTGAATACAGTATATTCAGTATATGTTTTTGTACCGCAGAAGAAAGTCATGAGAGTTTGAGACGGCATAACGGTGAGTAAATTTGAGTGAACTATTCCTTTAAAAGTGTCACACAAAGCCCTTATGTATGTCAAAACATGAGCTTAGAGCAAGAGTATGGCACAAGGGTTTGCCAGAACACTATATTTTTAAATAGAGTGACACATTTCTTACTAACTCCACAGGATCTGGAAGCAAATGCATGTAATATACTTGCAGAAGTCATTTAACAAAGATGTCAACAAACACTAAATAAACACTGTTAGTGAAACAGTGTTTCCTATAGATTTCAGTTTTTGCAGTTGAAAGCAAATGACTTGCAGTTAAGTCAGATAATAATTCAACATTCTCTAATGGATTCGGTGAGTTCATTCCGCAAATGTTTCATCAGACGGTGTTATTGTGAACTGAGCAGTCATTTTATCACATCACATTCAATTCAGACTAACAAAAGCTCACCATACTTGGGTAAAATGGTGCATCAAACCCTACACTGACCTGACCTTTATCTTAAAGAGCATTACTGTCATTGTTATTAAAGTGCTATGTCAGATCTACAATGATATGGCTCTAGAAAACACCCTGCTGTGATCCAGCTCCAGAGACGTGCAGTTCTTCAGCTCAAGAAAAGGCTGCAGTAGAGGATCAGGTGGTGGTAGGGACTGTAGGCCATTCTTCAACAAAAGTCTTAGACAAAGACAGCATTCCCACAGACATATTAAACACAAAACTGGAATACATGCTCAATCTAGCAAGCTAAAATCTGATAGGCTACTTTATGCAACTTCTGGGAGTAAGGGATCCTTGAAGGGTTTTTAAATATCCAACCAGAAAACAAAGTTGTGAATACAACAGGGACTAAAAACGGTTCAAGGAACAAAAATGAAATCAGTAAACAAATAAAACAAAACAGAAAATGGGACATGGAACACAGTCTGTGCATGCGCTCGCTCCAAGGTATAAAAAAATACAATTCAGTCCGCATAAGGTGACATTTAGTTGAAACGTGCCACCGCACTTTGTGCGTGCGTGCAGGAGAGAGAGAGATATGCTATTAATTTTTTAGATGACAAGTTGTACATTTATTTAATATAAAGAATATATTTAATTAAAAAGCATTATTTCATATACAGTAGGCTACTGTATACTGTGCTTGTTATGATTTATATGCTGATAATTTCTCCACATGGGGAAAAAATAGAATCACGTATATTAACTTATTTTGGGTCAGGCAATTCCCTGATTTTGGGATTGTTTATTCAGACCAGGTCACTTGACACAGGCAACTAGTTTATCACCCACTTTAGCACAGTGTACTGTCATTTAAAAAAAAGAACCCTTTATTAACTGTTTATTAACAATTCTTTTATTTCATTCTAACCAGTTACCATTTGGAAAGGCTGCGTGCGGGACACTGGAACCGGAACGAAAAACTACAGTTTCTGCTCAGGAATGAACCGAAATTAAAAACATTTTGTTTTTAGTCCTTGGTTACAAGGTACCAGGGCAGATACAATAAGATAATAATAATATTATATATATATATATATATATATATATATATATAATAATAATAATAAGACTAGAAAATGAAATACAGAAAGTAACCAAATATGGGATCAAGGACCCTTTCAATTATTGCAGAATGAAAACATCGTTTTTTGATGCTGATGACCTGGAAACCAAAGTACAAAGGGTTTATCACAGTCATCTTTTGGGAATTACACCACTGACGGATGCCTGAAAAAATTAGGCTTCTCTTTATTTTAGTTGAACATTAAAATAGAGGTCTGCATTCCCGTGGAACTCAAACAGGTCCAGCGGGACCAGATTCTATTTTGTGTGGCGTGAGATTCAATTTCCGAGTTGAAATTGGGAGCGGAGGGTACTTCCATGAGTTGTGAACAGGAGCGGGTGGTCAGAGAAGAGCCTGAAAAATCTGATGTGGATATCTTTTTTTATTTGATTAATTAATGAATGCCAAAATTTTATTAAATAAATTATGATTTTATATTATATTTTACAACTAATTTAGTTTTGACAACACTAAACTTGTATGGCACTTTTTTATCCTTAGCAGTTTTCAAAGCACTTTACACTGTGACTCATTCACCCATTCACACACACACACACACACACCAATGGCGGCAGAGCTGCCATGCAAGGTGCTAGCCTGCCATTGGCAGCAACTTGGGTTTCAGTGTCTTGCCCAAGAACACTTTGGCATGTGGAGTCATGTGGGCCAGGAATCAAACCGCCAACCCTGCGATTTGTGGCCAACCCGCTCTACCACCTGAACCACAGCCACCCCAAATTTTCAATTTAGTTTTAAGAAATCAATCTCAGGCAAGTCAAATGGACATCATATCACACGTCATCTGATAATAGCAAAAATAAAAACACTCTTTGTGTACGCTTGTTGTCTATTTGTATGGCTTTTGCCCGATGTGAAAAAGCAATGCAGGGTTGCAGTTAATGAGAGCGGTTGTGAAGAAAATCACTGCAGGCATAGAGCGGGTGAACATGGTGTATAATTGGTGCATACGGGTGCGGGATATAAACTTGCGGGAGCGGGCGGGTACGGGATGGAAAAAACAGTCCCACGCAGGTCTCTACATGAAAGCATGTTCTTTGATCCTGCATCACACATTCTACAGCCTCCACAGAGACTACCATGCCAATATTTAAATTAATTAATTTAATTCTGGTTTATTATTGTGGTATCAACTATTTCAGCGTGGATATGTTGCATGCATTTGTGGATTGCTGTGTGCATTGGAGAGATGTTCTGTGTTATCTCCATAACCCTCCCATTAAATGGCACATAGAAACAAAATGAACTATGGATGGTGGCTTTACATGTTTCAAAGTGGGCAGTTCTATGACAAAATCAGCTGCAATGTGGACCAGTAATGTTCTTTAGTCAATGATCTGGCTATGGGAAACAATCACAAAGTAACCAGTTTCCCTCTAAAACATTAGTTTAGCTGAACTGTGCACAACCCAAATGGAGCCAAATACATCCAAATGGACAAGACTGAAAAATAATGAACAGTCAGAATGAAATGTAGGGGAGTCTGGGACCGACTGAGGGCAGAAACTGCTGTGTGCTGCTGGCATACAACCCAAGATCAGGTGGTGGAGTCATACCACTGTTAAGAGCCCTTAATAGAAGACCACAGCGCACTAACACGACTCTCGGTGGGATGGGCTGGCAAGGCGTATGTATGTGATGTGTGTGTGGTGTTTCGGCGCGCCAGCAGCGTGTCCTCATGCTCATTTAACAGTGTGAACTCAGTAGGTACACCACATCTATTCTTAGACTCCAAATCAGGCCATCACACTATTATCTCGCCCTTTCTCTTCCCTCCCATTTTGTTTCTCTCCTCTTGTTCTTTCTCTATTTCTAATCAGTGTCCTAAGGAGGCAGCTCGTGATTGCTCTCGCTCAAGTGGCGCAGACAGTAATTGCACTGGGGATCTGGATGGAGGGGTTTGATTACAACGAGAGAGTCCTGATGAAACTCTGATAAACAGAAGTGATGGGATCAACGACGGGAAATCAGCGTCGAGAGCTTCTCGAGTGGATGCACTGTCAATTAACACTCCACAATAAAGTTATGGCTCTGTATCTATGCCAAAAACTCAGTGATGAAATTATGAGAAATAGAAAACCTGGTATTGGAGATTTTTTTGCAGATACTAGAGAACAAATACATTTGGCAGACCAAAAGAGTTTAAGAAATGTTTTATAGGATTCACAGACTGGTGTGATGGCGCCACCTCTTGTTCGGTACAGTTTCTGCACTTATCTGTTGGTATACAGTATTTTGCATTTAGCGGACACTTTTATCCAAAATTACCTTATAGTGCATTCAAGGTATACATTTTATCCCTTTGTCTGTTTCCTGGAAATCAAACCTATGACCATGAAATTGCTAACGATGTGATCTACCAGTTGAGTGACAGATATGAGAATTTAATACCAATTTCAATGACTACCTAACACAATATACACTGTTATATATGATGTTGGGTAATGTCCAAACATAGTCAGCATTAGAATCTAAATAATAATAATAACAATACTCCATATATTACAATTTAAGCAAGGATATACCAAATATTCAAGAGTGGGGAGACCAAATGTAATAGTTTATGAGTGAATTGTCCCTCTTAAAGGAACATTAAGGGTTCAAAAGAAGTTGAGCTCAATTGACATCATTTGTTGATTACCACAAAAAAATTTTTAAATCAAGGTTAAAGTGTGGCACTTACAATGAAAGTGAATGGGGCCAATTTTTGGAGGGTTTAAAAGGCAGAAATGTGCAGCTTACAATTTTATAAGCACACATAAAACATCTTCTGTTTAAACTTGTGTATTGTTTGAGCTGTAAAGCTGGGTTTTATGCATTACATCGTCATAACAACATAAATGTAAAATTGGATATACGTTTACACAAAAGGTTAGTAATATGGCTAAACACTAAATTCATGCTAACACCCATATTGTGTTTATACAGTACTTTTAAAACAGTAAGTATTTAACTTGGATTGTCCCCATTCACTTCCATTGTATGTGCCCGAATGTAACAAAAAATTTTAAAATTAGACCAAATGTAGAAATGTAAAAGTGTAAGAAATGACATTGAAAAACCATTCTAATGTCTATGGTTGTCACGGCCCTATCTTTAACATGCAATAGCAAAATACGATATCTTCACTTCATGACCTTTGGATTGATATTCCAACTTTATTAAATGCTAATTCGAAAAATGCCCAGTTATCAGATGTTTAGACATAAACAACTTTAGAATATGACAACCACTGTGCCATTTTGCTGTTTCTTGTATATATAAACAGCAAATGTATGTTTGTGTTTTTTGGGTGGTCCACTTACAGAAAGGATCTGGTCTCCTCTCCGCAGCTCTCCACTGAGGTCTGCAGGCCCTCCTGCCAGTATGAAGGAGACGAAAATGCCTTCTCCATCTTCTCCTCCTACGATGTTGAAGCCAAGCCCGGTTGAGCCCTTATGTAGAACGATCTTCCTGGGCTCCCTGTACACACAGTTCAGGTAATACATCAGCTCAGAGTCTGTAGGGCTCAGCATCTCCACTCAGACGCACGCCAACTACTTTGTAAACATAAACATGCAAAACTATGCGTGCAAGCACACAGACATCCACACGCCTGGGATGGTCCAAAATGTCTACGATGTAGCTGAGCACAATCACTGACATCTATTGGGGACTGCTCCACTTATGTGGTAGCTGTCCCATTTATGCCCGGTTTCCTAGAAACTGAGAAAGCGCACTCACTCGCACACTCGCTCTCTCTCTCTCTCTCTCTCTCACTCATACACACACACACACACACACACACACACACACACACACACACACACACACAATAATGCAAATTTAACAGTACATTTTTCTTATTACCTTGTGAGCAAATTAATAAAACAGGAAGTTGGACACTTTTATGACATTGCTGTTTAATTACATAGTTATGAATATTTTTTTAGACACTTTCGTAGTGACTCTAACTAGTTTTACTTTAGGACTTGAAATGTGGCAAGCCAGCACATTACCAAAACATTGGTTAAATCAAACACAGTTCATTTGAAGTTCAACAAAGAAAATTTACATATATAATACAAATATAAAATAAAATATTACTAATGTATACTTAACATAAAATAAAAATAAGAATTAAATAAAAATAATCTTAGCAGCCAATAAATCTCTGCACAAAAGTTGTTGTTGTTGCCAACAATATATGTTTAAATGGTCATTCTCTTTAACCCAAATTTAGTATGGACATGGTTGTATTTTCTTATTTCTTTTACATACAGAAAAAAGTTTTGTTCATGGTTGTTTATTCAACGAAACCTGCTCATGTTGCAGATGAATTTGCAGAATGCTGTTTTTTTTTATTTTGATTTCAACAGACAGAATATGGGAATAATTTTCTTCTCCCCTTTAGTTGTTAATACGCCTTTTTTTACTATCCTAAATATGCATGATTATATGTTTAGTTGCATTTTATTAGTATATTTGGCATTATTTTTTCTCCTGCTGTCTGTGACCATGTCAGAACAGAATTGGACCCAATTTTGGGTCAAGACCCACCAGTTAAGAACCATTTCACTATGGAATCATATATTGTATATATACTTGTATATTCTGTAGAGTCTTATCCACTTAGCTTGGGCCCTTTCAGTTAGTCCTGACAGCGATCATCGAATCTCGCTCTTTCAAGTGTGACCAATCAAATGAAGAGACATCTTGAGCTATGACACTTTCTGTCAGATCCACTTGAAATGTGAAGATACACAATCTCTGAAGTTTACAGATGATAATGTAAAGAGACGAGACCTGAGATGGCGCTATTTTAGAACAGAAGGCTAATCTTTTAGCGCTGCCTTCTCAATGACCTAGTTGTAAGTAGAAGGCAGGCCTCCTCTTTCTCCCTCCCTCTCTCTCTCTCTCTCTCTCTCCTATACTTCCTCTCTCCTCAGCGCGTCTGTTTGGCTTCGAGTCATGATGCTCTTCAGGCCATAAACCAAAACCAAGCCAAGCAGCATCCAATTCACCCCACCGTAATATATCTTTTGAATGCTTTTTGATACTTTTAATGATGAATGTTGAGAACAGACAGGAAATAATTTGGAGAGAGAAAAAGGGAACAGGCACCAGCCAGATTCAAACCTGGATTTCCCATATTGGTTCAACATGTTGCATGCGCACTTACCACTAGGTCATGGCTTTAACAGAACTCTGCATTAAAAATACATATCTGTAATATCCTTTAATATTCAATATGGCAACTTTGCACTTTGTGATATCCGAGAACACAGTAACACTCAAAAGTGCTGAGGTTTCTGTATCTGTGAACACAACTAGATAAAATGTAATAAATTCACTTTTAATCTCTAAAAATCAAATATATCAGACATCTCATGAAGTTCATCACATACACTCATCTTATGATCAATCTATATGCTTAAAAATGAACAGCTCACAATACCAAATAAAAATAAGGTTGCCCATTGATTATGAACTAGAGAACTGAAATATCTGACAGCTTTTCTCTTTGCCTCTGTAATATTAAATCCAAAATGCTGCAGTAGGAAAAAAAAGCCACTAGATGGACCCCTATTCCATGTATTGTTCGCTCATAGGAACCAGTAAAAATGTCAATAAGTGCCAAACCGCATAATTCTATTAAATACAAAAAAGCATTGGTTAATATTTGCCTGTTTTTTTTTTGTTTTTTTTTTGGTGTGAAATGAACCCCAAAAAGTCTTAGCTTAATATTCTATATTCAAATCTAAAGTCAATATTAAAGTACAACACAATATATGAGTCACATTTATTTGAAGCATGCATCACTTTCCAGACTAAAACTTAATGTGCTTCTATTTTCATTTATCCTTCATTTATAGTTTAATCGATTGTTGTTATTTTGATTATTATTATTACAAACCCTTTTTGAAGAAATAAATGGCCTTTTCGAACTGGGTAGAATGTTCTTGTCTCTGAAAGTTTCTTTATTTTTTATGGTACATTGAATTTAATTTCTCATGATATGACCCCTTTAACAAGTGCAATAACCTTATATGTGATTTAAAAAAAAAAAAAAAAAAGATATAATCCAAAATGTGCTGTTCAGGCCATGTTATCCTATGACGAAATGCTTTATTTTCTGTCTTTCTTTATAAACTTGAGGATGAAGTACCGCATGAAGCCACTGTATAACCATTAAACCAGCACAATTACCAGCTTCTCACTCATAAAGGAAGTACTGTATCTGTGACAGCTGACATGGAGTTCCAGCACTTATGCTGATAGTAATGATATGCTGATCAGTAGTTATTAAACACCGCATAAAGATTTATTCTGAGTAACGTTTGGCTCGGAGGTGGGTTGAGTCTGTGTAGCACCCTGCTGGCTATAACAAACTCATTAAACTCTCTCCCAAATCCGATTTCCCTTCACTCGCATCCAATCCCTATCCTCCAAACTCCTCTTTCTCTCCATCTGCCAGCTGCAGAACCCTGATAGAGCTCATGTCTTCGTCCCCCTGTATACTGCCTCAGTCCCAGATTACAAACAGCCACTGTTTATCATTTCAACTTCAGAGCCAAATGGGAAAACAAACCAAATAGATTATACTTGTTTTCAATTCACAAAGCCTCTCGTATTCTGGAGATACCTGCAGACGACTGGAGCGGAGTGCAAAACAGAAATGACATTTTATATGCAGCCCCTCCCTCACACCTCTCTTCTCGCCACAATCTTCCTGTAAATGTCTTTTGAATATGAAAATGTGTCAGAAGCCTCCCCCACGTGAAATGTAAGAAGTCATTTCTAACGGTTTGGCACACTACGGCCCTGTCAAATAGCAAGATAACCACTACCTTTCAAATTCAGGCTCAATAGAGGAAGAGAATTGTAGAGTACCGCTGTTATGACCCCTCTACCTTGAGTACAGCAGCAAATTTCAGCACACAATGAAAATACACCAAGGAACACGTTAATGGATTTGATTTTTCTGTAACGTTCAGATCTATCTATCTATCTATCTATCTATCTATCTATCTATCTATCTATCTACCAACCAACCAACCAACCGACCTAACTATACTGAAAAAAAAGACCATCTGTTGGCTCAACAACATAATGAAAAACAGAAATGTACATATAACTTTTTAGATTTTCATTAATGTGTACAACACAAAATATAAATTGGTGAATATACGTAGAGAGTTGCATTAATGGATAATCGGAAGCTCCTTGAGCTTCTTTAGCTTACAAATCCATAAAATTAATATTGTAAGTAATATTAACTCAAACATATGTGGGCAACTAATTATTTGTTATTAATAATTCATAAAGATTTTTTTTCCCTGTAAATAGCTGTTTCGCGTTAAGTCACCATTTTGGTGATTAGTGTTCCCTTTGAGGAACTCGGGTTCTGTTCAATCCATGCAATTGTTCCTTGTGTGTTGCTGAAGTGCCGCCTTATGTGCACTTCTTTATGGAATCAGGTTAGAGCCAAGAAAAATAAGTATGTAGAAATAGTGATATACTGTAAATGTTAATTTGTAACAAAAGTCGTCTTATTTGTGTGATGTAAATTTTTTGAATACAAAGTTGAATGAACAGATACGTTTGTGTAACAAAGGCTTTATAGTTGTGCTGACATAAAATGACCAGAAGTTGAATTTACTTAAAAAGCATGATGCAAAAATGCTATGCATATATTTTAATTAAATCCAACACGTATTTTTCAGTGTACCTACCTACCTTCTTGCCTACCAACCAAACAATCCACCTACCTACAGTGGATAAAAAAGTCTACACACCCCTGCTAAAACAGCAGGTTTTTGTGATGTAAAAAATGAAACAGAAAAATCATATCAGAATTTTTGCAACTTTAATGTAAAAATTACAACCTATGTAATGTCACTGAAAACCAAAGTGACACATTTCAGAGAGAAAAAAGAACTTTGAATAATTTAACTGCATAAGTGTGCACAGCCTTTTATAATTGGGTATGTGGCTGTGTTCAGAATCAACCAATCAGCAAGCTCATGTGAAATAATACACATGTCTTCACCTGAAGTGACTGATTAACTCTCAGCTGTTCTTGTAGGATTTTTCTGACATCTTCTTGGTTGCACACTACTACAAGTGCCATGGGCCACAAAGAGCTTACAAAGCATCAATGGGATTTCACTGTTTAAAGGTTCTACAAAGCTCAGGAAGTTCTACAAAATCTTTTCCAAGACATTAGATACACCATGTCCATGGAACACAGTGAAGACAGTCATCAACAAGTGGAGAAAGTATGGCACAACAGTGACATTATCAAGAACGAATCCCTCTAAAGTTGATGAGAAGACAAAGAGAAAACTGTTCAGGGAGGCTTTCAAGAGGCCTACAGCTACATTAAAGGAGCTGCAGTTCTTTCTGGCAAGAACTGGTTGCTCCCTACATGTGACAACTATCTCCCATATTCTTCATGTGTCTGGACTATGGGGCAAGGTGGCAAGACGTAAGCCATTTCTGATGAAAATAATAATAAAAAAACATCCAAGCCTACAAAAACCTATATCCAATCTCCAAAAACCATGTGGAAAAATGTGTTATGGTCTGATGAGAACAAGATTGAACTTTTTGCCCAAAATTGTAAAAGGTATGTTTGGCACAAAAACAACACGGCACACCAGTAAAAGAACACCATACCCATGGTGAAGCATGGTGGTGGCAGCATCATGTTTTGGGGCTGCTTTTCTTCAGCTGGAACTGAAGCTTTATTGAAGGTGGAGGGAATCATGAATAGCTCAGAGTACCAGTCAGTTTTGGCACAGAACCTTCTGGTGTCTGTTAGAAAGCTGAAAATGAAGAGATCTTTCACCTTTCAGCATGACAATGATCCAAAGCACACATCCAAATCAACAAAAGAATGGCTTCAGCAAAAAGATGAATGATTTTGGAATGGCCCAGCCAGAGCCCAGACCTGAATTCTATAGAGAATCTGTAGGGGGACCTGAAGAGGGCCGTACACAGGAGATACCCTCACAATTTGACAGATCTGGAATGAAAGAAGAGTGGGCAAATATTCCCACTCAAGATGTGCCAAGGTAATAGACTCTTATCCAAACTGACTGAGAGCTGTAATAAAATCAAAGGGCACTTCAACTAAGTATTAGTTCAGGGATGTGCACACTTATGAAGCTAGGTTATTATAAATATTAAGTATATATTATGAAATGTGTCACTTTGGCTTTCAGTGGCATTGCATAGGTTGTAATTATTACATAAATAATTTTTTACATCACAAAAACCTGCTGTTTTAACAGGGGTGTGTAGACTTTTTATATCAGCAGTACCTCCCTATCTATCATTCCGTAATACTCAACTCTTGCTTACAAAAGCTGACATAAATCATGATGCCCAAAAGAGCCTATGACCTCTGAGCAAATACCATGAGTATTTTCTAAGAGTATAATCTAAGATAGACTTCTCTCAAGCTTTGACACTCTGTGGAGCCAATCTATAATTGACGGCAATCTATAAGCACCCTAAAACATATCCAATAGCCCTTTCATCTGATTCAGATTAAAAAAATACACACAGAGCAATTTAGCTGCCAAGAAGAAATGTTAAGACATGTATTGATACACACAGCATCTACCCTCCTCAAGAATGCTCTCTCAGCAAGGGAACTGGATGGCCTTTTCACTTCTTAGCTCAATAGTGTGTCTCCAGAAAGCAGCCTCCTCTGCACCTTTGACTGTCAGAATCACAGCAGTACACTCAGACAGAAAATGAGGCAGAAATGAGTCGATTACATCTTCGGTCTCAAAGGGCAGCCAGGCCTCAATCTCTAGAGATGTTTTAAGGAAGACACAATGTGAAACATAGAACTGCCATTATTAAAGGAAAAATTAACCCAAAAATTAAAGTTGTCATAATTTACTGGTACTCACCCCCATATTGTTCCAAACCTGTATGACTTACACTTTCACGTAGAACATAAAAGGTGATTTTTTTTTTTTTTTTAAGAATAAACTATTTTCCACACAATGAACGTGAACGAAGACTGGGACTGTTAAAGACAATGAAAGGGTCACAAAAGCGGTCCCAAAATCTTCTGAAGTCATTCCATAGCTCAGTGTGAGGAACAGACATATTTGTCATTATTCACTGATAATCTTTCCTTTAGTCACCTATTAACCATTGCGATCTGATCACTGAGTCAGTGACTTGCACTTATAAAAAAAAAAGAGATCAGTGTGATTTGTGACTGATTCATTCATGGAGTGGATCAACTGATTCAACAAAACTATTCAAAAGAGCGATTCATTCATGAATCACTACTTCTCTCATGATCTTACAAGAACACACCAAGGAGAGCAAGGTCAAATGTCAAGATTTTCAGTGAATAACAATTTAAATTTTGTTCCATTCCTCGTCCAAAACTATATGTCTTCAACAGATTCGGAATATAAAGCAAGAGTCATTTAGACCATTTTTATGTTACTATTATGGAGCAGATTGTCTTCAGAAATAATTTTTTTTTTTTCACAGAAGAAAGAAAATCATATTGGTTTGAATTTTTTCTGGTAAATTATTCCTTTAAAAGCCATGTTTTTTCCTGAGGGGTTTGAACAGGAATTGTACTGCTGATCAATGTGAGATGATCCAGTATAACAAACTATATGTGAAATAGATAAGAGACAGAAAGATTAAGAAAAGGGTTTCATTATTTGCTGGTTCATTGGAGCAAATGTCCCACAATGCACTGCATATGACATCTTGGGAATACAGAAACCTAATTCCCATACATTTGACATCTTTATCAAAAGTAGCAAAATTATCAAGTCATTAATTTGGCACTTAAGTAGTACGTGATCTGTATAAGATCTTAGTATATGATCTTTTAATTTTTAACTAGAGCAATTTTACTTTTAAAATTAGATTTTAAACTAAATGTTGTCACCACACTCTCTCAGAAAGTTTAGGTGCCAAGGCCCAAAATTTAGATCACAAAAATAAAAGAACTGTACTCTGAAAATGGCTTCATAAGAGTTATTTATTTTTACATAAATATAATTTTACGTAAAACCATTCTGGCCAAAAGCCTTCCTCAGTATATAAACTCATTTGATCATCTTATAAATGGCCTGTAGGTTATCAGGTGTCCATAATTGGCTAATCAGTCAATGGACAATGTCCAAATTAACCCAGTTATACAATCAACAACATATAATCAATAGAAGCAATATGATATATCAGGCATGAAATGCTGTTCATTAATCAATATTGTCACAATATTGCATTCAGAAAATTACAAAAAAGAGGAAAGATCAAAGTCTTCATTTAAAACAGGAGACATGGTCTGTAAATGAAACATCCAAATGCCTCTCTCTGTAATAACTTTTTGTCATTATCTCAAACTCAGTGAGACTTCATAACTTTCTCAATCCCAATACATTTCAGTTATCCAATGTTGTGGTTGTATTAAGTGAAACGTTTGGCAATGGGTGAAGTGATATCTTGTCTACAGATGGCCGATTTGAGATGATGTACAATTTCAACATCATCGAAAACAACCTTTTATATATGTTTTTTGTCATCACGCACCACATCTGACCTCACCAATATATTGGTCAAATTGCGAGATATTTTCTAAGTGAACGTGGGAGGATACTGTATTTAAAAATGTCTTTTAGCAGCGGATCCGAAGCAGGAATGAACCAATATTTATTAACAATGGATTTGATCATACAACTTTTCTCAGTGTATGGAAGAACGTAATTTATGGAAAAAAAAAAAGTTTAATAATTGAGCTCTATCTAACTTTTTTGCCCTATCAAATGCAGACTGAAACCATGCTTGTGGATAACCTCTAGAACAAAAACTGTTGCAAATCATTTATGATCACAAATTCGTCGGTAAAGTTGACTTAAAGGTTAACCTTTTTTCAGAGGTAGTGGGCAATGACTGCAGAGTAATGCATTTTTGTCCTTAGATATTAACACATCTAGGAAATTACTGGATGAAAGGTCTTTTCCAACCAAGTCTACGGTTCAAAAACATAACATATTCATTTAATTCCACTTAATTTCCCATCGATGAAGATAGCCCAGTATGTAATGCATTGCCCAATGGGATTGTTATTATTATAAATAAAGTCTAGTTCAAATTTCCCCATGAAAATGCTAGCAAAGCTAGGTTCCAGAGGGGTGCCCATATCAGTGCCTTGAACTTGGAGATAAAAATATTTGTCAAATAAAAAGTAATTCCTGGTCAAAGGGAAGTTTTTAGAAAATAATTCAAGAGAATCTAGACCTTCCTAATGTGGAATGGAAGTATAGAGAGAAGACATCTATTGTTACTAACCAATCTTGGTCTTCAAGAGAAGAATGCAATTGTAACTTATTCAAAAAGTATGTTTTGTCTCTTAAATAAGAATGCACATTTTTGAATAAAGGCTAAAGTCTATGAATTTAGACAACTTTTCAGTAAATGAACCAATACCCAGGGCCATAGCAAAGGAATTCCCCTTGACTGTATATTGATCTGGGCTCCTTTCACATTAAAAAAAAAAATACAGTTTGAAATTTGTTATGGGCCCTTCTGGATCAGTGGGCCCCCAGAGTCTTTACCACCTTTCACCCCATGGGCTGCCGATATCTGAAACTATAGGTCGGTATGGAGGATCTATACTAGACTTGTGTATTTTAGACAATGCGTAGAGTACTGGAATAACAGGATGACGCTTTGCTAGACATGTTAGCTCTTGTTCAATTGAAACAACTGAACAATTGAAATGCATTGGGATTGAGAAAGTTATGAAGTCTCACCGAGGTGGAGATAAAGCTGTCATTGATTGTAAAATAGGGTTAATTTAGACATTGTCCAATGGCTGATTAGCCAATTATGGACACCTGATACCACCAACAGGCCATTTATAAGAAGATCAAATGAGACCGGAGGTGACACACTGAGGTAAGCTTTTGGCTGAAGTGGTTGCTTTAATTTCCCAGATGTAAAAGAATAAATAACTCTTATGTAGACATTTACAGAGTGCAGACTGTCCTTTACTTTTGTTGTGTATGTTTGCCAGGGTGTATCCATGTAGTTGCTATGGTTTCCTGGGTGGTCTCTATGATATTCTGGTCCCTGATCTCAAGTATTTGCATTCTCCAGGAACACATTTCATAAATCTGTCAGCAAACCAAATTAAGCCAGTTTATTCTGCTCTAACCGGAACACAACTCATACATATTAGACATAAACAAAAAATTTGTGGGAATTGTGATTTATAGTCTACGTCACTAAGAAATTGTCCAAAACAATTTGCATGCATCCTCCGCTTTTAGCCCAAAATATACAAACAAAGTTATAACTTCTGATCAGTGTGTCACTGAGGGTCATAGCAGCTGGGGATGGGGACACTGCTCCAACTGAACACATGTGGCATGGAGCCACTGAAGTGCCTTGAAAAAGAGCGATTTTGCCAGAAGGCTTCATCCATTTGGATACAAAATAAATGATATGAGGGATTCTCCCTCCTTACTGATGATTCAGAGAGGGCAAGATTTGGACGCATACTCTTTAAGGTCTTAAAATACTTCAGCTCGCATTTATCTCAGAGAATTGTGCTTGAGGTTGTTAAGATCACGTAAATGTTTGTGTACCATGTCCAAGTGTATACACAAAGACATCAAACCAAATGGATCAACTGTACTTAACAAGAATAATTAATCAAAAAAAGGTTTTGTTCTCCAAAAAAATGTCAATTGTCGTCATGTTCTGTCTTGTGTGGAACACCAAAATAATTATCTAGTAGAATGGCCAAGGAGTTATTTTACATAAAATGAAAGTGAATGGTGACCAGCGGTTAGGGTGACTTTATTTCTTGTGTGGAAAAGGGCAGCTCAGACATTCCACATAAGAAATAATGTCATACTGATTTGGAACGACATCAGAGTTAGTAAACATAACAGAATTTTATTGTTTTCGGTCAACTAGTCCTTTATGCATTTAATATTCCTAGAATTCCATTGAATTCATTGTAGAATCTGCAGATACGTTACCATCAGCTGTAAGGTGCTGAGCATTTTAGCTGTTTATTGGGGTCATAAAAGGAGAATTGTTCCCTTTCGGTTACATTCGTAAAAAAAATATATATATATCTCATGCTTAGTTACACAGGACAGCTTGAATTTAAAAAAAAAAAAAAAAAAAAAAAAAAAAAAACTGCTGCTTGCCTACTAACAAATTAGATGCACCAAAATAAAAACCTTCAAGAGCATCATCAAAAACTGCCAAACCCTGAGCAAGAGAGACAGTAAACCAATAATCACAGATGTTATCGCTGGCATTTTCATGGTCGTTTTTTCACACGATTGCAAGACCTCAGGATTTAAGCGATGCATTAGGTGTGAGCGGCCCTGCCGCGGTGGTGTTCTGAAATGCAAATCAATTCAAATCCCAGAGAAGCCAATTAGACAGCACTTTATAATTCATAGGGTAATGAAGTTAGAAATGGAAATCTAAACAAACTGGTAAACAAAGCATGCCACTCTGAGGGCGTTATCAGGATGCAGATGACAGCGAACATTACTCAGCTATTTGTGGCAGAAAGAATCTCTTAATCCTGCACTGTGTTATTATCACCAATGAAAAATAAAACGGAAACAAAATGAGAACATTCGTTAACTTAACAATAAAGAAAACTGCTAAGTAAAAGCTGCTATAATCGAAGCTTTCACGTGACTTAGCCGTTGAATTAGCCATCGCCCTTCATTCCAAAACCCTGACCTCCAAATATAATTTTGAGACCAAAACAGAGCAAAAGAGCAACACTGTTTGCGTCAATGTCTGTGGACAATTTTTTTTCTACAGCTGTTACAGCGATCTGTGAGATATCTCAGGATACTTACAGTGAATATAAAAATTCTACACACCCCTGTTAAAACAGCAGGTTTTTGTGATGTCAAATTTTTTAACGATAAATCATATCACAATTTTTCCACCTTTTATTTAATAATTACAACCCATGCAATGCCACTGAAAATCAAAGTGACACATTTCAGAGAAAAAAAATAAACTTAGGATAACCAAGCTGCATAAGTGTGCACATCCCTGAACTAATACTTTGTTGAAGTTGAAGTACCTTTTGATTTTATTGCAGCACTCAGTCTATTTGGATAAGAGTCTATTACCTTGGCACATCTTGACTTGGGAAAATATTTCCACTCTTCTTTGCAAAAACGCTCCAGATCTGTCAAATTGCGAGGGTATCTCCTGTGTACGGCCCTCCAGGTCCCCCTACAGATTTTCTATGGAATTCAGGTCTGGGCTCTGGCTGGGCCATTCCAAAATCATTCATCTTTTTGCTGAAGCCATTCTTTTGTTGATTTGGATGTGTGCTTTGGATCATTGTCATGCTGAAAGGTGAAAGATCTCTTCATTTTCAGCTTTCTAACAGACACCAGAAGGTTCTGTGCCAAAACTGACTGGTACTCTGAGCTATTCATGATTCCCTCCACCTTCAATAAAGCATCAGTTCCAGCTGAAGAAAAGCAGCCCCAAAACATGATGCTGCCACCACCATGCTTCACCATGGGTATGGTGTTCTTTTACTGGTGTGGCGTGTTGTTTTTGTGCCAAACATACCTTTTACAATTTTGGGCAAAAAGTTCAATCTTGTTCTCATCAGACCATAACACATTTTTCCACATGATTTTGAGAGATTGGATATAGGTTTTTGCAGGCTTGGATGTTTTTTTTATTATTTTCGTCAGAAATGGCTTACGTCTTGCCACCTTGCCCCATAGTCCAGACACATGAAGAATATGGGAGATAGTTGTCACATGTAGGGAGCAACCAGTACTTGCCAGAAAGAGCTGCAGCTCCTTTAATGTAGCTGTAGGCCTCTTGAAAGCCTCCCTGAACAGTTTTCTCTTTTGTCTTCTCATCAACTTTAGAGGGATTCGTTCTTGATAATGTCACTGTTGTGCCATACTTTCTACACTTGTAGATGACTGTCTTCACTGTGTTCCATGGACATGGTGTATCTAATGCCTTGGAAAAAAAATTTGTAGCCCCCACCTGAGCGATACTTTTCAACAATCAAAAGAGATCCCATTGATGCTTTGTAAGCTCTTTGTGGCCCATGGCTCTTGTAGTAGTGTGCAACCAAGAAGATGATAGAAAAATACTGAAGAGTATAAATTCACAATAAAACTAAAACTAAACTGAAACTAACATTCATGGAGTAAAAAGTAAACTATCGAAATGCAAACTAATACTAAAAGGAAACATTGAAAATTGCCTGTTCTGCAGATAACTTCCACGGTAGCAAACACCTCTATTTACACTATTAATCTCTGGACTATTACAGTTATATAGCCGGTCATTTAATCAACAAGATGAGAGATGTTGCGTTATCGCTAATAAAGTTTTATAGCCAATTGATGATACAAGCTGCTGCCCAGACCTAGAGTGAAATCAGTTAGGCAGGAAATAAAAAAGATAAAATCAATTCACTCTGATTTATGATGCACTAATGTCGCACTGATGCCACAGGCACACAAACACGAACCGCATATGACAGTGGCCAAGCTCTGACCTTCAGTCTGACAAATGAAAATACTGATACATTGATGGTGGGGAAGGGAAGGAAACGAGAGGACAGCTGCAGCAGAGATGTGACTCACTTATACTGTTGTCACGGGTAACTGCCATGAAAACTAGAAATCTCCACGCTTGTGTCCTATAAGTGCACTTTGGATCATTGTTCCATGTTTAATGTATGACGAATGAAAGAATGTAACAAAGCTGCTGTAGATCCTAATTTACATTTCATAACTCCATATTTTTATCATTAAAGTCAACAATAAAATGCACTCACAACCCATTTTACTTCCGTAATGTGAGGTTGAAAAAAAAAAAAAGATTTTACAATCGCGATTTGATTGGATCATCAAAAATTGCTGTTATATACCAGAACGTAGTTGGAGGGGAGTAGCTGAAACTAAGAGGGATTAATAATTTCGCTTGAAAAGGAAAGTCCTTGGAGAGGTGAGGCAATTTACAAATTTTTTGTAAAGATTACTAAATTACACAATTAATTTTTTAATTGTGGCAACATTCAACAATGAATCAGCACGATAAGTTCAGAAATAAGTATTTAAGAAAGAAAATTTTGATTTCATGTTGTTCAAGTAATATAATTCAAAGAAACATAAAATTTTTTCAAAGTACAAATAAAAATAAACATAAAATGTCCCTCTATTGTATCAAAACTCTGCAGAGAACTTAGGAAAGGGGTGGGGCAGGTACATGATACGTTGGACATGCAGGGGAGTTAAAATGAGGGTGGGGCATGCAGATGAGTTTAATTAGGGTGTGGCCATACAGGTAAGTTGTGGCCATAGAGTTTTGTTTTGCATGCCTCATGCTGAGAGCTGTGCTCAATACCTGGTGATCTCGGAGTCAGGTAGCAGGCCTATGTGATAATGAGGGAAGTGGGGGATTGAGTGCATGGGGCTTTTATCAAACTCCACAGGGGAGTAGAGACGGGGAGAGGGGGCACGGTCACTCAGTTTGTTCACAGTGCTGTAAACTGGCTCTGGAGGCCTGGTGTGGGAGAGAAAGAGAGAGGCAGAGTAGTGCAGCTGGGGTTAGTGTGCTAATGTTAATTGATAGAGAGAGGGAGAGAAACAGAAAGACAGACAGAGAAAAAGAGAAAGAAAGGAAAAACATCGCAGAGGAAGCATGTTAGAGGAATAAGGCCTGAAACACACTCTACACAAGTACGTGAACACAAAAGCTTCTAGCTATGCAAGCATTGTTCAAATTTCTTGTTTTAGTCATAGTTTTTGTCTTGATGAAAATGTATTTTAAATTCAGTCAATATTTGGTCATAACAAATTGACACATCATTCATTATTTTTTAGTCCATTCTCTGATTGAGAAGTCATAATTTTAGTCAACAAAAATAACATTTTAGTTGATGATGAAATGACGAAAATGTGTGTCAAACTGTAAAAGATCAAACATGAATCACATTATCAATATTTTTGATAATATAATAAATGTTGGGTAATCAAATAGAATTAACTGAATTAAATCAATCATTTAAAAAAAATATTATAATAATTCATAATAATTCAATAAAAGTAATTGCTTTTATTAAAATAAATTTAAATAAATCATTAAATACCTAATTAAATTGTTAAATTAAAACCATTGACTTATTAAATCACTAAATAAATCAATAAATATTCATATATATATGAATTTATTGATTTATTTTGTGAATAATGAAACATTTAAAATCATATTTTTTTTATGATTTCATTATGCATTTAATATTTTTATTTTAAATATTTAAATATTTATCTAGTGATTCAAATTGAATAAATTTGCCATATTAAAAACATACGTTTATATCTTGCAATGTTCTTTTTCTCGACAAATTTTGTGTGCATGTATCAGTAGGTTTAAAATGTCAACATTTTCGTCAGTAAGTTTATGGGCAAGATTAACACTACGATAGCTTGACTCCACACATCGTTGCATTCTGAAATGTGTCAGAGTGCGATTCATTATTTAATGCACTTATGCGTTACATACTCAGCACTGCCAGAAGGGGCACTATAGCTGGCATTAGCACAAACCTCTCTTCTTCTATGGTCAGTTTTCTCTTTCAAGTCAAATACTGTCATGTCAGAACAACAGTTGGAAGAGGATCTTCAAGAATAATTCAGATGTAAGAATGTTTATAGCTAGCTACCTGAATAATAATATATCTGGTTTGATGGCATAGACACTTGAAGGTAACTCTATTGCTCCCTTGAGTACTGAGGTTTGTTACTGGCACAGTAACACAAGAACTCACTCTAAGTGAGTAACAGGACTGCATTGTCCAAGCAAGACTGCATTTGTATGCTTGCATAAAGTATGTTTCTGGCCTTTAAGACGAGGTGATAAAGAGGTTATTAAACATTTTTAAATATACTAGCATTGAATATCAGCGTTTCTTCGATCCATTTAAAATGGATCTTTTCAGTTCCACTCTGCTCACACATCTTTAATCAGCACACAAATCTTCAAAAGTCCCTTTTAATAATTCACGTTCTGTGTTAATCCTGGCAGATCAATGTGAAAAGACTCCACAGGGAATGACATCCAGGGATATCGGTTTATTCATTCATTCCTTCCACTTTCACTCTCTCAAATCCATTTTGTACTTTCAGAATAACAGTTCAGACAGTCACTCACTTAAAACTCACTCGAACTTTGCATAAAGGTGTCTGAAGGCTTCAGAAACAGAATTGGCTATGAGTGCTTCATGCAGGAGGACACAACTGAACATTCAGAACCCAAAAATTCAGCTAACTCATGGTAAAATGGTCTGCACTTATATAGCCCTTTTTTAACCTTAGCTGTTAGCAAAGCGCTTTACACTGTGTCCCATTCACTCATTAACACAGACACTCACACTCATATACCAATGTATACACCAACTCATGTCGCTCACCTCAACTGGAAGTGCTGGGAATCAAATCTGTGACCTTCCATTTCATCTAACGAGGGATTTCTGACCAAAAATAGACAATAGGTTAGCATGAAGACAAAACTTCTCATTTGAGCAGTTCATATGAAATTAGAAATATGCTGAGATGTGTATTCAAAACAGCTAAAATATATTCAGTACATGTCGCATGCAAAAAGAAAACAGATAAAATCTAAACAGAACTTTTGACAAATACAAAGAGGACAATACAACAAGCTCCCATATACAACAAAACTGGGTTTGACAAACATTTTCACATAAAATTAAGACACAAACCAACCATTCTAATATAATTTTATTTTAAAACGTAAATCCAGACATGTTGCACAATGCGCATACATTAAACTGCCTGATTTGAAAAATCTTTGAAAGGCTTTAAAATATGCTCAGTGCTAAAGAAAATTAAGAATCAACTATGGAAATTCCACATTTCATCATTGCTATATACGTATAGACAGTACAAAGGAAATATGAAATTATTTGGGGTGAAAGATAGAGAATTGGACTAGGACAAGACGCAGCCCAGATTTAAACCTGCGTCTCCTGCATGAGCACCAAGGCTCAATGTGTCCAGAGCACATGTGCTAACCACTAGGCCACAGCTCCATCATTCCCTTCAAACTTTGAGTTGGCTGAAAACTGCAGTGAGACGACTGCTGATTTGTAGTATCTAGTTGCATTAGACATGCGGCTGTTCTTGCAGATAATGCAAGGGGGATATAAGCCTATTTGTGACAGGCTCCTCACTATACCGTTCCCTGTCTCCTCACTCAGTCGTGTGGCTCTGGCTCATGACTTGTCCTGAACGAACTGAAGAGATGACTGACAGACAGTCTTTTTACCTTCCCTTCATTCAACCCCCTTGTTTCTCTATCGTTCTATCTTTTACATTTCTCAGCATATCTTCTCTTTCTCCCCTGTGCCTATCTTTCTTCTCTCTCAGTCTATACAAGTCTGGTTTCAACACATTTCTTCACATCTGCAACTTTCCTTTTCTTCTTGTCCTTAACACTGGGGGTCACAAGGCTTAATAAAACCATGACAAAACCCGCAGCTCACATCCTCTGGCGCTTAATACTGAATGTGAGGCACAGAGATACAGAATTAGAAACAGGCCAGTGTCGCAGACTTGACAAAAGCAAAGATTTGAGAGACATGTAGAAGTATTAATCAATCATGCCAAACCTCCAATACGCTTAATGTGATTAACACAATGATTTAGCACATGAGCATCAACATGCTTTCATGGTCCTGAAACAATATCCCTAACACAATCAATGACCTAGGATTTTAGGGGTGGGTTTAGGGTTAAAAAAAACTTGATGGCATATTTTCCTTTTTCACTGTTCATGTTAAAGGAATGCTCAGTACAATTTGAGCTCAATCGACAACCTTTGCGCAAAATGTTGATAATCATAAAAATTCGTTTCGGCTCGTCCCAACTTTTCTTTAAAAATCGAGTTACAGTGAGGCACTTACAATGGAAGTGGATGGTGGCCAATTTTTGAATATTAAAATACTCACTGTTTCAAAAGTATAGCCACAAGACATAAAGCATATGCGTGTAAACTTGAATTTAGTGTGATAAAATCACTTACCTTTTCTGTGCAAAGTTATCCACCTTATTTATCAGCTAAACTAGGGCGCCGCCATTATCAACTTCCAGTATAAGCCACTTCCAGATATTTTAGCGATACAAAAATACAACATTATGCTGCTTAACATTACAGGCTGGCAATAAATGTTGATATTATCATCATTAATTACATTTATAATTTTCATAAACTCATTGGTTTTAAGTGCATTTAGTTTTATTGTTAATCACATTTTGCCATAGTTTCATCACACTGTTGCACAGGCAGAATTAATTAAAACAGGTGCTGACATGGACATGCCTTCAAAAAAATTACACAACCAGCAGAGAGAAGAAAGATGCCGGGAAAATGCTGCTTCAACTTTCTTTGTACCGAAACCACATCTGGTTTCACCTTGGCAAAATAATAAATGCTTTTTACTCTCTGTTCTTGTCAGAGAGCATTCTCTCTTTCTTAGCGTGCATAGTTAACAGACACACAGATCTCACATTCAGCATAGCTTCTGAAAATAAATAAATAAAAGGCATCATCGGTGTTACATATGAATGGAGGTTTACATGGAGAGAAGAAACACTGCATCGTCATGATCTTGGTAAAGTAAGAAGCAGATTTTATTAGTGTCTCTTCAATACAACAACACAGCAACAAGTGAATGATTTACTTACTCTTTTACTATAAATGCTGACGTTAGAAAATTGTACGACATTGACACATAATTCTGATGTTTATTCTAAGGTTGTATGATAGTTTATAAGCCTATTTCACTAAATTCTGGTATTATAACCTTCTAGCTATTTATACTGTGCTCAATGGCAGCGGAACTTTATTACATTTGCTGGAAATGCAACCGCTTCTTCCGTGTTGCAAAATAAGGTGGATAGCCAATTTTACAACTTCGTTACCATGACAGTGGTAAACAAAATCCAAAATTAAAATGACAATTTAAACAACTTTACAGCTCAAATAATACACAAGTTTTAACAAAAGAATGAATGCTTATATAAATAAGTGCTTATACAAAATTATAAGCTTCACATTTCTGTGTTTAAACCCTCCAAAAATTTCCCATATTCACTTTCATTTTCCCCATTCACTTCCATTGTAAATGCCTCACTCTAACCTCGATGTTTGCTTTTGTTTTAAAGAAATGGAGGAACGAGTCAAAATTTTTTTTTTGGTAATCATCATTATGCCACAAATGCTGTCAATTGAGCTTAACTCGTATTGAACCCGGAACATTCCTTTAATGTAATTTAGTTGGAAATTAACATTCTTCATTGCCTCTTAGAATTAAACAAGCTGTTTTTTATGCTGATGTACCTTTAAGACTTCTATATAAATGGTAAATGGTCTGCACTTAGAGGCTACCAAAGTGCTTTACACTGTGTCCCAATCACCCATCCACACTCACACTCATACACCAATGGCGGCAGAGCTGCCATGCAAGGTGCTAGCCTGCCATTGGGAGCAACTTGGGGTTCAGTGTCTTGCAAATGGACACTTGTGCTTACTCACGGGCAGTGGGTTGTGCAAGGACACAATCGAACCACCAACCCTGCGATTGGAAGCCGACCCGCTCTACCACCTGAGCCACAGCCGCCCTGTAATTGTATGTAAAGCGAGAAACAGTGCTCTGCTGCGCTAACTCACGGGCTGCGGGTTTGCTGTTGGGTTCAGTATAATTGGCATCTGTCTGACGTTAGAAAAAAACAATTCTGAACCAGTTGACGCATATACAATCAGGTGTAAATGGCAATGGCGCCTGTCCACTTGTGAGCGGATCACCCTAAACGAATCTTAATAAACAGGGCAATAAACAGGGCACACACATACACAGGAGTGAGAGAGTGAAATTAAAATTGCTGCAATTTTTTTCTTTCAAAATAATTTAAAGTTTAAAATTTATTTGTCAATGTTTCCAAAAAAAAAAAAAAAAAAAAAAAAAAAAATCGGTAAATGATGGAGAATTTTCAGTTAAAGCAACCCCTGGTAGTTTACACCCAGACACATGTACATAAACACACACTAAACTAACATATCCACACATGATAGCAGTTAACCAGACCTACACAGGCACAGAATTCAGCAAAACCCACTGCCATAAATACCCAAGTACACCTTGACTACACATCTAATAATTATGAAAGTGTGTGGGTGTGCTTAGAAATAATTGAGCGTTCTCTCAAGGTAGCACAGCTGACTAAAGTGTTTATGTATGCGAAAAGGGAGTGTTCCACTTTAACAGCTGTATTATTCATGATGATTGTATGGTTGGGGCGTGGGTTCAAGTGAGTACATGTGTTTCACCCTATAGCTCTAGAAAAGCTATGTGCCACATGTGCCACTGTGTTTTATATTTTGTGTGTTATTATGCCATATGTGTGTGTTTGTGTTCTTGTCTATTGTCCCATATTGAAATGGGGCTCTTACACTGAGCTTCACTGACTGAATGCCACACAACCAACTTATACACACATAAGCACACTCCATCAAACCTAAACCGCAATGACACATTTTCACATATGTATGCACTAACATGAACAAAAACATGGCCATCCTCTCCCCTAGGTCTTCTGCCTACTGTCACAACTAATTCATTATTCAACTTGTGAGAAATAACATAAGTTCACATTTATTATGCAAATCCACATGAAACGGCCCACTCGACATTTCAGCTGTGATCAATTCCTGAGCCTTTAAATTTAAAAGTATATTATGTGCTTTATTAAGTGTGCTTTCACAACTTTCCATATTATAATCTTCAGCAAGACCTGGAACATTTTCAGAGTGCTCAATTCTGCAGAGGAGTACTGTGGAAAACACAGTAGAACAGAAGGGGGCTGAAGCTCCAGATGGGCTTATTTGTCTTCTAACACATGGACCACATAAACTTCTTACCGCCAAGAGGAGGGGGGTTTAAGCCACTTTTTTCACCTTAGGGAAAGGTCAATGCTCTCTGTTTAGCATGCATGTTTGCATGCACGTTCAGCATTCACGATCGACTGTAAAACTGTGAAAGTTTTTCACCGCAGGGGGTTGTCTCTCTTTCACAGTGGGAGACTTTAAAAAGGCCATCCGATATAAGCAACAAACACATAAAGGTTCAGAGATTTCAGTGGAAGTTTGGAAAGAGGACAAACTTGGGAAGTTTTGTGATTAATTATTCGTTTTGCAATTTGCAAAGCTAGGAAAATGACTCGGGAAAACTTCGAAAGTATTTATTTGTATGTGATACATTGTTTTGGATCCTGATTCACTAAAGAAATGATGTAAATCAGGTAACAACACAAATAAGCCCCAAAATGCAGAGCTGAACAGAGTTTACATGGTGCAATTCCCGATCCTGAGTATTTTGTTGTGAAAGATGCAGCAGACTATGTCAATCTGCAACACTTTACTGGGAATGTAAATCAACACTCTACAACTGCGATCTGAATAGGCTCTTTAAAATGCCAAAATGGTGCTTGACCACACTTTGTGTTTATATATAAACCCGGTTATAATACTATTCTTCCTCATTTGATAATCATTTATAAAAATGAAAATTATAAAAATGTACATGAACAAAAAAAAAAAAATCAGTGTCCTGATTAATTAATCGAGATTAATCACATTTAATCGCATATACAAATATTTGCTGAGCCCCTCATATAACAATAATTCAATATATAATGATGAAATAATTATAGTCTAGGTTACGTATGTAACCTCTGTTCCCTGATGGAGGGAACGAGACGTTGTGTTGAAGAAGTGACACTAGGGGTCTCTCTTGAGTGCCGAATATGCCTCTGATCTATGAAAAAAGGCCAATGAGAAGTTGGCAGACAGTATTTGCATACCCCGCCCCTGGACATATGGGTATAAAAGTGGGGAAATACGTCGAATTCATTCAGGATTTTTCTGAGGAGCTGGAAATGGTCCGGCCACAACAGTGGCTCGGCTCAGTGACGTGGCCGGGAGGACACAATGTCTCGTTCCCTCCATCTGGGAATGGAGGTTATATCCATCCATCCATCCATCCATCCATCCATCAACCGCTTACCGAAGTCGGGTCGCGGGGGCAGCAGCTCCAGCAGGGGGCCCCAAACTTCCCTATCCCGAGCCCCATTAACCAGCTCTGACTGGGGGACCCCGAGGCATTCCCAGGCCAGTGTGGAGATGTAATCTCTCCACCTAGTCCTGGGTCTTCCCCGAGGCCTCCTCCCAGCTGGACGTGCCTGAAACACCTCCCTAGGGAGGCGCCCAGGGGGCATCCTTACCAGATGCCCAAACCACCTCAACTGACTCCTTTCCACGCAAAGGAGCAGCGGCTCTACTCCGAGCTCCTCGCGGATGACTGAGCTCCTCACCCTATCTCTATGGGAGAAGCCCGCCACCCTTCTGAGGAAGCCCATTTCGGCCGCTTGTACTCGCGACCTAGTTCTTTCGGTCATGACCCAACCTTCATGACCATAGGTGAGGGTAGGAACAAAAATTGACCGGTAGATCGAGAGCTTTGCCTTCCGGCTCAGCTCTCTTTTCATGACAACGGTGCGATAGAGTGAATGCAATACCGCCCCCGCTGCCCCGATTCTCCGGCCAACCTCCCGCTCCATTGTCCCCTCACTCGTGAACAAGACCCCGAGGTACTTGAACTCCTTCACTTGGGGCAATACCTCCTTCCCCACCCGGAGTACGCACTCCATCGGTTTCCTGCTGAGAACCATGGCCTCAGATTTAGAGGTGCTAATCCTCATCCCAGCCGCTTCACACTCGACTGCCAAGCGGTCCAGTGAGAGCTGAAGGTCACGGACCGATGATGACATGAAGACCACATCATCTGCAAAAAGTAGAGATGAGATCCCCAGCTCACCGAACCGCATACCTTCCCCACCCCGACTACGTCTCGATATCCTGTCCATGAATACCACAAACAGGATTGGTGACAAAGCGCAGCCTTGGCGGAGACCAACCCCCACATAGAACGAGCTCGACTTCGTGCCGAGGACCCGGACACAGCACTCGCTTCGGACGTACAGGGATTGGATCGCCCTAAGAAGGGACCCCCCCCCACCCCATACTCCCGAAGCACAACCCACAGTCTCTCCCGGGGGACCCGGTCATACGCCTTCTCCAGATCCACAAAACACATGTAGACCGGATGGGCATACTCCCAGGCCCCCTCCAGAATCCTTGCGAGAGTAAAGATCTGGTCCGTCGTTCCACGGCCAGGACGGAACCCGCATTGTTCCTCTTCAATCTGAGGTTCGACAATCGGCCGCACCCTCCTCTCCAGCACCTTGGAGTAAACTTTACCAGGGAGGCTGAGAAGTGTGATACCCCTGTAGTTGGCACATACTCTCTGGTCCCCCTTTTTGAAGAGAGGAACCACCACCCCGTTCCGCCACTCCTTAGGCACTGTCCCAGATTTCCACGCGATGTTGAAGAGGCGTGTCATCCATGACACCCCCTCCACATCCAAAGCTTTCAGCATTTCTGGTCGGATCTCATCAATCCCCGGGGCTTTGCCACTGCGGAGTTGTTTGACTACCTCAGTGACCTCCCCCAGGGAAATAGAATCTGATCCCCCATCAGCCTCCGGCTCTGCCTCTAGCATAGGGATAGAGTAGGGATTTAGGAGTTCTTCAAAGTGTTCCTTCCACCGCCCAATAACCTCCTCGGTTGAGGTCAACAGCGTCCCATCTTTGCTGTATACAGCTTGGATGGTTCCCCGTTTTCCCCTCCTAAGGTGGCGGATGGTTTTCCAGAAGCACTTTGGTGCGGACCGAAAGTCCTTCTCCATGGCTTCTCTGAACTTTTCCCACACCCACTGCTTTGCCTCCCTCACGGCTGAGGCCGCAGCCCTTCGGGCCTGTCGGTACCTTGCAACTGCCTCCGGAGACCTCCGGGACAACAAATCCCGGAAGGCCTCTTTCTTCAGTCGGACAGCTTCCCTGACCACCAGTGTCCACCACAGTGTTCAAGGGTTACCACCCCTTGAGGCACCTAAAACCTTGAGGCCGCAGCTCTCCACCGCGGCTTCGGCAACGGAAGCTTTGAACATTTCCCACTCCGGTTCAATGTCCCCAACCTCCGCAGGGATGCCTGAAAAACTCCGCCGGAGGTGTGAGTTGAAGATCTCGTGGACAGGGACCTCCTCCAAACGTTCCCAGTTCACCCGCACTACTCGCTTGGTCTTCCCAGGTCTGTCCAGAGTCTTTCCCCACCCCCTGATCCAACTCACCACCAGATGGTGATCAGTTGACAGCTCTGCCCCTCTCTTCACCCGAGTGTCCAAAACATATGGCCTCAGATCTGATGACACGATTACAAAATCGATCATCGATCTTCGGCCTAGGGTGCTCTGGTACCACGTACACTTATGAGCATCCTTATGTTCGAACATGGTGTTTGTTATAGATAATCCATGACTAGCACAGAAGTCCAATAACAAACATCCACTCGTGTTCAGATCGGGGAGGCCGTTCCTCCCAATCACGCCTTTCCAGGTGTCCCTGTCATCTCCCACGTGCGCGTTGAAGTCACCCAGCATCACTATGGAGTCCCCTACTGGGGCCCTATTCAGGACTCCATTCAGGGTCTCCGAGAAGGCAGAATACTCTGTACTGCTGTTCGGTGCATATGCACAGACAACAGTCAGAGTTTTCCCCCCACAACCCGTAGGCGAAGGGAGGCGACCCTCTCGTCCACCGGGGTAAACTCCAACATAGCGGCATTCAGCCGGGGACTTGAGTATCCCCACACCCGCCCGTTGCCTCACACCATGGGAAACTCCAGAGAAGAATAGAGTCCATCCCCTATCCAGGAGTACGGATCCAGAGCCACAACTGTGTGTCGAAGTAAGCCCCACCAGATCCAACTGGTAACGCTCCACCTCTCTCACCAGTTCCGGCTCCTTCCCCCCCAGTGAGGCGATATTCCACGTCCCTAGAACTAGCCTTTGCTGCCCGGGTCTGGTCCGTCGAGACCCACGGCCTTCACTGCCACCCATATGGCAGCGCACCTGACTCCTGCGGTTTCTCCAATGGGTGGTGGGCCGAAGGGATGTAGAGGGGGGTGTCACGTTGCTTCTTCGGGCTGTGCCCGACCGGGCTCCGTGACAAGCCCGGCCACCAGGCGCTCGCCAACGAGCCCTCCATCTGGGCCCTCCAGACGGGGGCCCCGGGCTTCCTCCGGGCAGGGTAACTCCTCCTTTATATACTGGAGGTTATATACGTAAAAAAATTTAGTCGCACTGAATTAACGCATTAAATCAACAGCCTAATTGTGGCAGTCAAATTTCACTATTCTGAAGTTTTGTGAATAAGGTGCAATCTACAATAAGATCCATTTGACAATAGATGACAATGACTTAATTCTCACTATGACACTGGTTGAACTGGATTGTGGGTGTGAATCAGTGAATTTTACACTGACGCTCATCAGTGGAACAAAAATACTTCCCCCTGTGGATGGATGAGGATTTGCTCATAAAATAGCTCATTGCCATAAACTAGTGGAATTCTGGGATTATGATACTGGTCCTTTGATCTACACATATCCAGCACATCCAAAAGTGCCTCGGAGGCAACAGCGCCAAACAATGTCAAGCACCCATTGCTCCAGCACTAGCCAGGTTAAGATAAACACCATTCTACTGCTAGCTACATTGCAACCACAAGGCACATCAACATAAAAAAAAAAAAATCAGTCAGTAGAAAGAGACAAGCAAAACTGAAGTCAAGACTTCCTCACATTGTGCACAGTTCTCAGGACCTACACAACTCATCTGATTCAATACAAAATGTGTGCTTTAGTTTAAACAACGATTCTCCTCTAGAAAACTCCAGGGAAGAGGTTCAGTATTCACATCATTCTGATGTTCAGGTTGAGTTGCATTGAACCAAAAACATCCTGAACATATGTCTCCCAAAAACCCCCCTGGAAGCAACTCAGTGTGTACAAACAAACTCACACTGTTTGTACACACTGCGCACACTAATATCATCACTGATTAGAATGTTTGGGGAGATGTGGCCACTGGATCATTATAATCATTTTGTGGTTAACACTAGATAAGGACCATTAACTAGATTGTAATCTCTCAATGCCTCAAAAGAGAAAATATAACAACTAGATTTTTAAGAAGAAAATTAGTGTACCGGTAACCAGGGTGTAGAGGTTTAGAGGTGTTTAGGGCATTGCCATGCAGTTGCTAGGGTTTTATGAGTGATTGCTAGGTAGGGCTGGGCGATGTGGCAAAAAATATTATCACAATATTCTTTTTCATATCATTCAATATCGATATTTATAACGATATTCAATCGCATTTGCACATTGCACATTTTTTTTTTATTTCCAAAAATGAAGAGAAAACAAAATTAAACAGTCTAAATAGTCTTTATAAAACTGCATTGGGGGCACATACACAGCCAATGAAGTGGTGTCTGAGGGATCTTCTATGAAAATATTACAATATTTTATAGAGCTTAGAGTCCTCTGTTGGTGTTGTTGAATTTTTTGTTGCTGTTAAAATGTGCATGCAAATAATGTCAGAATAAAAATGGTAGATACTAGATGATGTCATTGTGGTGTTTCCTTTCTTGAAAGCAAATTTAACAGGGGAAAAGTCTCCTCAGGTTTTCCATTCCTCATAAGAGTTCTCATCTAGAAAGTTACTGAGGGAAAAGTACCAGGACTGTAGGTGGGAAAGGGCCTATTAATTACACTAAATTAATGCATTAAATTGAGAGCCCTAATCCACCCACCTTATAACTACACTACAGTTTCAACAACACATACAAGACCACTGAACATCCAGGAACAAAGAACAGTATGACAGTATGGGACTAACAAGAACGAGAGAGAATAAGGCAGGGGCAGCAAATCCAAAAACAATCCCATCACCAGGTGTGATGACATTCCTCGATTGTCTTTTGGATTTTCCATAGGACACAAAGAGGGAAGGGGGCAAAACACAGTCTACCTGTGGGAAGTGGTGTCTGGTAGAGAGGGAGGGAATTACCGTAGGAATGAAAAACCATCCAACCTGTTAATGTCCTCTTCCCCCAGCAAGTGCTTGGGCAGGGGTGAATATCGGCCGGGGGAGATGGGAGGAAGACTGGACTTATATTCCAGAGTGCCGTTATTACCGGGGGAAGAGATATGATTTTCCATAGCGGGTGAGAATGCTGCAGAGAGAGAGAGAGTGTGAGAGAGAGGGAATTTGTTACAGACAATGCTAAAACCACTCAATCAATCACACACGATACACGTCGAAATGCCAATCAATATTTTATCCAAAAAAAAAATACCACATCAACCTTAGCAAACTTCTAAACCATTACTCTGGATTGTATAAAGCATAATTATGTATTCCATGCATCTGGGAAGAATCACTCACAGTGTGTGATATCAGGAGGGCCATAGGGGTCTGAGAGATAGACACTTGTGGGTTTCCCAACCTTTAGGTACACCACATCAGATGTGTTCTTCAGTATGGCCACTGCTTCTTCATGGGTCACATCTTCTAAAGTGTAGTTATTCACCTGTGCAAGCGAGAGACAGAGAAACAGAGGGAGGGATTTTAAGTGGGGAATTCAGCGTTACATAAACAGTCATGCTCTAGTGGTCAATAGCGAATCAGAGCTGCCAAATGTGTCCTGCCCAGTGGATTACACACAGAACTGATCTTGCTAATTAAATCAAACTCGGTCTTAAAGACTTTAACAACCCCCGAGGATTAAAAGCAACAGAGTTTGACACTGACACTCGAGCGAACATCCAGAGCGTAATCAGCCTGTTTAACTTTGGAGGCAGATTCTTCCAGAAGATCTCTAAAGGCATCCATGAGGGTACTTCCATACTGTACGTTTGAATGTAAAATGTGGAAATTTTACTTAAATTAAATGCAGGGGCTTATGATTCCATAAAACAGCAGTTTATTTCACAAACAAAATAGTACTAAAACTACCATGTTTTTAGACATGTACTTTATCATGTACAATGGCAGTTATCTAATAAGTTCCATGGTACTACCATATTTTATGAACTACTACAATGGTAATACCATGTTCTTTTGGATATGCACCATGTTACTTTAATGTTTTTGGACATGTACAATGTTCCTACAATGTTTTTTGGGGGGTATGTATCATGCATCATGTTTTTTGGACATGTACTATTGTTTTTTTCAGTATGTGTGGTATGGTACTACTAGATTTTTCGATTCTGATGCCTTGAGAATTGAAAGTTGACTCCGTTCAGGCAAATCTATTCCACTCAGGAGCATGACATAATCTTTTGTCATTCATACTATCAGTCATCACTAGTGTTAAGTAAGCTTTGTATTGAACTGTTTATTGTAAGATTTCACTTAGCATCTCATTCTTTCTAAAGAATCTGAAAAAATTATTAACCAAAATTTCTAAAAAACCAACAGCCCTAAAGTTGACTAGTTACTGTGTTTTAAGAGTACATACACTAATCTCTAGACAACAGGCAGGTTAAGCAAATTTAGCAAAGTTGGATGGAGTAAATTTGGTTGTTGATCACTGTCACCTATTGGACCGATGTGGATTTGCTTTTCATTCAGCCCAACAATTATTAGTTTCATTTCAAGTTTTGTGTGAATGTAAGTTTAGGTCATGTTTAAAAACTTTCACTAATTCCAACCCCCCATTGCAAATGTTTAAAATGGCTGTATAACCCAGCTGGAGGTCAAAGGTCAATGTGACATACCATGAGTAATCTGTCTCCAATCTGCAACCTGCCATCCTTCTGTGCTGCGCCCCCATCGATGATTTTAGTGACATAAATGCTGTTATCTCCAGGGATGTGTTGATTTCCCACACCACCTGCAATACTAAAGCCGAGCCCTATGGGATTTTGAAAAGGGACAAATCAAATGGTTAGTGATGTCCCCATGGACAGTGACAGAAAAACCTGACCTCTAATGTATCATCCCTATATCATTTCCAAACTTTCAAGTGTAGAAAATTTCTACACTAAGTATAGTTTAGTCCACATATCCAAAATGCTTGCAAACGCCCCTTACACTAATCACGTCTTATTTGACAGAGGCTTTTTTGCACTGTTTACTATAACGCAAGGAACATGAATCTAGCAGTTATGTTAGTTAGATATGTGCACTTCCTAATACACAAGTCAACAACAAAGTATTCTGTAATATCCCTAAATGCTGTTAATGTACAGAATCATCCAGCAGTTGATAGTCATTGACTACTAGTATTATACAGCACCCAAAAGTCTTTAAAGTCTTTCCAGACCAGAAAGATGCACTTTCCTGAAATATAATCTTGTTTCAAAGCCTCTTAGAGGAGAAAATAATTGTTGTTGAGTATGTTAATGGTGTTTTGGATTTAAAGCGTGACTGTCGCCTGAAGCTCTTCCTCCAAATTTGCACAAGTGCCGTTGTGTGCATGTGTATGTGTGATACGCTTTTCTCTATTAACTCTGAATAATGCATCAAAGCTGTGAGTCTGTCTCAGGATATAGCTCTGTTTATATCCCCGCCTGGACAACTACTTACACAGGAGAACGGAAAGTAAAAAAATAACTGAAAACAACAACACAACAACATGATAACTCTCTGGCTCCATGGAGTTTCAAATGCTGTTTTGTTATTCACTTGTTTTTTTGTTCTGGATGTGTGTGTCCATTTTTTTATTTTTACCAACGGAGAAAAAATATATAACGGATGAAACTAATGATGTTCAAAACTTGGGTTGCCTAAACTAATAGTTAAATAACTGGTCTTCAGGAAGCCTTGAATAATTAGGCTGGTTCAGGGAAACCTTACCCACATTGTACGTTTTTTAGGGACTGTCTAAATAGGATGCTTTCTTGTTCAAAGCTGAACTAAGGTTACTATAAAAAACACAATGCTGATGGTGCAAGACACTCAAAAAACTGTGTGAGTTGCAACACATTGGCCAAAGACATGTGCCTGAATGTGTACGGTTGTGGCGCCGGTGCTTCATAGGGGATGAATTTAAAGACACAACTTCTCCAAGAGGGTTTTACCATAGATGTGATAGGATAACGCATGATGAAAGGTATTTCTTCCATGTTAATCAGAGCTTTTGTCCTAACTAGCTGCAACTGAGAAAAGCATTGACAGGACATTTTGCTTATTGCACATAGTTAAATTCCATGAATCCAGAATCATGCTCCTCATTATTGTGTATTAAACAATAAATATGTTCTAATTCGCTGTGATTGTCCCATGAAAATTGCTGGTCAATCGAATCTTATGGCATCACGTCTGGTTAAGACACAATGTAACAGCTTAAGTGCAGCATACCGCCAGCATGCTAATTTAGGACAGCTGCTAAAAAAAAATCTAAACGTATAAATAATAAATCAGAAAAAAAAACATGTTGTCAACCTCACAGATCGACTAGTCGGCCATCCATAATGCAAACTAATGCACAAAAACAACTAAAGTAACAGATGGATTCGACGGTAACTTAAAATTTTAAACCTTTTGGTCCTTTTATGAGTTTGATTTCGGTAACGGTCTCCAGCATTGGCCTTCTCCTACGCACATAGAGCCGCACAATCGATCCGGCAGCTTTTAGAGCCTCCACTGCTTTACTGTGTGAAACCTCCGACACATCTGCTTCGTTCACACGCAATATACAGTCATTCACTCTGCGGAGAGAAAAATAGCAAGGAGTTAGTTTCTCGGTGCGTGGTGAGACCCCTGTGGAGAGCTCCAGATCAGTGCAGCCTGTGGACCAAGGACAGTTGTCTCCTGGGGCATGCTCACATACAGCAGCTGAGACCCAGTAAACATGAGCACACACATACACAAACCAAGTGATGCACACACAAACATGTATATATGCGTATATAGTGAGGTTTAAAAGTCTGAATCCACTTCTGGATTTTTTTCTAATTTGCATTTTTCTAAATTAAAATATTTTTTAACATTACAAATGATGTTACAAGTGTAACAATTTGAGCTTGAGTGCCGGTTCTGCACCACAGGGGACACACCTGTTTTTCTAACAAACTCTTCCTCTTTTTTTTCTCTAAATGTAAAGTGATAGGAGTGCCAATTCCTTGCCTTGTGGCAACATTTTGCATGACCGCAATAAACTGTTACTTAAACATTTCTACTAGTTGACACATTTTTTGTAGTTTGTCATCCACTTCTAAAGGGTTTTGTATTTTTCTATAGATTCCTCTCCTCTTACAATAACCAAGTATGGCTTTATAAAACCTGATCAAACATCTACATTGAAAATGCTGATGCATCTTCCACTCTGTTTGCTCCTCAAATAATTTATTCCCATGCCTGCATGATTTATCCAGTGGCTATTCTGCTTCCAACACTCCCAAAGTCAAACAATGGTAATTTCTTCTCTAAATGGTGTTCACTTCCATCTCACAATAAATCAATCACAGTTTATTGGCGAACGTTCAAAGTGCCTTACTCTTTAAGGAGAGAAAATGCAGAATATGGGGTGGACAGGAAAGGGGAATGGAGATAAAGTTAGAGATGCAGATTGTGACTAGAAAGCACAAAAGACTGCAACTATTGAGGGTGTGAAAGGGAGAGTGAGAAATGGTGAGGGAAGGATTGGTGGTGCTCAAAGCTTTGGCAGTACTGATAGAATGAGAAGATAAAGAAAAGAGCCAAGTCATGGAGCATAGAGGGGAGGCTCAGATAGGCTTGTCATACAGCTGCTGCTTTAAAACACACCAGCACACACGCACGCATGCAGAGGCATACAAAACACAGGAAAATCTGCTATCTCTCCAGCGCAAACTAATTATGCCTTCCTCTAATAAAACAACCCTCTCAATCAGCTCCTGATCGGCCTGACATGAATCTCAAACACATTACAGCCAGGAATATAAACTCCACAGTTTACTGCTTATCAAATTAAACGGCCTTCAGAATAGCCAAAGGAAAATTGTACCGCTCAAAGTTTGTTCTTTGATAGCTTGACTTAATTGAGTTCTCAGTTATAATTTAAGTATCTATAACCAATATAATTATGCATTAAGTATCAATAAATTGAAACTTTTCTCCTAAAATTCCTGGCACCAACAATCATGCCATGGTCCAGATCACTGAGATCACATTTTTCCCCATTCTGATGGTTGATGTGAACATTAACTGAAGCTCTTGACCAATATCTGCATGATTTTATGCACTGCACTAATTAGATAATCACATGAATGATTGTTGGTGCCAGATGGGCTAGTTTGAGTATTTCTGTAACTGCTAATCTGGAAAGAAGGAAATCATCTCATAATGCTATTCTGAGATGCGGGTTTGCACTGTTTTGGTGGCACGAGGGGGACCTACACATTATTAGGCAGGTGGTTTTAATGTTGTGGCTGATCGGTGTATTATATATACAGTAAAGAGAGGGATAGAGATAAAGTGATATATTTCAGAATAAAACTAGATGTTCAATTAAATAAATGTAGGACAGGACTTTCATTTAAATTGATTGGATTGTGAAAAGTGGCCAGTCCATTCCAGAATAGATCCAGTTTGTTGGAGGCTAGTGGTTAAATAATAAAAGGGATTGGTGATGTAATTACCAACATCTAAAGATGCAACTTTTTCATGTGCAACTACCCCAAATCTTCTTAATGCACTAATGTCTTCTTTCTACCTAAAAAAACCTACTGTCTCTCACCATCCTCCAAATTGCATTTATCTGAGCAATTTGAAACTTTGTAATGCAGCACTTATCCTGTTCTTACCACCTCAGGATGAATTGCATTATTCTTCCTAAACATCATTTGTAAGTCGCGTTGGATAAAAGCGGCTGCTTTAATGCAAATGTCATCCCCAAAGAAAAATAGTTTCAAAGACAGGGCAAGCTTTTACATTTTGATTAAAGATTATGCAAGATGAATTATAAGCAAAGGTGGATTAGATTAAGAATGTGTATTAAGAAAGTAAATAGGGTCAAATTTGATTTCATGCTGACTTTAAGCCATGTATGGCAAAAAAAGAAAAAGAAAAAACAAGACACTCACACACACACACACACACACACACACACAGAGAGAGACACACACAAATGCAAGCACACTAGTAAATGTATATTACGAAACACTGAAGTCTGCCCACCTGAGTCTGCCATCTTCAGCTGCAGCTCCACCAGGGATGATTTTGGTGATGAAGATTCCCGGATCATCCCCAATGTGAGGGTTATCTGTACCGCCTGCTATACTAAACCCCAACCCTGAGTTACCCTGAGGAGAAAAATACAGTATAAGCATATGTAAAATGTTTATGTCATCATGCAAATCAAAAGAAGAATGTGCTATCACAAAAGAACCCTAACTTTGGACAACATCAGTGTAATTTGCCTACATCCCGTCTATTACTGTATACCAGATTTCCCACAACCTTTTTTTTCCTCACTCAATTACTGGATAGGGATATTTTAGAAACTGCATTTCTAAAGAACAATACTAGCTGATTTATAAAATTAAATTAATAAAAAAAACATGACTTTTCCTTGACTTTTACTAATTTCCAAGACGTTTCAAGGGTTTGACATTACAATTTTCATATTCCCTAACATTTTCAGGTTTTCCACGACCGTGTATTCCATAAACTGGTATTCAAAAGGGTCAAAATATTATAAACAATTATATAATATCCTTTATAAAACTGCACAGAACTGTATGAAAAGTGAGAACTTAATAATGGTAATGAACAAAAAGAGAGAGTTGAGAAGCGCCACATTATTTTTGAAAGAGGTGCACAACACTTTGTTCCCCATGATTCATCAGTGTTTACACTTTGGTGAGCCACACGCCTCTAAGCAGTGCAAACTCACAACTCAAAACCTGACACAATCAGGACTAGAGCCACATTTAACATCTCTCAGACATAAATAGACAGAAACTTCGTCATCTTGGCTAATTTTATTTTAGCCTAACAAACTTTTACTGTAATTTAACTAGTTCTGTTTATGACGGAACTCTCCGAGGCATCACCTCAGCATAAAACATAGTTTTAAGATTCAAATAAAGTGGATTTACAGAAGAATATATCATTGTTGATTAGATCTTCACCCAGGCCATATTAAAGCTGCTTTATACAGGACAATTTTTGTGGAACTACAGGAGAAAATATTTGCTTAAATTCAAAGTATAAAAAGGCAATCAGAAATCAACATTTTGCCACATAAAACTGGAGAGATGGTTTCAAAGGGGCCAGATGATGAAGACAGAGAAAAAGGGAGAGAAAGAGGAGGGTGACATTAACAGATCAGCCCCCAGCAGCAGATTTATCGCCTTGGCTTATATCTACTTCTACAGCTTGTAATCTCAGTTCAGTCTGCAGAGAGCCCCAAACATACACTCTCAGCCTCTGGGCTCCAGGGTCGGGCAAATCTGTGCTCCCTCTGGTTTAGCTGACCTCTGCTATTGTCCGTGATCTGTGTCTAGTCATGTGAATACGAGTGCAGCTGCCAGAATGTCATCTGCAGCCATCTAATTCTCTCTCTCTCTCTCTCTCTCTCTCGCTCTCTCTCTCTCTCATACACACTGGCTCTACTGTGCATCACTGGCTTTCACTTGCAAATAAAGCGAATCCAGCGGTTAACTGTGATATGTGTGCAAATTAAGGCTTCCGGAACACTTTCAATGAAGCATGTGTACAGTATATAATACATTTCAAAATGTATTCTTGATGCACTACAGTGTATTCATAAATAAAACAGGTGTATATAAATAAGTAATATCTGAATATATACACAATCATAAATAATTGTTACTACAGTTTTGAAAAATTACACTAATTACTTATTCATGGTTTACATTATATAATGTTTTATACTTGTTATAATGCATTCTTATTTTTAAAGGTGCAATCAATAATTGTTAAGTATATAAAATATTACAACTGTGGTTAAAATGATTTATGATGGTTACAATAATGTTTTATTCATTTACATTACTTTATGCATTAGGTACCATGAACTATCACTGAACAATATTTGTAATATTTTTTTATCCTAGGTAAAGCTAATTTATAATTAGAAAATTGTTCATTGTTAGTGTATGTTAGTGTAAAATGAATTAACAAATTTTTATGTATACATATGTTAATGTTAAAAATGTATTAGCATATGCCAATTACTATTGTTAATATTAATATACAGGTGTTATTATCTAATAATCCTAACCCAAATTAATAAGTGATGTCACAGCATTGTTTATTGTTAGTTCAAGTTAACTAATATAGGTTACTAATGTTAACTACAACCTACTAATGCTAATACAACCTTATTGTTATCAATAAAACATATTGCATTGTGTGGGAAGTTGCCAAATAACATGTTCATGAATCAGTATTTAAGGTCAAATGCATATGAATATATGAGGGGAAGTGTATATTTTCTGTGACTATATAACCTTTTTTTGCAAGACTACACAGGTTATTTTTTTGTCCTTTTGAATTGCCTTTCTATCCTTTTCTATCGTTGTTGTTCACTTAAATTAATTAATAAATTAATATTTACATGTTCAAATATTCCACATAGTCTCTCAATTAATACATAAAAACTGCATGAATATAAATTATACACAACAATTAAACAAAAAATAGTAAAAGAAAAAAAAAAGTATTCACACTGCTTGAAATGTCATGTCAACTACTTGTGCACTATAAATAATTATAAATACTTTTATAATGCATTTTATATATATGTAAATGTCATAACATTTGCAGTCATTACAAATTAGCTTGTTCCATAGCTGGTCATGTTAAATAGATGTGATTCTAGTTTATAATGATCATGCTCACAGGCCATGCAGTGAATGATTGGATTACCAGGCGGAAGACTCCACATGAGCATTAAACATGACATAGTGCCTAACATTCACAGCCAATGCCAACGGCATGTATGCATGCATGTGTAGCATCAGAGGGAGAAATGGAGGGAAGAAACAGTTACTCACCCGCTCTAATGTAATCTCTTCAAATTCATATTCAATTTCTGTTCCATTTACCTATTGGGGAAAAACAAAAACAAACAAATTAGCTGTCTTTTATGCAATGCAGATGCAAATCAATAAAGGCAATAAATGTCATTTCACTGTCACATTTAATATGCAAACATGATACCAAAGCGACATCCTAAATCTGCAGCATGCAAATGATGTGGATATTATGGCTGCATGATGGAGCGTCACTTGTGTCACATCTATGTCCATTAAACACAGCATTCCCATTGAAATCATTACATTTGCCATTAATGACCCACTGAATGTCCATTATCCCAATTATTACATGGCTACCTATCAAATAAATAAATGAATATAATCAACATTATCATCTGGAAAGGATAAGCCTTATCAGAATTGAAGAGTAATCAGCATTCAACTCATTCCTTGAGAAAAGAAGAACTGCTCTTTCATACGTCTCAAGTAGATATTGAGTCTCATATCTGTTCAGCTCACCGTGTCAACTGTAATTGGATAAATCAGAGTCCGGACACTACAATCCATTATCGCTTACCTCCTTGTACAAAGTCTCTAGAGCAGACACACAGGCTCGAGAGAGCTAGAGCTAGAATTGGCATTAAATGAGAACCAATCCAATTTCAAGTTGAACTTCAAAAGAGGGTCATCTTTGTGATTGGAGACTTTCCTCTTATGTATTCTTTAATGAGTGAATCTAAAGCAATGACAACACTGGGGTCTAATACACACTAAAGTGCTTTTCAATACCAGCACAGCACTCAGTCATTCATAATTTGGGAGTATCAAAATATGTTCCACTTTATCGGTTTCAGATGGGACGGGAGCACGGTTTTCTATCAAATCAACAAGATACCACTTTAAAGCATACCATTTTTATTTCAGGTTTTGAGACCTACAGTACATGATAATGTACAATCAGCCGGTCATCTCAAATTGTTGCACAGATCTATGGAATACTCGATTCTGATTGGTCAATGGCGCCATCTAGCGGTCCTATATTTTTCAGTAATAACCGCACATCCATATATCAGACCCGCTCATCAGGGTGTCTGAGCCATCTTTATTACTTATCGGACCACTGTGCGATCTCTACAACCATTTTGACACAAATTAATGTTTCGTTTGCATTTATTTAATTATTTGGCAAGTAGTCTTGTAATAAGATGCATAATGAGCAGACAGACATTTATTAATTACAAAATAAACTCCAACAGAACCACAAACCGGAGATGGATTTCAGCTGTTCGGTTATTTATTTCTTCACATAATTACATTATTTCAACGTAAATCAATATTTTATGTCCATGCACTGTATTTATTTATTTGGTTAGCTGTGTAATAAGCAGGTTGCTTTGTGTCTGGGTCCTGATCACCCTGTCAGGGTTTATTTGGTGATAACAACCGGCTGACTGTACATTATCTGTCTTTTCACACAACAATTTTTAGCCGGCTGGTCACATGTGGGAATAAAAAAATCCTTTATCTATTCTCCTTCACACCTAATCATCTCTTACCCAAGGGGTCTGATGTGGCCATTTTTTTGTTTATTTTCAGACCAAGAATTTTAGCTATTCTCAGTGCCCACAAGTGTCACGGGCCTGCCACTTTGGTCTTGGTTTTTCATGTTGTGGCAGGATCGTGGCCGTCTCCTCCCCCTGATCGCCCAGTGCTGTCTCTGTTTGTCTTGCCTTTTTCTATGTTGTGTCAGGGTTCAGCCACTTCTATTGGTGTTGTTTATTATCTGGTTTTCGAGATCTGACACGTTTCATGTTATATTTGTGGCTGGGTGTGCATTGCATTGTTTGTTTACTTTGCAGTGGGCACTCAGGTTTAGTCTAGTCTGGTGTTTGTGTGAAAATGCATGGCATTGCCTTATTGGCATTGTCATTTATTCTCTTGTCCTGTCATTTTCTGTTGACATGAGTGCATGTTGCTTGTGTTTTCCTGGCGGCATGTGCTTGTGTCAATTGTCTGTGTTTGTCATTTGTTCGTACCTGGCTTTGTTTGGTTCCTCATTGCCACGTGCTTTCTGTCTTGAGTGATACCCCGCCCTTTCGTTTGCCTTGTTACCTTGTTATCTGTTTCACCTGTTCTCCCTCTTTAGTCTGCTTATTTAAACTCCTCGTGTTCAGTCCGGTGTCTGATTATTTTGTATGCATTCCTGTTGGTCTGTTCCCTGTTTGATTGAGTTTTTAGATTTCTGTTCATATGTATCTCCCTTGTAAATGGTAAAACTGCACTTATATAGCACTTTTTTAACCTTAGCGGTTTTCAAAGTGCTTTACACTGTGACTCATTCACCCATTCACACACACACACCAATGATGGCAGATCTGCCATGCAAGGTGCTAGCCTGCATTGGGAGCAACTTGGAGTTCAAGGACACTTTGGCATGTGAAGTCATGTGGGCCAGGAATCAAACCGCCAACCCTGCAATTAGTGGCCAACCCACTCTACCACCTGAGCCACAGTTGCCCTTGTGCCATCTCCACTCAAACCCCTCTCCCTTGTGAGTGTTTTTTTAAAAATGTTTTACTTTTTGTAACTGCCTCCTGCATTTTGGGTCCTTCTTTACAAAGTGTGAAACTTCTGTGTGAGGCCAATTAATTAGAGCAACAGCAGCCAAGACAGTTCTAAGCAGTTTCATCAGCACGCAAAAGCTCTTCAGAACATCCTGCATCCACCACTGCCCTCAGAGACTAAAAATCGCCACAAACAGGAAGATTGTGATAATTGATAGATGAGCAAGAGAAGCCAATAAAACTGAGTAAATGAGGTCATTAACAACGCCAGCTCTCATCAGAAGATGACAAATGCCCTTACCTGTAAACTTAAAGGGATAGTTTACCCAAAAATACAAATTCAACAAAGTCTTCGTTTGTTCTGTTTTTTTCAGTGGAACACTTAAGGTAACAACATTAGGCAGAATAACATCTTTTGTTGTGCACAAAATAAAAGTCATATGTGTTTGGAATGATATAAGGGTGATTAAACGATGACAGAATTTTCATTTTAGGGGGAATTATCCCTTTAAGACTAAGATAATCACTCATTAAGTTTGGAGATGTCATTGTAGCAAGACATTTCTTAAGGTCAAGAAAAACATCTTCCCCTGAAGAAGTGATCCAATTATTGAGGTTTGAGTGGCATTAGCATTCTGAGCTGCATGGCATTGCAAATGTGAGATTCTGGAGACCGGGGGAGAGTGCAGCTGCAGAGGGGTCATTGGGAAGGGGAGGGGACGGCACTCACGATGCAGTATCCGGGTGTAAAGGCTCACATTAAACTGGTGAGTCACTGCTAATGTGGCAACACTCAAACCCATGCTCGTACAAAAACAACACAGAGTGGGTCATGTTTCCATGACGACTGTTTGACTACAATGCACTGGACATTTTCAGGCAAAACAAGCATATCGTTCCCTCCAGAATTCTAGTCGTTGGGATGGCACGGCACATTTTTACGCCCATCGCTGTGAATAAATACACACCCACATGGACTAATTAGTACTATGAGTTAACCACTGTTAATCCTGACAACTAATGGAAACACAAGTGCTGTAAAAATTTGACAGAATTTTGCTGAAGCCAGGAGGATGTGTTATTGAGTGCTCTAAAAAAATGCTTTATTAACCTTGTCGCTCATCTGAGTATCTTTAGTGTTCATGCTACTGTATCTGAACTCTACTCTCACTAGTTCAAAGTGAACACACTGAAGGCTTCGTAATTAACTGGTTCTCGATCCATGTCTGAAAAAAAAAAAAAAAACGTAGCTAATAGACCTTTTTCACACACTGTGATGACACATTTCTGACTTATTTAGCAGAGCAAATCAACCACACTTTTTGATCTTTGAATTTTATTCGTTACTTAATGACATTATGCTTTATATTTCCCTTGAATTAATAATAGTAATTATAAATACAAAAAACTAGTTACCACAGCTGCAATAGGATTTCATATGCAGCTGCTGAGGGAGTGACAGTAAATTTGACATCTCTCTTCTGACTGTCGTAATCCACTACTCTCTTTTTTTTTCCTCTTTTGGAAAGTCGTGGAAACACAATTGTGAATTTTCTTTTGTTGTTGGACCAAATGGGTAACAAAATTAATATTTGCTGTGGTTTCCTATTCACCACTATAAAAGTTTACCCTGAGATAGTTTACTTCTCCGTTCCAAAACCCAGAAATGTGATAGAATGTTATTAGCTTATAGAATGTATTAGCTAATTACATTCTATTTTTCATTGTTTACAAATATTTCAGCTGCAATATATTAGCTCCTCTGAGTCCACGCTTTGGTGATTCATTTGGGACAGGGCCACTGTCTAGTATCTATATGGGCAGCTTCTTTCAAATGCAACATCCTAGCTATTATGGAACCTCACTAGAGACTGATAGGTAACACTCTGCATTGGCAACTTGTACAGTTCTAACTCTCTCAGTGGTTACTCGCGCACATCAAACAAACTCACACAAAGAGCGGTTGATTTCAATAAAGTTAATGGTATACTTTAAAAGCAAAAATGCAAAGCACAAACAATTATAAGGGTAAAATACTATTTCTAATAATATGGAGCTATTTTTATCAATAATTTGCAGTAATGAATAGAATAGTGCCTAACACTTTTCATTGACTGTGATGATTATTAACTGTAAATTAACACCATATTACTTTGTATTTAAATAGATTACTTTCATATATACACTCACCTAAAGGATTATTAGGAACACCTGTTCAATTTCTCATTAATGCAATTATCTAATCAACCAATCACATGGCAGTTGCTTCAATGCATTTAGGGGTGTGGTCCTGGTCAAGACAATCTCCTGAACTCCAAACTGAATGTCAGAATGGGAAAGAAAGGCGATTTAAGCAATTTTGAGCGTGGCATGGTTGTTGGTGCCAGACGGGCCGGTCTGAGTATTTCACAATCTGCTCAGTTACTGGGATTTTCATGCACAACCATTACTAGGGTTTACAAAGAATGGTGTGAAAAGGGAAAAACATCCAGTATGCGGCAGTCCTGTGGGCGAAAATGCCTTGTTGATGCTAGAGGTCAGAGGAGAATGGGCCGACTGACTCAAGCTGATAGAATAGCAACTTTGACTGAAATAACCACTCGTTACAACCGAGGTATGCAGCAAAGCATTTGTGAAGCCACAACACGCACAACCTTGAGGCAGATGGGCTACAACAGCAGAAGACCCCACCGGGTACCACTCATCTCCACTACAAATAGGAAAAAGAGGCTACAATTTGCAAGAGCTCACCAAAATTGGACAGTTGAAGACTGGAAAAATGTTGCCTGGTCTGATGAGTCTCGATTTCTGTTGAGACATTCAGATGGTAGAGTCAGAATTTGGCGTAAACAGAATGAGAACATGGATCCATCGTGCCTTGTTACCACTGTGCAGGCTGGTGGTGGTGGTGTAATGGTGTGGGGGATGTTTTCTTGGCACACTTTAGGCCCCTTAGTGCCAATTGGGCATCGTTTAAATGCCACGGCCTACCTGAGCATTGTTTCTGACCATGTCCATCCCTTTATGGCCACCATGTACCCATCCTCTGATGGCTACTTCCAGCAGGATAATGCACCATGTCACAAAGCTCGAATCATTTCAAATTGGTTTCTTGAACATGACAATGAGTTCACTGTACTAAAATGGCCCCCACAGTCACCAGATCTCAACCCAATAGAGCATCTTTGGGATGTGGTGGAACGGGAGCTTCGTGCCCTGGATGTGCATCCCACAAATCTCCAACTGCAAGATGCTATCCTATCAATATGGGCCAACATTTCTAAAGAATGCTTTCAGCACCTTGTTGAATCAATCCCATGTAGAATTAAGGCAGTTCTGAAGGCGAAAGGGGGTCAAACACAGTATTAGTATGGTGTTCCTAATAATCCTTTAGGTGAGTGTATATATATATATATATATATATATAAAAATAATTTTATTTTATTTATTTTTTAATTCTTAATTTGAAAGTACATGCAACACCACCTTAGAAATAAACCAAAATAAGGTTTATTAGAATGTTTGCTTTTATCTATGCTTTAAAATGCTGTATTTGCAGGCAGCTCACTGTGTTTTGGAACAGAGCTACATGCAGAGGGACATGCAAGAGTTTGTCTTAAGTCCAGGGCAGTTGGACCCGAGGCTGATGTTCATCTGCACTAAGTGGTATCTGCTGAGTCACAACACGAGCTGGCTCATGGTTAAACAGAACTCTTGACCATCCATGACCAAATCATGAGTACTGTAAGTGACAACATAAACTCTGCTGCCATGATAGCAGGCCACTTAAAATACAAGAACCAATGTTGCTAATATAAATACCTTTTATGGCTGCTTATTCAACCGTAATAAAAAATGACAGACTTACAGCTTGGCCTGTTGGCTTTTCAACTATGCATTTTACTCAGAACAGACTTTATAATCTGAATAACCATATTTAATTTGACTTTTAGGAAATTAGGCAATGAGGGATGAAACTACAGGTCTTTCATTATGTCAAAATGTCAATTTTTATAACCCACATTTTCCACTGGAATTATTTCAGGCTGAACGACTGACAAACAGGTAAAACATATTACAAAACATATAGCCCATTGAACAGACAGTACTTCCATCCCTCACAGACTAGTCTCATTTCCATTTGGGTCAAAATATGTCGCTTTAATGGTAGATTACCACGTTCTAGCATCTCTTCAGCATCTCTTGGAAGCTTTAGGACATTTACGAAGGACAAATCTCCTTCATAATTAATTTCCACCTAGCCTTGACACTTTCTTGATAAACAGCACAGAACGAACATAGAATTTAAGGCAAATCTGCTCACTAGAGCAACTGATGCTCCTTTTAATAAAGTGAACAGAAGAGTGTGCTGGATGAGTGAGTATGTGTACATCATATGTGTGTATGTGTCAGATAAATGTGTCAGATGAATGCCTGTACAATGAGCATGTTTCGCATCGGTCCTTCCATGCTGTCCTCACTCTTTTCTCTTTAGGGCTGTGTAGGGTCTTTATACCTCCGGAGCAACAACTTGATCGGAAAAAAGCATGCCTCCAAAACCCCTAATCACACTTAGGTAGTTTACGTCTAGATTTGTTACACACCTCCAGCTCACACAGCTCAGATACATTGACAAATTAGGTCCATAAATCTAAAATACAATGAATGGTAAATCCCAGTGGTGCCACATCAAAAGAAATGCCTTTTCTACAGAGATAGAAGGTAGGTGAATCTTTTCTACTACAGAGATTTCTGAGCGCAAAGCACAGGCAATGCATCATCGCATGTATCCTTTATGGAGAATACAATGCCAGAATGCAATGTGATGAGCAAAGGTGGCAGACAAGGTGAAATAAATGCTGATTGTAAAAATGTTTTTATTAAAAACTTGAAAAGTATCAATAAAAGTAATTTAGATGTTTGTGTGTTATGTATTTTTTCCTTCCCAGAATGCAGAGCCATTAGCATAGCAACATTCTGATGTCACACTCTTGAAATCAATGGCGATTCTTGTCTAGTGAGTTATTTTTGTGGCACTCTGAGTTGCTGCCTATATAGAGTGTTCCAAATTGGTCACTTACTTGGACCTATGAAAGTTCCCTACAGAAAAACAAACAAACAGCCAACTTAAACCAACTTAACTTGGTTTGATGCTGTTAAATGGTTTAAGATTGAGTTAACTGGTTTAAGCTGGTCTCCCAGCCTGGTAACATTGGTCTTCAGCAGGTCTATCTTGTCTGCCAATCTGTTCAAGCTGGTGCTCAGCTGGATAAGTTGGACAACCAGCAGGTCCACATGCCTGATCAACAAAAAAGTGCCCAATCCCCCTCTAAAACAAGCAAAAAAGACTGGGAGACCAGCTAAGCCCAGCAAACCAGGTTTTTAAGCTGTTTTTTTTCAGGAGGGATAGAATCCTGCCATAAGCCCTGTTCACACTGCCAGTTGTGCAGCCGACCAATAACGTTAGAGCGACAGCAGTAGTAACGCCCACTAGCAACAGAGAGTTCAGAGACTAGCAATATTTAGTGTCAAAATCACTGACAGTGTGAACGGGGCTTTAGAAGTCAGCTGCCTATGTAGGCAGGATTTAGCAAGGCAGCCGACTAGGTTTGGAACAGTTTTTTCTTTTCCTGAACACCCTGTCATCTTTCTCTCATTCTCTCTTATAAGTGAATTATATTAAGATATTAGGGTAACAATCGAAGTTCAATCAGTGACAGATTGATGATCAAAGCAGCTCATAATCATCATAACCACACACATTTATTCCAACACAGGTCCAAAGTGGGCTTTAAACTAAGAACGGCTGAAAAAGAAGGGGAAAAAAGCAATTAACTTGTCTTAACGATATTAAATGCTCAACTGGTTTCTGGATGTCACGGTTGAGCTGTTGTTGTTGATGGAAGCACTGACTAAAATATGCCACATCCCCAGTCATCTGGATATGCCATGATATTAATATTTTATTAATGAGATGCGGGCAGATAATCAAGAAACAAATGAAATTATCCTCTGTGATCGTGAAGGCCGTGCGTGAGAGGTCTGTTCACTGGAGGAGAGTCCTCTACTGAAAAACAGCAGGAATGGAAGGATATTTCTCCTGAGGTAAGTATTTACAGGGGATGCAAAGCAATAAATGAATGGAGGAAGAGGTGGCCAAAACCTGACTCAGCCCACTAAGGTTAAGTTTAGCTGTTAGTGTGCATTCACACATTGTGTTTCGTGTCAACTGCTTATCATTCTGTGTTAGTATCTGATTCAACTCAGCTTTCACACACTGATATCTTTCATTCATTCACATGTTCTTTCACAAGCTCAATTCATAACTTTTTTCCCACATCTACAGTATCTCTATAGCAGTGCATCCTAACTGAAATGAAACCTTAAAATAGACTGATTTGGAATACTCTACTAAGGTAACCCTGATGTGAATTCCTCATGTTATTTTTTTTTTTTTAATAGGAGCCATAGTTTTAAAAACCATGGTACCTGAACCACAAAAAAACAACAACAACATGGTGTGACTAAATATGTATCAACCATGTAGTTTTGCACATTGATAATTATTTTTGTTACAATAGTTTTGATTTTTCTCTATAATACTTTTTTTTCTTACTACAAATATCCTGGCAAAAGTACTGTATGGCTATGACCAAAGTTCAGCCATGAAACTCTATGTGATGCACGCTGATAGGTTCTTTGACTTGTTATCTGTTAGCAAATCCACTTGCTCATATGTGACATGTTAAGCCAATCAGCGTGCATGGTGTTAGCTGATTGGTCCTTTGATTTGTAATCAGGTAGCCAATCAACTTTCATCTCTCTCATTGTATAACATTTAAATTGCTCAGTTTTGCAGACAAGCTGGTTTTATGCAGCGCATTGTGAGAGTTTTTCTCTGAAACCCACCTCCACCCCAGGATCACTGGTCTAGATTTGCTACATGGGGATTGTTTGTAATGTCTATTTGTGCAGCATCATCTCATCAATGCTCGATGTAGCATGTCTTGTGTTTCGTCTATTTGTGCAGCAGCATGTCCACATGCTAACTCTGTATGTATGTGTATATTTTAGCCATAACAAATTCCCTGTCTTTGCTCTGCAGCAGCAATTGCAGATCTTGTCCGCCAGGACCAATATCCTATCAGTATTTCATACACACATTAACCATGCTAAATCTTTCAGGGAGTTACCGTAGTTCAACTATTGTTGCTGTACTATAACCATGATTAATTTCCATAAAAAAGCCATTGTAAGGGAACTTAAAATAATTGCAAGTGAACCCCAAACTTTGTTCGTTTTGGGTGCCTACAGTGCCTTAAAATGCAGTCTAGGCAGGCAGCTCACTATGTGTTGGAACAGAGCTTAGATTTCTCTTTTCCAAATCCCTTGATCCAGGACCTGCCTCTTTCAAATCATTCATCTAAAAGCATCAAATCTTTGACAAACGTCCCACTGAATACACAGCAGAGACCAACATTAATATTTCAAGCTCATATAAGAAAAGGCCTCGTCCTAATCTAAACCTGCTGCTAAAAACTGGGCTCATTATCTGGTTTATTTATAAAAAGCCATCAATAATTGAAGAGGGCTACCTTCATTGTGCAACATGGAGATTGGTAAATGACACTAAATTTAAAACTACAAAAAAGGGATGTCAAACTCATTCACTACTCAGTGAGCAGTCTGCTATATACAATATATCAAACACACATAGAGATAATGTTGCATGGCCACTGATCTTGTGAACTGGTTTGCAATGTCACAGTTGGGATACAAACACACACACACACACACACACACACACACACACACACACAAATGAAAAATGAAAACTCACGTAAGGTACAGATTCCAAAGTGTCCGTGTTGACAATAATTGGGGCAGGGCTTGCCTGTGAAAAGAGATAAAGGGAGGGTGAGTGAAAGAGTTGGAGGGAGAGGAAAAGAGAAAGAGAGAGAGAGAGATAAAGATCAGAGTGGATTGGAGAAGTGTGAACTGGCCTAGTTTTTATTACAGGATACAGCAGAGCATGATGGGCACCGCTGAGTTCACTGCTGCTATGATGATGAGCACAACTCCAATACAGTCAACAACAACAACACGCACTGCAATGGAATACAACCATATTAACATGCATACACAATACACAGACCCATTGATTAGATAAATGCCAGAACAAAACAAAACGTGACATAAACTAGTAGTACAATTGAAGTTGTTTTGTGTTTGGAAAAAAAGAGGTTTGTATGACATGAATGATGAATGTTTTTATGTCCTCTCTCTCTCTGCTGTTGTTAATACTACTGAATAGTTGGTTGCCAATGACAGCACAAATGCTCGGTTTCTAAAACAAGTGAGCTGCAAAAGGTATACATTTAATTTCTGCGGCCTCCTAAGATATCTCACGTTGGCACAATTCTAAGGTAGAAATATACTTATAATCCATTCAATACTGAAAAGTATACTGTAGATAAAAAATAGTTTAATATGATACAAAATCAAATATTTAACCCAAAATGTGTGTGAACTATGAGTATTTATGCTCATTAGATCTCACGCATTGTTTCTCTTGCATCACCTATGTATATTTATTAGTTGCAATTCGAAACTCCCATGTGCTGTGCTTGAGGAATGCTATTTGAATGATGTGTGGAGTTGCTGCTACCCATGAGAAAAGTGTTCCAAATCAGTCTCTTATGAGGCTCCATTTCAGTTAGTAAGCTGCCATAGAGACAGCTTCCTATGTAGGCAGGAGACAGCGAAGCAGTTCACTAAGATTTGAACAGACCCATAAAGTCAATGGAACTGTCATTTAATCTCTCCCAGATAGACACACACAAAGACATTGATGTAAATATCCTATCTTAGATAGGAACGTTAATAGCTTTGATACAAACTAAACACACAAACCCATAACACACACAAGCACACAAAAGCACGCATGACTTAATCCCTGATACTGCTAAACACACAGCAGGAAAAGGTTCAGTAGAGTGGATAAATGTCCTTGTTCAGTCTAAAGGCTTTGAGAGATAATCCACACTTATTACTCTGAATATGACAGAATAACGTCAACTATTACTCCCATTATGAATATTTCACATGCGTTAAGTGAGAAATTGTGTTTCTATGTCCATGTGTGGGTGTGTGTGTTGAATATATCACTGTTAAATGTCAGAGGGAATGAAAGAAGCCACATCTAAGAGATTGAGATTCTGATACGCACACATTCTCTCTCTCTCTTATTCTCGCTAAGGGGTTGAAAATCAATGTCACCTGTCCTTCAACTGAACCTTTTCAATAGAGTGTTTGTTGAGTTTAAAGGTGAAGGGTATACTTTCTGTGCCACTATCATCACAACAAATGGAAATGCATAAACACTGATAGTTTCTCCCATATTTCAACCTCTGATTGAGCCACAGTGTTACACTTATTAACCTACAAATTAAACTACCTATAATGTGTCTTTCTTAAAAGATTCTAAAAAAGTTTAGAATCAGTGTAGCTATTCTTGCGTACATTGATGTCAGCATTTGTTTGATGTCACATTTCCTATCTACACATCAGCTTGAGGGTGAAACGTCAATAAATCTGTGCCATCCTTAAAAACGTAACAATTAATGAAAGGTGGTAGACTCTAGCACGTATACACACAGACACACAACCTCCTTCAGCTGGAGATCGTAAGGCTTATCACACACGCATTAGAATTCAGAAATGTCCAGCTACACAAATCCTCGGGGAGATGCAGTCAGCCTGTTGCTGCAACCAAACGATCGATTGGCAGGAGAGACTGAAGCTGCCCCTGCCTACTGCGCACTGCCTCTAATTACATTGATACATCTCCCGCCACAAGAGCTACAGCCTCAATCATGAAGGACGTGCTAAAAAACACACGGCACAGTTGGGTGAAAAAAAACCTCCAGCTCTGTCAATGAACTTTGAGATACACAGGCAGGCTGAGTTCAAGTACATACTGCAGGCCTCACCTGCACAGTGAGATGCGTCACAGTCTGCTGTCTACATAAGGCATCTGCCATTCTTAGAGGTCTTTAAAAGGAATCCTTTGCTGCCTGCTTTATATACAGCACAAAAATAGTGCTCCATATGCGAGACTTGACTCCTTAATTGATTTCAATAGCGTAACATTAGCATGTTGCTAAGCTAACAATAGCACTAACAAATATTTCGGAAAATTACCCATTTTAATTGCATTGAACAAAATGTTAACCAAGACTTCAGTATTGGGTTAAATATACAGTATTTATAATCAACATTTCTCTCGCTTCAGACGCCATCTTGGATTTCTTTTTCTCTGATCTCACCACAAAGCATTCTAGGATTGCCTTCGTTGTGAACCTACCTTAAAAATGAACATATGTTCACCTTAAATGCTTCCTCTGTAAGCAGCTCGCTAGAGTTTTGAACTGAGCAAAGGTGTTTTCTTGCAACAAGAAATGTGCCATCTAGCTAAGGCAATGCAATTATCTACTGTTGCGGTCCATCACATTGCGGCAGACAAATACTAAGGAGATTAAGAGAGATAATTGCAGTGTTCTCTCAAAATCTGGCAGCTTAATGGTTGGAAATAAAAAGCAAACAGAACATAAATGTGCAAAAGCCAAGTTTCAGAAAGTGAGTCATAAAGATTTCGTCCCCTGAGACACATACACTCAGAAAGATGAATCCAATATCCAACAGGGAAGACACTGCTAAAATACAAGTCATAAACTTTAACACATCCCTTGCATATTTCAGTACAAGCTCAGATTTGAGCTCCTATTAAAGGTAAAGTTCACCCAAAAATGTTAATTATCTTATCATTTACTCTCATTTACCCTCAAGCCATCCCAAATGCGTATGACTTTCTTTCTTCAGCAGAACACAAGAGATTGATTTTTAGAAAATATCTCAGCTCTGTTGGTCCATTCAATGCAAGTGAATGCTGATCAGACCTTTGTAGCTCCAAAAATCACATAAAGGAAACATAAATGTTATCCATATGACTCCAGTGGGTGAGAAACAGAACAATATTTAAGTCAATTTTTACTCTAAATCTCCAATTTCATTTTCAGATGTAAAAGTGAATGTGGAGATTTAGGATAAAATAACTTATATTTTGTTGTGAATATTATGTTGCACTGGGCATGAATTCTATAACGACAATGGTGAATTCTGAACCTGATATATTTAACAGTCATACGCTCTCATTAGAGTAAAATAAATCAATACAGCAGTTGCTTTCATCAATTTGCAGATGATATGCAGATTTCCTTGTGATGAACAACATACATCTACACAAGTTTGTCAGGAATCTATTTAACTGTACAGATCAGGGTTGCCAGGTCTTTGTGACAAAAGCCTGATCCGGTGACCAATCACAACTAGCCCATACCAGTCTAATGACCAATAATGCACGGTATAACAGATTAAAAATCATAAATGCCCAGAAAACATGTGCATACTTAACAACAAAATGTGGTCATGACCATAATTTGTGATACAGAATATTCTGTATGGAAGTTTATTTTTTTTCTACTGGAGACTGAAATGGTACATTAAAGAAATGAGGGCATGTTTGTTTTTTTATATGTACAGTGCAGATTTCGCCACCATAATGTGCCACCATACACAAACACACAGAAAGGTAAAAGTTGCTAAAAAACTAGCTAAAAAGCATGTTTATTGACAAACTATTATAATACAATATTATATGAAAATAGTTTATGAGCATAAATTAATATATTTTGAGGTTTTATGAACTAGTAATCTACTTCCCTGACTAAAAAGGTGTGCAGAAATATAATGTAAGTTCCAATACTAGTTAAACCATCATCATACAATCATCAAAATCAACTATTGGCAAACTTGACAAGCTAGAAACAACTAAAGTGTTGTAAGTTACCTTAACGTTGGCAAATTGACAATCGTGAGTTGGCACCTACTAAAGCCGTTCCACCAGCATGGTTGAGAACAGTTGAGGACTTTCAGCAAACTGAGAATTGTGGGCCGAGAATGGTCCACGCCGAACCGTGCTGAAGTGGAAATGCTACTGTAACCGCTCTGTACCATGCTCAGAACCGTTCTGCCCGACAGAGGAAAAGTGGCTAAAGTGAATGGTGACTGAGGCTAACATCTCCTTTTGAGTTTCATAGAGGAAAGAAGGTCATACGGATTTAGACCATCATAAGGGTGAGTTAAAGATTGGAGAATATTTACGTGAACTAACCCTTTAACTGACATAAGAGCAACATGCTTGCAAATTTACAATGACATAATTTACTATGGGTGTAAACCCAGACTGTTAGATTATGAAAAATGTAAACGCCTGGCTGGGCAGGATGATCATTAATTGGATAAAACTGGTTAGGAGAGGCTTTTAGATGGGCACCCATGGACTATTTGTTGTATGTGTTCATTAATTCACTCTCCAGACACAATCGGCTGAAGTGGCTGCTGCTTGTCTCAAGCTTCGTCAGTGTCTAAGTACTTGTGAATGCACTGATGCAGAGCACGACCGGTCCCTTTCAGTCAGCCTGCACTCACGTGGCACAGCTGAGCACAGAGGCGATGGCATTACGTAATCAACAGCTCTCAACTAACATAATAAAAACATATTTATGAGTGGGTACACCAAAAATATAGAATCTACTGTATGTATATATGATACATTATAGTATCATATAGTTCAGTACAGCACAGCGCTGGTATAGCTAACAAAATTAGATCAAATTGATCTGTGCCATTTTTAACACAATTAAATTAATAAAACAAAATATTTCGCTTTTTTATTTTATTTAGTTAAAGATTGCATCTATACAATTTGATGGAATTTTTTTTTTTGTTTATAGTGTTTAGTCTTTTTGAGCCTAAAGATGCAAAAAAGAGATAAGATGCTTTGCCTGAATCCACATTCAGCATGACGAGTGTGAGTGTGTGTGTGTGTGTGTGTGTGTGTGTGTGTGGCGTGTAGGGCAGGCCAGCTCTGCAGAGTATGGTAAAGAGAGTGAGTACACAAACAACTTAAAGGCTTATTAAGAATCCAAACTGGGGCAGACTTTCCATATTAAACATCTTCATACCTCCGCAGAGTTTGGAAAGGACTTCAAAATACAGAAGTGGCCTTTTTCAACACATCAGCATTCTTGTTGTAAAAACAGCTAGAGACAAGACCAAGAATCACCTCAAATACTGCTAAACTTTATTTGCCGAGCACTGACATTGCTCAGTCCGCCTGTGTCGCATAGGCTTAAACCCAGTGGGTTTAAATTCATGCCACTTTATGTAACCGACAAAATCACGTCAGACTTCTCTAACAGTTTTCCAGTTAGTGCAGGTCTTTTGATACATGTTTAACATTTAGTCATGGGACGCTCATGGGATGCTGTAGATGTATATGTTTATATAAAGATAACTAATCTGAAACCCTTATTACCTACTTAACATCCACAAATGCATTTGAAGTGCATTGCAACTCAGCCAAAACAAGATTAATACAGTGTGGCGTAACTAGAGACCCCATCAACACAAAGGTTAATTGTGTGTTACTCAGCACAATGAAATAATTATGGTTGTCCATATGATCAATAGCAATTCACCTTACCTGTGATAACTGCATCTCAGTGAAGCAATACAAAAAGGGTTGGATGTAAATTTCAATAGAATAGAATAGAATAGAATTGTTCAGCATAGCATAGTATAGTAAGGTATATTACTGCAAATATAGTATATTATATTATACACTGCCTGGCCAAAAAAAAAAAAAAGTTGCCTTTTGGATTTAAATAAGCAGATATTTAAGAGCCTATAATTGGATAATTATCACAGTGATTAATATGTTTCAGCTGGCAACAATTCTTTTAAACCAAACTGATGCAGTGTGTAGCTTCTCATTTCTTAAATAACCATGTCGGAAGACATATCCCGTGATCGTGGAAAAGATGTTACTGTGTTTCAGAAGGGGTACATTACTGGCCTGAATCAAGCAAAGAAAAGGAGATTGCAGAAATCACTGGAATTGGATTAAGAACTGTCCAACTCTGATGAGTTCAGATTTACTCTATTCCAAAGTGATGGGTATGTCAGTGTAAGAAGGGAAGCGCATGAAGCAATGCACCAGTCATGCATAGAGCCCACTGTATAAGCCTCTGGAGACAGTGTTATGATCTGGGATTGCTTCAATTGGTCAGGTCTAGGCTCAGCAACATTAGAAAACATTTTTAATATATACATATTAAAATGAAATCAGCTGACTACCTGAATGTACTGAATGACCAGGTTATCGCATCAATGGATTTTTCTTCCCTGACTGCACGGGCACATTCCAGGACATCAATGCCAAGATTCATCGGCCACCACAAATTCCTAACCTTAACCCCATTAAAAGTCTGTGGGATGTGCTGGAAAAGACTTTACGGAGTGGTTCAACTCTCCTGTTATTAATACAAGATCTTGGCCAAAAATTAACGCAACTCTGGATGGAAATAAACGTGTACATTAGGTTGACAAAACAATGCCATGACGAATGCATGCCGTAATCAAAGCTAAAGGTGGTCTAACAAAATAGTAGAGTGTGCAGACTTTTGGACAGGCAGTGCATTATAGTATAGTATATTATAGTATAGTATAGAAAAGTCTAGTATATTTTATATAGTATAGTATATACAGTGGCGATTTCTCAGCGCCAGCAAAGTCTTTTCTGCTGGCGTAACATGCCTAAGAAATAAATATTTTTTTTCATGCTTTCATTCTCATTGACCTTTTTGCCTATGTATTTGCAATCGCTTTCCACTCCTAATTAATCTACAAATAAATAGCAAAAAACAAAAACAATTATCCAATCAGAATTTATTCCTTGATGATTACAAGCAAAGTGTGCCAACTGTTTCACAAATCGCATGCCCGAAGCCATGCTCCTTAGCCAATGTAGCATGTGAGTCTAAATAGATCTCCTTGGAAAATACTTTAACATTAATAAATATTACAAACTGCAATACAGAAAACAACAGCAAACATAATTGTAGCCTATTACTAGTTAAAGAAGGCAATAAATAATGGTTAATGTGCAGATGTGTTATGCACTGTTCAGAGAGGTCCTGCAACGGCTTTCAGAGCATCTGCTCTTGTCCCACTTTAACGCTCTTAATAATTCAGGCCACAGAAACTATACATAGAGCCACCACACCCTTGTCAATAATGCACAAGAAGAAAACGTCAACAACAACAGCCCTAAAAAAGCCAAGCACTACAGAGACCGTAATGCAAAGAAGAACCCAGTAGCACAACACTAAAGGGGCTAGTAGATAAGACAACTTCTAATGACCCTGTATAAAAAAATGTAATTAAATTAAATAATATAGAACTTTTCTGATACTACACTCAAAGCACTTTACAACGTGAACAGGGGACTCTCCTCAACCACCATGTGTGCAGCATCCACCTGGATGATGCAACAGCAGCCATAGTGCACCAGTACATTCACCACACACCAGCTATTGGTGGAGAGGAGAGAGTGGATTGATAGAGCCAATTCATGAAAGGGGATTATTAGGAGGCCATGATTCAGAAGGGCCATGGGGGGATTTGGCCAGGACACTGGGGTACACCCCTACTCTTTTCAAGAAATGCCCTGGGATATTTAATGACCACTAAGCATCAGGAACTCAGTTTAACGTCTCATTGAAAGATGGTGCATTTTTACAATATAGTGTCCCCACCACTGTACTGGGGCTTTACGACCCAAACGGTGAGCACCCCCTGCTGGACTCACTAACACCACTTCCAGCAGCAACCTTCATTTTCCCCAGGAGGTCTCCCATCCAGGTACTGCCCAGGCTCAGACCTGCTTAACTTCAGTGGGTAACCAGGGGAGAGCTGCAGGGTGAAATAGCTGCTGGCTCTCCCTGCGTGCGAGCGAATATATATCATAATAAAGAATGAGTATTTCAAAACTTTTGACTGGTAATAAATAAATATATATATATATATATATATATATATATATATACACTTACTCATTCTTTATTAGGATTTTTTTCTTCATATTTTAGGATAATTGTAACGTCATCAAAACTATGCAATAACATAAATGTAACTATGGGAATTATGTTGTGACTAAACAAAATCCAAATTAAATCAAAACTGTGTTATATTTTAGCATCTTCAAAGTAGTCACCCTTTGTCTAGAATTAGCAGTTTTTTTGAGGTATCACCCTGGGATGCTTTTTAAACAGAATTGAGAGTTCCCATCTATGTTGGGCATTTATTGGCTGCTTTTCTTTATTACTTGGTCCAATTCATCAATTTCAAACAAGTTTTTTTTATATACAATTTTTGTTTTAGAATTAAATAAATTAATATGGTGGCACAATTATATTTTTGTCTACAAAACAAATTTCAAATATTTAAGCATACACCTTCAGATCAAAACATTTTAAGATCATGAGAAACATTTCAGTCAAGTGTTTCAAAAGTTTTGACAGATAGTGTACATACATAAATATATACACTGATCAGCCAAAACATTAAAACCACCGACAGGTGAAGTGAATAACATCGATTATGCTGCCCATGACAGAAATGTGTCAGGACACACTGTGCATTGCAGCTTGCTGCGTATGTGGTTGTGCAGCCGCAGACCAGTTAGAGTGCCCATGCTGACCCCTGTCCACCACCGAAAGCACCTACAATGGGCATGTGAGCATCAGAACTGGACCATGGAGCAATGGAAGTAGGTGGCCTGCGGTTGAATCACATTTCTTTTAGATCATGTGGACAGCCGGGTGTGTGTGTGTGTGTCATTTACTGGGGGAAAGACGGCAGCAGGATGTACTATGGGAAGAAGGCAGGCAGCAGAGGCAGTGTGATGCTCTGGGCAATGTTTTGATGGGAAACCTTGGATCCTGGCATTCATTTGGATGTTACTTTGACATGTATCATCTAGCTTAAGATTGTTTCAGACCACGTACACCCCTTCATGACAATGGTATTCCCTGATGGCAGTGGCCACTTTCACAGCAGCATAATGTGCTACACTGCAAAACTTGTTCAGAAATGGTTTGAGGAACATAACAAAGAGTTCAAGGTGTTGACTTGGCCTCCAAATTCCCCAGATCTCAATCCGATTGAGCATCTATGGGATGTGCTGGACCAATAAGTCAGATACATGGAGTACCCACCTCGCACTTTACATGACTTAAAGGATCTGCTGCTCACGTCTTGGTGCCAGATATCACAGGACACCTTCAGAGGTGTTGTGGAGTACATGCCTCAACAGTTCTGGGCAGTTTTGGTGGCACGAGGGGGACCTACACAATATTAGGCAGGTGGATTTACTGTTGTGGCTGATCGGTGTATATCAAGCTATCAATCAATGAGTTTTCATTATCAAATGAATTACATGATATGCTGATTAATTAATGGTAATTAATGGCATATGTCAATATTTACCATAAAATTCCCCCAAATAAAATCATTATCAATTAATTAAATTGAATATTGAATAACCACCTTAAATTGTAATAAATATATATAGTGGCCTTTGTAATAAGTGGAATAATATACAGTCAGCGGGCATTATCACTAAATAAACCACTTCAGGGTGATTTTCATTAAATTATCTCTTATTTAAGGCATTGTGACCAAACACAAAATAGGTGCCACATGCATTGATTGACTTAACGCAAGATTTAACACAGGAAGTGCCAAAAAAGAGATCCACTTTAAACAGCAGGTCTGCAGAGTGCAGTGTCCAGCTGTGTTAGTGCATTAAAAGGGTGTGATGCATTGGCCTGATTTCGGGTCATTAGGACTTGGTCATCTTTCTGGGTATCTCTCACTCTATTTTTCGCGCTACTCTGGCGGCGGGTGTCTCCCGCTGAATGCGCTTAGATGCGATATACAATATGGAACAGCCTTTCTGTAAATATTTGCAATGTCTTGAAACCAAGTCCTATTAAGTATATTTACCTTTTTTCAACAATATTTATACTGTGTATTTTAACTGGAAAACGAGACAAAATACTAATTACGCAAACAAAATTTTGACTTGTATAACATCAATATGCAGTACCATAATACAGTCAAACAGAATACTGAATATGCGTTCAAATGCAGAGAGTGCTCAGTCCAGCTCCCATTTCAAATAGTTTCCAAAGCATGTGAATGATCATAATACAGAAAATTGGCTTAAGACAATCACCATTCAGATCTTATAAGACACGCAGCTATGCAGGGACTTCAACAACCCTTTCTCCTCTCTATAGTTCTCCTTCCCTCTTTTACCACTACCACTTTACAAGTCCTTAAATCCCAAACACACATAATGCTCATGTTCCATCACGTCCCTGCTACATTGCCCAAACGGCACCAGTTACCTGGTACGGCTCATGCCAGCTGTGCGGATGACAGCCGCATTCCGGCCACAGATCGCAGCTCCCCCCTTTGCCTCGGAGCATGCCACGGCTGGGACTCCTCCAGGAGCTCTCAGAGCGTGAGGCCGTGAGTTTGGCTCTTTGACGGGGCAGGGTGGTCATGGACAGAGAGGGCGAAGGTGATGGCTGGTAGTTGTATCCGTGGTAAGATTCATGCTGCCAACTGCAGGAGCAGGGAGCCTCCCCCCCTACGTGATCCCCCACGCGGCCATGAGTCTCCACGCAGCAGCTCTGCTGCTTGCTCAGGTAAGCTGTCATCCTGAATGTGTTCTCACCCTCTTTCGCCCGGTTTTTATCACCTCCCTGTCTCTCTGTTTGTGTTCAGTGTGAGCGGCAGAAGCAGAGGACGCAGTTGTGGTGAGTGGCTCTCCTCTGGGCAGTATGTGAGCAGTGTGCTCTTGACAGTGAGAGAGCCCCTGTGTGTATGTGTGTGCGTCAGAGAGCGAGAGAGAGAAAGAGAGAGAAAGAGATTGCTACTTGGAGACACAAGGCATGTTTTATGTTTGGTTAGGCAACAGGAGCTGCAGAGAGAGACAGAGAGAGAGAGAGAGAGAGAGAGAGAGAGAGAGAGTAAACTTAAAGTCTATTTCTTAAAACTTGCAGTATTTTATTTACAGTATTTTTTTTTTAAATTCAATTCCATTGTATTTTAAATTGTATTTTGTTGTTATTCATGCCAATCAAGTACTTTGAGAATCACAATGAGAGAGAGGTGGAGGGACTGAGAAAGAAAAAGAGAGAGAGAAAGCACAAGAAGGAATAAGAGAGGGAGGGAGAGAATATTTGTGTGAGAGTGTATGTGTGAAAGCTCTTTGTCAACTGATGATTTAACTGGCAGTGGGACGTGACAGCATCCTCTGCTCAAGGCAGAAGCAATCAAAACCTGAACAGCTGGAGACTGAGTGAGCTGCCTCCACCCCGAATATCCCGATCCTGGACGGATGTCTAACTGACAGCAGCCGTTTTATCAACATGATAAAATTATTCAAATGCTCTGTCTCAGCAAGCTTGGGTTGTTTTGTGTGATTGATTGATGTATATACTGCATGTGTACTTTGTTGACTTTTTAAAGAAATATAATGTGAAATATGAATATAAGAACATACATTTGTATATGCAAGAATACTGTGTATGTGCACCTATGCACTTGAGCTTATTTGAGGCTGTGAAATGTGGTTCTAGCTGTTTTTATCTGATTTATGTAAATCAGGAATGGGTGGGATAGTTGCTGGGGTGTATTCGCATGGGAAATAAAATGGTCTTCTATGCAATTTGTCATCTAAATTTGTCTTCTATGAAATATATCAAAGGAAGCACAAAAAAAAGCAAGATCAAACAAGTACAAACAATGCTCCCAGCTACACAAGAGATATAAAGCACATCTATCTATCTATCTATCTATCTATCTATCTATCTATCTATCTATCTATCTATCTATCTATCTATCTATCTATCTATCTATCTTATATACAGTTTTTTTTTTACTTTTTATATGATAATAAAATTCATTATTTAGTGAAAAATAGTCCATTCCTAAAATTCAATCAATTTAACAGTTAACTGAAAATTGGTCTCTTACACCTATTATCACAGTATTATTCATAAACTTATTGCTTCAGGTTGTGCCTAAAATTAAATTTTAACCATTGTAAATCACTAAAAAACAACCTTTTGTGGCTTATGGTTTTAATTCATAACTATCTTACAGTACATGCAACATATGAGGTGTGCATCTGAAAGAAGGAAGACCAATTTACTGCATTCCCTTTGAGCTGAGAATAATTTTGCCTATATTTGCATTCAAAAAGTTTTTCAACAAACAAAACTAAAGGAATATTTTGTATATTGAATATTCATAATTTAGCATCAGACATAAACAAAAACTGCAGAGCAACAGCCTGTAGCTTGTGGATCACTAACACTCATTAATTCAATAAGATGTCTATTTATAACCAACCTAGTCACATTTAATTAAAACAATGGCTTTACTCTCAGCAACTGATGCTTAACTGCTTAAGTTAAACCATTCAGCTACAACAGAATCAACCCCAGAGAGCCAAACTAACGGTCCGCTCAACCAGTGTACAGCAACCCCACCTACTGGAAAGCCACCCACAGTACAATCCTGCCAAAATGCAGAGGCATTTGCTGTTTTAAATTATGCTTTTTGAATGACGCATTAAATAGGAATTTACCCTACCAGAGTCAGTGATGCCAAAAAGCATTACCAAATTGTATAATATTGGTTTATAATTCTATAATCTTTTATTTGCTTGGTTATTCATTCCAATTTTGTAATCTTGTTTTACACGTATAGTGATGAGTTTCGTTGAATATGAATAAAACACACTCTAAGCTGTGAGATGAGGATTTGTGATTTTTTTTTTTTTAAATGTTCAATAGCACACCTTGTTTGTGTGTTGGTGGTTGAGCAGGCATTCTAAGTGTTTAAGTGCCAGTTAATCATACTGTATTTCATACTATTAACAATCCCTATGGAGTGTTCAATTCATCTAATCCTACAATGAAGCCGTTTTCTCTCTGCCCACATTAAAATTTTTGTGACATTTTATGCCTGTATTTCACCTGCAGGGCAAACACACGCCACTAAGCTCTACTAAACAGAATGTTCAATGTGGGTGATTCTCACAAAAATGTCCTGGTCCTATTTTACTTTCAAATGAAAAGAAACAAATAGGAAATACTATTTCCCATTTAGAAAACAAATCCCACTTTAAGGGCCATTAAAACATTTTGTGACATTGATTTTATGTCAGTTATGCCCATTTTACCCCACCTCTCATTACCGTAAAAAAAAGTTCATTATGATGATTTCATTACCGCAACATACAAGTGTGTAGGATGCCATGTGTCAGTGCCAAATGCTAGTCGGGGATGCCAGCAATCTGTGACACCACGTCACGAGATAATCCATTGTATAATACTGCTGAAATGTCATAAGACACAGTCAAATACATTTTTCCCACCTTTCAATAGAGAGACTATTGAGTGACAGGTGGTCAGGCCTGACATCCACACATCTCGCAGCGCCCACTCCAGTAGCTACACTCCCATGAGCGAGAGAACATGCTGCCTATGTAGATGTAATTTTAATGCAGACATTGCAGAGAACGTGTCATACACGCATGACAAGTCATCTTTGCCTATACGTTTCTCCCATACAGACTGCAGTTAGAAACTGAATGGGTGATTTCTAAAAGTGTGCTGATGCAACATGGGTTCACATAAAGAATTTCCTATCAAAAGCTGTCTGTCTGTGCTGGAGTTAGAGGGCTGGTGCTTTTCAGGGTCCAAAATGAACACAACATTTGAAGAGTAAATGCAACTTGCCAGTTGGCCAGTAATTTTATTAAGAGCTGTAATAATTGTAAGAACGATAGTCTGATCCTTCCCGATATAAGTGACATAAACGATTCAAATACACACAGTGTCAAGAAAACACAAATTGTGCATACATTTTTACTGCAGTGAAAATTGTATTATTTTATCTAGGAAGCCTAAAGGTTTTATTTTCTTCTCCAGAAATCTATGTGGAGTGGAAAATTTTATGCAGAATATTTACTGAATCACACACACACACACACACAAAAAGTAGAACAAAATCATGATGCTTGATGTTTTTGTGACGATGCAGATTCAATGAGATTGGTTCATCTCATATATGTTTCAATTGTCACAATTACCTGCACCAGCTAAATAATAAATTTTATATAGGGGAAAAATACATAAATTATTCATGATAAGTAAATCATAAGTAAATCAATTATTCTGTTTAATGATATATATATATGTATGGACTCATGGACTGCACCAGATTTGTCATCTTTCAGGTGTTACCTCACTCATCCACCAAGGCACTTGTACGTTCCTGGACATTGGTCCTAGACCTCACCCTCCAATCCAACAGGTCCCAGACATGCTCAGTGGGATTGAGATACAGTCACATTGCTGGCCATGGCAGAACACTGACAATCCTGTCTTGCAGGAAAACGTGCACAGAATGAGCAGTATGGCTGGTGGCACTGTCATGCTGGAGGGTCATGTCAGGATGAGCCTGCATGAAGGGTACCATATGAGGGAGGAGGATATCTTCCATATAATGCACAATGTTGAGATTGCCTGCAATGACAACAAGCTCAGTCCGATGATGCTGTGACACACTGCCCCAGACCATGACAGACCCTCCATCTCCAAATCGATCCCGCTCCAGAGAACATGCCTCACAACCCGACATGCCCGACCATCACAGCACAGAGCACTTTTTGCCAGTCCTGTCTGGTCCAGCGAAGTTGGGTTTGTGCCCATATGCAACATTGTTGCCGGTGATGTCTGCTAAGAACCTGCCTTACAACAGGCCTACAAGCCCACATTCCAGCCTCTCTCAGCATATTGCAGACAGTCTGACACTGATGGATGGATTGTGGTTTCCTGGTATAACTCAGGCAGTTGTTGTTGCCATCTTGTACCTGTATTATATATATATATATATATATATATATATATATATATATAATTATTTTAATATTAAAGATAACTATGTATAATTATTTCATCATTATATATTGAATTATTGTTATATGAGGGGCTTTCTCAGCAAATATTTGTATATGCGATTAAATGCGATTAATCACGATTAATTAATTGGGACACCCTGTAATTAATTCGATTACAAATTTTAATTGATTGACGGCCCTAATATATATATATTGACCATTGATATATGCATTGATCCTTCTTCCCATGGATTGAGGACGATGCGGCTGGCTATGGAGGCGATCTGGGGATGGCAGCAGGTGCAGCTCCACCGGGTATGCCCCCTCTGACTACCCACGTCCCGGCATGTCGTTGACTCCCGTCCGTGCTCGAGGCAACAGCAGCTCACCTCACAGCCACCCTGCCTATTCTCTAGAGCTCGAGGTGGATGAGCTCGCCGCTGCTTCGGAGAGCGCGGCGTCTGACGCTGAAGACTCCCCAGGGCTGCCGCCTTCGGGCCAGTATGCCCAGGCTGAGGCTGACGCGCAGATGTCTGATATGCTTGCCCGGGCCGCCGCCAGTGTGGGGCTGGACTAGAACCCTTCGTCCTCCCCACAGCAATCGCTGATGGATGACTGGTTCCTGGGGGTTCCGCGCTGCTCACAGCCGAGCTGTGCCAGATATCACAGCCAGAAGAGCTGACGTCTTCATGGAGGGCACCCCTCTCCACACGTCACAAAGCCACTCATGGACTTGCGAGTTTTCAATCGGGTTTTGCACAAACTCCCATTCAAAATGCTCACGCAAAAACATATCTTAACTTGCATCTGGCATCTAGATTGGTTCGCAGCGGTAGACCTGAAGGACGCATACTTTCATGTCTCAATTCTGCCTCAACCCTTCCTACGGTTCGCGTTCGACGGCCAGGCGCATCAGTACAAAGTTCTCCCCTTCGGCATGTCTCTGTCCACAGGTTGGCAAGCGTCGCCTTGTTCCCCTGTCTGTCTGTGTCAGCAGTACACGCACATGGCTCAGCACAAGGCGTGATTTAAATTGGACCCCTAGTGCTGCATCTTCGACACAATGTCGAAGTGAGCGACAGACGGGGAACGTCTAGGTTACATATGTAACCTCCGTTCCCTGATGGAGGGAACGAGACGTTGTGTCCTCCCGGCCACGTCGCTGAGCCGAGCCACTGTGGTGGCCGGACCTTTTCCGGCTACTCAGAAAAATCCTGAATGAACTCGACAAATTTCCCTGCCTTTATACCCATATGTCTGGGGGCGGTGTATGCAAATACTGTCTGCCTAATTCTCATTGGCATTTTATCATAGATCAGAGGCATATTCGGCCCTCAAGAGAGACCCCTAGTGTCGCTTCTTCGACACAACGTCTCGTTCCCTCCATCAAGATGATTTTCATGTTTTGTTACCTACATGTACAATATTAATGAAAGAATGTCAAGTTTAGTATGCAAACACTCGCTTAGTTACATGGAGAAAGCTGATGACAATGAATATCATGTCTCTTGTAACATTCTCAAGATGTTCATGATTCAAGAAGTTCATGATTAAATATGCACTATTTTTGGGCAGGAGATTTAAAAGAATCTGAAACAAAGGACCATAAATCAACTGTCGGAAAAGACAGCCCAGTTGACCATGTGACTCTGAAAAGTCACTTCTGATTGGCGCAGGACACCTTTGAGGATGCGGCCAATATCAGTTCAAATATTTCCAAGCAGGAAGAACACGCTCTCTTCCTCCCTCTTCTTCTGTCATCTCACTCTCCTGCTCCGTTGACTGCTATGACTATGCTCTGACTCTTCCCTCGTGGTCTTCTCTGGATCTCGTCAGAACCAGATCCATGCCATGTGAGGTCCAAGGAAGCTCGGGACTCAAAGTCTAGAGGAAGCTTCTCACTCTCTATGGTCCATGAGAAGGGCTCGTTTCAAAGCCAACCTCATAATTCATACAGACAATAACGCCGATCTTACAGAGGTCCAAAACTTTGACGGAACGAACTTTCGACCAAGAGCCAAGAACCAAGCAACACAAAGAATGCAAGGAAAAACCACAACACGCAAGTACATCTCCAATATTGTGCTCAAAGTGCTGGTGTATTAGTTAAATACTTTGGGTAATCCGATAGCAAATCGATGTAGACTCAAATAAGGTTAAATGGTTCTTAAGGCATTGTCAACAGACTCCATAAAGTTAATTTTCACAGTATTGATCATTTATTTCACATTCTGTCACTTTTTTCACCAACCTGTCTCATGTATATATGTGTTAGATTACATTTATGTTTAGAATAGTAATAAAGTTTGTCTGTATTCAAAGATGATTGACTGTAATATTTTGATATATAATCTCATCCCTGTTTCTAAAAGATTTCGCTTCAAAGCTGTACCTAAATACCTGTGATATTATTTTCAATAAGCCATGAGAATAATATCACTCCAATAAGTGAATTAATCATAATTCACTTATTAAAGCTAATTCCTTACAGTAGAAATTGTGAGCTGATACAATGAGATCTTAATGGTGGAGAATAATTTAGGTGTTTGTCATTTATCTAAATCATAATGGTTGTCGAACGTGACTAATTGCATTATACATTTCATTACCTAATAATGTACAATAAGGACAGTTTAATTTAGTTCATAGCTCACATATTTCAAGACCCTAAATTCCCTTACATATATTGGTGTGAGAATGAGGGCACTTTAAAAATTCCCTTCAAAATGTCGAATACCAAAAATCCTACAATATATATATAAATTTTCATAGAGAAGCTCATAAACTCTCTTTGCTTCTCCCCTCCTTATACCTCTCACAAACCCTTTTTCAACAGCTGTTACTAATCAGCCCTCTGTTTTTTCTATGGTTTGACCTGAGCCTAAAAACAGTAAAATACACACACATCAACACATTTAAAGAGACAAGAATTTCTACTCTGCAAGATCTGCAATCTCCCTCACAAATGGCAAACCAACAATGCAGTGCAGAGTTTAAGCGGTTGATTGATTCTGTCAGTGTGTGACAGGTCATTTATTGCTTCAGTGAGAGCCATTACGGTCCAGAGCCTTTACCTCAGAGAGAGAACGACCATATTCTGAGAAAGCCAAAAGGTCTGAATGACACATGCTGGACCTCATAGAGGAAGGAAGTCCTTATAAATATGCTTGTCAAAAATAAGTTTGAGATATTGATGGAAATGACCACTGAACTTGTCACAAATCCATTTTTTTAAAGAGGAAAGAACTTCACACAATCCATGTGAACTTTCTTTATTTAATGTATGATTCAGGCAAAAGTGAAAATACTGTCATCATGACTGACTTTTAATTTTAACAGCATTTATAATGAACTTTACATGACACAGCATCTGGTTCAAGTGTGTCAGATGGTGTTCTGTTGCTGTACTTCACATTTTATACCACAAGGTGGTGCTTGCCATTAGAAATTGAGAGTGGGCACGTGTCCACAAAACCAATCTCTTAGCCTTCAGACTGATAATACAGACAATTTAAAAGTAATACAGACAGTAATTTCCTCTTGCACACATTTACCAAAAAATCCTATTCTCTCTCCAGCCACTATGTGATGGATCAAGCAAGTAGCTGTACTGACATCTTTTCCTCTTGAGTGACTACTTCAGACAGAAAGTGAATGACATTACACATTGGCAAAGTAATGTGGTAGAAGATATAACTGAAACTTCTATGCAGCAGACTTCTGACATCTCTGAGAACTCCAATGACTGCTGGAACAGTCATTTGTCAGCTGAGCATACTCCAACTGTGCCCATTAAAGGCAATGAGGACAGAGCTGCAGTGAGTGGGTGTTTATAGTACGGGCTTCAACTTAGCTCAGCAGTCATTGTGAAGTTTAATCTTTGAGGTAGAGTCATCAGCTGATGTAATAAACTCTATTATGTGTTTAACACATTGTAATCACTAAAAGCATTGAATCATACTCCCATTCAAAGTTAATGAACCTTACATAGAATTCATTCTAGATCCTTTTCTCACTGTTCGAAAAACTAGTGAGCTGCCTTGCTGTGGCTTGTCCACCTTCTAAGCGGCCATTAACATAAGCATTTTGCATCCGACTATGCTGTTTTTCAATTGTTTTTCTACTGTATGTAAACATACACTGGACAGATGCATTCAAACGTTGCACCCTTGCAATTAGTAGTACACATTTTTGGAACAAAAAAATATGACGCTAAAATATAATCTGACTCTTGATTGAATATTACTATATTACGACACATGGTATCTGTTTCTGATGCTGAAAAACTAATTCATGACCTCAAGACTAGATTATTGTAATGCATACAAGGTGGATGTCCTGCAGGTTTAATACATAAACTTCAGTTGGTTCAAAATGCAGCAGCGGGAGTGCCAACTAGAATCAAGATACGATCATATCAGCCCCATTTTATTGGTGTTACATAGGCTATTGATTTATTTATTCAGCCAGGCATACACCTAATTTATGCCTCAATTCATAGTTATGCTGCTTTAGTTAGGTCTGCTGGAACTGAAAACACATCTCTTATTCTTTAAACCTGCTTTAAAATGAATGGCATCTACGGTAATTTTATTATATTTCTTTCCCTGTCTAAACCTTGGATTACATCACAAGGTTACCAGAGCCTACCAGATCCATCTCCAGCCCTGCCTGATGTCCAATTCTGAGTGTTGCTGAGCAATGAGGACCAACTCCAATTAATTCAATTAAAATTAATTAACCACTAACGATACCCTACATCAGCCAAAATCAAAGGACAATGCATCTATGTGTATTCCCTCAGTTCAATGACTTTAACCCTAAAACTTATAGTTCATACAAAATAATTTTGTTTAATCATTGACCCACAACAATTACTTAATTTACAAACTGCAACCACTAATTGTTCTAAACATAAGTAACTAATACTGGCATTATATTCATTCATTTTCTGTTATAGCATAATTTCGTGTACAGATTTGAAACAATGCCTGTAGTGAAAAGCACTATACAAATAAATTTGACTTGACTTGACTGCATCTTGCTGGGTTTTATAGAGTCTTGTGCAATAGCGCCTTGGTTTTTACACACAGCAGCATTTCAACTAAAGAAAACACATCTCGAAACACCTGTTGCATCTAGATTTTTTTTTAGAGCCAAATCATGTTCAGTCTAAAAGGCCCCTAAGACCATATCTGCACTATTAAAAACAATGATGGTGATAGGAAGGCAAAAATAGAGCTTTCAAACTTAAATGGATTAGTGTGGAAGTGACAGCATCCTCAATAAAATGGAACCACATTTGGTTTGACAGACTGTTAACAGTCACTCACACACACCAAAAGAAAAATGCACTTCTCACAAGAAGCACACAAGAAACTTAGCATGTTAGCATGTTTCTAAGCTAATGACTCAATCTAATAAACATTAAAAAAAAAATCCTTTTCAGTGCTCAATAAAGTATATTTATAATCAACTCCAACCACCATCTTGGATGTAAATTTTCTCTGAGCTTGTTGCAATTGCATTGCATTATCGAGGAAGGATTCATTCGTTGCTGCCTTAGATTTGTGATAAAAACAAGGTATCTTTTAAAGTAGCCTGATTTTGTCTTTGAAAAATGACTTTGAAATGGGAGCATGTCAATAAATCCTAAAAATCGTGCTTAGATGGGCAGCTCACTAGGGTTTTTAACAAAACTTATGAGTCTTAGGGCCGTTTAGATTGAACCTAGATGCTAAAAAGCTAGATGCAGCACAATGAATATAACAGAAAGCTGTTTTTGTTTTTTTAAATTTCATGTTCTTTTTAACTTGACACAGCGTCTTTATAAATGTGTCACTTCTGTGATAGGTGCTGAAAAAACTAAACAGCTAAATGGCCAAAGATGTTCACCTAACACATTAACATAGATAAACAACAGATAAAAAATAAACAAAAAACAAACATAGCAGACAGATACAAAAATGCATATGATGTGAACAACCCCCTCACTGTGGTGGGATGAAGTCAGAAAAATAACTGATTGGATGTGTTCATGACAGTTGTGACCTGGTGTCAGATTTACCAATCGCACCACTAGTCTGAATTATGGATAAAGCTGTGCTGAATGCTATGAAGACTTTCTCCTGGGTTTTTTAAACTGGATTATGCAGAAGTGCATGCAACTCAGCAACCAAGGGAGATTTTTAAGAGCAGAAAGTATAACAGGGGAAAGATTATTATTAAATACAAGGGGCAGAGGTGAGCTTTGCAGATACCGCAGATACGCCAAGACTTCCATTGTAGAAATAGCTTATTGCTGGAATCAAGTAGAGAATCCCTAATCACAGTTTATGGTCATTGCATTTAAGCACAAACAACAAGATTATCATCATCATGAATGATAACTAGGAGACGTTTCAACTCTTTACAGACATCCCTCCATTGCATGTTCCTTTATCTCAGGATCTCAAAGCAATAGTCCTCATTTCTGTCATTATTTACTCATGGAGTGGTGGTGGCATAGTGGGCTAAAGCATATAACTGGTAATCAGAAGGTCGCTGGTTCGATCCCCACAGCCACCACCATTGTGTCCTTGAGCAAGGCACTTAACTCCAGGTTGTTCCGGGGGGATTGTCCCTGTAATAAGTGCACTGTAAGTCGCTTTGGATAAAAGCGTCTGCCAAATGCATAAATGTAAATGTACTCACCCTGATGTCATTCATAAGCACAAGAAGGAAGATATTAGCACAAAAGTGGATATTAGGTAGAAAGTTTACACTGCTCTTTTCCATTTAATTAATGTCATATGGGTTTTGAAAAAATGTGGGTGAATAACTTTCTTTTTTTTGTGTGAACTCGCTATTTTTGGCATGTACCTCATGAAAAGCTATTTTATGGCTTTAAACATAATGGTAAAAGAATGTAGTGTATACATTTTTGGGTGAATTTCAGCCCTTTAATGCAAACTCATTCTTTTCCTCATCAACTTCTACTGTAATTGATTACCTCAATGTCACACATCCAGACTCACATGTATACCCTCCCAACGTCTACTCTGCATAACATTTCTTAACCATTTTCAGTCTCTTACATTTAAAATATGGCTCCAAGTGCACATCCACTTTATATTGTTTTAACACCCCTGGTGTGCTTATTAAGTCAGAATACAGCTCTTACATTGATTAGTTTCATTAGTCTTTTCCACTGGATATGGCTTTGAGTGCTGGCCGCCTCAGTGAGTGATGCTTCCAAGGCTAATGCGCCAAACGAGCCTGGTTGGTAGCCAGGCCTGTGTAATCAACTTCAGAAATTATGAAACTAGTTCAATGGTTCAATAAAAAACTATTGCAATATAAAATCCACTAGAGAGAGAGAGAGAGAGAGAGAGAGAGAGAGAACTCAAAATGGTATTATCTAACAAAAATGAGGAGGGTGTTAAAAGGACCTATGGGGAATTGCAAACAATTATTCCACTTAAGTGGTCTGTTTTTTTAAGGTAAAAAAGCATTCAGTCTTTTATTTTCTGGGAAAGTCTATCTGAAAGATGCAGTTTTGGGATAGCATGCTGGTCCAACTGACTGTCTAGCTTTCTCTTAAGTGAATGCAGCTAAACTTGATGGATAATTTCATCCAGAAATGTACGTTCTGTCAGCAATTACTCACCCTCAATTCATTCCAAACCCTCCAAAGCTTCAGAAACCATTCAGTATCATTGTGTGTATATATATATATATATATATATATATATATATATATATATATATATAAAAGATACAATGAAGGAAAATCAATGTTGACTAGGGTTGCCAACTGTCCCGTTTAAGATGTCTCTTATTTTGGCTGAATGATATCCCATACAGAAACCTAATTTACCGTAATTTTCCGGGAGATGTCCTGTATTGAAGTGGAATAATACTCAAGGGAGATCCCACCTCCAGTTGGATGCTCAAACGTTTGAGGCCGACCCCTGTCCCATATTGAAGTGCTCAAAATGCTCAAGAGCACCATATTCGTGGGGTGAAAATTCTGCAACCTTAATGGTCACTGTGGCTAACATTTGGCCTAACATCTCCTTTTGTGTTCTACAGAAGAAAGAAAATCATACAGGTTTGGAAGAACATGTGAATAAATGATGACTGAATTTTCATTTTTGGGTGAACTAATCCTTTAACTGGATAAACACAGATAAATTCAGGTACATTGTTGCCAACCTGACTGCAACTCCTTCTGTGTCTCTTGAGAAGTCTCTCCGTTAGACTTTGCTTCCATTTACAGATGGTGACAAGTGACGGCCACTTAAGCGGCCCCTGTTCAGGAGCCTTGCTCTTCAGGGCCTCCATGCTGAGCCTTTTGTGTAGTGGTCTTAAGGAGTCAACTCGAGGAGGCACGAGAAGGATGGGCACGCTCCCTCGATGGAATGTCTCTCCATAAGGGCCATTATTCACCAGCATGTAGCTCATGGCAGATTGCTGTTTACCCAACAGAGCTGGACGAAGTTCAAACTTCCACAAAAGCCTCGGTCAAAGCCCCTCGAAAGCACCCGATTAATGGACGACTTCACAACAAGGTCACCCCAACACAGATACAATGTACTAATCCACTGCCCAGTGGGGCCAACCACAAAACGATTGACTTTCAACTCTGATTTCTAATATGGATCCAACTAAAATGCAAATATTAAAACAAATCCATGGATTCTTTAGAAAACCCAAATTAGAAAACCAATCCAAAATCCAAGGGTTTTTGGATGTATGAATGACTGTTAAAATCCCAAGCTCTGAAAGGCGTTAGCTCCAAAACAAATAATTGTGTTGCTCAAAAAGGGAGCAGTGGTTCTCAATCGCTTCATCCTTGGATAAGTGTCTTCTTCCATCACATGTCTGTGAGCAGAATAACTGAGCTGGATCTTTCTGTCCCATATAAAGTGCTACTTTCTGGAAGTCTGTGCTTTTATGCTACGCTATGCTAGGCTAATTGAGGATTTGCTTGGCTCGACTGGACTTTACAGGGTGTGGTATGGAGAAAAAGTGCACCGAGAGTGACACAAACTCAATAAATCAGGGGGTTTATGGGGTGACAGATGAGAGATAGATGAGATGAGATTAGCGAGTGGCTGGGGCGAGATGCAAATCACATGGGGAGATAATTAAAGCCTAAGGGAGCATCACTCCAATGAGTGGCAACCGCCAGACTACAGCCAATCAATAATGGACTCGACATATACATAAAACCACACTAGGCCACACTTGCACACACATCCGTACAAGGTAATACTGTAGTTATCTGATGTGAGCCAAACCTTAATTTGGCTCAATCCTAAATTTGCCATGCTAAGAACGCCACAGCAGTCATAACCGCAGTTACAGGATGTGAAGTGTGAAAGCGTGCAAACACAAAAACAGCATTAACCATGTTCAGGGCTCCACGGTGCCAAATCAGACAAAGAGGGATGATGACAAAGGTCAGAATAGACAGAATGTTATCTCTCTGATTACAGTGCTTAACTTCACTAAATGGCAACAAGCGGCTAATCAGATTCAAAAAGGAAATGTTCTGATGGCTGCTAGATCATTATAGGAGTTGTTGCCTGATCTTGCTCAATGTGCTACAAAGAAATAAATGCAGAGATATATGCGACTCAATCAAGTAATATATGAATGTGAAATATTTGCATCTGTACATATACTGTAGACAATTAAGATACAAATAATTATTATACAAATTATTGGGTACAGTTATTAGTGCTGCTTGCTAAAACGAGTATCACAATTATTAATTGCTTATTCTAAAGCATTAGGGGTTTGATTATTTCAAGTATAAAATTTGAAAATTAAAGTATTAAACTTTTCTGCATAACACTTTCCACACAGTTTGTGCACTGAACATGACCTCAAATTGTTAGGAGAATTGTGGACAGAATTGTGTTATTGCTTTACTTAGCAATCAATCAATTTGCGGATGTAAAAATGGTTAAAAATAATTCCCATCGACTTTCATCAAAGGAGGGGCCTAAGCTATAGGAACTTTGGAGTATCACAGAGACTGGAGGGGGTTCACTAAAAACCCCTGGTAAAAAGTGCCTGGGCTGTCTGCATTGGTTTAGTGCCTGATTCACTAAAGGAATTATGCAGAATCACAACACGGCAAACGTGTTCTTGATGGCCAGTTCTGAGTGCCATATAGTGGAGGATGCAGCAGACTACCGCGATCTGGCACACTCTGCCATCACTCAACTACTGTGATTCAGACACCTGAATTATCTCTTTAACATGCCCAAAACAAGCTTTACTACTCCACGCATCTGAATATATGACTCTATATATATATATGGTTATATCGCTCTTCTCCATCATTTGATGAATTACTGCTGTCATGATCGATAGACAATTTACACAAACATCTCTTAAATCTAATTCAGTTTAACGTCTGCTTTCCATGGGTGGTAATGTTTATTGCGCCGGGCAAACAGCATAGAGCCTTGGAAATAAAGCGCAATCTATAATGAGTCTAATTTACATTTACAAAGGGGGTGTGTTTGTGTGGAAAGGAAGGACGATTCATTTAAATAGTCAAGACGCAGCACTATTTCATAACTGATTGCGTTTGCATAAACTAGATTGTGCGAAAGTGGTGCAGTTGTTTAGTGAATTCTCCCCTTGGCTTTGGGCTCTTTTGACTTACACAGCCATAGACAGTACACAGCCATATAGCAACCACTTAGAACAACCTAATAACCACCCAGATCACCCTAGGAACCACACTGCAATCTGTTAAAAAACACTCAGCAGAGTTAGCAACAAAGAGATGACTTTTGCGTGTGCAAATCCTCTCGCATTGTCTTTGGAAAATGTATAAATCTAGTAATATGTTTTTTGGATGTTTTATTTGCTGTGCAGCTGTGGTAATGTTTTGATGTCTATGTAGCTAATGTGGTTATGTGCATGTTGTGCTGTCAGTACTTCAGTGATAAAATTGCAGAATGCTCTTTTAGTTGTTGTATTAACAAGATGATTTTTAGCTTGGAGACATGAACAGGGTTTAAATCGGTCAAATAAGTCCAGCTCGCAACCCTCTCTCTCTCTCTTCTTTTTCTATCTCTTGGTCCCTCTCCCATGAGGTGGGTGGATAAAGTTGAGACAAAGATGAGAGACATGAGTCGAAATGCCTCGTGACTACCATACAAAGACAAAGACAGAAAAGCTGGCCTCTCTTACAAGGCACTCTACTGTGCCTGAGCTGATCTCAAGAACCCATCCTTACCATCTGTCTCTCCACTCATGTTTATATCTACCCTGCACAGCTTATCAACAGTATGACATTTTGAAATCCATAACTCAGAGCTCCATCTATTATACATGGGGTTTAACCTGCACAGCTCGTAAGACTTCCCAAAGAGGGAAAAGGTAGAAAGGGCATAAAGTGATGGAGGAAAAGATAATAAACAATAATAATATTGTGTATGAGATATTAAAGTGGAAAAAACTAAGGAAGAACGGGAAGACATGCTGTCTAAGCACAGATATACATAAGCTCATATAAATAGATAATGTTTTTGTTGCCAGGCAATAAACTAATGATCCATGAGCATTAAAAATTTCCAGGGTAATCAAATCAAAATAGAGAACTCAGAGAGCTGTGAACTGATCAAGGTTCCTGTTCAGAATACATCTAAGGCCATCAAAAGATCTTTGAACATCACAAAATGTGCTGGTCATTGATTAGAATTATTGTGGACAATCATTTGAGTGGACAAACTGATATTTTATAATCACAACTAAAAAAAAAAGAGCTAATTTCAAAATCCAATACAAAATAATGCAGCATTTTCTTTAAAGGAATAGTATATGGTAAATGGTCTGCACTTATCTAATGCAATGTTTTAACCTTAGAGATTACCAAAGCATTTTACACTGTTTCCCACTCACCCATTCACACACACTCATACACCAATGGCGGCAGAGCTGACATGCAAGGCGATAGCCTGCCATTGGGAGCAACTTGAGGTTCAGTGTTTTTCCCAAGGACACTTGCCCAAGTAGTCGTGTAGGCCGGGATTCAAACCGTCAACCCTGCGATTAGCGGCCGACACACTACCACCTGAGACACAGCCGACAAATGTTTTAAATGTGCTAAATGTTCTGTTTGCTCTTATCTAGTAAAGTGAATTGATGGAGGGCACTCGAGCTCCTAAATAATTAAAACCTGGTATGATGCATCAAATTTGACTTGCCATATTTGAATATACTTAAATTTGATAGATACGATGAATGGGAAGATGGAAAACGGTGGTCACCGTCCGCAGTCGGCCTTTATCCCTCTAGGAGTCCTGATTAGCCTGATAAGGGTGCATAAAATCACAACCCAGCCCCGCCCTCTGTCCTGTCACATTCCTCCTTAGTTCTCTCAGGCGAGGGAGCCCCCGCCATGACGTATCGAAGAAGGGGTCTACCCCGCCCTTGGCAGCGGTTCTCCCGCTCCAGGCAGTCGGCAGTGAGCCCCCCCTCGCTCGCAGTCGGTGGTCTCAGACCCCGCCGCGTTTCAGCAGCTGGTAGGGGTCTCTTCTGACCCATGGCAGTGGCCATGACAGCTCCAGGTGGTCGGTTAGGAGCCCCTTCTCCCCTTGCTGTCGGTGGCCATTCCACCGCTTCCAGGCGGCTGGGCTCCTCCGTCCCCTGGCAGATGGACACGGCTACTCTGTTGGGGTGGATGGTAACGGCGAGAACTCCACTACGGCGTATCCTGCCTCCTTCCGGGTTTCGGCACCAGTGTAAAGGGAACAATGGAAAGGAGGAGGCGGGAACCGGCTTGACAATATAAGTAATATTTTAATGTAAAACTGAAACCAAAAGACACAAACACACACATAGGACTGACAGCTGCCCATAAACTTTCTCTCTCGCTCTCGCACCACTGTCCACAGTCGGCCTTTATCCCTCTCGGAGGCTTGATTAGCCTGATAAGGGGCCGGGTAAAATCACGACCCAGTCCCGCCCTCCACCCTGTCACACACGTCTTATGAACTACTTTTTCGCTGCTTTTTATGCCATTATTTGGAGCTCAACAGCGATGTTAAGTGTTTGTATTTACAGTACATGACTTGTCAAATGCTTTTCTGGCACATATTGTGTTTTGACAGTTACTTAGAGGTGCTGTAAGCGATTTTAGCATTCTGAAGCTTTCACGTGACTGAACTGTTGAATTGGCCACACCCCCTCATTCCAAAACCCTGCCATCCAAAGATAATTTTGAGACCAAAACCAAGCAAAAGAGAAGCATTGTTTGTGCCTGCAGCTGTCCAATTTAACAGTGGCATGATAGCGCCCTAAACTGACAAACATTATGAATCATAGCCTCAATGATCCGCTTCAAATGAGAAAGAGTGTCAATGTCTGCAGTCCACGGACACATTTATGTTTGCAGTTTACAAAGTCTACAGCTGTCACAGAGACCGGTGAGATATGTCAGGACATTTATTTAATTTCTTTAAGGGAGTTGGAACATTTTATGAATACTTTTCCATACAAAAAAAAATAGCTTACAGCACCTTTAAGCTGGTAGGCAACAGAAAACTAAAAGAAACTAAACAGCTTCCTCACAAGTCTGTGATTTTCTGGGAAATGTTAACATATTAAACATTTTCTGATCCCAGGATCAAAAGCAGGAAAAGTAAAACTATACAATGCAGATGTAGGACAGTTTAGTCATATGCTCATGTCTTGGTTCTTTCCAGAATATATTGGGCTGCTGGATTAAACACACACATACAAACCTTTTTCTTTCTAAGTAATAAAACAGCAAAGCAACTAATGAGATATTTTTCACAGCTAAATAGACCACTAGAACTTTATATCGTTAATCTTATAAACAAACAAATCGAACAAAACAGAAAGATCTAAATCTTCAGATAAAAGCAACACAAAATAAGCCTAATGAGTAAGTCAGTTCCTGTGGGTAACTGTAATCTTTTGAAAATGTTTGGTACATAATATTTCATTGTCCACTATAAAATGTGAAACATGTAAAAAACAACAACAAAACACACACACACACACAAAAGTTTTTTTTTTTGGCCATTTACTGTACCATGGTAATACCATTGTATACTTTGAAATTACATTTTAATACCATGTATTAAATATGAATATCATAATCTTCTGTTTTAAGGTACATTATACTGTATATTAAAATTGGTATTACCATATGATACCATTACTGCATCATGACATCACCACAGTACTATTTTAGGGTCATTACTTTCTTTAAAGGTGCTATATGTAAGATTGACAACAAGCATTTAAAATGGGTACTGGAGTCTAAATTCAAAATATTGGAGTGTTGTCTGCCCTGCCCCAGAATTAGCCATCACATCTGTTTTAATGGATTTCTGGGCTTTAAGCTGTCTCCATCTTCCAAAAGGCATCTCCAATATTTATACTTGTTTTACTACGCCTCTGGTCATGGTGGTTTTCAGATGGATTGCGAGGCTTTTTATGTCGAGTGGAATCTGTTATCTCTGATCCAGTTCGTTTGCTGGCTTCCATGGCTGCAGCACGTAGTGTTGTTTGCCTGCAAACTTGTTCAAATCTGGAAACCTAGCGGTGTCGAAATACTATTGGTGAGTGGGCAGTGGGCGGGATCACACAGGCCAAAACATAAACAGACATTCCGTCTCGGAATGGAGACTTCAAAGTAGAATATACTGACTGCAGCATTGTTATAGGAGAAGCTAGTATTTCAACTTAGCATGTTTCCTCATTCTCTAATATTATGCACATTTTATGATTTAGTACAGTAAAAATATTACATGTTGCACCTATAAGTTCAATCCTGACCAAATATTGCTGGTACGTGTGTCAGATCTTTTAGGCTGTGTTACAGCTTCTGCTGGTTGATCTCTTCAAACATTCTCGCTGTGGGAATAGACTGTCAAGTCTCTGACAGCATGTCTACTGGCTGACAGGAACGTGATCTGGCCCTGAGCCTGGGGGAAATGCTCTGCATTAGTGAAAGCCATCCTGATATTAAGTCTTATTTCAGAGTGAAGAAAAGCTGAATTCACCTGTCAGATCCGTCTCATGCCACACGCAGCAATTCTCTTTTCTGAATGAGAAAATGTCAGACAATTTGTTTCTCTAATTAAGAGTTAAATGGAGCATTCAGCCTGACATATGTGGAGTGATGAATCTGAGCTGTCTAGAATATCATGTATATAGTAAATTAAAACATAAACAGTTAAAATGTGAAATCAAAATTGACCCTATGTAATTTCAGAACAAATGTCACTGTTGTTATTGAGCACAAGTCATTAGTGTGTTATTCTACATCATTTGTGGCATTATGTTGATTACCACAAAAATTCATTTAGACTCGTCCTTCCTTTTCTTTAAAAAAATCAAGTTACAGTGAGGCACTTTCAATGGATGTGAACGTGGCCAAAAAAGCACTTACATTTATTCTTCTGTTAAAATGAATGTAATATTTGATCTGTAACGTTGTTTAAATTTAAATTTTTTACATTCAATTTAGGGTTTTAGGGTTTGTTGACAAGTTCTACAACTTTACAGGGAAAAATTATTAAGCGATTGTTTCACACTAAAAATCATATTTGGATGCATATTGTTCATGTCTTGTGGTTATACTTTTGATACAGTGAACATTTTAATGTTCAAAAATTGGCCCCATTCACTTCCATTGTAAGTGCCTCATTGTATCCCACAGATTTTTCTTCTTTTTTTTTTAATATTATGCCACAAATGCTATCAGTTGAGTTTAACTTGTACTGAACCCAGAATATTCATTTAAATGTGTTGCAAATGTCTTTTTATGCTGTTTTTATGATAAAGAAAAACTATTTGCCTGGATTTTCAGGCTGCTGATGGTAAAACAATAGCTTAAGATGAGCAGACTAACAAAGCTAAAATCCATCCCATAGTAATCCCACATTCAGAAATTCTGAATATGTATAGAATCTTATCAGCTTTGTGAGAGAAGGAGGGCTCGTTATTTGTAAGTTGGCCATTCTTTCTGGTAAATGCCATTGTGTGGTTTTCGTGATGTTCATTAAGGCAGTGCTAATTAAGATCTTATAACTCTAAAGCTCTGGAGAACACACTCCTCTTAAACACACATTTGGCACATTCATTTAAAAACAGTTGGAGAGGGGGGTAGAGAGAGAGAGAGAGAGAGAGAGAGAGAGAGAGAGAGAGAGAGAGAGAGAGAGAGAGAGATATTATAATAGACCACCTCAAAAATGACACAACATAAATGACCAAAAAACATCCTTTTGGGGCATCACAGGCACAAAAGTTGGTTCAAAAGATAGGTAGCAAAATTATGCTTCTAATTAACCAAGTGACATCTCTAACTTCCTGTGATTACACTTAGCACTGCTGATCACTGCAATCCTGTGATGGCATTAAGCCACATCTATTATACATCCCTACAAGACTGGCTCGGAAAACACCAATCTCAGTGGATCTGCAAATATCCTCTATTTTGGATGCAGTCCAGCTCCAGGATTGTTTTAAGCTTGCACTAAAATGCTGGACATCAAATGTGGTCTACACTTAGACTAGTCAGTGGTCCAAGCTGATCATTAGCTTGTCCAAGTTAGTCATTAGCTGGTCCAAACTGATAATTTTCTTGTCCAAGCTGATTATAGTTCTTCCAATCTGGTTATTAGCTGCTCCATGCTGTTTTCAAATTGGTCCAAGCTGGTCATTAGCTGGTTTGAGTTGGATAATAGATGGTCCAAACTGATCATTATCTGGTCCAGTCTGATAATTAGTTTGTGCATTCTGGTTATTAGTTGCTCCAAGCTGGATATTGACTGGTCTGATCTGGTCATTAGCTGGTCCAAGCTGGTTTTAGCTGCTCCAAGATGGTTATTAGCTGGTCCAAGCTGATCATTAGCTGGTTCAATGTGGTCAGTAGCCTGTCCAATATGGTCATTTGCCAGTCCAAGCTAGTCATTAGCTGGAACAAGCTGATCATTAGCTGGTCCAATCTGGCTATTAGCTGGTTCAATCAGGATTGCTTTAAGCTTGCACTAAAATGCTGGACATCAAATGTAGTCTACACTTAGACTAGTCAGTGGTCCAAGCTGATCATCAGCTTGTCCAAGTTAGTTATTAGCTGGTCCAAACTGATAATTTTCTTGTCCAAGCTGATTATTAGTTGGTCCAATCCGGTTATTAGCTGCTCCATGCTGTTTACAAGATGGTCCAAGCTGGTCATTAGCTGGTTCTAGTTGGTTAATAGATGGTCCAAACTGATTATTAGTTGGTGCATTCTGTTATTAGGTGCTCCAAGCTGGTTATTGGTTGGTCTTAGCTGGTCCAAGCTGGTTTTAGCTGCTCCAAGCTGGTTAATAGCTGGTCCAAGCTGATCATTAGCTAGTTTAATCTGGTCATTAGCCAGTCCAATGTGGTCATTTGCCAGTCCAATCTGGTCATTAGCTGGACCAAGCTAATCATTAGCTGGTTCAATCTGGTCATTAGCCAGTCCAATTTAGTCATTAGCCAGTCCAAGCTGGTCATTAGTTGGACTTGGCTGGTCATAATCTGTTCCAAACTGGTTATTAGCTGGTCATTAGCTTGTCCAAGCTGATCATTAGCTGTTCCAAGCAGATCATTAGCTTGTCCAAGTTAGTCATTAGATGTTCCAAGCTGGTTATTATCTGGTCCAAGGTAATTAGTTTGTCCATTCTGGTTATTATCTGCACCAAGCTGGTTAATAGCTGGCCCAAGCAGGTTTTAGTTGCTCCGAACTGGTTATAAGCTGGTCCGAGCTGGCAATTAGCTTGTCCAAGCTGATCATTCGCTGTTCCAAGCAGATCATTAGCTTGTCCAAGTTAGTCATTAGATGTTCCAAGCTGGTCATTATCTGGTCCAAGTTGAATATTAGTGGGTCCATTCTGGTTATTAGCTGATCCAAGATGGTTAATAGCTGGCCCAGGTAGGTTTAGCTGGTCCGAGCTGATAATTAGCTGTTCCAAGATGATCATTAGCTGGTAGCTTAAGCCGGTATGACCAGCTGGTAGCTGGTTTGCTGCTAGTCATAGATGGTCTACTAGTTTGGACCAGCAATTAACTAGCATTGACCAAATAGAAACCAGCTACATAATACAAAAAAAAAAAGAAAACTGGAAAAACACTTTTTGGCTTGATTCTGGCAGGCTGATCAATAATGTATAGGCTAGAGTCTGAATCAGCAACACTTGAAATGATTCTTGGGTTTGCAGTTCCAAGGGTGAGGCAGAGAGACATCTCAATTTGTTGGAGACAAGGACAGGTAGAGAGAGGGAGTCAGAGTCTAACAATAGCACAAGCCAGTTACGCTATATATTGCCTCAGTCTCTACGGTTGTTTTGACATATGCAATGGAAACTATATTTTGGAACAGACAAACCACAAACAGCTAAATTCAGTGCTATAAATCCAGGTAACACTGCATTAGTGTGGTATAAATCAAAAAATCTCTGAGTCTGAGCGAACTACCTTCAAACGCAACACCTTAAAATTACTGTTTACCCTATACATAACCACATGTCTTCACAACAGCCTATACATTATTCATGTAACACAAATGTCAGCATATGTCTCTATAGTGATAAAACTGACACAATCTCATAGATCCTATTCCATTAAGAAAACCTATTTATTACTTTGCATATCTAAAAATGACTTTATACATTTTTGTTCTCCTATAATATGTTTAAAACCTGCCGGGCCTACGCCAGCCCACTTACATCCCAGACCGCTATGTGTAAATGCTGCTGAATTGCTAAGCATAATTTTGGGCCACACACAAGACACAATGTGTTGAACCTTGCAGTTAATTTTATAAGGGGCTCAGTGACCAACAGGAACTATGTGTGACCACAATGTACTCACAGTCTGTGAGTCACAGAGAGAATTGCAGGGGTACTTCACTGCCCCTGAAACTGTAAGGAAAAGGATGCTTTGCAAGGTTTTGCTAACAAATCCATGCCTGTCATTGATGGAACTGTATTTTCCCATGAATTCCCAAGCTGTTCCATGCTGATACATGCTAGTTAGAAATTGTATTAAAAAATCAGGCTGTGATTTTTATAAAAACATCTAAATTTGTGTTCCACTCAAGAAAGAATGTCAAAAGATTTGGACGACTGAATTGGTATTTCTATAGCACGAAAACATAAAGAGCTTCCTTACCACAAATAGCACAGATTGTGCAGTCTTCCAGTATGGTTTACATAAATGGAAGACATGACGTTTTGAGACTGATGCAGAACAAACATATATGTTCACCGAGTGCCCTTAAAAGGTTTCTTTTCTATAAGAACTGATACCATGGTAGAAAATCCTTGATTTAATAGGTAGAGCCACACTAAATCATCAAACTAAAAATGTTCCTACATACTTTTGTAAAGTCTAACCATTTATATCTGTTTAATAATGGGGCTTTTAGACATTCTGTCTACTTGCTTTTAGCTAAATTGAGGTTCAAATAACAAATCTTTTTGTGCTGATTGTCCATTATTCAGAGAGGCATTTTTTCCACACAAAAACTGCCCTTGGGCTGCTTCAAATAGATGTGTAGCCATTTATTTTCACTTATTTGCTCAGAAACATGACAAACAGGAGATAGAAATTCACAGAATAACTTTACGACTTTTACAGGTACATTTGCAGAGCTGCTGCTAGGGTGGGCAGGTCAAAGAAAAGAGAGAGACTATCTACCTTCACCTGTTCCTCAAGTTTAATGGGTCTGAACTCAAGCGGGCAACATGACCTGAGAGTGCATGCTGTCCGTGTTTGACCCAGACACATCTTTTATATGAAGGGCAATTGAAACCATGGAGCCAAGGACAAAGACCCACTCTGATGTACAATCAGTATTCTCCTTAAAATAACCATCACTATAATGGAAATGGAATTCCACAATATCGTGTTAAAGGGGTAGTTCACCCAAAAAAGACATTCTGTCATGCTGTTTCAAACCTGAATTACTTTTTCTGTGTAATATAAAAAAAAGATGTTCAGCAGAATCTTAGCCTCAGTCACCATTCACTTTCACTGCATCTTTGTTCCATAAAATAGAAGTGAATGGTGGCAAAGGCTCTTAGTCCCTAAAACTCTGCCTAACATATTCTTTCTGTGTTCTACTGAAAAAATGGAAGTCATACAGGTTTGGAACAGCATGAGGGTAAATGATGACAGAATTTCAATTTTTGAGCGAACTACCCCTTTAAGATGCCGTTAAGCAGGTAAAGGTACAACAAAGGTCAGTTCAAGTGTGAAGTGCACATCTTCAAATCATTTTAATTAATTCCTTTTGCTCTGAGGTTCTTCACATATGCAAAATTGGCTGAGGAGGCATTTTCTAGAAAAAGAAGTCTTTATCAATTTGATTGTATCACTCCAGTGTTTCCTACGCAATAGTGGGCTAGTTGCGGGGCCACAAATAGCCTTATACAAGATCCCCGGAACACATAAACCTAAATAAAGGCACAAGAGAGATAATCTCACAAATGTGTTGGGAACACACATGCAGGTCATATTTCACATCAAAATCTAAATAATAATAATAATAATAATTATAATAATAATTATAAAAAGAAAGAAATTCTATTGTGCTTTAAGAAAATCAAGCCTATTTTTTGGACCATTAAGTTTTTTTGTCATTGCAACATTATTTTCTCTAATACAGTAAAACAGTGTTACAGTAATGAGAATCTAATAAGAAAACCAATTCAGAATAGTGGGAATTTTTTATTTTATTTAATGTTTTATTTTTTCAAAACAATGTCACAATGCCAAAAAGTCTTAATGGACCTAAAATGTGGCTTTATATATTATATGCAAAATATTATTTTTTATTATTTATTATTACTCACTTTGTGTGTATTATTACCTGGACATGTTATGGACAGGATTGACCCAAACTTTCCAACAACACTTTTGTAATGTACAAACAAAAACATTTGTACATTACGCTGGTATGAATGTAAAACCTGTTGCTTTTGAATCCAGCACTTCTTTTTGTCAAGTATTATGTTTATAGAGGTGGTGTGTCTGTACTAGTGATTCAGCAGAACAGCTCTGCCAACTGCAGGTACATTCAAGGCTTCACTGAGTAAGAGAGGATAAACATTTCCAATTTCAAATTTAAAGAATACAGAACAGTAATCATCAACACGAGACACCCACGATCGCTGGTGATCGTTAAAAACAAAAAAAGACAAATAAGAATCAAACCGAGCTAGACTGGAGCAGTACTAGTTAAAATTCAAGCTAGGTTAGGACAAATGTGTTACAGTGCTGAACATCTCAAGACTCAGCGAGAGTGAGAAAGAGAGAGAGGCAGACTTGTAAACTTCACAGATGGTACAGCACTGCAAACATGACGATACCAGGAGGACAGCAGGTTAAGAGGATTTTCTGCAGTTAATGAGAATGCTACAGATCCTTTTTAAAGCTTCGTAAACGTCCCAAGATCAGGATAAATGACTCCCACTATAACACGCTGAAGATTAGATTTGAAAAAGAGAAGTGCTCAATTTCCCAAACCAGATACTCCTGTATGATTGACACACTGTAACCACACTACAAACAAAAACCTTTACTGAAAATACAGAGATTTCAACCACAAAACCAACTTTCGCCAATCGATTTGGATTAAAAAAACACTACAAATGAGGTCATATTCTTTTGACAGAACTCTATGTAGAGCAGACATAAATTTCCCACACCTACCTTCTGCATTTTCGCTTTCCTAGCATTCTGAAGCAACCTGCGTCCCAGCTTCTTGGCGTACCAAATGGAGGCAAACATAGTGTGGCTGAGCGGAATCTCTCCGTATGAATTATGAGTAAACACTGTGGAGGAGTCACCAGCCTCAGCGTCAGAGAGAGAGAGAGAGAGAAAGAGCGGGGGGAGAGACATACTCTTCACACTCCTCTCTCCTCGGTAATAATCTACACACACATTCAGCCTAGAGCAGATGAGAAAGGAGACACAGTCTGCTCAATGAGGTAATAAATCTAAAATACATTTTCTATCTTTCTCCATCTCACTGATCCGTCCATTCTTATCTCCATGTTTATTTACATATTCCCGACAAGAGGTTAAAGAAATATTTCACCCCAAAGGGAAAACTGTCATCATTTACTCACCAAAATCCTGTCTGACTTTCTTTTTCTGTGAAACACAAAAAGAGTTATTTAGAGCAGAATGTCCAAGCTGCTTTTTTGTATACAACGAAAGTGTATGGTGACCATGGATGTCAAGCAGTGGTGTCATCAGTGAATAACTACTTAAATTTCATTCTGTTGCCTTTCAAAGCTATCACATGGCTTCAGAATATTGGAACATGGTACAAGAGTAGTATGGACTACATCTACAAGGCTTTAATGTTGCGTTCAGGAGCTTGACAGCCCTTGGTCCCCATCCACTTCAACTGTATGGAACAGAGCAGCTTGAACATTCCTCAAAAAATGTCCTTTTGTTTTCCACTGCATAAATAATTAATTCAGGTTTAGACCTACATGAGGTGAGAAAATATCATAGAATGTTCATTTTTGGGGGAATTATCCCTTTAAGGGACTGTACCTGAGCAATGTGTTCCTTCCTTGCCAGTATCATTTGTGTTTGTCTGCAGTATTTGAATTCTGTTTCCTGTCTCCCACGCTAAGAGAGTGGGAGACCCAAGGCCATTACAGACCATTTCTCTGCCCATGTGGGTGGCTCCGAGGGGCAGTACATGTGTCTATCTCGCCTGTTTCGAGGGCTCCTCTGCCAGTGTAAGAGATGGATGCAGATCTCCAGGCTAGAGAAAAACATCATCTAACACTCCTGTGGATCCTTTGGGACCAAACACACAATCTGTCTACACCGTCGGCTAGGGTAAACAAGAGCTGCATCCCTCTCACCTCTAAAACACTTTGGATCATTGTCAAATTCACATGAGGGTGAGTGAGACTACTTCTGTTGCTGGCAACATAATGCTAAAAAATACTTATAACTGCATTATTTAAATCTATAATAAGCCGTAAATGTACAAAGACAATATAATAAAAAGAGAATATTCTGGGTTCAATTCATGTTAAGCTCAAAGGACAGCTTTAGTGACATAATGTTGATTAATATATACACTGGCGGCCAAAAGTTTGGAATAACGTACAGATTTAGCTGTTTCGGAAGGAAATTGGTACTTTAATTCACCAAAGTGGCATTCAACTGATCACAAAGTATAGTCAGGACATTACTGATGTAAAAACAGCCCCATTACTATTTGATAAAGTAATTTTTGATTTGATCAGAGACAGGCCCATTTTCCAACACCTTATCCTTGGGTAATCATGTTAAACTGCTTATTTGGAACTAGAACATCAATTGCCATTATATCAAAGAAAGCTGAAATCTATTTGGTTTGTTAAATGAAGCTTAACATTGTCTTTGTGTTTGTTTTTGAGTTGCCAGAGTATGCGGTAGACTGTAATGCAATGGACTGGCACTGACACTCGTCAGTCAATCACTCTTTTGAGGAATGAAGGCTATACAATGTTTGAAATAGCTAAAATAACTGAAGATTTCATACAAAGGTGTCTTCAAAGACAAAGAACAACTGGCTCTAACAAGGACAGAAGAGATGTGGTAGGCCAGATGTACAACTAAACAAGAGGATAAGCAAATCAGAGTCTCTAATTTGAGAAATAGACGCCTCACATGTCCTCGGCTGTCAGCTTTATTGAATTCTACCCGCTCAACACCAGTTTCATGTGCAACAGTAAAGAGAAGACTCAGGGGTGCAGACTTATGGGAAGAATTCCAAAGAAAAAGCCACTTTTGAAAGAGAAAAACAAAAAGAAAATGTTAGAGTGGACAAACAAATGCAGATATTGGACAACAGATAATTGGAAAAGAGTGTTATGGATCTTAACCCCATTGAGATTTTGTGGGATCAGCTAGACTGTAAGGTGAGTGAGAAGTGCCCGACAAGACTATGGCAAGTGCTACAGGAAGTGTGGGGTGAAATGTCACCTGAGTATCTGGACTAATTGACAGCTGGAATGGCAAGGATCTGCAAAGCTGTCATTGCTACACATGGAGGATTTTTTGATGAGAAATCTTCGAAGTAGTTTAAGAAGTCCTGACTATGTCCCGACTATGCAGTGAGATCAATTGAATGCCACTTCTGTGAAGCACCAATTTATTTCCATAAGAGCAAAATCTGTACATTATTCCTAACTTTTGGCTGCCAGTGTATATACAAAAATGTAATCGTGCCTCATTTACTTACGCACTTACTCACGCTCATGTCCAAGGTGAAGTTATCACCACTGTCATCTCCTATTATACCTAGGGCGGCTGTGGCTCAGGTGGTAGAGCGGGTCGACTGCTAATCGCAGGGTTGGCGGTTCGATTCCTGGCCCACACGACTCCACATGCTGAAGTGTCCTTGGGCAAGACACTGAAGACGCTTTTCACTGGACACAGTGAAAAGCGCTTTGGTAACCTCTAAGGTTAAAAAAAGTTGCTATATAAGTGCAGACCATTTTACCATTTACCCAAATATTTATAAACTATAATAGTATTTCTATCGGGAAGACACGCAGGCTTGAGTGAGGTTTATGATGCCATTTATTTGATGAATGTAGAACAGAAACAGAACTTTGGCGTAGGCCCCGTCCGGCGGTCCGAGGGAGTTGTACTCGGAACATCATATCCTGCCGGAGATAGGAGGCAGGGGCGAGGAGCCTACCCCCGTGCGGGACGGGGCTCAACTGGTGGTGGTGGGGTGGTGGAGGTTGCCATCTTAGCGCACTGAAACAGCAATGTGATAGATTGGGAGCAGACTTATAAAGCAATGGCTTACCTGCGATTGGCTAGGAATTACCCAGCTAATAGTGTGATGAGGTACAGCTGCTAGTCTTCCCGCTAGAACTACGCTGCGCTCACATTTCTATCGGGAAGACACGCAGGCTTGAGTGAGGTTTATGATGCCATTTATTTGATGAATGTAGAACAGAAAAGTAATGTCTCTCTTTGGCGTAGGCCCCGTCCGGCGGTCCGAGGGAGTTGTACTCGGAACATCATATCCTGCCGGAGATAGGAGGCAGGGGCGAGGAGCCTTCCCCTGTGCGGGACGGGGCTCAACTGGTGGTGGTGGGGTGGTGGAGGTTGCCATCTTAGCGCACTGAAACAGCAATGTGATAGATTGGGAGCAGACTTATAAAGCAATGGCTTACCTGCGATTGGCTAGGAATTACCCAGCTAATAGTGTGATGATGTACAGCTGCTAGTCTTCCCGCTAGAACTACGCTGCGCTCACATTTATATATATAGTATTTATAAGGTGTATAGATAGATAGACAGACAGTATTTATAGTGTTGATTGTACTTGTATGTCATTGTGGTGTCATTACTTTTTTGGGACTTTCAGGAATGTGTGGATCCTTGTGTCCAAACGAATGATGTCGTCATCAGCTAAATCGCATGCGCAGGTTACTTTACTTCCTGAACGAGTGCGCACCCGAGTCCGAGTTGCTTTCACATTCACGTGAATCGTGCTACAGTACCATTGCAACCAAACACAGACCACCACCTAGGTATTCTCGGGTTCAGTACCGCGGTGCAAACCCCGGTCCGTATGACAGCTATCACATTACCAATTTTTCATGCAAACTGAGCTCTGTTTTGAACTAAACTGCCAGTGTGAATGCACCCTAAAAGAAGCCATATTTCCTGACGCAATCAACATTTGTACACACCTACCATGATTAACAGTAATTTGGTATCTCTTTTATACTGCCTAGCTATAATAAGAATGCTCTGCATTTTCAAGAGCCATCATTTTTAACACCTGGATCAATGGTCAGCCCTCAAACCTAGGGCTGAGTACTTCTCACACACTAACTTTTCACACTGATCTGCTAAGTGTGTGTGTGCAGCGGGAGGAGAGATTACATTATTCCTCCTTCCGCTCACTGTCACACCCCAGCATGCATTTTCATACCACAAATAATCACAAATGAGTTTAATTTGATCCTTACTGAACGCATTTGCCAACACATCACAGAAACGTACTCATCAGCAATGTGAAAGAACATTGCCTGTACACTGCCATCCTCTAGCCTCTTTAAACTGTTCTCAGAACAGTTCACACTGCTCATCCTGGCCATACTGAAAAGAGCTTTACAGAGCCTGCACATCAAATCCAGAGAGTACAAATTGAGAGCAACTCCACAATGCCACAGAGCAACGAGAGACAAATAGTTCACACAATTTAACATTTACAGATTGGCCACATTCACTTCCATTGTGCCTCATTGGAAACCATATAGGAACAAGTCAAAATAAATTTTTGTGGTAATCAATATTATGCTATAAATGCTGTCATTTGAGGTTAAATTGTATTAAACTCTGAATTTTCTTTTAATGAATTCAATCCAAAATGTTACCTTGTTGAGGTGGAGTGGGACCGATTGTTTTGGTACGGATCCAAGTGTGATTGCTGTGTTCATGTAGGCCTAAATGAACCGAACTAAGGGAGAAAGTTCTGAAACAAATGCTCCAAATGAGCCAGATGTGAAAAGCCCCAAAGATTCATGTTTTTGAGTATAAACAGTGCATAAAAAAGTGACCCAACCGTTTAGTGAATTTACAAGTGTAGCATGGGATCAACAATAAGGCAGGGATATGACTCACTCCAGTGGGGGAGAGTGGAAGCGTTATGGAGTTATGGAAGCCCTGACTTATAACATTGCTCACTAATGTTCTACAACAACATTGCACTGTACAAAACACTGGAGTAAAAGCTTTACAGAGAGCGGTGAGACAGAGATAGATTCAAAAACACAGAGTAATGGCCAACATGATTAGCCGTATGTAAAAAAAAAAAAAAAAAGCAGACATCTTAAACATATTGTGGAAAACTCTAATGAAATATAATAAGGTGCGCAATAGAGCAGGTCTTTGATTCGTGCCAAGAATAAATGTTTCGGGCTTGGCTGAGTTAATAACTCATGGTACACAGTGTTGCAAGAGCATGAAGGGAAAAATATATTTTTTTCAGTTTCCATTTTCATTTTCTTGTATCAAGATAATGAATGCATGAAGACGTTAGCAAAGAAACATATATAGCTCCAGGTTCATGTATTAACTCTAATTCAGTTAAATGTTTACACCAAGTACAGCCATCTTTGAAAATGCAGAAATTCATCTCTAAAATATGGACATTAATCAAACAAGTTATTTTTTAGCTAAAATTGAGCCCAATTCGATCCCATATACTTAATATTACTAAAAAATGGAAGCACATATTGAATTCAATCAAACAGTGATTTTACAAGCTAGAGAATACACTATGGAGTTTAACTATAAAAAATACAGAAAATAAATTTTATTTGAGGTAATATTTATTTCCTCTGGTGAATCAATAAATGCCTCTATTTTGCTAAATGAGTACACCTTGATCTTATTACATAACAAGATCAAGTTGCACTTCAACCTGAATTTGCATTCTAACTGCAAAATTATATTACGAGTGTTACATTATTTCAGGACTGAGAGGTGTAAAGTGAAGAAATCATGTTCTTTTACAGTCACAAGAAACAATCACAATGTATGGTGGAGTCTTTAAAGGTATAGTTCACCCCAAAATGAAAAGTCTGTCATCATTTACTAACCCACATGTCCTTTTTGGAGCTCGACAGCATTAAATGATCATTCACTTTCTTTGTATAGAATACAGCAGCGTGCACTTGATCCTAAACTTCTCTTTTGTGTTCCACAGAAGAAAGTCATTTGGGTTTGAAACAACATGAGAGTAAATAAATTTGTGCCAACCGCATTATGAGATTTTTTGGAATATAAATAAAACTCTATGAGTGGAACATGGAACATGTTTAATTAAAACCTATCCTAATCCAAATCTTGCTTCAGGCAAGTCACAGCTTTGGACTGATGGCAAATTCAAAACACAAATTACAGTTCAATGGAGGAGCTTAATATTCATTTCAGCAGGCGCTGCATATTAGTTTTCATTTCTAAGATCTGTTATCTGGGATAAAAAGTTGCTTGCATTAGCAAAGATCCTTCATTGTCAGGTCTGCCTTTGATTATCCTGCAGTGCATCTGTAATAGGCTATGCTGTTACGTATTTGAGGCTGCATGCAGTACAGCGTGGCTATTGATTTTTGTGCGCTGGGGAGCTCTGTGTACACAGGGAAATTTCCTTACACTGCCTGCTTGTTTCTAGGAAATGAATGGGCCGGGGGGCAATTCATTCTCTAAATAATAGGTCTACCCCAGAGGACAAGAATTTAAAAAAGAAGCAGTACACCATTGTTGACTCTCTAAGCAAGTAAGCACATCCTACACTCTATCACCAACACAGAGCCCATCAGAACCCGCAGAACGATGGGCCATTTAGTCCTTTAGTCTCTGTTCATTAAACAAGGGTTTAATGCAGTAAGTAAAATCCCCTGTTGGAATAGAGGGGGCAAACAGGCTGAGCTCACACAAAGTCTCACAGACACAAGGCAAGTCAGGTCACTAAATTCATAACAGCTCCTATCTACTTGAATGGGGAAAGACAATCTGCAAAATCATTGTTCAAATAACATCAGCAATACAATCTGACAACATTGGTATTATAAATAGTGCTTCTTTATGCTCATGCTCATTTTTCAGGCTAGTTCAGCTAATGCACATTCTAGCATAAACAACCAGCCAATAAATGAATGTGCATAACTGACAGCCCTATTGCTAACACAAATATACATAAAACACACCTCTCATTTCAGAATCAATTGCTCTTCCTCCTGAATTTACACTCTAAGCGCTTATCAAACATGATCACAATCCATGTGTATACACACACACACACACACACATACACACACACACACACATTAACAGTTATTCCCCATCTGAAAGGGTAAAACCATTTCTCGCTCTCATATACCATCATGGGCAAAATACTAAAATCAATCATATATCATCTGAAGGTGAGAGCCGCTGAGCATCAGGAGATGGAGGATGAAAATGTGTCTGTACACCTTTATATGATAGAGCCTTTGATAAAATGATAAAACCAGGAGCTGCAATATGCAGATGTGAAAGAAAGAAAGAAAGAAAGAAAGAAAGAAAGAAAGAAAGAATAGGTAATCCCTCATTTATTACCGCTGGCAGACGGATCAGGCGTATTTCAGATTTTCCGAACAGGTTGTAACGTTGAGATTTAAACAGCTTATCAAACGTGTGCATTACACAACATTGTTAGCAGAACTCACACACACCATCAAATCAGTATAATCACAGTGGAGCACAGTCTCACACACAGCCGTACTGTACAATCCCATTGATCCCAGTTAAATTACTAACTTGCATCATGACCTTGACTCCATGCGCCACCAACATGCTCAGTTATGTCAGAGAGCAGCTTCAAACACAAACTCAACAAACCAACCAAACCATCAAACAAAGACTAGGATGAACATTTGATCCATGGTCTGTGCGACTATTATGGCTTTCCGCCATCTGCCATTATAAATAAGCAAAAAAAACTAATAAAATACATGAACTGCTGATGCTTTCAGTGTCATCAGTCTAAATTCCAAACCATGAAAGCACATTTCCCATAGTGCACCTGTGCATAATGCATAATGCATAAATGAATAAAGGAATGCTCTTCTATTCCCTCCTGCAGAGCAGCCTACATGTCATAGGTGGGATGTATTGGTATGCATGAGGAACGTACAGCTCAGAAAATCGTTAAGGCGCTGTAGTAGTGGGGGGCAGACTCCTGGCACGTGCAAAGGGCAGAGGCTCTGACAGGGGTCCACATCAAAGTGATCCGTTGCTTAGGCTCCAGCAGAATCATTTTACCCCTGACTGTCCTGCCTGTAGCAGCCTCTCCATTTGCATTTAACACAGCACAAAAAGGCAACCACAAGGACTTAATTTGAAAGGGGGGCACTGTGTCTTTTATGGGACATTCATGGCCTGAAACTTTCTTATTGATGAAAAATAACAGTGTGATTCAGTAAAGACAGTGTTTTGGAGCTTGTCTAAAGAACTAAATTTGATCCCGGAATGTCCCTTTCACCTCCATGAAACCCAACTGGAGGTGTTAAGGCAGAATTTTAGCCTCAGTCACCATTCACTTTTTATTGTATGGGAAAAAAAGATGCATTGTAAGTGAATGGTGACTAAGGCTTACCCTCTACCAAACATCTCCTTTTGTACTGTGCAGAAGACAGAGAGACAAATGGTGTGGAACAGGTTTGTAGTCTTATTCTTGTATTTATTTTTTGTATTTTCTCCCCAATTTGGCATGCCCAATACCCAATGCGTGGTGACGTAGTGACTCGCCTCAATCCAGGTGGCAAAGGACGAATCTCAGTTGACTCTGTGTCTGAGACCGTCAATCCACGAGGAGGTTAACCCAACGTGACTCTACCCACCCTTGCAACTGGGCCAATTGGTTGCTTAGGAAGCCTGACTGGAGTCACTCAGCACGCCCTGGATTCAAACTTGCGATTCCAGGTGTGGTAGTCAGCGTCTTTACTTGCTGAGCTATCCAGGTCCCCTAGCTTACTTTTTTAAGTGTTAGCAGGTGCTAGTGAACTAAAAAATTTATTGTTGAACTTGTAATTTATTAGCACACAGAGAAATATGGTCAAAACTATAAAATTATTGCAAATATTTATATTCATTTTATCATTTTTTATCATTAATTAAAAAAATAAAAATCAATTATATATATATATATATATATATATATATATATTGGTAGTGACTCTGTAACTTATTGTTCATGATTCTAACTCCAACTATCAAATTCGAATGGTTATGATTTCCAACCCCCAGCTGCCAAAACTCACAGAATGTTCATGATTTCAAACTCCAACTGTCAAAACTCACAGAATGTTTGTGATTTCAAACTCCCAACTGTCAACCCTCACATGGCACTCTTTATCTCCATCTCTCTCTCTCTCTAACCATTTATCTGTCTGTCTATCTGTTTGTCTGTCTGTCTGTCTCGTCCTTAGGGCCTGTGAAACCTTTGAAATTGTAGCTTTTAAAGTTTAAAATTTCAAACAAGGCTTTGTCAAGCCAATATCAAAACATTTTTCGGAAACAATTTAATAACTTCAACTACTACAATTTGTACAATAAAAATTATTATTATTGGATATAATTTGATATTGGATAAACTCATTTTTATTTCTATAAACATTTATGACAAAATAAATCATTTTACTGCAACACCATATCCTTTCCTTCAACTGACATTTGCCCCAACCAGCACAAAAATATTATTTCCTTATTTCCTGCTATGAAAAAAAAACATTTGGTAAAAAATAAAACAGACATCACACTCAATACATCTAGATACATACAGGATAAGTCTCTCATCCATCCCTCTTTTTTTTTTTCACGCTGGCACAACCCCCGTAATGATACATCATGCGAATGATCGGTTTTCACTGGCTTCTAAAAACCCTCGACAGTCGGGGTCAATGTTAAAACTGTTTGAACTTTGAGCAATGCGATGCGTTACAAGAACAACAAGCTACAAGTGTAAAGCTGTACCTTTCTGCTTCACTCTATGGAGTTCAATGCATTGATGTGGACACAAACCATGTACAAGGCCTTAAAAAAGGAATATTCTGGATTCAATACAAGTTACGCTCAATTAACGGCATTTGTGGTATAACACTGATTATCACAAATTCATTTTGACTTGCCCCTTCTTTTCTTTAAAAAATAAAAAATATATCTTTTTGAACATTAAAATATTCACCTTTTCAGAAATATAGCCACAAGACATAAGCAATGTGTGTTAACATGATTTTAGTGTGATAAAATCACTTACTAAACTTTTCTGTGAAAAGTTATAGCCAATTTTACAACTTCGTTGTTATGATGATGTAATGTCAACAAACCAAGACCATAAAATGACTTAAATAAAGTTACTATTTAAACAACTTAACAGCTCAATTAATAGATTACTTTTAACAGAAGGATTAATGTAAGTGCTTTTATAAAATGATAAGATTTTCTGCATTTAAACCCTCCAAAAATTGTCCACATCCACTTCCATTGTAAGTGCCTCACTGTAACCCAGATTTTAGCTTTTTAACAGAAAAGGAGGTACGAGTCAAAATGAATTATTGTGGTAATCAACATTATGCCACAAATGCTGTCGATTGCGCTTAACTTGTATTGAACCCAAAATATTCCTTCATTTCTTCCTCCCTCTCAAACTGTTAACAGGAAATTGAGGGAAAGTATGAAGCTAAAAAGCCTTTAAATAAGATACTTCTCCTTAAATTGCCTTTGATCCTCTGAAATGGATGTATAGAAGGAATACTTTCTGTGCACGCTGAAATATCAACATGAAATTAGACACAATTGTGCGGATGACAGTTCAATCAAGGTCTTTTTAAAAGAAGCACGGGAAGAGACCACAGCAATCTGTCCCTTCCTGGAAAGCTCCCACTCCATGCCATATGCATTTACCCTCTAATAGCAAATCAGTTTCTCTGGAGGCCTTATTGTGTAATGGATTCTGCTTGAAATGCAACCTCCTTTGCACCACTCATTCAGTCTCACCTCTCTATTCCTTCCAAATGGCTCTCTCCCTTGGTTTTGTGCCTGTGGTGGGTAATTTGGGGTGTTAATTACAGTGTGTTATTGTGCCCTATCAGGTTTGAGAGAAAGCACTGGGAAGCCACTTTAAGATGTTAACATGCATGCGCACACGTAACTCTCCGTGGTGCTGAAACACTATATTTTAATTCACAAAAATGATCTGTCTCAAAGGGATCTGTTAGCTCTCTATCTCTCTCTCTGTCAGTGACTCACCACTTTAAACTGCACTCAAACCGAGTTATGTTTTACAAATGCACAAGCCTTCCCTAGCAATCAGCTGAACCGCACGGAAGACACATATGCTATATTTAATCTACAAATGACTAGCTGGCTCACTGTTAAAAATGCTGGAAAATATTTGTGAGTGCATTGTATTTATTTCGGGTGTCGCAGGCATACATTTTCCTCCTGTTAACAGAGCTGTGAGGTGTGTACTGATGTAGCTGAGTCTGGAGTCTCCAGGTGCACTCAAGGAAATTAAAGGTGGCCGGTACTTGAACACAGCAACACAAATCAGGGAGCGTGAGAGAAGAGTGGTACACAGCTGCAGTGAATGAGGCTCTTGATAAGAGTGCTGGTGTCAGATATATACAGGAAGTTAAAGAGAGAGAGAGAGAGAGAGAGAGAGAGAGAGATTGAGATTAGGACCCTAGCAGACCAAGTCCCACCAGAACATTGTTTTGTAATCCGGGGATTAGGAACAATAAATATAAATTCATAGGAGATACAATTTTAAACTTTAAATGAAACTTTCCAAAAATGTCAGTTTTGGCATTAAAGCTTTTTTCTCTCTCCGTGTTAAAATACTTAATCTTATCCCAGTGTAACGTGTTTATACATTTATAAGCAGGTATTGAATTGTGTTGGAATGACATTCTGGCCACTTCAATTAAAAAAAGAGAAAAAATGGGCAGTTTCTTTGTCAAACGATTCCATGGCATTTTTGAAGTAATCTCAGACAAAAAGGTACTAAACTGTACCATTAAAGGTTCAAACCTTAAGGATACATAAAGGTACTCAGCAAGTACATTTATGTTCCAAAAGGAACAAAACATTAACAGTAAATGTGCATTTAAATGGTAAATAATAGGCCATTAGGGTAAAATAAGGGTAAAATTAGGGTACCAAAACGAGTTATACATTCTAATTAGTGGAACAAAAACAGGCCCCCTTATGGGTACCACCTCAGTAATTGCCCTTGTATCTTAAAAAGTACTATTTTATTTATGTATTTATTTTGTACTCAGAGTGTATGTGTGTACTCATTAGCAGTAAGCATTCATTTAATTTCCTTTTTTTTTTTTTTCTTCTTCTTTTTTTTTTTAAATGTTTATTTTCTAGCAAACATTCAGTGGGGTCCATAAGTGAAAATGCTTTTATTGCCTCTTACAATACAAATATTTCCATTACTAATTAAACAGATCAGTTTAATCATTTGAGTGAAAAGTTGAAAAATGTATGCTACATGTACTCTGAAATTCACGTAAACTTTGCAAATATTATGTTTTATTTGTGTAATGCAACTTAAAAAATGAGCCATTCCCGGACTTCCTAGGTTGCCTATTAAAACCTGTAGACTGATTTTCATGCAAAGAGAGCGGGTCGGGAGCGGGACGACAACAAACTGCAACACTAGGTAACGTTATCTTAGAGATGGAATCCAGCAAACGTCCGTCTCCCAGCACATCACCGACTCCTACACAAACTCAAGAGTAAGCCAAAAAAACGAAAACAAAACATTTATATACTGAATTCCATTTGGCAAAGCGGGAACGTGATCGTGGTCAAGCGAAAACATCGGCAGGGCATTTGATTCCTGAAGGGACCTTCATTCGGTTTTGGGGATCAAAACTGACCCTGAATTGGCGTTCTTCTTATTGGACAGGTAAGCTTACATAACTGCAAATCATGTGAAATATAGTGCCCATAAGGATTGATCTGTGTCATTTTAGCTAACTTGATCTTGCCTGCTAACGCTGACAAATTCCAAGCTACCTTGATTCGTAACTTTAAAATAATTTCAACGATCTTCTCTTTATACTAAAAGTCAGGTATACAGGATAAATGTAATCAAATATGTTGCTTTTTTGATCCTAGTACTACATATGGCATACAAAACATACAATAGTGCAACATAACAGTGCTGTGCAACAGTAAACTGTCTGTTATAGTTTGGTAGTACTATTTGTATGTGTGCATCAGTATGCTATGTTAGCTGATAAGTAGTTTTAGTTTAGTCTTAAAGTTTGTAGTAAAACAATCATAACTGTGTAATTTTAATTATGCTACCTCATCTGTCAGCATGATGCTGGTGAATCACATTCAGTCTCTTTGTACATTACGTCATTGTTTTGGTCGATGCTCGCTCGCTCACTCGCTCGCGTCCCTGTGTGCACGAGGAACAGGTAGCTGGTTGCAGTTCACTTAACGGCCACAGGTACCATTAATAACAAGGGTTTCTGAATCTTACATACTGCACCTTTAAATTCAACCATTTTTAACTTCAGTGTCTGTGTGATGTATTATGTGCCAATAGCAGCTGAGGGGTAATCAGATCTTATTAGAGCAGAGGCGAACATAATGACCAATTTATATAAAATCCTGGCCGTAACCTGATCCAACACTCCACCGATCTTATGAAAATGGGGTGTTTCAATCCCACTCTTAAAACTATTTGTCGTTTTCAGCTAAATTTTAAGGCCGCGCTCATAGGAAACTCTTCTTTTTGCTGTCACCGGCAAGTGCATTTCCGGTTTTGACATCGCAAGTGCACGTGACGTCACAGAAAGACCACATGCATGAGCCTGTGTGTGCATGTCTGCGGTGCGCATGTGTGAGGCTGAGAGTGCATGTCTGAGAGTGCATTTGTAATGTCTGCAGCAGAATTTGGTTCATTTGTACTTGTTTTTAACTCTCTTGTCTCTTGTTCTTCTTTATTTTTGCAATGCAATTTTGTTACAATGTGAAGGTGAGGGTTCATTTAATTTCAAACTAAACTGTATGCTCCAATTGACCCTTCACTAAGCCCTGCCTTAAAAGCTCTTCTGACCAATTCTAACATGCGTTTTCTACTTTCCAATAACAGCCTATGGAAGTAAAGTGTGTTTGAGTACTTTTAATCAGATGTTATCAAAAACACGTAAACACGTTGTTTAAGGGTAATTTTTAATAGTGACAAGAGTTACCCAGAGAGGATCCTCACAGTGTTTTTCTTTATTTTTTTTTTTTAAATAATCTTTAAATAAATCTGGAGAAGAGCATGTTATGGATTAAAATGTGTCAATTTAACAGTTTATTTTACAAAAAGCTTCAGATAGATATGCATTACAATGTCACTCGTCATACCAGGCCAGGAAAAATATTATCCATTCCGTTTATGAGAATATTTAGCCAAAAACCTCATCGTTCACGACAACCTCCCATTCATTCCAATAGATGAAATTACTCTGACGTCACATCGCAGGAAACCTCGCTTCTGTGTTCTTTCGAGCAGCAGATTTCAGTGGTGGAAATAGGAATCGCAGTAGTTTTAAATAGTCTTTTAAGCTTTATAGAATGTAATAATGTCTTTTAATGTTAATAAAAGTTGATATTAGGGCAAAAATCGTATTCTTGATAATGATTTTGTATTGTTTTCCTGTAAAAATATCAAAAAATCCTTAAAATAAGATCAATATGATTCATCTTGTTTTAGAAACAACACTGCATAAGATATTTAGGTTTTTCTGAAAATGTATTTTTAACATGTGTATTTTGTCTTACTGTACTGGCAAAGTTTTTATAGTCAAAACAAGTGAAAAAATCTACCAGTGCTGAAGTAATCCAAAGTATTTAGAATACGTTACTCACCTTGAGTAATTTAACATAATATGTTACAAATTACATTTTACAGCATATATTCTATAATGTGTAGTGCAATAAATGTCCAAAGTAACCCTCCCAACCCAACCCTGCGAATAGGCCACAGTATAAGCCATTTATAAGTGTGGCTCTGTGGTGTTTTTATTTCATTCAAAACATTCACACTCTGTCAAGAGTATTTTCATCATAAAAGTTTAACAAATATGCCTAAAATGTTGCATTATAAATGGGCAACTTTTTTCCCATCTCAGAGGCTTGATTGTTAAATCCTTCACTTTGATTCTCCAAAAATGTGCATTCAGAGATTTATGAAAGAAACAAAGGGTTATTTCAGGTGACTATTTTGGTGGATTACTTTTTTCTTTGTACTGCACGCGCACGCACACGCACACACACACACACACACACACACACACACACACACACACACACACAAATCTTACAAAGAGAGGGGATAATTTAATAATTTTGTTTATAAAATCTATGATAGCTTCATATCTTAAGGGAGAAAAAATATCCAGACTGTCATAATGAACTGAGCAGAACCAACTCTGCTCTTTGCCAGGTCCTGGAGGTCTCCAAAACCAGAGTAAAACCTACTTCACGATCTCTTTGTTGTGTAGCACTTGCAGAGCAGATCAACTCTGTTAGAGCTACTTACACTCATTAGAGATACAATGTGAAGGTGAAGGTCACACACACAAACAATAACAATGTCAGAGACAAGCGTGGGTCTGATTATTAAAAACATTTCAGTAGGGCGCATCTGTTACCAAGCAACTGTCAAGATCTGCCTGCATTCATGGGTTTTAAAAAAGAAAACAGACGTTAAGATGGGAAGACACAATAACAAGTGTCTATTCAACATCTGAGACTAATCCTAATCAATAGAGTACAGGTGAGGCTTTGTAGGAAATGTAACAAATAGTGTGAAAAAAGCAGTTCTATATATCTATAATCAACGTTTCAGTTTTAAAACATTACCAAAACTCTTTTCATCATTTATTTGGCCCAAACAAAAACACTTCACAACCAACGAATTGATATTTGACCACAAACAATTATGTTTGCACCCTTATATTGTTCCAGACCAGTATGACTTTCTTTCTTTTGTGGAACACAAAACCTCACCTTCTGTGTTTCATGCAAGAAAGTCATATGGGTTTGGAACAACATGAGGTAACATGAGGTGGAACATACAACGTGAGTAAATTATGACAGAATTTTCAGTTTTGGGTGAACTATCCCTTTAAGGAACTCATACTTTCAAAACTCTTTTTTGGAAGCCTTTGTTGGCTTGCTTGTATAACAGGGGAGAAGGATGCATTTCAAACAGTCAGTAAGGGCTGATCAGAACGCCTAGATATTTTCTTTTTTATAATCTCCAGTCTCCTTAATCTGCAATTAAGGAGACAGTTTAGTATTCACATCACTGTGTTTGCTTTGGTTAAGAATGACCTTCCCCATCATCTGTGTGAGGAAGACATACAGAGAGAGAGAGAGAGAGCTAAAAAAGGACATATATATATATATATATATATATATATATATATATATATATATATATTTACACCGATCAGCCACAACGTTAAAACCTCCTGCCTAATATTGTGTTGGCCCCCCCTCGTGCTGCCAAAACAGCACCAACCCGCATCTCAGAAGAGCATTCTGAGATAATATTCTTCTCACCACAATTGTACAGCGCGATTATCTGAGTTACCGTAGACTTTGTCAGTTCAAACAAATCTGGCCATTCTCTGTTGACCTCTCTCATCAACAAGGCATTTCCATCCACATAACCTTTGCTCACTGGATGTTTTTTGCTTTTTGTACAATTCTGAGTATATTCTAGAGCTGTGTGTGAAAATCCCAGGAGATCAGCAGTTACAGAAATAATAAAACCAGCCCGTCTGGCACCAACAATCATGTCATAGTACAAATCACTGAGATCCCAGTTTTTCCACATTCTGATGGTTGATGTGAACATTAACTGATTTTATGCACTTCTGCCACACAATTGGCTGATTAGATAATCGCAAAAAAATAAAAAATAAAATATATATATAAAAACACCAAAAAGAAAGACAGATGGCTAACAGGTGTGACTATCTCTACATGTTGTTCGCAAATCATCTGGAAGTACTCTCTTTATTCACTCATGGATTTCCATTTCAAAAGATGAGTCTGTTTAGATGCCTGATAAACAACAACTATCCATCTGTAAGATTAACCTTTTTAGGATCCATGTTACCATTCTCACTCTATGAATCAGTATCTTCTGAATATGAGGTGGATGATGGAATATAAATTCATAACAAGGGTTAGGTATTTGAACAAACCTCTAACCCTATAAGTATTTTTTATCAGAAAAAAATAAAAATGATAGTGTACCTTTAAGCAGATGTTAACAATAGGCAAAACGTGCTTCACATGAGCTACTTGTCATGCCTCTGTGTACATTCAGCAAATAAAAAAATAATTTATTGGCAAAACAGCTATTGTTCCACCATATGTAACTCTCTAAATACTCTTCGTTGACTAAAGCACAATCTCTTGATTGTGTCTAGGTGTGTATGCTTTTGGAAACTCACAAGTCGTGACTCTTAAAACCCCCTCAAAACACAGAGACTTTAAACAGAGTTATAAGTTCATCTCCTTTTTTTTTTTTAAAATAAGACCCCGGGGACAATTTCATTAAGCTTGTGCCTCGGGCCAGACATAAGCACTTTAGTAAAAGTGATGTGACAAAAATGAAAAGACCAGAAAACAATTAGTATGCTAATGGGGCAAATTCAGGCTCCTTCACTTCATGTTACATGCTCTGAGAAAATAATGCCTATCTTTGGTAGATATTTTGTCCTTGTTAAGGTGCAACCGTGGCAAATAGTGCCACACATACTGAATGTGAACTGAGACGTGACAGTTGTGAGAAGCAGGTAAGTAACAAATAACTAAATTAATACAGTTTCTAAAGGAAATGTGAGTCGCGCTTGCTCATGCAAAGCACACTGCCACAATGCTAAGAGTGTTGGGGCTACAAAGATGTTCTGAATAATTTTTTTGCATTTTGCTATGCAGTTGCTAAGGAGTTAGGGTGGTTGCTTAGTAGCCCAAACTAAAGGAGCCCACCCTCTTTTCCATTATAGCCATTAAAATTTACAGTCTGTCTCTTCTGGGAAAACGGACAAAAAATATGGATGACTCATCTTCTACTACACAAATTTTAGTCCAATCCAATGCCCTCTAGAATGAGAATGTTCCTCCTCCTACAATGACTAGCAAGAACCAAAACCATGGCTTGTGGCTGTGACGTAACTTGCCAATAGAGCACAATAATCTGGTTTCAGAAGTTAAAAATCCTTATTTTTTTCCATAGAGGAATTAATTATTAATAACAACTTATATGCCTTTAAAGATAGACCTACCACAAGCTTTGACGTTGTTAATTAATGGTATATGTTTCCACTGAAGTTTGCATTAATTAATTTTTTTATTGTGTTTAAAGGAATATTCCTGGTTCAATAAAAGTTAAGCTCAATTGATAGCATTGGTGTCATAATGTTGATTATCACAAAAATTATTTTGACTTGCGCCTACTTTTCTTTTAAAAAGAAAAAATCGAGGTTACAGTGAGACACAAACAATGGAAGTGAATTGGGCCAGTCTGTTAATGTTAAAATACTCACTTTTTCAAAAGTATAGACACGAGATGTAAACCATATGTGTAGTAATATGGTTTCAGTGTAATAAAATCGCTTACTAACCTTTTCTGTGTAAAGTTCTAGCCAATTGTACAACTTCATTCCCATGACAATGTACGATCAGAAAACTTTAAAACGACTGTAAAAATGACAATTTAAACAAATGTACACATCAAAGAGAGTTTTAACATAAGAATGAATGAATGAATGCTTTTATAAAATTATAAGTTTCACATTTCTGCCTTTAAACTCTCCAAAAATTGGCAACATTCACTTTCATTGTAAGTCCTCACAAATAATTTTTTTATGGTATTCAGCGTTTTGCCACAAATACAGTTGATTGAGTTTAAATTGTATTTGACCTAGACTATTCCTTTAATAGAGGAATTTCTGGTGTTGAACAACATTAGCCATGATCCTGAAGGGAGACGATCCACCATCAAATAATTGCGGCAAACAAATTGCACCAAAAAAGCTCTGCAATGACCGGCCACTTCCATGAAACACTGTAAAGGACGTAATTGATTGGGTCTCCCTACACTCTCAAACTATCTGAATATAATCAGAACATACTCAATATAACTATAACTATAATCAATAGTTTTATTTTTTTTCCATTGTTTTTAATTTGATTGTGTCATTTGTAATACTTCCTTGTAGTTCATTCCCTCATGAAAGACTTAGAGTACATAGCCTTTTACCTTTGTCTTTTTGTCTGGTTTTCAAATACTTTTATACTTCAAATCAAAGTTGGTTGGTTTGACAGTGCTGGATTGTCAAACAGAGCTGGTTGGCTTGGTTCATGACTTAGTCTATGTCTACATTAATCCAGATACATTTGAAAATGGTGTTTTAGTTTCAAAACGCTCTCTGTCCATACTAACGTTTTCAAGTGGTTTCCAAAAGTTGCTCATCCACACTGAAACATATGAAAATGCTTAAATCGTGTCACTGCGCATGCGGAAAATCCCCGCTGCATGTACGGTCTGAAAAGCAATTGTCCTCATGTTCCATCGCCAGATACCAATTCCGAGTAAACTTCCCTGCGCCTTTGAAGGCATGCAATGTGAAGGTTGTACAAAGTGACATTTATTTTTTGTGAGTATCAGGCACAACTGCGCCGCTATAACGCAGGCCGCCATCTTGATTGTTTTGGCTGGATAGATCACATGACTAAAAGTGCATCATAGTTTTCCAAAGCATCCGTTTTCACAGTCCACACTACAACGCGAAAACGGCATTTTCAAATGTATCCTCTTTGGAGTGCGTTTTCAAAAAGCCCAGTTTTCACTGACAAAAACGCCATCTCAGTGTGAACAGAAGGCCAAAACGGATAGAAAAAGATACGTTTTAGTGTGGACTAGGCCTTAGAACTCTTTTAGTAAGGATTTTATGAAATCCCTATGAAAGAAATGAATGGGAAATATAATTTCTGAACTGAAATGGCTAAAAACAATGAGTGGAGACCGTTGTGCTCTATTGGCTATTGAAAAAGGGAAATATCCCGAACAAACTTCCTGTTTCAATAGGAAATAAATCAACACAGGAAAGAGTTCATCAAGCATTTTATGATCATTCTAATCCCTAACCCTATATCACCAATTGCAATAGTGACGTTTGCCTTAACAAGTACCATTAAAAACTGTTTAGGATTCTTCTTCCTGTTGACAACTGGTATAAATGATATGCATATAACAATAATAATTCTGTGATTAATTTATGTATTTAGGTCTTTCTGCACCACTCCTTTCCTTTTTCTTTTAACTCTTTTTTGTTTTCTTCCCATTCCTCCTCCCTTCGTCATTTCTTTCTTTTTCAAGGTAATTGTCTGATCTCTAATTCCACCCAAGGCTTGTCTCCCAGGCAATCAGCCCCAGTTATTCACTCTGACCTGGGCGCAGAAAGAGCCCTGACTCTGAAGTAATCATTTCTCCAGGGAGCACAGATAACCAAACAATCACCATTAACCCTCAGCCTTTGCTGTCTCTCCCTCCTTTTCTGAAATGTGCTCTCTCAGGATGAAAAGAGCTCTCCAATCACACTGATTCTGCTAATAAATATCATGTGTCCCCCATGCTGAGCTGTGCTCATTAAAACCACAGATGTTTACTTGCAGACTCCACTGTTGGATGGCTAATATCTGAAATAAAAGGCACATGTCCTTTCTCGGCTGTACGAAACTCAATAATGCAACATGAGGATCAATATCATGCCATCCGACTGTCAAACCTCTGAGTCGGTCTTCTGCAGCCGTTCAATTAGCGCATTGTGTGAAAACAGCTTTTCAGTAGGAGGCGCCAAGGCCAAAGACAGACAACAGGTGTACAAGCTGATTCACAATGCTTAGCCCTGCAGTGACTCAGCGAGAGAATAATGGAGCCACATTTCTCGCTCACCTCTTGGCATAAAAGACTAACACTCACTCTTCCGAGCCATGAAGGGATGGCAAGGCTGGAAATTACACAGCGAATGTCAATAGTGATTTAATCAACAAGTTTGGCTGTTAAATAAAGTGCATCAAGACTGAGAGCTCCTACAAGTCTTGCACAGTCAGGCTTTTGGTGCAATACATGCACCAAAATTTGCATTTTTGTTGTTCTGAATATTAACTTATATTTCAGTCAGTCCACTCCAGAGATATGACAGATCTACATGTAGAAGCTGTAGCTCTTTTTTTAGTAAGAGCATCCCTGGCATGAGCGTGGAGACTGGGCTGTCATGGTGAAGGTCTACTGAGGTTGCAGTATAAGCACAATTGATAGACTGAAGAGGAGAAGAGGATCGGTGAAGTGTGTTTAAGTGTATGCATGTTTACTTGTGTGTGGGTGCACTTAAGAGGACCAGGAAGGCCTGATGTGTGACATAAACTGTACCTGCCATAAAGACTGTGTGCTGCAACTGAATGCTAATGCAAGACCAACTGGATCTTTGAGAAACACTGCACATATGCACAAGTTCACACATACAGTGCATGTTTACCTTATGCACTGCAAAAAATTTACTTAATAAGCAATTTTGTCTTTTTTTCCAGTAAAAATGTTCCTAACCACAAAAAATGTTTTTGACCCTTGCCTTCTCTTTCAAAAAAGCAACAATCAATGTGACAGTGAGGCACTTACAATGGAAGTGAATGTGGCCAATTATTTTTTATTTTCAAAAGAATAGCCACAAGACATAAATATCATGCATGTAAACATGATTTTAGTCTGATAAAATCACTTACTAACTGACGATGTAATGTAAACAAACCCTAAAACCACTGTAAAACCACTATAAAAAGTATGATTTAAACAACTTTATAGCTCAAATAATACATGAGTTTTAACATAAGAATGAATATAAGTGCTTTTATAAAATGATAAGCTTTACATTTGTGCTTTTAAATCCTGGCCACATTCACTTCCATTGTAAGTGCCTCACTGTAACCTCCATGTTTACATTCTATTTATCCATTTTTTTAAGAAAAGAATGGACAATACAAAATTTATTTTTTGTGGTAATCAACATTACGCCATAAATGTTGTCGGTTGACCTTTACTTGTATTGAACCCGGAACCTTCCTATAAGTTTATTCTTCTTGGCCCATTGGCAACTAGTCTTTTCTTATTTCAAGCATAACCCTCACTAGATTTTGTTAGAGTTCTCTGAAAGTAAGACTTCATATCTTAAGTTAGTTTGCTTCCCAAGTAAATGTGCCTTGTTTTAAGGATGTTTAGATATTTCTACTGGAAAACAAGACCAAAAATTGATTAAGAAATCATGATTTATCTTCTTTTTTTTTTCTTTTTTTTTGCAGATTAGGTCATAACAAAGAAGCCATTGTTTACTTTTTTTAATAGATATTTTTGTATAATATACATATATATACATATATATATATATATATATATATATATATATATATATATATATATATATACACACACAGTGCATCCGGAAAGTATTCACAGCGCTACACTTTTTTCACATTTTGTTATGTTACAGCCTTCTTCTAAAATTCTACAAACAATACCCTATAATGACAATGTGAAAGAAGTTTATTTGAAATCTTTGCAAATGTATTAAAAATAAACAACAGAAATCATTAGTAAATGAGTGTCATTTAATCACACTCACATGTAAATGAGTGTTCACAGCCTTTGCTCAATCCTTTGTTGAAGCACCTTTGGCACCAATTACAGCCTCAAGTCTTTTTGTGTATGAAGCTACAATCTTGGTACACCTATTTTTGGGCAGTTTCTCCCATTCTTCTTTGCAGGACCTCTCAAGCTCCATCAGGTTGGATGGGGAGTGTCGGTGCACAGCCATTTTCAGATCTCTCCAGAGATGTTCGATCGGGTTCAAGTCTGGGCTCTGGCTGGTCCACTCAAGGACATAGTTGTCCCGTAGCCACTCCTTTGCTATCTTGGCTGTGTGCTTATGGTCGTTGTCCTGTTGGAAAATGAACTTTCGCCCCAGTCTGAGGTCCAGAGCGCGTTTTCATCAAGGATGTCTCTGTACATTGCTGCATTCATCTTTCCCTCGATCCTGACTAGTCTCCCAGTTCCTGCCACTGAAAAACTCCAGTCGGGCTGTCATGTGCCTTTTACTGAGGAGTGGCTTCCGTCTGGCCACTCTACCATACAGACCTGATTGGTGGAGTGCTGTAGAGATGGTTGTTCTTCTGGAAGTTTCTCTTCTCTCCACAGAGAAAGGCTGGAGCTCTGTCAGAGTGACCATCGGGTTCTTGGTCACCTCCCTGACTAAGGCCCTTCTCCCCCGATCGCTCAGTTTGGCCAGGCGGTCAGCTCTAGGAAGAGTCCTGGTGGTTCCAAACTTCTTCCATTTATGGATGATGGAGGCCACTGTGCTCATTGGGACCTTCAATGCTGCAGACATTTTTCTGTACCCTTCCCCAGATCTGTGCCTCGATACAATCCTGTCTCGGAGGTCATCAGACAATTCCTTGGACTTCATGGCTCGGTTTGTGCTCTGACATGCACTGTTAACTGTGGGACCTTATATAGACAGGTGTGTGATTTTCCAAATCATGTCCAATCAACTGAATTTAACACAGGTGGACTCCAATCAAGTTGTAGAAACATCTCAAGGATGATCAGTGGAAGCAGGATGCACCTGAGCTCATTTTGAGTGTCCTGGCAAATGCTGTGAATACTTATGTACATGTGATTTTATTTTTTATTTTTTTATAAATTTGCAAATATTTAAAAAAACACCTTTCATGATGTCATTATGAGGTATTGTTTGTAGAATTTTTAGGAAAATAATTAATTTTATAAATTTTGGAATAAGGCAGTAACATAACAAAATGTGGAAAAAGTGAAGTGCTGTGAATACTTTCTGGATGCACTGTATGTATATATATATATATATATATATATATATATATATATATATATATATATATATATATATATATATATTATTTTAAATGTAGTTCACCCAAAAATTTAAATACTTCCCTCATTTACCCACTCTCATACCATTCCAGATGTGTATGACTTGTTTTCTTCCACAGAACACACATTTTTGGATGAATATCTCAGCTATGAAGGTCCATTCAATGCAAATGAATGTTGGCCAGAAATTTAAAGCTCTAAAAAGCGCATAAAGGCAGCATAAAATGAATCCATATGACTCCAGTTGAATATTCTACATCTTCAGATGTCAAATGATAGGTGTGGGTGAGAAACAGATCAACAATTAAGTCCTTTTTTACTATAAATCTCCATGCCCAACCAGTAGGTGGCAAATGAATTGATAAAAAACTAAATAAGATGAATGTGAAAATGAAAGTTGAGATTTGTAGTAAAAAAAGTATTTAAAGTATATACATTTATTAAGTATATAAATATTGATCTGTTTCTCACCCACACCTATAATATTGCTTCAGAAGACACAGATATAACCAGTGGAATCTCTGGATTACTTTTATGCTGCCTTTATATACTTTTTGGTGCTTCAAAGTTTCGGCCACCATTTACTTTCATTGTATGAACCTACAGAGCTGAGATATTCTTCAAAAAATATTTGTTTGTGTTCTTCAGAAGAAAGAAAGTCATTCACATCTGGGATGTGATATATATATATATATACAGAATAAAATAAATGTAATATATATATTAAAATAAAGACCTATTTTAATAATATTTTACACTGTAATATTTTAAAACATTATTTTAATATTACGCTGTATATCTTTCTCTTCAGAAAACATCATTGGATGTTCCCAAATTGACTTCTAGGTCCAATTTTGCCCCCAAACAAAAACAAAAGTAAAATGAAGAAAACCCCCCACACACACAGAGAGACAAACACACTATGAACCTCAAATGAAATAAACAGATCATCAAAATATCAGCAGCATATTCACCCAAAAACAAACATCAATGGTAAAATAATCAAAAGGAAGAACACAAATTGATTATATTTGTGTGAACCATCTTTTGAAAATAAATGTGATTTCACTTCACAAATGGCTTTCTTCAAAGGGATGATCCAGCAGTCTGTAATAACAGACTCTCTGAAGAATTTCATGCGGATATCACAACAGCGTCTGAACACTGGCACAAACACGGCGTGCAATGTTCCTCAGTACAGATTAACCACCACAACAACAATGACAACACCAAAACAAAGGGGGAAATTATACATTCAAAATAAAAGTTACAAACTTGCCAGGTAGTTTGCAGCGGTCACCCCAGGGTATGTTAGATCAAACCGGGTAACCAGCGCAGGCTGCAGACGAGAAAATACAAAACAGTGTGACCAAAAAGTCAGCTACACTTGGGAGAGAGAAGAGAGACAAGGAGAGAGAGAGGAGGATGAAGAGCCATGGAAGAAAGAGAGAAGGGAAGATATAGACATGGCTGGATGAGTATGCAGGTATGGGGCTTTTATTTTAAGGTTATTTTGTCTTTAACCCTCTATGGCGATCGTCCAACCCACCCGTTCAGATTTTAAAAAGCTAAACTACTTTTAACACACCTTGACAATAAGACACTAATGTCGTGAGATGGTGGAAAAAATGAAGACATACCAGCCAAGTACATTCGCCTGATTCATATGAACCTTGATTAACAATTGGTGCAGACAGAATGTAAGAATGTGGCCTGTGTGTCTTCACTTGTTGTATTGTAAAAAATCAATAAATGTTACTTGTTTAAAGGATACTTATAACTGAAAAACAAGACAAAAATACCTACAAAAATATATATTTTGCAGAGTGTGCTAAAATGACAAGAAAGCCTAACTGACTATATGGAACGGGATGTAAGTGGAACAGATTAGTGCTCTGATTGACTGATTGAATCTTTCAATACAGCTTCATTAGGCAAGACTTTGGAATGGGGCAGAATGGGCCGCGATAAGCAGAAACGTGCGGGCCGCGTTATGTAGATCGGGCCACAAAATGTCGCCGCGATATGCCGAAGGGGGCAGTGATATATAGAAAAGGAAAGTGACCCCCCCCCCCCCACCACCACCAACTTTGGCCCAGTTTCTATGTAAAATCCCAGGCCGATTTTTCTTCCCAGTCCACACCAGTCATAGAGTCAAATAAACGTTTGCTCTTTACTTTTGCTCAAAGTTCTGCTTTCAGAACTCACATCTCTAGGATGTTGTAAAAGGTTGTTCCTGAACAGTTATGCGACAATGAGGAATGCCTGTTAGGAAAACAGAAAGATTTAGGTCCTAAAAAGCTGTCTGCCCAAGAGATGAAAGTCCAAATTACTGAACATTTCAGACAGATCTGTACAGTCTGGAATTAAACAGATACACTTCCTTTAGATCAAATAAAAGCACAGTGCTTTTGAATCAACTGCAGACAATCAGATGAGGCGTAGGCTGTTATTGTGTCTCGGGTGGGAGCGTGACTCCATCAGAACCATATCTGATCACAGAAATAGATTAACAATTTTGGTAGAAAATAGCTATCAATTCTGGAACAAAAAAAAAAAAGTTCTCTATTTTCAATAATGCTATGTGAAAATGCAGTGTTTGAAACCTTAATTTCTGAGATTGATTTCCTAAATGTAATATGTTTTACATATCATTTTATGGATGATTTTATGTGGTTGACTATATTGTTAAACTAATTACTAAAGTAATTCAGTTAATACAGTTATTTTAATATCATCAGCGCATGTAACCCACATTCTCAGAGTTAGTCTGCTTTAAACTAAACAAATGAGCTCCATCTAGTGTTGGAAAGTCATATTACAACATCATCTATGATAAAAACCATCTTGCGCCTGCACAATGATACTTTAATGCTGCACAATAGTACTTATATAGTACTTATGCACAATAGTAACTCTATACCTAATCTAATCAAATGAAGCCAAATAGTTTTTAATAAAGACATTAGTTTTAACAGAAGGACATATAAATACATATGATTAGGTGTATAAACATCATCTGAGCATGTGAGATGTACTAGACTAGGTGATTGTCTAAAGGCAAAGAGAGACAAGGGCCAGATAAGGGTTTAAACATTATTTTAGACCTGTTTACAATGTTCTGAAAGCAATGATACACTGTAATGAAATGTTATTGTAGTCCATGTCAAAAAGCTAAAAATACAATGATTTATGGTTGGTATGGTATGTTAAATTCATGTTATAATGTTTTAACCAATATTTTGTATGATGAATGAGCATGTATTAATTCACACACTGTGACTACATAATACTGTAGCCTAGAACTACAGCTGTAATGAACACTAACCCAGCACCTACACTAATGCACACTAATACTATTTGCCTCATAACTCTTTCAAAACATGAATCTCTTTAGACCATTTTAAACTAATTAGAGTGAATGCGGAAATGAGAACGTGAAATGGAAAAACAGACACTCAAAATCGGCCAACCAAAGAAAGACACAGACAGACGGCAGGAGAGAAGAGCAGAGAGAAATGCATAGTGGTCCAACGGTTTGGCATGGCATTTATTAGAGGATCCCAGAAAGAGCGACTTACTTTAAGCGGTGAAATGTGAGAGTGGGAAACATAGCCGTGCACATTCTCAATCTCTGAGAGGTTCTTCTCCGACACGTGTACAAGCTCCGGCGCCCGAACCTCATTGGTAAGACGTGGGAAACCATGTTCTGGAGGAGGGGAATCGTCATCCTGATACCGGTACTATATTGAGAAAAAGAGGAGGAAGAGAAGAGGAAAAGGAGAGTAAAGCAGAGTAAAGTAAATGTAAAAGAGAAACCCCACAATCAATTGCTGGGAACGATCCCAAAATGTTGAACAACCCCAGATGAAAAGACCAGCTTAGACCAGTAAAAAAAATGTCCATGGTGATTCAAGATGGTTAGTTCTGGTTTCATGCTGGTCTAGTTGGTGGACCAGCATAGCCAACACAAAATGTTACCCAACCAGCCATGGTTTTCCTGATTAAGTTTGATCAAAGCAGTCTTGCTAGTTAAGCTAGGAATATTCTGGGTTCAATTCAAGTTAAGCTCAATTAACAGCATTTTCGGCATAATGTTGATTACCATTTTTTTTTATTTTTATACATATATATATATATATATATATATATATATATATATGTATACACACACACACACACACACACACATACACACACACACACACACACGCACACATATAATATATATATATAAAAACATACATATACTTTTTTTTTTTTTTTTTTGTGGTAATCAACAATGCCAGAAATGCTGTCAATGGAGCCTTATTTAAAATTAATCTGGAATGTTCCATAAAGAGTTAGTTAACCCAAAAATGAAAAGTACTCACCCTCATGCCATCCAAGATGTGTATGACTTTCTTTCATCTGCTGAACACAAAAATATTTTTTTGAAGAATTTCTCAGCTCTGTAGGTCCATGCAATGAAAATAAATGGAAAACAAATCAAAGGAAACATTTTGAAGCTCCAAAATCCACATAAGGGCAACATAAAAGTACTTTAGAAGACTTTGGTATTTAAATCCATATCATCAGAAGCGATATGTGTGGGTGGGACAAAGATCAATATTGAAGTCTTTTTTTACTATAAAATCTCCTCCCTGCTCAGTCAATCTCCACTTCACTTTCACTTTCCCATTCTTCTTCTGTTCTTGATGATTCAAATTGTTTGTACATATCGCCCCTTACTGGGCAGAGAGGATCATTTATGATAAAAAAATTACTTAACAATTGATCTGTTTCTCACCCACACCTCATCATATCAACTCTCAAATATGGATTTAAGTCATATGGATTACTTTTAAGCTCAAATTTTGGAGCTTCAAAGTTTTGGTCACCATTCACTTGCACTGTATGGACCTACAGAGCAAAAATTGTATTCTAAAAATCTTAATTTCTGTTCTGTAGAAGAAAGAAAGTCATACACATCTGGGATGCCATGAGGGTTAGTAAATCATGAGGGAATTTTCATTTTTGGGTGAACTATTCCTTTAAGGAAGCTTGATAAGTGCACCATTTTACCAGCATCCAATTCTGGCGACCAGCAAAACACAAAATTTGCTGGTGATAAGTCTTGCTGGTATTTTGCTTTGACTATCAGTCTATGAGATTGTGCACTCTGAGATGAACAAGCCGACGATAGCAATCTTCCATAATTCCTTATTTACTGCAGAGAATGTAGCTGAGAATGGTTGAAAGCATGATGAAGGATGCATAATGGAGATGTTAAGAGATATTTCTGTATGGCTAGTGACATCTCTGAGCAGATTGACCCCCTCCCCCAAACCTCATGCATATGCAATAACAACATAAATTAAAGTGCTGATGCTGACATGCTTTGGTCTAGAGAAATCTTCTTTTAAAGAGTTTGCTTTTAAATGCAACAAATGCTTGGCAGGGACAGCATGTCCACCTCAGGTCTCTGTGCATGCATGTGATCTGCGCATGACTAATGAAGCGCTTCATAGTCATCTGTTTCAGCTGAGCATGTAATGGGTCTGAACACAACAGTGGAAAATGCATAAAATGCAGCATGGTGCGATGCATTACAGTGGATGTAAAGATAGGATTTGGTATGGCAGGGCCCCTGTCTTTCTGTCTCACCCAGGGGGAGCTCATCAGGGCTGGGTTCATACATGTTGGAGAGTGGCTTTGCTGCTGGGGGCCCTGTACTGCCGGAGGCCTGTTCTGTGAACACACATATAGGAGTCCAACTGTGACCAACCAATCCCAGTCATTTAAGCTGAATAATTAAAATTGTACACAAGTCATTCACCAGCCACACACTGATTCATGTCAAGGGAAGAAGCATCGATATAATGTATGACCAACAAAAAAGCACAAAACGTACAAACATACACATAAACACAGAGTTGAAAGAGAACAATATTGTTCTCAAATTTAATTTGGAGGGATCAGCCATCACCCTGATTTGAAATGGGAAATGGGAGACTGACCAAGCTTCAAAATTAGTCCTACAGCAGAGGCAGACTGGCCGGGACTTTTCCCGAAGGACTGGCCTTGGAATGGGGCAGAATGGGCCGCGATAAGCAGAAATGGGCTTCCGCGTTATGTAGAACGGGCCACAAAATGTCGCCGTGATATGCCGAAGGGGGCAGTGATGTATAGAAAAGGAAAGTGACTCAAAAGTGATTCAAAATTATTCTACAAAGTAAATACGAAAAAAGAATAGTCAAGCGCCATAATAATTCGAATAAGAATAAGTTTCATCCTGGCAAAGAGATGTAAAAAAAAAAAAAAAAAAATGTGGCTTGCTTAACCTTTACAGTGTGACAGCTCTAAAAACAGCAAGCTAGTGGTTGCAAAACAGCTAAGAAAGAGATGAAAAAAAAAAGATTTAACGGAAACCATTTAGCTGAGCCGCTGTACAAAATTGAAGTAAGTGATTCTGTCTCCAAGGTCAATTAGAATTTTTCAGCAGTTATGCCTAAATCTCAGCATGTCAGGCATACTGTACATCATTACACCATGAAATTAAGACACCTTCTCCATGTGGAGGGTAATCATATTTCAGGAGCTCAGACTTCGTGAGCCCACACGCAAAGAACTTCAAGGCTTTAATTCTCTAAAGATATGATTTCCCACACAGCACAGATTAATTATCCTACACCTGACAAACATTACGCTCCTATGTGGAGCCACTCTCTAATACTGCCTTGAGTTAATTCACCTTATCTTAAAGGAATATAGAGGAGGAAATAGAAGGATTTGGCCATTATTTACTCATGGTACTCATGCTGTTCCAAAATATACAGTTATTTTTTTTTCAGTGTAACACAGTGGAATTATGATGGATCTTTATGCAGGTCTTTTCCATTTTACAATTAAGATCCCCAGCTGCCTAAGCACCAACAAGAACATAAAAACAACATATAAAGCAGCATAACAGTAGTCCATATGCTATTCTGTATTACAGTATCATTTTTCTGAAGTCAGACAATTTTGTGTTTTTTCAGAATTATTCATGGTTGTTTTTCATTCCTGTTTGTGGTCCTTGTGTGGAGCTTGAAACCCAAGATCACTTGTAACTGTTGTGCTGCTTGAAGATTCTTCAACTGAAGAATTTACCACTGAAAAATTTGCAGCATACAGAACTGCATGTGGGTGAGTACAGTAATGCTGTGTTCACGTTGAGTCGTGTAATTACGAGGTGACAACTCGCAGATTCTATTCGGCGCTGTTCACATCCAGGGACACCAGAAGTTTTTTGTTTCTATGACAACACTCACTACACCAAAACAGCTTTGTTATTGATAACAGCAAAATATTTATCATTACATTAATTCATTAATTCACCTCTATTTGTTGTTAAAAAATGTTTAAGAATGCAGAAAATGCAGGTAATGAGAGCATCATTAAATGGCATATCAACTTTCTTTATCAAATAACTTTAACTGTTGAGGCTACTGCCATATTTACATGACGTCAAGACTGTCAAGCCAGAGCTTTCATAGGATTCCAAAATTGCGAGTTCTTCGAAGACATGAGCCCTTTTTATAAGTTGAAATCTCGTAATTACGGTAATTCCGACATGACGTGAACACACCATGAATAATGGCAGAATTTAATTTTTTGTCTGGAGTATTCCATTCATTCCTAAAGGAATGAGCAGTTCTACAATCTTGGGTTGGTTGTGGGCAGTCAAGAGAGGACAGCCTACTGATGAAGGCTCTATGAGAGTTCAAAGGTATTCTAAGGAAACAGCTGTAAGATATCCAACACATGTTGTCCATGTGAGTTTGGGTTTTTGAGCTGTGGACTGCCATGTAGGTAGTCATCTGGCTGTTTTGTCGCTGACATATGTCAGACAGTTTATTTGAGGGAAGAGGTCCCAAGAGACTTCAAACCACAGAATGAAAATTGAGCTGACAATACACACACACCACAATCACACTATTATCTGCAATGATTCCAATAAAAGTTATTCAGGCAAAACAGCTCTGATCCCATTCTAATCTAAACTTTGTTTTAGGCTAATACAGCATAGAGGTGTCCTCTGTTCCAAAACCAAGTGAGCTGCCCACTTTGGCCATATTTATATGCATCATAGACACACTTTAAACATAGTCTGTTTCCAAACAGAAGGCTTGCAACATAATTGAGAGCATTCCATATCTGTTAGAAAATAATATATTATTTAGTATGACTGAATCAACTTAGGGGATGACTAAAGGAAGAGTGCACTCAAAAATGACAATTTACCCATATGCCTTTCTTGGAACAAACGTAAGGGTGAGTAAATGTAGACAGAACATTCATATTTGACTGAAATATAACTTTAATAAGATTACACCAATGAAAGTGCATTTTAAAGGATAGATGAAGTATCTATGTTGTGGACTAGTTGTCAGCTTTATTGTTTAGCTAATGAGTTTAAGTACACTCTGTCACTCCCTATGTGCATTGCCATAGAATTACAATCAGCACACACGGGCAGTGTATTGAACTGCTTTTACTGTATGGGAAGGCAGAGATAAATGCAGTAAATGTAGAGAAATATCTGGTGGGAGAGAAAAAGGTTCTCCCCAGGGTTTCCACCCAACAGCAGGTCGTGAACATGGCTCACCTTGATTTAAAAGCTGCTATTGTCTCCCTCTCTCGAATGCCGTAATCATCTCTTTCATCCCTGACTTTTTCTTTCTGCACTGTTATTACCTGTAATTACACAGCCCAGACTAATAGCAGGTCTCATACTCCATGACTGAGAATGGAGGGGAAATATCCTCCGTATAAAATGCACACTCACATCATCACTCTCGAAACATCAGCAACATCAGCAACATCGCAAAGCAGTGGGGCTCACCAGCAAACCAAGAAAACATGCCATTTACGTTGTTTTCAATTGTTTTTCAATGTAAACATGCACAAGAATAGTCTTTAACAGTTGTGGTGCATCTTGAGTTATTTAGAACCTGTGCCTTTTGGTCTAAACGGCCGGTGGTCACCTGGTTTAAGCAGGTGTTTCTAGAAGGTTATTTGTGCAAACTTCCACCTCCTGTATATTAATTCTAAGATGCTTCTAAAAGCTTTCCACTGGATTATCTTCCAAGGAAGGTTAAAGTGGGCATTTGAGCATTAGTAATCGCGGGTGGTATTGACAGGATTTTTTCCAGCGTTCAACCTCTTTTTCCTTTCGTTGCTTCCTCTTCCCCACCACAGACCTCTGTGGACATCCATCATGCTGTTTGAAGATTACAGGCTTTGCAGGCAAAACTGCAGCAATGATTCTTTAAGAAAACTAGAAGAGTATTTGTAAGCCACAGCTAATCTGCTTGTTGTTGCAGACACAACAAGGACGTAAGGAGGAAGTAATGAAGAAATCTTAAAACAAAAAGATTCAAATAAGTCAGTGGATACACAAATGTGTTAGTTGGCTACAGGTGACAGTGACTAAATTAAAGTAAAAAGAAGAGAAAAGGGGAAAGAGAAAGAGAAAGAGAAAGAGAAGGGCATGGTATTGTAGCAAGTCACAATAACCTGATCATGAAATAGAGATGTGCTAGAAATCTCAGGTTGTAATGACAGCGAAGAAAGCCATTGTGTATACATGTACAGGTACGTGTGTTTGTACATGGCTCTGACAGCACTGCAGCAGCAATGAATGAGTTACGGTTCATTAAAAGAATATTCCAGGTTCAATACAAGTTAAGCTCAATCGACAGCATCACTTGGGACCGACTAGGAAGATGGACGCCTAAAGACGAGCTCACCTAATTCCCTAAAAATCTGATGAGTTTCCAACAATACATTATAAAGTCTGTTACAACAAAGAGGCAACCTTCATAAACTTAGTCATTTGTTTTCAGGCTAGAGATGTATGTGACAAATAATCCTAAAACAAGAGATGCTAAAGCAAGCTATGCTATGCTAACATAGCTGGCTGCACGCCAACTAAACTGAAGACTCAGTTGGTAAACGAGGCAGCAGAAACTAAAGATAAAAGCATACAGGTGTCTATACAACTGTCTCTGGAGAAAGCCATAGTAAAAATGGGTCAAGCTAGTAAAATCTTGACGATACTCCAGGCTGAGATAAATGAGATCAAGGACACCAATGTGGGGTTACAAATGGATGTGGACCGAATCATTTCCCAACTTGACGAGGCAGAAAATAGAATCTCACAGCTAGAAGATGAGAATCACCAGCTGTGCACAACAAGTGAAAATCTATTGAAAGAAAGTAAAGCGATGCATGAGGCTATTGTGGATGCAGCTAATAGAAACAGACATACAAATTTTAGACTCATTGGGCTAAAAGAATGGATAGAAGGTAATAATCCCACAGAGTGTGTGAGGAAGTTGATTCTCAAAGGTTTGTATCGAGTTGGATGCCGATCAGCTACAACAGGTGCACCGTGTGCCAACTTCTCGATCCCGGGATGGACGTGCCCCCCCCCAGACCGATTGTTATATGCGATCTCAGATATCTGGAGCAAGAAATGGTACTGACAGCAGCAAGAGATAAACGGCGGAAAAAAGAGAAAGTTCATTGAAGTCAGAAAAGGCTGCAAGACATGTATGTAAGATTCACACTTGCCTATCTAACTGAATTGTGATTTTCTTAGAAAGGGAAGAGGATGAAAAGGCGTTGGACTCTCTCAGGGAAGCATCTAAGGACACAAAGGATTCAAATTTTTCCAGTCATGAAGACTAGTTTTCTGTCAGGTCTTTAGGAAACATTTTTCTGTTTGATGTGATATACGAACCCAGAGGAATGAAGGTTGATTTGCATTTTCGTTGATTCGTATGTATATCAAACAATGGGGGTTGTCATGGGGGAGGTGTCAATGTCAGTAGATAAGTGTCTTGTCTAATTCGAAGAGAGTTTGCAAACAAGGAAGGTATATACACAAAAGATTTTATGTTTTCCAATATGAAGTAACTGAAGAGTTATTATCCTTTTGAGTTAAATAAGGATGTTTAGTATACCATATAAGTGATCTGAGGTGGTGAGTGATGGGAGGAGCTTTGGTCGACCATTTGAAACACCTCATGGACCAGTTGTGGGAGGGCCCACATATAGAGGAGGTGTGGGTTCAGCAGATCTTAATAGGTAAGACCATTTTTTGTTGTTGGTTTTATCTTGATTTGTGTTTTATTTATGATGTTAATATTTCGTAGCAGTTTGCTACTTGAATTACAGGTTTCAGTATTGCCAGACTGTAGTCTTTCATTATCGTTTGTTATCTGAGGTTTGTACTATAAATTTGACGGTCCTTTTTTGATATATAGCAGAGAAATGTCAAACATGATAAGATTTATCTCTTGGAATATAAATGAATCACAAAACCCATTGAAAAGGAAGATGTGCTCATCATATCTAAAATCCCATCAAGTAGAAATAGCTTTTATACAAGAAACCCACTTAGTTGACTCAAAGTTGTTAAACTTAAAAGGGACTAGGTGGGTAAAATATATTAAAGTTCTTACACGAGTAAAACATTTTGTGATTTTGGATAATAAATATGGAATGACTTAAATCAAAGAGAGGAAGGACTCAGAGGGGATGATTATATGTCTGGAGGCAAAGGTTAATGGGTCACATCTTAATTTATGTTTTATCTATGCCCCTTATGAGGAAGATGTTCTTTTTTAACACTCAAAATTCTGGGTGAGATGAATGGGAGTGTACCATTCTTGCAGGGGGTTTCAATCAAACAGTACATGGGGTTCTAGATAAATCACATTTCACACAAATTACCCTAAAGATAGAATGGCTATACATTCATTAATAAAATATTTGGGTTTAATAGATATATGGAGGGTGGTGAATCCCACCGAAAGATAATTTACTTTTTACTCGCAAGAACAGAACACACTCAAGGATAGATTATTTTTCGATATCCAAGTGTCTAACAGATATGATTGTGGACTGTTTAATGGGTCCAATATCGCTGTCGGATCATGCTTCTGTCCAGTTAGGACTATTAACGAATACAAATAATTTCCAATCTAACAGATGCCGTTTGAATGCTTCTCTCCTCCAAAATTCAACTTTTAGCAAAATGCTTGAGGACGATATAAATAAATTTTTTCAAACAAATATAAGATTGGTGGACAGATTGAGTACAGTATGGGAAGAGGGTATATAGAAAATAGGGAGAGGGTTAGACTATTGTAATCTCAAATTAAGGAATTAGAGAGGATCCTATCAGGTTCTTACTAAGATTCATTCTAGGAGGTTAGAGAAGATGTTGGTCTCTCTGATTCATCCTGATCAGGTGGGGTTTGTAAAGAATAGATGTAAAGAATAGATCGTCCTCTGATAAAATACTGCATTTGTTACATTTTATGTGGATTAATCATCAAGCAGATTTGCCTGTTGCTGCCTTCTCCCTGGATGTGGAGAAGGCATTTTATAGGGTCGAGTGGGAATATTTAAGAAATACCCTGCAAAAATCAGAAGTGACGTCAGTGTCAAAGGGATGCTCTCACTCACTGCTTATAACATTTACGTTGAGATGGATTCTGGTAGGAATGAGGTACCTTGGAATACAGCTCTACCCTAATCTAAAAAAATATAATGGATATTAATTTGGCACCCTTACTACAGAAAGTAAAGCTAAATTTTAAAAAATTTATAGTTTTAAATTTGTCACTGTGGGGTAAGATAAACACTATTAAGATTATGATTGCTCCTCAATTTAATTCTATATCTATGATGATTCTGGTGACAATTTAAAAAAGAATTTTCAAGCAATGTAATCTCGTTGTTAAAGACTTTGGGGGATTTGTATAATGGTAATATATTTTAATACTTCCAGGAAAAATGAGTACGGTCTGTCAGAAAAATAAGATTTTTGGAAATACTTACAGCTGAGGAGCAGCATTGGTGCGGTAGTAAAAGATAAGTGTGAGAGTAAAAACTCTATTGAGGAATAATGTGATGGTTCAGCAGCAATGCAATCAGCATCAATCTTCTATAAAATATGTCTACTAATTTGAATATTGGATGTGAAACCTTCTAATCATATGGCAAAGGGATCTAGGGGAGTGATCTTGGAATTGGGGTGTGGAATTAAATTATTTTGAAAGTAGGGTGGGCCACAAGAGATGTCAGAAGTACATTTATACATAGATTGTACACAGGTTTTACTTTACACCTAACAGACTTTATAAACTAGGTATATTACAGAATTATATGTGCTGGAAATATAAATCAGTAACAGGAATTCTCATGCATGCTATCTGGGACTGTTCATATGTGCATGCTTTCTGGAAATAAATCTTATATACTCTGGGATGGTGGGTTGGACATATACTCCCAGAATCTCCACGACTATGTCTGCTGGGGGATAAATCGGTGTTACCCCAGGTTTCGCTCGACTGTAATTATTCTACAAAGTGGAAAAGCTCTCAGAGACCAGAATTAGCAGAATGGATAAGACACATGGAGGTGGCATAATTTAAGATCCTCATTGACAAGGTAAAGAACTTCAAAGAAAAATACATGCAAGTGTAGTCCAGTTTCATCACTTTTGTATCAGAATGATATTGAGACTACCTTTTGAGTAGTTTCATTTATAGTTACAGTTAAGGTGTTATCTGTGCTGGCATATTTATTTATTTATTTTTGTCAGCCTGTTGTGGTGGAGATGGTTATATTGTATGTACTCATGCTGGCTGTTTTTTTTTTTTTTTTTTCTTTTGTATTGTTATGTTGACTTGCCGAAAATCAATACAAATTTAAATAAAAAAAGCATAAATTTTTCATGATAAACTACAGTGAGGGACATACAAAAGAAGTGAAGGGGGCCAATGCAGAAATGTGAAGCTTACAACTTTATTAAAAGCACTTAAATTGATTCTTCTGTTAAAGTTAATGTATTATTTGAGCTGTAAATTTGTGTAAATCATAACATGGTCGTTTTAGGGTTTTACTATTTATGGTGCTATATCGTCAAGGCAACAAAGTTGTAAAACTGGATATAACTTTACACAGAAAAAGTTTTATCACACTAGAATCATGTAGCTATACATTTGAAACAGTGAGCCTTTCAAAGGGGTCATGGCGTGCCTTTTTTATTCTTTTAAAATGTTCCTTGAGGTTCACTTATAATATTAGAAAATATTTTTTTGCACACAAAAAAAAACTTTATATATTTGTGAAACATGATCAGAAATGCCGGTTTTGCTGCTGCTATCCTTTAAGACTTAACAGTAAACATCCACTGTTATGATTGTCTCTCTGCTCTTGACTGACCTGCTCTCTCCTTGCCATCTCACTGCTCACCGCTACTGGGCGGTGCTACGGAGGTGATAAGGTAAATTAGGCATTGATGTGTTGTTGTGGAGATGGTCAGATGCAAATGTCTACCACAGTGTGACATTACAATGTGGAGGAAGTAGAGAACGAGTCATTTTTGGTTTCAACAAATGCTCTTTTTGCAGTGAACTTTTGAGTTTTTGAGCTCTGAAACATGCAGTATGTTTTTATTGTACAGTGACCTCTGATATGACAAAAGATCAAGGAAAATTTTATTCCTCATGTTATGAGCCCTTCAATGTTTACGGATTGGCAACAACTTCCACTGTAAGTGCCTCACTGTAACCCAGATTTTTGTTTTGAGTCAAAAAAAGTTTTTGTGGTAATCAACATTATCCCATAAATGTTGTTGAATGAGCTTAACTTGTACTGAACCCTGAATATTCCTTCAATGATGCTTTAGGACTATACTGCACTAAGATACCGCATAAAAGCTACTGGTCAAAGCTCAACAAATGGACCATTGCTGTTTTGCTGAGGCTTTTCCATTTAACCTAGTTGTGATAGAACTCATGCAGAGCTTACATCTGCCGATCTTTATTTCAGGAGCACGAAAAATGCAAACTGTTCATCATGACTGTGTGGCGACACATAGCTCCAATGCCATCATTAAGTTTGCTGACGATACGACGGTTGTAGGTCTGATCACTGACAATGATGAAACCGCCTACAGAGAGGAGGTGCACACTCTGACACGCTGGTGTCAGGAGCACAACCTCTCCCTCAACGTCAGTAAAACCAAGGAGCTTGTGGTGGACTTCAGGAGGAAAGACAGAGAACACAGCCCCATCACCATTAAAGGAGCACCGCTGGAGAGAGTCAGCAGCTTCAAGTTCCTCGGTGTCCACATTACTGAGGAACTCGCATGGTCCGTCCACACTGAGGCCGTTGTGAAGAAGGCTCACCAGCGCCTCTTCTTCCTGAGACGGCTGAGGAAGTTTGGAATGAACCACCACATCCTCACACGGTTCTACACCAGTACTGTAGAGAGCATCCTGACTGGCTGCATCACAGCCTGGTACGGCAATAGCACCGCCCACAACCGCAAAGACCTGCAAAGGGTGGTGCGAACGGCCAGAAACATCATCGGAGGTGAGCTTCCCTCCCTCCAGGATATATATAACAGACGGTGTGTGAAAAAAGCTCGGAGGATTATCAGAGACTCCAGCTACTCGAGTTATGGGCTGCTCTCACTGCTTCCATCAGGCAGGTGGTATCGCAGCATCAGGACCCGCACCAGCCGACTACATGACAGCTTCTTCCCACAAGCAATAAGACTTCTGAACACATGATCTCTCACAACAATCAGCACTGCACTTTACTAATCTTCATTCTGTCAAATATATTCTCGCTCCCAATTCAATTAGTGTATATATATATATATATATATATATATATATATATATATATATATATACCCTTATCTAGTGTATGTGTATCCTACATTGTGTGTATTGTGTACATTTGATATGTAAATTGTTGTATAAGTATGTGTACATTTGTTATGTAAATTGTGTTGTGTAAATATGTTGTTTATTGTGAAGTGGTTTATGTCTCGTCACTGTCATTACTGCAATGTTGCTCGGAACTGCACACAAGACTTTCACCTACTGTTGCACTCGTGTACACAGTAGTGTGACAATAAAGTGATTTGATTTGATTTGATTTGAAGAGTAGAAATAAATATTTTAAAGGTACCCTTGTACACATTTCATGTTAAACTGAGTAAATGGCTGCAAAGGGAGTGCCCATATTTCCCCCCATAAAGTGACAAGTGGGACATCCTACAGTTTCATGGCCACAAGATCAAGAGTGTCATTTGAGCCACAGTCATTGTCTCTTAACGGGTTTACCAAACACTTTTACCTCCCATTACACCCCATTCCCATCTACCATTGATTGGTCAAACAGGTAGTCCTGTCTCCAAACTCCCAGCATTGGTGTTTCCAGACGTTGACATGCAATCAAACTGAGCAATGGACTATACATGTTTCAGAAAATCAACCTGCAAATGGCTTACTTATAGTTGTCTCAGCACATTAAACTGGGACATGAGAATCTATTCTTACCTGCCAAATAAACAAAGATTTCTGTCTTCATATATGCTTCCATACAAAGCAATTTACAATTAGGTGATTAATAGACACTCTAATTATTTGACCTCATTAATCTCACAGTAGCTGGTCTGTTGGTCACAATATTAGCCATCTAGTTAATCATAGCCTCTATTACACTGAACAGTTGAAAACACATTAGGCTAGCATAACTACTACAGCCTGTGATATGTAGTAAATTTGATGTGTTAAATGTGGTAACAAGCTGTCTCACACCCCTCGCAAGTGCCAAATATGCCAACTTCCAAATGATTTACTGAAATATATCCCTTTTAATCTGACATATGCACACATGACAATGTGATAGAAGGCTGCTAGTGCGGTATAAAGCAGAAGAGGTTTAAAATGTGCTAATATATTTGTATGAGAAAATATCTGCGTGTTTGTTTGTGTTGTATATTAATGTATTTGTGAAAAGGCAGTGGCTTTTTCCAACACGCTAATGGGTTTTTTCACGTGCCGCTGTGCTAAAGGCTCCTTCCCCACTTCCCACTCTCTCTCAGATGAGAGGAGATGGGTATATGAGGTGGCGTTGCTGAAGGCTCTGTGCTGGATTATGTGGAATCTCCTCATGATTGTGTTCACTGACCCCTTTTCTGCAGCCTAATAAACCCAGAGCTCATCACTGTCAGCTCACGGGTTCATTCAGCCTTCAGAAGAAGGAAGGGTTAAGTTGGCAAGATCCCTCCCACTTCTCCCGTCTCCCACTTCTCCCGACACAATATAGTCAAACAACCATTTAATTGTGACATTCACATACAAGTTTGAAGATAACATATTATTTCTGTGCCACTAGCATCATCAAATGCATTAATAATCTAGTTTTTAGACAGACTGCAGAAAAAGACCCCCCTCTTCCAATGGTTGTGCAAACATGTTGTCCCTCCCTCAGATGTATGCCATTGGTTATGCCAATGTTGCTGTACTTGATGGACATGATAGCCCCTTCAAACATACAGAACAAAGTTTTGACAGTGCCAGAGAGCTACAGTGTTATAATTTTAGAAGGGCTGCCGATTTCACACATTACTTTAGTGCGATTACAACATTTATATAAAATATAATGCTTTAAAAACAGCCTGATCTCATGAAATTTACGTGAACAAGTTTTGCAATTTAAAATTGCCGTGCTGTATAACATGCTTGGCTGCAGTTTCCCAGTGAAATGTCCAGCTGGGGGTACCAAAAGCAAGTAAAATGGTGTCTTATTCAGACAAGGTTGAATAACAAATGTATAAAGTCCTGATCTGATATTGCAAGTTTTCATTCATACTCCTGGCACAAATGTGTGCTATTGTGAAACAGAGATCGGATATCAATGTTGAACCCTCAGAGCTTTGAAAAGATTTATTAACATTAATTATATTTATAGATGGTAAATTATATATTAAATGTAAGCAGAGTGACGTCACCACCGCATGCGGGGGAATTGCGTATCAACAGGTTAAACATTTTGCATGAACCTAACCAATAGTGTTTTAAAATATAAATGACACTTTAAAAAGACATCCTTACCAAATCAATGCCTAAACCTAACCATTCGTGTTTTAAAAATGCAGAAACAAAATGAAAAAGCACATTTTCTGATCATCATTTTGTGCTGCAGCTATGGCTCTATCGTGTCACATGTCAGCTTGAGTTCATGGCTAGATTTGAGCTGTGGTCCTCAGACTCTAAGCCCAACGTGCTATCAGGTGAGCTACCACACAAGCTGTTCATGTTGTAATAAGTGTATATATGTAGGTGGGTCTGTAATACAAGCATTAAAATGCATAGTTTTTCAAAAGATGCATTAGAGTAAAAGTGTGAATGTGAGTCTGAGTAATAGAGAGAAAAATAAGTATATATAAAGTCATTATCAGCCATTAAAGTCTTGATTTGTGTGAAAGTGACTAAAACACACTGGTTGTTGTACCACCTCTAGTGTTCATTTCACCTGGAAACTGGAGGGAATTTTACCTGGAGACATGCATAACAAGTTTTGCAAAAATCTATATAGGGTCACGTTTTCACTATGAGACCAGGTTGTTATAAAAAAAAATGCATGCAATTAATCTTGCCCCCTACCCTTATGTAAATTCTGCAATACAGAATTTCCTAGCACTGGAGCAGTTCACCCTTGATGTACCACCTTGATATTTTGGCAAATCTGTAGCAGTAGGGGGCAGTCAGCGCCTTGTTAAACTAATGAGCATGCAGCACAACCTTCTACAGACACATGCTTTACATTTCTGTTGCCACAATTTTTATGATGTAATGTATTTTAATCTGAAATATATTTATTGTAAACTGTATTATCTTTATTTAGGGGCCTTTTTTAGGAAAAGTTTTGATATGTGATTAATTCAATTAATTAATCAGCACTTTATGCAATTAATTAAGCAATTGACAGCCCTAATTATTAGGTGAAATTAACCTTTACATGGCTTGCTTACTGTTGACTTTGCATATAAATCTTCAGAAACACTGCAAAAACTTTTTTTTCTTACTATTTGGTTCTTGTTTTGTTTTTTCAGTAAAAATATTACATCCAAATATAACATTTATGATTATAACAAGAAAAAAAATGCCAATGGAGTTAGAAAATATAACCCTGATCCAAAGGAAAAGCAATGCCGCTCTTTAATTAAAATCCTGTTTATGGGTGTTTTCTAGGTGCACATTTCCTTTTGAACTGTTTTTTGATTGTCTTTTTTTATCCTACACCCTAATCTCTTTTTATTTTTATGTGAATGCCTTTTTGTATTCTTTTGGAAAGATATTTTTTACTAGAAAACAAGACAAAAACATTTTTTTTGCAGTGTGTTAGTCTAAATATGAAACTCAAGAACATGTTTTAAATAGTAATGTTTACAGTTATGTATGTATGTATGTATGTATGTATATATATAATGTAGATAAAATGAGGTTCATATACTGTATAATATATATGTAAATTTTTTTATTTTTTGCGTGCTTAAAATAGTCTTACAAACATAAACCTCATAACTGAGTGCTTGATATAATTATTTTGCTAAACTATAATACTTATAAAAAAAGTATATATAAGGTACTTTTTTAAAAATTAATATGCTAGGTTTAATACAAGTTAAATGAACAGCATTTGTGGCATAATGCTGATTACGAAAACTTTTCATTTTGACATTTACCTCCTTTTTCTTTTAAAAATAAATAAATAAATAAATAAATCTGGGTTACAGTCAGGCACTTACAATGGAAATGTATGGGGCCAATCAGTAAATGTTACAAAATGTTAATATAAGTGTTTAAAAATTCAGTAAATGTCCAAAAAAAAAATTAATAGCTGGCACCAATCTTTGCTTTTTTTTTTGTGGTAATCAACAATGTGCCACAAATGCTGTCGATTGATCTTAACTTGTATTGAACTTGGAATATTCCATTAATGAAACACTTCACATCAATTTAAAAGCCCCAGCCTGCATGTTTCCATTATATAAACATAAACTAGTGACATAATAATATCAGGGACAAGTAACAGAATTCCCAGCTGCAATTAATTGCACTTATGTATCTGAATCACCTTATTAGCAAGCTGTGCTTTGGTCTGCCTCTGCCGGCTGGACTAATTGGCTCTGAATGAAGGACCGCACACGAGTGAAGAGAGTAAACAAACTAACGCAGCACACTAACATAATCTTTGCCCTGGGACTTGTGTGCCTGAGTGTTAGTGATGCAGTAACAGCGACCTTTCTACATCTTTTGACATATATTGACATTCCACTGATGCTGAGTTGTTTCATTATACAATTGGAAAATAAATGCAAGATTTATTGTGTAAATGTATTGTGTAAATATGTGTAAAAGCAGATTTTACAAAGTGAATTCAGTTCATAAACCCGTCCTAGCCATCCATCCATCCATCCATCTTTCTATCCATCCACCATCAATTTGTCAGGTGTCACACTGTTTGCTTCAAATATTCCTCAAATACTTAACTACCTGAACTGAACTTCCTGCAAAACAACAGCAGTACTAGAGCTTGTGAAAAGCTGATGTGTAATTTCAAAAACATAATTTTAACATTCCTGGAATGGCACAGATGAAGCCTACCTTACATCCGAACATCAGCGACAAGGTGTTGTTGTGGCACGCAACCTTACAGTGGCAGAGCATTGGGTTGAAACAGTTGGGGTTCCTCAATATAGGAGACATTCCTTTTGCAGCAGGAGCGCTGCACTCATGCTACGAGCACTGACGTAGAGAGAGAATACACGGGCTGCCTACAAGAGACTATTTACTCCTGACTGAGCAAGAGTTTGCTTAATGCATGAATACACACACACACACACACACACACACACACACACACACACACTTATACATGCTCACCAAATACACATACTGTACATGCAACAAAGATGCAGCAAGCGTTTAGATCTCAACTCTCTCTCTCTTTCTCAACTATGGAGTGAGTCTGACAGCATTTCACACCGTGCATGCTTAAACCTCTCATTCAATCCCATCACTCTGTACTGAATCTCCCTGGCCCAGTTTTAAGGACTTCACATCTGCATCCTGATTTTAAAATAAGCAAACATCCAGTCACTACTAATTTAGCAGCATATATACCAAAAAAACCTATCAAGAAGTAGCTTACACTGTGCAAGGTTTTCATACTGACTACAAACAGCACCAAAATGACTTTTGCTGATTGTTGTTGTTTCAACACGTATTGAAATACGTATTGAATATTAAAAATGTCAATATAATTTCATCCATATTTCATTTTATTAAATTAAAGTGGTGCTAATGTTACAACAGTATTGATAAGTTCATAACACGTTTTCCACTATTATTGATATTAATTAGAGATTTAAAAAATTGTGCAGAAATGAAAGAAATAGTGTGACAAACTAGATAAATTTAATAGATATGTTATTATAATGATTATATTTAAAAAATGTAATAATAGGGGAGTACTGACGCTGATTACCACCCCTGGTGTCAGAGTTTGAATCCAGGGTGTGCTGAGTGACTCCAGTCAGGTCTCCTAAGCAACCAAATTAGCCCGGTTGCTAGGGAGGGTAGAGTCACATGTCGTAACCTCCTCGTGGTCACTATATTGTGTGGTTCTCGCTCTCTGTGGGGCACGTGGTGAGTTGTGCATGGATGCCGCGGAGAATAGCGGTAATGTGCGCAACATGCCATGTGATAAAATGCATGGATTGACGGTCTCAGACACGGAGGCAAATGAGATTCGTCCTCCGCCACCCAGATTGAGGTGAGTCACTACGCCACCATGAGGACTTCGTGCGCATTGGGAATTGGGCATTCCAAATTGCGGCGAAAAGGAAAACAAAAAAAGAAACCTTTTTTTATGACCATTATTGTCATACCCATTATAAGACAAAATCTCCTTCATAACTGTACAGAATTAAATAATAATAATACATTATTTACATTTTAATTATAAAAATTTATTTTTACATTATGGCAAGATGTGCAGTCCTACCATTAATTTATGCTTGTTTTAATAACAAATAGCATTGCATTATTGTACGTGTATTAATTAATGAGAATGAATATTATTATAATAATAATATAACATCTCTAAGAAAAATTTCTGACAAAATAATCATCCTAAAATAGGCTTCACATTCTCCATGTAAAATATCATTTTATTTCTATATTGCTCTATAATCTGTTTAGATTTCGGGGTGAAATAACTTGTGAACTTGTTTTCGTGAGAGTCACCAAGAACAATAACCAATTAACAATGTGCTATAATTAATGCTGCTTGGCCTTATTTGCAAGGACATGTGATTTGTCAGACTGATATTTCAAATGCAGTATATTATTCAGTGAGACCTTGTGTGACAGTAAAGTCACCAAAATAGGTCTGAATGCTCATAATCACTGTAGCATCATGATGCACTTCTCTTGAAATGTGTAAACTCAGTAACTTTGTTTGAAAACGAGACATCCAAAAATAGCTGCAATTAGCGATGGTTTGATTTTTATGCAAAGACCTTCCATAAACATCATTAAAGTAGTCATGAGAGCAACATTCTCTATTTTCACATTTTCTCACATTTAAATAAATTATAACATATAACATAAATTATAACATATAAAAGCCCCAAAACAAACATCTGTTAACCTCATAAATAATAACAAAAGTTCTGGTGAAATTTCTAATATTCATCCCTGTTAAAATAAACAAGCTTAAAGCCAACCTTTGGTAAGATCATCTTTGCTAAGCCAAACGGAGGGTGTATATAAATTCACAAACGACAGTAGATGTGTTCACCAACAAATTACCACAACAAATGAAAGAGATGAATCTGAGATGAGAAAGATTGTTTACAAGCCTGAACAGCAAACTGCCAAACCCAGACTGAGTGCAGGGTGGCACTGTGCCCATGAGTTAGTGCTTGCTCCAGCACGAAAACTGAGGTGAGGTGCAGGTGAAAAAATCACAAGTTAGATTCTCAGTGGGAGAATTTATGCAGCAAACAGTGATCACTGAAGACCAGGTGAAAACCTTAAAGGAATTGTGCACACAAAAAAATCGAAATTTTGATGATACAAACACATGTGACTGACAAAAAGGAGAAATTATTATTATTTATCTTTTAAATGCTGCTCTTTTTGGCATATCAAGCACCAAAAACAAAAAAAAAGCACCTTAAATGTAGTGCATGCAAAGTGATCGTAAGCCTTCAGAAGACTTGGCATATAATGCACAAGTTGCACAGACTACTTTTATGACACTTTTGGGTGCTTTAAGCTTTAAAGTGAGCTTGGTTTAAAATCAGTCATACTGATTTTAAACCATTTTAAGGTGTTTAAATATAATTTTATAAATCTACTCAACTGTGCATGACATTCCGAGAGTGGACTAGCTGTGATGTGACCTGATGGCTCGGTTAATGGTCAGAAAGTGAATAATCATCCACATGGTTGGCACGAGGAAATGAAATCTGGCTTTGGTCAACAAAATATTACTCACAATTTAAAAGCAATCCATCTGTATGCTGATCTTTTCTTTTTTCTTCTATAACAAGCACCTGATTCAGCACAACATGCATTATAGTATGGATGTCAAGCACCAATCAGCACTGGAGGTGAGGTCTACTTTATCTGCAATTATAAATATAATGCTTGGGACTTAAAAAGTGACATTCAATGTACTGTGTAGTTACAGTATGCCACACACATTCTAATTACAGCAACAATGCTTTCCAGATACAAAAATATGGCACAACTCATAATGAACAAAATCAAGGTCATACTATTTAGAAAGAGTCCTGGCAGTCCCATTAACACCATGCAGAAAATGCATGTTATATTAGTGATCAATAATTACAGAGTGATTCAAGCGTCTGAGACGATGTTAACAACTCTGTTTCAAAATGTAATTAAAACCTGGAAATAAACAAAAAGTTTAATGATTATGTATTATTAGGTATGATGTAATCTGCATTAGAAACATTTAACATTCTGCACTATTCCCTGGTCATTAATCAAATATGCATATTTTTGTAACATTTGTAACAACTCATTTGTATAAAATATCAGACTTCCTTGCTTCAATTAAATGGTCTTATTTCTCAAATCATGCAAAATCATGACATACCAAATACTAAGACATTTTCAACTGAACTTTGCACTCAATGTTTTATGCAGATAATATAATCTGTTGTGAAATAATATATTGGGTTACATCAGAAAATAGAAAAATAGAAGCATTTTAACTAGTGGTCTTTATCTTTTGGACACTACTGTATATGGCATGTTGTGGACATGTGGGGAAAGTGGGACTGTTGGCAGGGTAAGTGCTCATGTTGACAAGTAGAGGGCGCATTCACACAGAGAATCACTCAGGCATTGATCTGAGAAAGACTGCAGGACTGCAGCTAGTGATCAGACTCATTTTAAAAACATATTTGAATATGACATAATTGTACAGCAGTGGCCCACACATCAGACATAAATGTACACTTTCATGGCTAATATCTACCAAAGAACCACTACTAAGCATATGATGGAAGATAATATATAAAGGAATCATCAACAATCATGCCAAGGTCCAAATCACTGACATCAAAAATGTTCCCCATTCTGATGGTTGATGTGAACATTAACTGAAGCTCCTGACCAGTATCTGCATGATTTTATGCACTGCTACCACATGATTGGCTGATTAGACAACCGCATGGATGAATGTTGGTGCCAGACGGACTGATTTGAGTATTTCTGTAACTGCTGATCTCCAGGGATTTTCACACAAAACAGCCTCTAGAATTGACTCAAAAACTAAAAATATCCAGTGAGTGGCAGTTCTGCAGACGGAAATGCCTTGTTGATGAGAGAGGTCAACAGAGAATGACCAGACTGGTTCGCACTGACAAAGTCTACAGTAACTCAGATAATCGCTCTGTACAATTGTGGTGAGAAGAATATCAGCTCAGAATGCTCTTCTGAGATGCGAGTTGGCACTGTTTTGGCGACACAATGGGGACCTACACAATATTAGGCAGGTGGTTTTAATGTTGTGGCTGATCGGTGTATAAATATACACTACCGTTCAAAAGTTTGGGGTCACTTGCCTGAAATGTTTCTCATTATCTTAAAAACCTTTTGATCTGAAGGCGTACGCTTAAATGTTTGAAATTCTTTTTGTAGACAAAAACATAATTGTGCCAACATATTAATTTAATTACAAAAAATAAAATGTTATTTAAAAAAAAAAATGTTTTTGGAAAAATGGATGACTTGGACCGAATAATTAAAAGCAGCCACTATGTGCCCAACATATAGATGGGAACTCCTTCAATACTGTTTAAAAAGCATCCCAGGGTGATACCTCAAGAAGCTGGTTGAGTAAATGCCAAGAGTACATTTCTGTAAAATCTAGGCAAAGTGTGGCCACTTTGAAGACGCTAAAATATAATATAGTGTTTAGTTATTTTATTTAATTTTTTTCACAGCATAATTCCCAAATTTCCATTTCCATTATTCTATAGTTTTGATGACATTACTATTATTGTAAAATGTGAAAAAAAAAAAAAAAAAAGAATGAGTAAGTGACCCTAAACTTTTGAACGGTAGTGTATATATTAATATATATCTATAAATGTAAATTATCATAGAATGTTATTTTCTGTATTTTGTCATTAATATTTAGAAATATACATGACCTTATCCCAATAATATGGCGGAAACATCCTCCTTGACCATTAACCGCTTTACGCATTCATATCCAAAAAAGTATAATAGTATTTTTCTGAAAGTGATTAGTCTTATGGTTTATTAGTTTCAACAAAACCAAACTGGCTTTGGCTGAACCAGACAACTCCTTCAGTTTATATCAATTTTCTATAAAAGACTAATTAAATGTTTAATATTGAAAGATATGTGACTGCTCCTATTATAATTAATAAATCTGTCTACACTGCAGGTGCATGATGTCAGAAATGCGGTAGCAATCGAGTATTATTATTTTGATTGACTTACATCACAATACATGGAGTGTGCTTTTTATCTGACCTGTTACTCATCTGAGGTTACGGCACTTCGATGTTCCGATGTTTTGTAAGTAGTTCTTGACCCCCTCCTGTTCTGCCACTTCTCAGCCCGTCCCCCCTTACACATTTGTACATATTTTTCACATTCTTTTGATGTGTCTGAGGTATGCTGAACTAGGGGGGTTTCATGGCACTTTAATCAGGTGATGTTGAACTTGTTATGATTGCTCATCAAAGGGTTAATCCTGGTCAAGTGAAAGGTTTTGAATCACACCCCACCTTTTGTGACAGAGTAGAAGAGGAAATGTTTTTTTGATGCTCCTTGGCCTCTGTCTTCCATGCCAACATTAAAAATATGCTGCTTCCAACATTGTTAAGAGGCTGAAGGCACAGTAATAATTAATTGTGCCTTCAAAAGACAGCGTCTGTTCAAATGTCACAGATATAATACTTTGTGAGAGGCAGTGGGTCAGAGAAGGTCCTTTAAACTACAGAAAGAGCTTCTGAATGCTTGAATTCACTTCAATTATTTATCATTATGATACATAACTGACAGAGGATATGGCCTTTCAGGATTAATTCAGGATTGAGTGTGGTCAGATAATGTCCAATTGTATAACAGTACTTATCTTTTTCTGCAGAGGACATTGCGTGAAAAAAGGATGCATTTGACAAAAGTGACATCATCTTCAGAAAGCTGCCTTACATTTATCTCTGCTTGGGAATGGCAATAGACGCAGGTAATTGCACATGATCCATCTCTCTCTATCTCTCTCTCAGTGCACATGTGCGAGTGTGGCGGAGTGAGTGGAGCGTGGTTGTGAGAGTGACTGCGGTTTTCAGCTTTGTCTTTAACAGTCAGTTTGTCGTTTCAAATTATTTTCAAAGCTGGAATTCTTAAAGTTTGCTGGCTTCAGCTCTCGTAGGATTTTTTGGTGTTGATGAGGAAGCAACCAGCAGTATTTGCTGGTTACGATGGCCAGTTCAAACGAGGGAACAGTTTGAGCAACTTACCAGGCGGCATTAAGATAAGGTGCCGCTCGGTGTCGAGTGCTCAGTGGAAGAGTGTAGCTTGGCTGTCTGAGCCATGGTGGGACATGGCATTATAAAATTGGCATCAAGGATGAATGGTGCAATAGTTAGTTTTCTGGATTCAATTGAAAAAGTCAATTCACTTGTTGTGCATGGAATTATGGTGAAACATTCACAAACCGCAGTGTTTCCACTTGTTGAAACTTACCCTGTCAAATGTACCACCATTCATTAAAGATGAGGTACTGGAGAGAGAATTGTCTCGTTATGGGCAATTTGTGCCAGCGATTAAAAAGACACCAGTAGGGTGCAAGTCTCCGCTTTTGAAACACATTATACAATTTAGGATACAGGTGTATATGGTGCTGAAGAGCAGAGTTGAAGAGTTGAATGTGGTGTTCAAGATTAAAGTGGATGGATTTGATTAGGTCATTTTTGCCACAATTGAGACCATGAAGTGTTTCAGTTGCGGTAAGGAAGGACATTAAGTTTGGGCGTGCACTTGTAACACTACTGAACAGCATAGCCCAGAATCTAGTGAGATTCGTGATTGTGATATGAAAGCACCAGCTTTGCAATATAACACTGTGAAGAAAGAAAACAGCATTTACAGCAGATTTGGTTCTGGCCACTAAAGAGATTTCAGAATATGATGAACCTGATTTTAAGATACCAACAAAAAAACGGAAAGAAAACAGATCAAAAGTCAGTGGACAAAGTTCAAAGAGAGGGCTCATTAAAAAACAAACAGAGGTAAAAGAAGGTGCAATAAAACATGGAGACACTGTTAGTGAAATGGAGTATACCTCATAGTCTGATAGCAAAAGAGAACTCTCTGCTCAATCTGTTACAGATGCAAGGAAAAACAAAAATCATTATAGTTTAGAAAAAATGTGGAACTTTTTACAAGTGACAAAAAGAAAACAAGATATTGTGGTAGATAATTTTCTTTTCCAAATCAAGAGATGTTCATTGAGTCTGCAAAGATGTTCATGAAAAGCACAGGTGGACAAGGTCTAAGTGATTTTGAGTTGCTTAAAATGAAAAATGTTGCGATTGCATTTTCACAGGAAACTCATTCATGTTCAGATAATGAAGTTGATTGGTATTGGGAGTAGGAAGGCACTGCTGTTTTTAGCCATAGCTGCTCTAAAAGTGCAGGAGTTGCTATTTTATTTTCAAAGCATTTTTTGGCAATGTCATATTGTAGAAGAGGTTATTGCAGGGAGTTTGATGAAAGTCAAAGTGAAGTATGAAAATTAATTAAATTAATGTATATGCCTCAGTAAATGCACTTGAAAGGATGATTATTCTGGATACACTATCTGATACAGTTGCAAGTTATCTACTGAACTCTTGGTTTTAGCTGGGATTTTAATTACACAATCAGCAATTTAGATAGAATCATGTTGAATCAAATATGGCATCAAGAAAAAGACTTCTGTTTATTGTAGAAATGTATAACTTAATTGATGTATGAAAAAATAAGAATGGCAGCACCAGACAATACTCATGTGCACATTCTCGGTAGGATTATATCCTTAACCAGGATAGATTTTATATATTGTTTTAAACACAATTTCAATCCTGTGCTATTCCCTCCCAATTGTATTCTCTAATCACAGTCTGGTTTTGGGAACTATTAATGCTTTTAAAACTAAGAGTGCTTATAAATGATACAAGTTTAAAAAAAAGGCTTTATTATTTTTTTTTTAATCAATGGAAAACTCAGTCACAAAAATCTGATTCTTTGAAACAGCGGTAGGATATTGGAAAGGTTAGGATTCAAAAGTACACTTTCAGTACTTCAAAGGATATAGCAAGATCAACTGAAGAACTAGAATCCGAAATAGTACAAATTCAAGATTTAAGTATTTCTAATGGAGAACCTAACTTATCTCAGACCATGATAGGGAAAAAAAAGAAAAGAAAAAAAAGAACACACACACTCACACACATATACAAATATATATTTTAGGGCTGTCGATTTAACATGTTAATTCAGTGCGATTAATTTGACTAAAAATAATGCGTTAAAAAAATGTACGCAAATAATCGCAATGCCCGCAATGATATGGAAGATTCCTGAGAAATGCAAGCTTGTAGTACCACCTGTTTACTCCAGAGAGCAGTAAGTGAAACTTCAGCTGTGTGGCAATGCAGAGTTTATACAGTGAAGAAAAACACCCTTGAGCAGCACAACACAGACATGCGTTACATTCTTGCGTTCAAAAAACTTGATGGAGTGCAAATACGAACTAAGGGATCTCAAGATGTGTTATAAGTATTAAACTATATTTAACTTGATACAGTGACCTAAAAATTTTATGTTTATGACGCAACGCACACGATACTCTACACAAGCATGTCTGACGCAGGTGTAAACTGACGGGTCCTTAAACAAGCCCTCATAATAAATCTCCAGCTGATTGACAAATTCTCTTGTGAAATTCATTGTTGTGAACTGTGTGCCAATGATTGACTTATGATCAATAATATGGTAGTAAACAATACATTGTTTACTACCATATTGTGTTTTCTGAAGGTTTACCAAAAGGTTCTGAAGGTTTACCAAAGGTACCAGAAAAAAGTAAATGCTGATTTGGAAAAAAAAAAAAAAACTGTGTCTTTGCCTGAATTGCATGCTGTAATGATAAGCATGGAATTGACGGGATCACAATACAGTTTTACAAAACATTTTGGAGTGTGATAGGAACAGACCTTTTAGCAGTTCTCGATGAGAGCATTGTTAAAGGACAGGTGCCATTGAGTTGCAGAAGAGCTGTCCTTATATTACTTCCAAAGAAAGGGGATTTAAGAGATATGAAAAAATTAGAGAACAGTCGCATAACTCTATGCAGACTATAAAATTCTTTCCAAAGTTTTAGCCAAAAAGGCTTTGGAATATGTAAAACATTTGGATCAGTCCTACTTCATCCCTGGAAGATCTATCTTTAATAATATATCTTTTATTCGAGATGTGTTGGATACTGCCCATTTTTTTTTGGTTCAAATGTAGTTTATTAGTAATGGACCATGAAAAGGCTTTCGATAAGGTTGATTTTTTTTGATAGGGTTGTTTTTTCCTCAGAGTTTTTAGCGATGGTAAAGTCATATATGGAAGTACTAAAAGTGTGCTTATGGTCAATGGTGGATTGAGTGCTCCCTTTGGGGTGAATTGGGGCATTAGACAAAGGGTGGTCTTTATATGGTATGTTGTATGCCCTAGCACTTGAACCATTACTAAATCAAATTAGAATAGAATTCAAAATCTTTCACATTTCTGATGATTTTGCAAAAGTTAATTTATCTGCATATGCTGATGATATAATCTTCATATTTAAAGATAAAGAAGTTGAGAGAATAACCTGATTGGTACAAGATTTTGGAATAATTTCTTCAGCAAATGTGAATTGGGAAAAGAGTTCTGGTTTTCTGGTAGGTGACTAAAATTAAAAAAGGTCCAACATTTCCAGGTGGACTAGATTGGGGAAGTGGGGGCTTAAAGTATTTAGGTTTTTTGGGGGGGAATAAGTTTATGGTCTCATATTAAATCATGTGTTAGCATAGAGTCTTTAAAGTCTCTAAAGTTGGTATTCTAACAAAAATACAAGCAATGATGGTGTTTTTGTTGTTGTTTTTTTTTAATATAAATTGCACTGAGACCTCAAAGTGTTTTATATTTGCAGAAGAATGAAGGGGTCAAGGTTTAGTCAATTTAATTTGTATAAAAGCTGCTTTTAGGATAAAGTTTATTTAAAAATATATATATATATGGAGATTCCGATACATCATGGAGGATGTTAGCTGGTTTTATTTTTTTTTTAATTTTGCCAAAGAAACTGGGTGTCCACTCTATCAGGATAGTTGGAAAAATATTGGAGAGGTTTGGAATGCATTTATGGTCAGAGATATCAAGTAGGATTATCCCACATCCAACTTAAATAGAATGCAGCATGACCGTGTACAGACGAAACAAAATTTATTGCAAGCAATATTTAAAATCGCAAATATTATTAGATAGATTTTTCCAGGTATTATAGACCTCCTTGGTAGACTCGTCTGAAAAATTAGGATTTTTGAATGTCTATTCGGGAGACGTTAATATCACAGTCATGCTGCAGTTCAAATTAGGCTTGCTTGAGCATTAAGTATCGTATCAAGTTTTGGCTTTCGTTGCTTGACGTGTTTTTAAAATATCAATTGGTATTACAAGTTAACTGCGACATAATGTATGATGCCCAAAGGCATAGGGTGTTTATTCATTGTGAAACTGTTATATATATAGATTAAGTTTCAACTTTATTGTCATTGGGCAGAGTACAGAGCCAATGAACTGGAGTTGTTTTCACATATCCCAACTAAGCTGGGGTCAGAGCGCAGGGTCAGCCATGAAACAGCACCCCTGGGCTTGAACCCCCAACCTTTTGGTCAGTAACCCAAAGCCTTAACCGCAGAGCCACCACTGGCCATATATTGAACCATTATGAGAACACAAATTTTCTCATAAATGTCTGTTTTTCAAACCCGTGGTCACCTCATTCTAACTTGCACCTGCAGCACAATAATACACTGAAGAGGCCTCTTTCATTTCTGGACTCACATAAGCAACAGTATCCTACAGCTAAACCCCCCTCCAGCTGGCATTAATATTTCAGCATGGCTTTAGTAGGAGAAGCTCAAAGAATACTTGTGTTTCCAGTCTGGACTAACACTGTGCTACATCATGGTATTACAGTAAAGCATCAGCACTCAGTGTTACAAGCAGGGATGGATAATTCTCTTCCACTCTAAGTAATTTGCTTTGACCTGGGGCTAAACAGAGGAATCAGGTCTTCAGCCTGTCAATAACACTGAAGGTTTGAGGCTAAAGGTATGTAGGTGTAAATCTGTCATGATGCACTTACAATGGACTTTCTAAGGCTGTGTGAATCAATACTGATAATGTTTTATGTAGAACCTTTAAGTTTGTGTGCTGTAGTTGGTAATGCAATTTATACATGGCCCCAAAAATCATATGGGCACTTTTTGACACTGAAGTAACATTTAAAAATGTCACGTCTGGAAACAAAAGATGCTAGAACTTTTCACAAAACTAACTTTTCTGAGCCATTTCTGCAGTTTTCTTTAACCAACTGGTTTCAAGAACATTTTTAGTGGATGTATGAAGTCAGTTCCCCTCAAGTTCACACAGATGTCCCAGCAGAGTTGCCAAAGTTAGTTAATCACATTAACTAGGGAAATGTTACATATTTTGACAAATACATTTTTGTCTTAAATTGTCTTAATATATTTCTTTGTAATACAAAATCTTAAATAATGATTTATTATGTTTTCATAAATGAATGATATGGATTATTATTACTATTATTATCAAAATTGTCAATATTTATTGTTATTATTAATATTAAACATGAATAATTTTATTTAAAGATATTTAATTGAAATGTAACAAACTACTACATGAAATGTTTTGCTTGAAAATTTTGTTTTTGGTATAGTTCTTTAAAATAAATGCCAATTGGTTTGATGCTTTGTTATCTAATGCAAAGATATTCATACATTTAAAAGTGTGGTTACCTATCTGTCACTCACTTGACGTTGTGTCGATGAGTTGACACTAGGGGTCGCTCCTGCGGAGCCCAGACATCTCTGATCTTAAGAAAAGGCCAAAGGCCACTATTTCCTTTTCTTACCTCACTGCATGCCCCAAGGGCCACGGTACCCACATTCTAAGAAAAAAGCAGTCTTCTAATTTCCTGGGCCTCACAGTCGGTGTCCCCGGCCGTCGTTATCACGACCACCGGGCAAAGTTTTTCTCTCTGGCAGGCATGGCGCCTCGGAGGCGGGCCTCCCGCCCCTGTGCGCCCAGCTGTAGCAAAAATCCTTGATGTGATGGTCCAAGGGCTACGAGGATGAAAATCTTCCTCCCCCGTCCCAGGCTGTTCCGGGAGTGGTCACAAGGAGCCAGGTAAGTGCTTTGATGTCTCTAGACTCAGCACCTCGGGCTCAGCACTGTCGCTAGGCCCCTCCCGCTGGTACGTCCGACGCTGTAGTTCCCTTGGTCCCTCTCGTGCGGAGCTTTGGTTGATCAGGATCATCCGCCTCGGCTACGTAATTAATTTCGCCAGGCCCCCATCCAGGTTCAACACCGTCCGCTCCACCCGGGTGAGAGGCGAGAATGCCGCTGCCTTGCGTGTGGAGATCGCCTCCCTTCTACGAAGGGATGCGATAGAGCCTGTCCCTCCAGCCAAGGTGAAGAAGGGGTTTGGCATCCTCAGTGATTGCCAGGCCGCTTGGGTTGATGCATATGAGACAACTTCAGCTCTGGCTACAGACCCGAGTCGAGAGACGAGCATGGCATTTGTTGATCCGGATCAATGGCACGAGGAGACACGAGGAGGTTAAACCCCCACAGGAAATGCCTCGTTCCCTCGTGGGACATCTCCTTGGTCCTTCGGGGAGCTCCCTTCGAGCCCCTTGAGTCAGCAGAGCTAAAGGTGCTCTCTCTGAAGACCGCCCTCCTGACGGCGCTCACCTCCATCAAGAGGGTAGGGGACCTGCAGGCTTTCTCTGTCAGCGAACTATGCCTAGAGCTCAGTCCGGCTTATTCTCACGTCATCCTGAGACCCCGACCTGGCTACATGCCAAAGGTTCCCACAACCCCTTTCAGGGATCAGGTGGTGAACCTGCAAGTGCTGCCCCAGGAGGAGGCAGACCCAGCCTTGGCGTTGCTGTGTCCAGTGCGCGCTCTTCGCATCTACTTGGATCGCACGCAGAACTTTAGAATCTCCGAGCAGCTCTTTGTCTGCTTCGGTGGACAGCGGAAGGGAAGTGCTGTTTCCAAACAGAGGATCGCCCACTGGGTCGTCGATGCCATCACTATGGCATACCATGCCCAGCACGTGCTGCCCCCTGCTGGTCTATGAGCCCATTCTACCAGGGGTGTTGTGGCTTCTTGGCTGTTGTCCCACGGCGCCTCTCTAGCAGACATATGTAGAGCCGCGGGCTGGGCAACACCTAACAACTTTGCAAGGTTCTATAACCTCAGGGTTGAGCCAGTTTCGGCCCTTTGTCCTTGGTCGCCATGTTTGTAGTAACTCCTCCCCTCTTGGGTAGGATCTACCATGATGCCACTCCACACGATATGCTTCCACTCCTAACTGGTATGACCATGTGTTGTATTCCACCTAAAATCCCCCCCCTCTCGGGGCCGGGTGTGGTCTCCGCGGTGTCCTCCTCTTTGGAGGGACACCCCCCAGCTTGGACCATATATTTGGCCCCCAGCCGAACGATTTCATTCCATTTTTGGGGAGAACAATAGAGAGAAGGCCACAGCTGGGCCAGCCAGTCCTTATACTTCTGAGCAGTTAGCCATTCCCCTAGGTGCAGGGGACCGCTTCATACCTGCCAGTGCGTTGGGGGTAGTTATGCGACGGCTTGCTGCGCTGGCTACGAGGCACACAGAGGTCTGCCCATCTCGCACCGCTAGTCTGCGTAACTCGGTTCAGCTCTTGTGGCATTTTCCATTGGGACCCCTAGTGTCAACTCATCGACACAATGTCGAGTGAGTAACAGATAGGGAACGTCTCGGTTACTGACGTAACCTCCATTCCCTGATGGAGGGAACGAGACGTTGTGTCCCTCCTGCAACAACACTGGACCAACCGCTGAAATGGCCAGGTCTTTGGCTCGGCTCCTCAGTGCAATACCTGATGTGTGTTTGCATCGTCACTCCTTTTATACCCGTATGTCCGGGAGAGTGGCATGCAAATTTCCATTGGCCTTTTCTCAAGATCAGAGATGTCTGGGCTCCGCAAGGAGCGACCTCTAGCGTCAACTCATCGACACAACGTCTCGTTCCCTCCATCTGGGAATGGAGGTTGCTTCAGTAACCAAGATGTTTAAGGGTCCATACACTTTTTGAGGCCTCTGTATTTAATTTTCTCAGTTAATCTGCCATTCTGCAAAATGTTAGGCTTGCAATGCTTTTGAATTAAACCAAATTAATGTCAAAATACATTATGATAAATAATATACATATGCAATATATGATCTGTAAATTATTTAAACATAATGTGGGCTGCAATGACTTGAGCACCAATCAAAGACTTTTCCTGCAGAATTAATTAAGATCTTCCTGATGGTCAAACCGCAGCTGCAATGATGAGTAGTTTTTTGACTTTTTGAAGGGTCTGGAGAGGCATTCCTGAGGGCCCCAGAGGACAGCATTCATATGTTGCAGTTGACAGTGAAGACAGTCAGAGCAGACGGCCTCAGTGGATTTAGAGCATGAGCTGCCAGTGGACTCAAGAACCGGATCAGACTAGAAATTAATTACAAGTTTGATTGCTTTTTACAAGCTGTTTAATTACACTGTAAAACTCCAATTAGATTTGAGTTCTGACACCTCCCGGGAGCAACATAAAAGAAGAAGTGGGATGACTTCAAGCAGGACCCAATGAGAATGACTCCCTGACCAGAACTTATACTCACACTTAAGTGTGCTACGTTTAACTTTGTCTAATTGAATTTCCTTTGTCAAAATGAAGCCAATAAAGCCATTTTCCTATTCTGAGGGTGACAATCAGTCTAAGGTGGTTAGATACACCTAAGATGGTCTCCCAGCCTATCCAAGCAGGCTAAGCTGGACTGTTTTGATGGTTTTAGAGCAGGGTCAAAATTAACTTTTACATAATTTGAATGGATTTGATTTTCTGGGAATTTTTTACTATTATGATATGTTTCCCCAACCATTAAAAATATAAACTGTGTCTCATCTGTTTATGCAAATCAATTCAATAATACAAATTCTTGAGAATTTAAATTATCACTGACCCTATGAATTAAATCATTAAATAAAAAAGATGTTATGCTATTATATGTATAACTATGACTTTAATAGAGTATTTAGAACTATACATTCAAATATTTTCAATTTTCAAATAAAAAAACAGAAGAATTCATTACGAGAGCATGTTTTGCCCCCATATTTTACATTCCAGGGGCATTTTTGTACGTTTCTGTGGAATTTTTGCCTAGAGTTTCCCTTCATTTCTGACCCTGTTTTAGAGGGATTTTAGGCACTTGTCAGCTGGTCATGTTGGGAGAACAACTGGCCGACCAGTTAAACCAGCAAGACCATCTTAAAACCAGCTGGTTTAAGCTTTTTTTTGTTTTGTTTTTTTCAACAGGGAGCACCAAAGAAATCTCTTCGGTTCTCTTCCTTTAGAACAGTCCTTAATGTTTACCATATTGCCTCTCAAGTAGCTTCATAATGGAAAAATATAATGATCTCATTAACTGCATATCTGTAGAACAAATATTACAAATTGTGTATAAATGAACAAATTGGGATCCCTCTGTGCTGATACTTTTGGATAGCTATATCAATGGAATGAATAATAAGCAGGAAAACAGAGTGACAAAATTTTACATGGGATTGATTAGAGTCCAGATATAGATCTCACTCAAACATAACGCTAAAAATACTAAGCATGGCTATAAGCCTGCAGTGTGGTTTACTCACACAACACAGAAAATCTCATTATGATCCCTATGTAGAATCTCTCCCTCTCAAAAAAAAAAAGGAAAAAAAAGAAAAACAGTGGCAATGGGCTAATCACTCTATTAATCATGGCAACACTGTTCAGAAACCCAGTGACATGCAATTATCTCCAATAAAACAGGACGCTGTACACCTGTGACAACATGAGTCTCGGAAAAGCAAAGAGTTAATTTTGACAGATTAGGCAGAGCTTGGATGAAGAAGAATGTTTATTTGGAATTAGGCTTACAATGCAAATAAGACTAGCTTGGGCCATCTTAAATTTTCACTGCAATTCTAGTGCTGGTTTAGCTGGTGGACCAGCATAGTCATGCTGTTCACCAGCAAAAAAAAAAAAAAAACGGGTTACTGAGTATAGAACTCCTGTTGAGTTGAGTGTAATTTTTTCCTGCCTTGTGGCAGAGTCCAGGTTGCATGCAAACCGAAATGAGCAATGGAGGCCACTGGTCGCTAAAGGACATACAGCAGGAGCCCAGCATCCCTCCCACTCTCTCTGTGCCTGTTATTTAAAAATAGAACCACAATTTCACAAATATTAATGAACAAACAACACATGAGCTCGATGACCAAAGTTTTGAGAACATGGTGAGAATGCTGACACTGAAAAAAGGAGCATCATGGCCCCAAAAACATCCTCCTCATTTCCTGCCACCCTGTTTGAAAGCCTCCAGGGCTGAGAGAAGTGCGCAGTCAGAGAAAAACTCAACTAAAGTGCTTACTGCACTTTTTGGTGTGGGGGTCAAGAAACACCCATGTTCAGCATCTACAACAATTAGACCTCACAGTGAAATGTCAATAATTCAATCATTAGAAATTGTGAAAAAGGGAACAGTGAGTCCTGAAGAAGGATAGACCTCATTGATTCACAGGGTGTTGATTAAATATATGTATTAAATTTTAAATTACTTATTGGCCCTAATTAGCCCATCTGCATTTTGGGATGGGCCAAAATTTTGGCCACTGAATATTTCTGCTCAAAAAGCCAAATGTCGAAAACTGAATTTTTGCCATTAAGAGAACATAGGCCAAAAATCTTGGCTGGAAATACAACCCCAATTCCGAAAAAGTTGGGACAGCATGAAAAATGCTAATAAAAACAAAAACATAAATTTGTAATTTGTAAATTATAATCAACCTTTGCTATATTGAAAGCTATATACCTACACATTATATGATGTTTTGCCCTGTGAATTTCATTATTTCATTATTTATTTATTTAAATGTACAGTAATTTCAAATCAGATGATTGCAACACACTCCAAAAAAGTTGGGACAGTTGAATGTATACCACTGTGAATCATCACCATTTCTTCTAACAACACTTATTAAGCATTTGGGCACTGAAGGCAATAGTTTGTGAAGTTTATAAAGTGGATTTTTCCTCCATTCATACATTATGTAGGTCTTTAGCCTCACAATTGTATGGGGTCTTCTTTGCCATCTAATGTGCTTAATAAATCACCACACATTCTCAAATGGAGATGGTCAGGACTGCAGGCAGGCCAATGTAGCACCCACACTCTCTGCTTACACAGCCATGCACTTATAATCCGGGCAGTATGTGGTTTGTAGTTGTCCAGCTAGAAAATACAGGATAGCATTTGTACATATCTGTCTGCATTCATGGTGTTCTCACAGATGTCATGATGCCATGGGCACTGACACACCCCTGGCCCATACAGACACTGACTTTTGGACCTGATGCTAATAACAGCTTGGACGGTCCCTTTTTTCTTTGGCCCAGATAACACGACAGTTGTGTTTTTCAAAAGCTTTTTGAAATGTGGACTCTTCGGACCAAAAAACACAGTTCAACAGTTCTACTTTCCATCTATGATGAGAACGAGCCTAAAGTTGGTTGGCCTTCTGGACAGTGTTGATGTATGGCTCCTGCTTTGCATAATTAAGTCTTAACTTACATCTATGCAGCGGCGAGTGCTGATGACTAACAAAGGTTTCCTAAAGATATCCCAAGCCCATGTTCATGATATTCATTACAGATGAATGATGTTCTGAGGGATCACCCGTATTCAGAAGTGGGTGCCCTTTACGTACCGAGATTTGACCAGATTCCTTGAATCTTTTAACTACATTGTGCACTGTAGAGGGTTAAATGCACAAAATCCCTCCGATTTGTCTTTGGGGAACATTGTTCTCAAGTTCCTGGATTATTTGCTGAAGCATCTGTTGGCAAATTGACAAATCTCGAATTATCCTTGCTCTTTAAGGACTAGGCTGTTTTTGGAGGCTCCTTATACAGTATAAAGTACTATGACACAATTGCCACCCCTGTTTAACATCTCCTATTTCACATCGCCTTGTTATTTCAACTCATCAACTTGTTATTAATCTTAAATTGCCCGTCTCAACTTTTTTGGAGCGTGTTGCCCAGAACTGGGGTTGTAGAATACAAACATACTTCTGCGGCAGGGGTCCCCAAACTTTTTGCTGCCAGGGCCAGGTCTCTCTGCTATGTTCTCAAGGGAGGCGGAGTGAGTCTACTGTATTGTTTTTGTTTTTTCGACAAAGAGATTATTCTTCTGATTTTTTTTTTTACAATTTAAAATCCATTCACAGAACATGATTTTAATATTGGTAACTTTATTGTATGTATTTATTAACAACATCTTTTAACCTTTTGAAGCTCCAAAAAAATCTCAAAATCTGTGTGAAATTTTACATTTTAGCCTACTTCATCTTACATCAGTGGATCCATCCATTGGCTCAAAGAACTTGTAATAAGTACTCTATCCAGTTCTGGTGATGATTTTGATTAATCTTAGTGACAAGTCTTTTTAATCTGTTTAACAAAAAGATTTGCAGGCTGGGCAAAATGTGTGACAGGCATGGTTCGAACATTTCGGAGGGCCACAGTTTGGGAACCCCTGTCCTGCAGATCTGACAGAAACTTTGGCATGGAGAAAAAGCGGAAATATATATATATATATATATATATATATATATATATATATATATATATTATTATTATTATTATTATTATTATTTAATTACATTTAATGTAAATATATAAATGTTCTGCATTTTTAAGCCCATTTAAAAAAAAATGGTGAATCATTGTGTTTTTCCATCTACTTCGTCATAACCATTATCTTGAGGGAGCCCACCTTGTCATGATGGAGCAAATGAATGACCTCCATGCTTCGGGGAGAGTTGCATTTGCGGTATTGGAACAATTGTACATTGTTTTACTAAATGCTGCCAGGAGATGCCGCAGAATGAGAGTAATACCTCATATAATAATGGCTGAAATGGCTGCTATGCCATATACCTGGGAGCACCCACGTTCGAAACTGGATTGTGAGAACCCAATCTAATGACCAGCTGTGGGTTATATACTTCCAAATTTCAAGGGCTTTGTTCGAAGAATTGTGTTCCAAGGTCGGACCTTTTGTTGTGCCTGTTGCATCTAGCTTTTGCACACCCATAACATGTGCAAAAATGGCTTCAATTAATTTCATGAATAAACTGTTTCTATCACTTTAATGTGCGTTTTGCCTTATGTGAAACTCTCTTCCAAGGGCATATACTTTTAGGCGAATTTTGAGAGTTTATGTGCATGTCAAGCATTTCCATTCAGGTTTTAAAAGCGCAAATTTTAAATTTGCATAAAAATAGTTGGATGGAAACCCAGCAAATGATGGCTGATGATGATATCTTGCCTAAAAGAGCTCACATTTATTGCGGTCAAAATTCAAACGTGATTGCAAATTCAGTGTGTGCACAAACAATGTTTGACATAATTACTAAACTAAATTATTTCCATTGCTGTTGTTACTATGTCATATATTCGGGTCAGGGGACAATTAATGTATGAAGCTTGTCTGGGAATGTATTCACACGGCTCAACTGCATGCATAAAAAACATATTTTATTAATTGGTGAAAAGTAAGGTCTTTATTAAATCCAATACATAATCTGACAACAAGCAAATTTGGACAGAGTTAATCTCTTTGAGAATGGGTAATGCTTTTTATTAATCAGACGGTATCCAATACGTCTATTTCTTCTAAATGCCAACAACAAAATATGCATTTATTTTTATAGCCATCCAGTTAGTAGATCTTAGTGAAGAAGACTGTTTTGAAGGTGTGCATTCAACAACCCACAATGTGTGTGTGTGTGTGTGTGTGTGTGTGTGTGTGTGTGTGTGTGTGTGTGTGTGTGTGTGTCTGAGATACAAACTAAGCGCTAGGAACAGACCCTGCATCTGTTAGCTGCTCGTGTTTACCACTCTAACAAGGCACAGTAAGGAGGTAACATGAGCACTCTCTCTCAGACACACAAACACTCATACACTCTCACACACACAGACAGTCTTGGTCCAAACATCAGTGTAGCCAGTCCGAAACACGAGAGCCCATGTGAACAATGGCGTTATTGTGTGAGGAGCAGATGAGATGGTAGACGGATGAAGGGCATACTCAGAGATCCTGATTGGAGCTGATCAACAGAGACCATGTAAACACAGACTGGGAACATGTTCAACTCACATAATCTATTCATTCTACATTGTTCTCAGTCTTTTGGCATTTGATCTGTTTTTCTTGTCCTTTCTACCTTGTTTGTATTATCTTCAAAAGGTATAACTTCAATGGTGTACCTCAAGGTTCGGTGCTGGGCCAGCTCATCTTCTCTATATATAATACACAATATCATATGGGCACCTAGAAACTAGTGAAAGCTCCAATAGAGTGTTTGTGGATATGAATTTGTTTTGAAAGGGCTGCAGACTGGAGTTAAAATGGTCGCAAATGCAACAAATCTAGTCACCTCGTGAGAATTGTGAGATGACCCCTATTCATATGTGGCTTCAGATCATGCCAGGTGGGTTGTAACTTGAGTAACTTTTTGGGAAAAAATTATTTATAGAGTTGGTTTAAATGTGGGTACTTTTTACTCTTACTCAAGTAAATTTCTAATGAAAAAGTTTACTTTTGCTTGATTACAATGGGTGATTACATTACCGGGTTTAATTTGAATTAATGCATAATTTACTTAGGGATTACTGAATGGGACTTTTACGACAACAGAAGTTCACACAGCTGCACGCGCTGTCACAGACTTTCACTAAACCCGAGTCCACACTGCTGCAGCATCATGCTCTACAGCTTCATCATGCAATGCCTTCAATTAACATCAAGACAAGCGTATATTTCAAGATTAAAATTGTAGCTCCAATTTAAGGCGTACTCTGAGGTAAGTTGTGGCTCTAATGATAACGCGTGCTTTTCTGTGACATGGTGATGGTCATTTTCAGGGTGATTCTGTAAATATGGACTCTTGAGACATCAGTTTTTAAGTGTACATTTTTAAATCAGTGCAGTAATGTATAAGCCATAAGCATTATTTACGCATTTACCCCGCTATCTATCAAACTTCTATTGCAGCTACTTCGGGCTGATTCACTGTATAAATCCAAGTAAACATCCAAGTTAAGTGTAAATAAATGCCTTTTGCTCTGCTGTTCACATGATTGACAACTAGAGTGTGAATAGACAGCATTTCAATGCGTGCACAGCGAGGTGCGAGGGACACATGCTTGATAGATTTGGGGGCACGAGGCGATCATATGGCGAAGAGAGTGGCTGTGTCCGAAATTGTTCACTCATTCATTCATATATTCACTATTTCCTATTTAATGAATGGCAGTGAGTGCACTATATCTCAGCAGTAATTGAAATGAGTGAAACAAAATGAGTGAGTGAATTTGGATGCTGAAGTATACACCGAGTTTCAGAGCTCTGGGGCTGTCACAGAAACGTCACATATGAACTTATAAAATAAACTTGATATTATTATTAAATAATATATTATTACAGTAAATATTCATTCTGTTTGTCATTTTTAATACATATGTTAATATAAAGAGTAAACACAATTTACGTAATAAGTACACCATTGCATTTATTTGTTATACTTTAGTATCTTTAGACTCCAATACAAGCTGGGTTGCCGACCAAATTACCATAACCTACATGTTATAACTGAATAATTAAATCATCCACAGAATTATAATTTCCACTGTGTTCAGTCTCCTGAGTTAAAATAATATCACCTCAGTGAATTATATAGTAAATAAAAAATTATTCAGCTTAATGGAAAAATTCTGTATAAATATTAATAAAGAGTACATTTTAAAATGTATCTGTATGTTTTGCCACTCTATATGTTATTAGGTTATTTTAATCAAGTAATGATTTGTAAAGATTTCCAATAATAATAATAATAATTCCTATAATACATGTTAAATGTGTATTATGTAATGGAATATCGCGTAGATAACATCAATTGTGTCATTTGTGAAAGTAATGAGTTGCTCAATACTTGAGTACTCTTTTAATTGGATACTTTCTTAATATTACTCAAGTAATTATTTATGTTGGTACTTTTACTTCTACTTGAGTACTCTTTTGAATCCAGTCTATTTTCTTGTTGTTCTAAACCTGTATGACTTTCTGGAAAACAATGAGATGTTGGTCAGAATTTTAGCTTCAATGGATAGTTCACCCAAAAATGAAAATTCTCTCATTATTTACCCTCCCTCATGCCATCCCATCCCATATGTGTATGACTTTCTTTCTTCTGCTGAACACATACAAATATTTTTAGAAGAATATTTCTGTTCTGTTGGTCCTCACAAGGCAAGTGAATAGTGACCAGAACACAGAAGGTCCAAAAAGGACATTAAGGCAGCATTAAAGTAACCCACATGACTCCATATATTCTGAAGTGATATGATAGGTGTGGTTCAGAAACAGTCCTTTTTTTACTATAAATCTCCACCTTTACCAAACCCCCAACTTGAGTTCTGGTCACTATTCACTTGGATTGTATGGACCTACAGAGCTAAGATATTCTTCTAATCTTTATTTGTGTTCTGCAGAAGGAAGAAAGTCATATAAATCTGGGATGGCATGAGGGTGAGTAAATGATGAGATCGTTTTAATTTTGGGGTGAACTATCCTTTTCAGTCTCCATTCACCTTCATTGTAACAAAAAGAGATGCAATGCAAGTGAATGGTGACTGAGGCTAACATCTCCTTTTCTATTACACTGAAGAAAGAATGTCTTATAGGTTTGGAATAACAAGAGAGTGAGTAAGTGATGACCACATTTCCATATAATTTATTTATTTATTTATTTTTGGATCATGTGCACATGTAAGGAAGACAGAACACAAAGTGCGCGGTTGCAGATAAGAAACAATGAAACAAAGTGAGACAGAGAGAGAGAGAGAGAGAGAGAGAGAGAGAGAGAGAGAGAGAGAGAAAGAGAGAGAGAGAGAGAGAGAGAGAGAGAGAGTTCAAATAAAATGGCAAAGAAAGAACTAGAAAGAGAGAGACGACACTAGCTTTCAGGGCGAGTCACTTTGCAGCAGTTATTTCCAGCTTATTTTTTAACAGTAGACTGAAAACCACTCTCGACAACAATTTACAATGTCACCTGAAAATGTTTACGACATTCAACAACTTAAGTATCGAAACTACAGATAATCACGTCAGTTTTATAGACCCTCCCTCCCCCCACGCACACACACTTAATCTATAAAGTATTTTCTTACCTCTGAGCTCCTCTCTCTCTTTTCCTGCATGTTTCTCTGTGAGAGTGGGTGTGTGCGTGCGCGCGTGCGTGTGTGTGTGTGTGTGTGTGTGTGTGTGTTTGAGTGAGTGTTCAATAGGACAGAAGAGAAGTGTGCATGCACTGTACATCAGCTTCATTTCTCTGGGCAGCCTCAGAGACTTTGTTCATTGCGTGTGTGTGTGTGTGCATGCCAGAGATGTGGGGAGGCCCTCAATCACTTCCCCACCACTGCATCCAGCACTCTGCGACACTCAGCTAGTGTACTGCAGGGAGGGCAGCCAAGCAGGAACCAAGAAAGTAGAAGCCACAGAACACACATGGACAAATTGTACCGCAACATGGTTCCTATTCAGGAAAATGGCAGTTTACAGGTATAAGAACTAGAGCTTTTACAGTTTATATGACTCTGTGATAGTGATGTGAACTACAAACTGCCAAAGCTGCTTAGGATAGCAAAATTTTTACCACTGCTCATACTTAGGTTTAGAAATTTCCAAAAAACATACTTTGTCTCATAACTTGTCTAGCATTGTTTGTACCTCAAATCATGTTGTTTTTCAAGGAGAGATGAGCTATTACTTTACTAAGCAATCAAACTTATGATTGCCCTATAGATACTGAAGGAGAGATGGACCCGAATACCATAGAGACTGGGAGGAGGGTTTTTTTTGTTAGTAAGTAACTACCCAGCCACCCAGAACACCCTAGCAACTACATAGCAATGCACTAAAAACTAGGGCAGAGTATTAATAAAGATTTCCAAATTAGATTTGATTCTTATTCATTTGGGTATTTTTCAGTTAATATGTCCATTTCGCTTCCATACGTAAGAAATTCTCTCATCTAATGCTGTTAACTATACAAGGGGTCTTCTAACTTAAATATAAATAGCTTATATATATTTAGCACCAGGTTCTCAACAAATGTGCGGTGTGTGATGGGAAAGTGGTGGCACACATCTGGCCACGCCCAGGCCCTGTCTCAACCAGCTCACCTCACCGTGCCCTCGGAGTCCCGCGGTATCGTTACATTTAGGGGAATTCTGACATAGAGGCGTTCAGTCATAATCCCCACAGATGGTAGCTTCACACCAGCGGCTCCTCAGCTAAGCACACGCACCAAATGTCTGAACCTGTGGTTCCTCATGATTTCTCAAACAGTCTCATAACTCAACACAACATCTGATTGTCACAACTCATGTCATGTATCATGTATTTGCATGTTTATTTGTTGTTTAATTTGTTTTTAAACCTGTTAGCAGCCTCTAAATCCTCTCCTGTTCACTGTGCAATGAGTCCAAATAACTACCGTAACGACTCTAGAAAATGGACAAATTAATATTCATGTAATTCTCATGTATTCTCATGTTATTCATGTAATAACATGTAATTCTTACACATTCTTAAAAACAAACCGGCTTATTCATCTCAATTACATCATGTCTGAAAGTTTAAATTCATGAATGCTTAGAATTGCCAACATCTCCATAGGCCATTCTGTCATGATTCAAGGTCTGAGAAAGCACTCATTCATTAGAGGAGCAGTGTATGTGTGATTGCCTGCATGCTGCAAAAAAATTGGCCCGACGACTGGCCTAACACTGATCACAGATTTAAGAGAAATATCGGCCAATTTTGATCGGGACATCTCTATTGCTTGGATCTAGTTTTTGGACACACGTTACACGGAACTAGTGAAACCAAACTTGTACTCTCAACCTGCAGTGAAAGGGTCTCACGCTGAACTTCTTGGCCACTGTACTAATTAATCACTGGTGAGTGAGATCTGACATATCACCAGTCAGTTCCTAAGCACAGACATTTTAGTCACATAGTACAAAATTTGTTCATATATGTGGGTGATTTCCTCGCATTGTAGAGGGTTGCACATAGAGTAAAAGATCGATCTTGGGATTTTTAGATGAATCAATATCAGGATCATTCAAATGAAGATCATGATTAATCCGAAAATCTATATTTTTACCCAGCCCTACTAAAAACCACTCAGAACCCTGTGGCAACCACATTGCAACATCCAGGAAACACTCTTGCATTGTGTAACGTTTGCCTAGAAAAGAACCACTCAAATTTTCTTAAAATTTTTTAAAATCTAGTTCATCCTCCTGAGCGCAAATTCCATTTTTGATTTGTAACTAGAAGCACCTAGTACACATGCACAATATTTTTTTTATTTTTTTGAAGAAAAAATATTTTTCCTAAAAATGCATGTCCTCATATGGGGACATCGGGTCTGAGTTGCGGAATGTTAAATAATACAAAGCTATAGAAAGCCAGTTTTTCTCAAATTGTTTATTATGTTTCCAGGAGTGTTGGTTATTCATTTTTTTTAAGATGTTACAGACATAACAGCTATATTACTTTAAAGCTGCTTTGAAAGAATGTGTATTGGCAAAAGCACAAATAAAAAACTTTGGCAACATAATCTCAATGTTTTCCCTGTGCACTATTAAACAAACAATTGATAGCCATTTTAACAATCAGAAATTAGCATAATTAATTCTGATTCAAGTAATAGCCAGCATTGTCCAATCACTGCCAAACATGTAAAAAATACAATTTAGCGTTATCATTCTGAATCTAAGAACGTATTACCATTGTATCATGTCTTCCAAACATGTTGAGTGGTGTAAACATCATGTGCAGCCTGATTTTCATCTTGACTCTGTATATAGCAAAATTTTCCAGCTATTGGATGCACCCTCAGTGTGATAATGCACAGTGAATGTACGATTTCTAAGGTAAGTCAGGCACATTGTCCTCTCAGGAAGTCATTGTGTTTAACAGTGTGCTGTTTTTCAATAATTCGCTGACATTTTTTAAATGTCATTTTGGATGAAACTAGAGATGCCATTCTTTTGATATAAATAGGTTTCAGTGTAAAAACTAAAAGAGGTTTCTTATCAGATGTAGTTCTGTTAGCGTTTCTCCAAAAGACAAATTTCACTGAGGTTTCTTAACACTAAATTTACCATTTTCCTGTCTGAGTTTCACATCCTTTTATGACACAGTGTCCACCCTTTGATCTGCCATTCTTTTAAAGCCCAGCTGGCTGCCTGTAAAGCCTTTTCTAAATTTTTGATAATTTGATACACGTGCTGTGTGCATCAGAGTGTTCTGTGGGAATTCAGCCCACTATCCTGAACTGAGATCAGTCAGTTTAAATTAAATTATGCGTAGCGTATAGCGAACACAAAACACAATGTACACGCATGAGGACCCCGTGTCTTTCAAGGTTCAGTGTGTAGTGATATTACTCCATTTGTTAACTATGATGGTATGTGTGTGTGTGTGTGTGTGTGTGTGTGTGTGTGTGTGTGTTTGCTAGCAAAGTCTGAGAGGAACAAGCTGTGATTGCACAATTAATATGTGTATGCGTTACAGTTACAGACAGCCAATGAGTGTGTGTGTGTGTGTGTGTGTGTGTGTGTCACATGTAAGCCGTTGCTTTATAAGTCTGCTCACAATCTATCACATTGCCATTTCAGTGTGCTAACACAGCAACCTCCACCACCCCACCACCACCAGTTGAGTCCTGTCCTGCACGGGGATAGGCCCCTCGCCCCTGCCTCCTATCTCCGGCAGAATATGACAGTTCCAAGTACAACTTCTTTGGACCGCTAGACGAGTCCTACACCAAAGAGAGACAATAATTTTCTGTTTTATATTCATCAAATAATGTCATCTTAAATCTCACTCAAGTCTGCAAGTCTTCCTGATAGAAATACACTAGATGGGACAAACATCCAACAGAAGCCCTACACACAAAATTCTGCAAATTAATTTTGAAATTACAAAGGAAAACACCCACTAATGCATGCAGGGCAGAATTAGGGCGATCCTATTGATTATTAACATACAAAAAAGATCTAAAATTTTTTAGATGCATTTAAAATCAAGTCCCACAGAATCGCTACATTTTAAAGCACTACAAACCCAAGAACTGAACCCTGAAAAAAGTCCCCTCAGTCAGCTGGTTCTGAGACTCACTAACCCAGTTAACACTACTAACATTTAACCAGACTCAGACCAGCACTGCTTTACAACCAAACATCAGAATAAATCAGATCATCAAACAATCTAAAATCCCCTATCTGGAACATTGGGATCAAGAAACTAAAACACAAAGCAAATAAAATTCTACCGGACTCTAAAATCAAAGTATGAATTGGAAGAGTATCTGCTGACTGTCAGAGATACAAAGCAGAGACAGATCCTGAGCAAGTACAGGCTCAGTGAGCACAGCCTCGCCATCAAGAGAGGCAGACACAGTAAAACATGGTTACCCAGAGAAGAAAGGGTGTGGGCTCACTGTACGAAAGGTGAGGTCAAGACAGAGGTGCACTTTCTCCTTCACTGCCCAAAATTTAAAGATACAAGGGACATTTATATGGATACATTTACAAACAGCATAGACAACTTTATAACCACCACAGAACAAGAAAAATGTAATATAATACTTAGAGAGGGACACACAGCAGCACTGGCTGCAAGATACATTTTAACGTGTCACAGCCTGAGAGACAGTGGGTGAATCTGTTTTATGTGTTTTACCCCAGTGTGTCACCCTAATGTTCACCACAGTGACCCTCAGTTTATGTGTGTATATTAATTTATGTGTAAGTATATGTCAGTGGTCTTCAGTTATTTAAACACTGTGGTCTACAGCAGTTCTGATCTTATTTTTGTATTTATTTTTATTATTTATTTTTATATTTGTTAAATTGTTAAACTAAATGTAATTATAGATTAAGATGTAGTTCTGTTTTCACACAACTTCTGCTTTGGCAATATTGTATTGTTTACAGTCATGCCAATAAAGCCACTTTGAATTGAATTTAATTTAGAGAGAGAGAATTGCAGCAGGTTTAATGAAGCTGTAGAGGGTGGTGGTGGCTCTAAAACTAACTAATGAGCACACATACACACACACAAAATGAACAGACTCAAGAGTAAGGACAAACAAGAATGCCTGCTCATACTGTAAGAAAGCTCCAGGGAAACCGGCAAGACTTTCAATGCACAACAAAGACATCAAATATCTACACAACTGCCTGACTGCTTGTTAAAAGCAGATGAAATCCTGAGCAAAGACATCATAAGTAAAATCTAGTCGAACATGAAGATATGCAAAGTTACTATATCTGAGGTCATGACTACTGGCCCATAACAAAAATCTTTCTTTTTTTTGTTGAGTTTTTCAGTATGTTTAATTTTGTTTTAATATTTTAGGGCTGTCAGAAATATTTTTTAACTGATAGCATTTAAGTATGTTTAAGGCTGTAAAATGTAAAATATCAAGGCTGTCGCTATCTAGTAGCATTTTCATGTTTATTAAAGAGTTTCAAAACTGAATAATTTACAGTGTATCAAAAATGAACTATAATTAATTTGTGGTTATTTTATCTTAAGTTTTGGAGTTATGAAAATTGAATTATTTCAGTTTTATTTTATTCTTTCAGTTAACAAAAATGTTTCTTTTTTTTAAATTTTTTTTTTAAAGTGCGTTATTTCTGTGACACCAGCATCACTAAATGGAATTACAAAAAGAAAAGCTTTCAAGCAGATTTCCGAAAAGACCCTTGGTCTGCCATTGTTCAAAAAAAGATAGTGCCACTCCAAATATTGGTTGAGCCAGATGTTGCTGTGTCAAGCTGGCCAGGCAAATCAATCAAACAGCAATTTTGGAAAATCAAGTCAAGTGGTTTTTATTGTTGTTTCAACCATATACAGTTAGTACAGTACACAGCGAAATGAGAAAACGTTCCTCCAGCACCATGGTGCTGCATAAAACAACATAGGACAAACACAGAACCACATGAGACTACACAGACTAAATAACATACCTATATAAAGTGCATGTGCAAATGTGTGCAAAAAGTATGGGACAGTACAATAAATTACTGACAATGAACCGGACAATAGACACAGTAAGATACAGTGCAGCGCCGACCAGTACACAGTAGTGCAAAGATTACATTTTCTAAAAATGCCAAATGTAAACATAACATACAATGAGATAGTGTTCTATGGACATAGCAGTTATTGAGGCAGCAGCCAGTAATAAAGTGACAATAATTAAAGTGCAACTCAGGACACGTGTGAGTTTGTGTGTGTGTGTGTGTGTGTGTGTGTGTGTGTGTCAAACCAGTCTCTGAATATTGAGGAGTCTGATGGCTTGGGGGAAGAAGCTGTTACACAGTCTGGCCGTGAGGGCCCGAATGCTTCAGTACCTCTTGCCAGACAGCAGGAGGGTGAAGAGTTTGTGTGAGGGGTGTGTGTGGTCATCCACAATGCTGGTGGCTTTGCGGATGCAGTGTTTTTTGTAAATGTCATTGATGGAGGGAAGAGAGACCCCGATGATCTTCTCAGCTGTCCTCACTATCCTCTGTAGGGCTTTGCGCTCCGAAACGGTGCAATCCCAAACCAGGCAGTGATGCAGCTGCTCAGGATGCTCTCAATAGTCCCTCTATAGAATGTAGTGAGGATGGAGGGTGGGAGATGTGCTTTCCTCAGCCTTCGAAGAAAGTAGAGATGCTGCTGGGCTTTCTTGGTAATATAGCTGGTGTTGAGGGACCACGTGAGATTCTCTGCCAGGTGAACACCAAGGAATTTGGTGCTCTTGACGATCTCCAGAGAGGAGCCGTCGATGTTCATCGGAGAGTGGTCACTCTGTGCTCTCCTAAAGTCAACAACCATCTCTTTAGTTTTGTCCACATTCAGAGACAAGTAGTTGGCTTTACACCAGTCCGTTAGCCACTGCACCTCCTCTCTGTATGCTGACTCGTCGTTCTTGCTGATGAGACCCACCACGGTCGTGTCATCGGCGAACTTGATGATGTGATTCGAGCTGTGCATTGCTGCACAGTCGTGAGTCAGCAGAGTGAACAGCAGTGGACTGAGCACACAGCCCTGGGGGGCCCAGTGCTCAGTGTGGTGGTGGTGGAGATGCTGTTCCCGATCCAGACTGACTGAAGTCTCCCAGTCAGGAAGTCCAGGATCCAGTTGCAGAGGGAGGTGTCCAGGCCCAGTAGGTTCAGCTTTCCAATCAGGTGCTGGGGAATGATTATGTTGAATGCTGAGCTGAAGTCTATGAACAGCATTCGAACGTATGAGTCCTTTTTATCTAGGTGGGTGAGGGCCAGATGGAGGGTGGTGGTGATGGCATCGTATGTTGAACGGTTTGGACGATACACAAACTGCAGTGGGTCTAGTGAGGGGGGCAGCTGGGTCTGGGTAATGAGCCCATTGACGAGCCTCTCGAAGCACTTCATGATGATGGGTGTGAGTGCGACGGGACGGTAGTCACTGAGGCAGGACACTGAAGACTTCTTTGGAATGGGGACGAAGGTGGTGGCTTTGAAGCAAGTTGGAACAACGGCGCTGCTCAGAGAGATGTTGAAGATGTCGGTAAGAACATCTGCCAGCTGGTCTGCACATCCTCTGAGCACTCTGCCAGGAATGTTGTCTGATCCAGCAGCCTTCTGTGGGTTGACTCTACATAGAGTTTTCCTCACATCAGACGTGGTAAGACAGAGCACCTGGTCGTTGGGAGGAGGGGTGGTATTCCTCGCCACCATGTCATTCTGCACTTCGAACCGAGCGTGGAAGTCGTTCAGCACTAAAGTAAATGCTACAGAAACACAGTGTTTACACTTTTCGAGGAGATCAATCTACTAATGGCTCACTTATAGCTATCACCACATAATAATATGGGATAGAAGAAAGTATTTTAAAATTTAAATAATCACACACATCAGCTTTAACCACAATAACAGGATAACATTGTGCACTCCCAAACTGTGCCGGTCTGCTAAAGCTAACTCTTTGTAAGCTATGCTGCATTCATCCCTAGACTAGTATGAGACTGCTATGTGAAATATTTATGGCTGAATGACTCAAAACTTGCTCAACATTTTCAGCATATGGGTCAGGACTGTTTGGGTACCTCTCTTTCTCAGTCTGAATTTACAGTCATATTCCCTAAAAGTTATTTTAGTCATTGAACTTCAAAGAGTTTTACTTATCAAATGCCTTTTATGTATAGATTTTACTGTTTTGCCTTGTTCTACACCTAGACGTTTAATATTAAACTATGGAAATCCATTAATATTAATACACATTTAAAAAAATTATAATGCAGCCAAGGAAAAATTATGAGAAACAGAAAGATTAGTTCACCTCTGGAATCTTCTTGTCCAAGTCGTTCATTCTTCTGTCAGCCGTATACGCTATGCAAATGAACGAATGACTTGGACCAAAAGAGTTGAACTGATAATTTCTGTTTACATATATATATATATATATATATATATATATATATATAGACACATACACCGATCAGCCACAACATTAACACCACCTGCCTAATATTGTGTAGGTCCCTCTCATGCCACCAAAACAGCACCAACCCGCAACTTGGAATAGCTTTCTGAGATGCTATTCCTCTCACCACAATTGTACAGAGCGGTTATATGAGTTACCGTAGACTTTGTCAGTTCAAACCAGTCTTGTCATTCTCTGTTGACCCCTCTCATCAACAAGGTGTTTCCATCTGCAGAACTGTCGTTCACTGGATGATTTTTTTTTGTTTTTTTGCCACCATTCTTGGAAAATCCCTGGAGATCAGCAGTTACAGAAATGCTCAAACCACACCATCTAGCACCAACAATCATCCATGCAATTATCTAATCAGCCAATCATGTGGTAGTAGTGCAGAACATAAAATCATGCAGATACGGGTAAGGAGCTACAGTAAATCTTCACATCAACCATCAGAATGGGGAAAAAATTTGATCTCAGTGATTTTGACCGTAGCATGATTGTTGGTGCCAGATGGGCTGATTTGAGTATTTCTGTAACTGCTGATCACTTAGGATGTTCATGCACAACAGTCTCTATAATTTACTCAGAATGGTGGCAAAAACAAAAAAGAAAAATCATCCAGTGAGTGGCAGATCTATGGATGGAAACACCTTGTTGACGAGAGAGGTCAATAGAGAATGGCAAGACTGGTTCGAACTGACAAATCTATGGTAACTCATATAACTGCTCTAAAAAAGAGTCAATCTCAAGTGATGCATGAACAAACATTGCTGGATATTGTTAGTAGAAATATTAAACTAGACATTTGTTTCACAAACTAGTGAGAGTGTGGAAAAAAAAAATAATTTAATAAGACTTTATTTTCTAGAAGTTGAAACACCAATATATTATCTACTGTATGTAAGTGCTCAGAGCTCCTGTTTCCAATACTAAGTGCTCATTTTTGTACAGTATGTGCACATGGTCTTTAAATCTCATTCTGACTCGGACTCCAGTTCAGATTCCACTGATTCATGATGCTTCACAAGGAGCAGGTAGGTTGTGTACAGCAGTGCAGATAGAAAACAGACTACAGAAAACATATGGGCTGTAGCTCTAAGATCCCCACTGGTATAGACAGATCAAGTGTGTTTTTACACAGCCACTAATAGCAGAGAGAGAGAGAGAGAGAGAGAGAGAGAGAGAGAGAGAGAGAGAGAGAGAGAGAGAGGAAAGGCAAGACAGAGCTCAGTTTCTCTCCTCTACACACACACACATCCACCCACATACACAATCTCACATGCTGGCTTTTACAGACATTGGCGTCAATCTCTTCCCACACACATACACACCCCCACACACTCCTACACTTGCATTCATACACAAACAAACCAGTTTGCATTATCAGACCCACTGCAACATTATTACTATGCTCACTCAGGAACCAATCATCCATTCACTTCCTCTCTTTTCCTCACAGTGTCCGCCCCTGTATCCTCAGCATCATGTTTACTGCCAGCCTGATGCATGAGAACACAGATAAATCCATTACAAGCTGCAGAGGAAACCAGAGCGACACCACCTCCACTCTAAGCAGCAATTTATCGACATAAGACAACCCAGACGAGCCACCACAAAGCTTCCTCTATGCATGCCAGCACAGAAAAGCTGCATGATGCTCAAGGCATATTTGATTAATGTCAATTCCCACCAGTGTTTCAAAGCTTCCAAGAGGCCGTACAGACAACATGTTCTTGTGCTAAAAAAGCTAGATGCAGCACAATGAACAGAACAAGAGCACATCTGTCTCGAGATGCATTTTAAAAATGTAAAACATCGTCTACAAAGCACCACACTCGTGTGCTTAAAAAACAAGATGTGGTGCATCAGTCACAGATGTCCATCTAGTGCATGTTTGCATAGAAATAACTCCTGAAAAATAGCGCAGAAGGACTAAAAAGCATTTACGGTCTGAAGGGCCCCTATAAGTGTCTGCCTGCTCTCTGTACTTTTCAACAAAGTTAAAAGGAGACCACTGTCAAAGGCTGTAGCTCTCCACCCTACATTATCAGAGCAGAGTGAGAGTGAGAGTGAGAGAGAGAGAGAGAGAGAGAGAGAGAGAGAAAGAAAGAGAGAGAGAGAAAGGCTTACATGTGCAGAAATGGTTTCTTGCATTTTAAACACCTCTCACTCTTAAGCGTGAATCCTCAAGAAAGAAAACTGTGGCAAAGAGAGAAGGGATGTCAAATAGAGAAAGGTGTAGAGATATTGCCACACTGTAATTGCCTGCTGAACTAAATACAAAATGTAGATAGAGCCAAGGCTCTAGTTGATGGCATCCCACTTGTTGCAAGAAATACCAAAAACCATCCCACTTGTAATCCCCCCCTCCACCATCCCCTTTAGATTCATTGTGTCATGTATTACTTAGAACTAATCATGCAACTAAAATATTTAATTCTATACATTTGATAAATAACAGACTTTAAATAAAGGCGATTAGCTGATCCGAATTAGATTGACACATTTGGGGTTACCAGATTTCAAGAGGTGAAATCCCACAATCAGAGCTTTACACTTACACGGTTTGGATGTGTTCTGCCAGTGACACTTTATTTGTACAATCTGGCAACCATGTGCTGGATTTGGAGAATCTTAACTGGTGGAATAATGTCCAAATTGTTGGAATTTCTGAGGACGAAGAAGGTCAGTATATGGTGATTCTGCTTGACATACGTAACAGGTCATAAGGTGGAGATTGAGCAAGCTCACAGGGTGCTGGCTCTGCAATCCGCTGAGGGAGACAGGGATACATTTCTGAGATCGTCTTATAAAGACCTCATGTTATGCGAGGTGAGGAGTAAAGGAAGGCTTTCTTGAGGAACCACAGCATTTTCTTGTTCCCAGACTTTGTGAATTTGACAAGAGAGATATGTGATGGATTCACGGAATGCAAGAAACTCAACAGCTACGTCAATAGAAGTTTGCTTTTGCACTGATGTTTCCGGCCAAATTGAGAATAGATACTAAAAATGGCCATAAAGTATTTACATGTCCCCAGCAAGCAATATCATTCATAAAGTCAACAGACTGAGTAAGTTATTTTGTGGTACTCATATTGCAGCCAAGTGAACTAACTCACTGAACATCCAATTGATCATCTGAGAAAGCTTAACGCCTTTTTGTTTCTTTTTTGCTGGGTCCACCTAGCTGCTGGAGGTTGTTTTGTGTAGCAGCACTCCTTCGGGACAGTGTTGTGGATGAATCTGCATGTTCTTTGTGCTTATGCCTCCTATTGGTTGGAGTTTGTTTTGTGGAGTATTTCTTGCAGGACATTTTTGTGTGAGTGTGATGGTTCCCACTAAAGGCTGGAGTTTGTTTTGTGGAGGAACACACCTTCGGGACAGTTATGTGGATGAATCTACATGTTCTTTATGTTTATTCTGCCTATTGGCCGGAGTTTGTTTTATAGATTATCTTCTGTTGTGTAATTTTATTTTACAAAATTTGTATAGAAACAACGGACTTGAGCAATCCAACGGCAAAGTTGTCGCGGGGTCTCATAGCATGGACTGTATGAGTTTAGAGGGATGGATGCTGGTTGGCGCTGTTGTGCGTGGGGTTAATGCATTTTTCTTTTTTCTGTTTGTCTGGTTCGGGGGGAAGTTTGGGGTTTGATTGTTGCACTAATGTGGAATGTGGTCTTTATAATTTGATTTTTGACACACAATCTATTTTTTCTAATATATCAAAATGTCAAATTTTTAGTATGATTGGATTGTCTCTCTCCACGTGGAATGTGAATGGGTTGGGGCATTTATTATTATTTATTTATTATTATTTCTCTTCTTAAGCATAAGAAATAGAAATAGTGTTTCTTCAAGAAATGCATCATACCCAGCAGGAAGCTGGAAAATTTGGGAAGATGGGGTGGACATGTTTTCTTAAGTGCTGGCTCAAGTAAGAGCAGCACTTGAGCAGGGGAGTCATTACACTGATAAGTAAGCATCTACAATTCAAATGTCTCAAACAGATTAAAGATAAATTAGGAAGAGTCATAATTGTTTTAGCATAAATTCAGGGGCAAAGTTTGATATTGGCTAATATTTATGGACCTAACGCTGATGATCAGGGCTTTTTTGTAGATCTTGAAGGGATGTTTCAAGCCACAGGCACCCCTCATGATATAATATTGGTAGGAGACTTTAATCTATTGATGGACTCAGTCATTGATCATAGTGAAGCAAAAGTGTATAAGCCCCCTAGAGCAATATTGACACTTCACAGGATTACATTTACATTTATGCATTTGGCAGACGCTTTTTATCCAAAGCAACTTACAGAGCCCTTACATGGACAATACCCCCGGAGCACCCTGGAGTTAAGTGCCTTGCTCAAGGGCACAATGGTGGTGGCTGTGGGGTTTGAACCAGCGACCTTCTGATTAGCAGTCCTGCGCTCTAGCCACTATGCCACCACCACCCCAGGATGTGTAAAAATCTTGGTCTTACAGATATTTGGAGACTTTTGAACCCATCCAGTAGGGACTATACATTTTTTCATCAGTCCATAAGATTTATTCTACAATAAATCTTTTTTATATATACAGTATCTAAATCCCTCATTTAATCTGTTGTTGATTGCTCAATTGGAAACATCTTAGTATCAGATCACACCCTGGTGAGTTCAGAGGTGTTGCCACATATGGAGAAAAAGAAATTATATTGTTGGCACTAGGGCTGTAATCAACCAAAGAAACTCTTGGTCGACTGAAGTCCTGAAATTTTCGACTAAAAATCGACTAAAAATGACGTTAGGAAAAAAAAACCTTACATTAATTAGCTGCGCACTTTGCGCAGTACTTGGTAGCCTTGTTGTCCGCCTAAATTAATTATAAATAAACATAAAAAAAAAAACTAGTAGGCTATTTTCAGTATATTAAATCGTTTTTGACCTAATTATTTTGCACTGAAATGAGTCTGACACACGAGTCTGTCGGCTCTGACAGCGTTGCATCACGTGCACCTGCGCAATATCATAGCCTACGATTTCCGAAAATAGTACTATGTTGTCAACTAGTGATATCATCACAAGAACTGTTGAGGAATATGCAACATAATTTAGACAATTATGTCTAAACATGAGCTGAACATGAGCTCAGCTTCGCGGCTGAGACACACACGAATAGACTATTAACTTATAGCTTTTACTCTTAATAAACACAAAAGGCACGTCCACTTTAAATAAAAAAAGAATATTTATTAAACAAACCAGATCAAGAGCAGAAACGAAATAAAGTGCATAACTGAAAAATAAAGCATCTTAGGCTCAAAACTAACACAAACAGTGGGCAAATAAAAAAATAAATAAAGTGCCCAAATCCAATAAATAATACTAGAAATAAATTTGATCTAAAAAAATAAAGCTAGCACAATAATAAAAGGGAACCATAAAAGTAAAGTAGGCTACCTACAACATGTTATTCAGCCAAATTTTAAACGAAACTAAATAAAGTGCATACAACAACCGTTTGGATGATAAAGGAGGCTTAAAATCCAGTGTGGTCTGGGTGTGTCTGGGGGATGCTACCGTCATTGCGGAGGGGTGCGCCTAAAACGATTATTACACTAAAACATTGAAATATGCCAATTCTGATATGTTCATATAGTTTACTCAAAACAGACTGGGCAACCTAACGCAGACAAGTTAGCTTACCGCTTTTAGATGATACGTTTGTCGTCGAGCTGTGGAAGGCAAACTGTTGCTTGCAAACTTTGCATTCAACCTTTTTCCCGTTATCAATTTTAACAAAATGCTGCCACACTGTCGATGTCTTTGTTGTTGACATGTTAGAAGAGGACTGACTATTAAATTCTCTCACAATTAAATAAATAATATTCAGCATCAAACCTTCTATAGCCTATCAATCACTCTTCTCCAGTGGGTTGGGCTAATCCAAAAAAAGTGAAAACAAGGGGGGTATTCTGAAGACAGACTGTTACCTGTGAAACAGGGGTGTCCTAAAAACACCCCCATTAGCAATTAGTGCTTTCCACCTGATGAAATGACCGCGGCAAAACTGATGAAATGAACGCAGCAAAACTGATGAAATGAACGCGGCAAAACTGATGAAATGAACGCGGCAAAAAATCGACCAATCAGAATTTTGGTCGAACCAGAACGTATCGACCAATTAATCGACTAATCGACTGGGACGTTACAGCCCTAGTTGGCACTTTAATGTATTCCTTTTGTAAAATCTTGAATTCCAACAAATGTTAAAGGTTGAAATCAGTGTTTATACTGAGACCAACTGGTCCTCCTTATCCTCTGTGGGCATTGCTTGGGAGTCACTTAAGGCAGTTTTAAGGGGTTGGATCATACAGTATGCCTCATTCATCAAAAATTCCAAAGCACAAGAACTCGTGGAGCTGGAAGGAAATATTAAATATTAGATACAATACTATTTTGTCACGGAAGGTAGAGTTTTGAACATTCAGAGCAAGACAGTCAGGGAAAGCTTTTGGCTAGATATATAGAGCAGAGAGAGTATTTTTCTACCCTTCCCTCTGCTGTGTGTGTGAAATCTGCTGGTGGTGAAATATTTACCTTTGCCATTGATATTAATAATGCTTTTAAAGAATTCTATCTTGATCTCTATAGTTCCATGTCTTCGTTCAATGATGAAGATATTAGAAACTTTGTGGAACCATTAGAACTCCCTAAAATGATGGCTGAGCAATACAATTCTCTTGATTCTGAGATAACCTTGGAGGAGCTTGGTTAGGTATTTCAGGCCTTGCCTACAGGGGCCTTCGGGGCCAGACGGCTTTGCTGCTGAATTTTTTAGATCTTATGCTACAGAACTGGCTCCACTTAAGTTAGAAGTTTATACAGAATCATTAAAGCATGGAAAGCTTCCGTCAACCATGACACAAACCTGGATCAGTCTGATTCTTAAAATGGACAAAGATATAAGCGAGTGTATACGTTAACGTTCAATTTCCCTGATCCAGTTTGACTTAAAAATATTGTCAAACATTTTGGCTAACCGATTAAGTAAAGTTATGACATCTCTTATACATATATATCAGGTGGGGTTTATTCAGGCTGCAGCTCTTCTGATAACATTAGGCGTTTCATCAATATAATGTGGTCAGTGGCGAATGATCAGACTCCGGTCACCGCCATCTCACTTGACGCCGAAAATGATTTTGATATGGTAGAATAGGATTATCTTTTTAAGATTTTGGAAATATATGGGTTCGGGAATACTTTTATTGGATGGATTAAGTTACTTTCTAGACACCCGGTAGCGGCGGTACAAACAAATGGATTCATTTCAGATTATTTTACTCTGGATAGGGGCACCCAGCAGGGTTCCCCATTATTGTTCTGTCTTGCCATGGAACCATTAGCAGCTGTGATAAGAAAGGAAGATGATTTTATAGGGGTGGTGGAGGGAGGTGTGGCACATAAGCTTTTTCTTTACGCAGATTATATTTTATTATTCGTCTCTGACCCTATTAGATCTATGTCCTGCCTCTACAGAATTAATTAATTAATTAATTCCTTCTCTAAATTCTCAGGATACAGAGTAAATTGGTCTAAATCCAAAGCTTTTGCTCTGACAGCGTACTGCCCAGTAATGGCTTTTCAGCCAGCCACCTCCCAGTGGCCTAAACAGGGCATTAAGTATTTGGGCATTTTATTCCCAGAACATTTTTGAGTTAATTTTGACCCCTTATTAAAGAGGTTTTCGAGCAATGTGGGCAGGTGGCCTTCATTACATTTATCTAAGATTGGGAAGGTTAATGTTATTAAAATGAATTGTATTCCAAAATTCAACTACCTGCAACAATCTCTCCCTGTAGATGTCTCCCTCTCTTATTTCAAGCAATTTGATAGCATAGCAAAGTCCTTCATTTGGAATGGTAAACATCCCAGATTACATTTCAATACGTTACATAGGCCGATTGATAAATGTGGGTTAGGACTACTCAAGATTTTGTTTTATTATTATGCATTTATTCTCAGACATTTGGCTCATTGGTCACTTCCACCTGAGAGAGCCCCTCCCTGGTTTTGTATTGAACCAGAAGTTCTTGCCTCTATTTTGCCATTGCAAAGCCTTTCTATTAAACTAACCAGAGAAGTTAAGTTACACCCCAAGTTACAAGTTATCTCGCATTTGCATGTGGTATAGACAAAAGTGTCCAGAGTGTTTAATTTATTTAAATGTTGCCTCGAGCATATGGCTGAACCCAAAATGATGTTCCCTTTCTGCTGGTCAGATTGGATTGTGAGGGAGGTTAATTCTCTCAGTGACCTATATGAGAGTTGTGTGTTGAGATCCTTTGAAAATATGGTTCAACATTTTAGGATTCCCAGATCTCAGTTATTTAGGTATTTACAGCAGTACCACCTGCTCTGTATAATTTTTTGGAGTAGCATACACCCCCCTAAAGTGGCAGATACTCTGGAAGTGGTGATTACTGCTTTTGGAAAAGGTCATGAGGCATCAGTGTATTACTTCCTGTTATTTATTCCTTAATTAATGATGTTAATTAATGAGTTGTTAATAATGTGATTAATGAGTTGTTTATATCCTCATATATTCAAAGTGCAAAGAAAGTATTATAATATATTTACTTTGTTTACATATACTGAAATTTTTAAATATTGTATTTTTGTAGTAATTGCTATAAACGTTTTCCAAAAATGTATGAAACCAAATTGGACACAAAGATTCCATTTCTAAAAAAGTTTTTTTAAACTAGATTTTTAAAAGATTCTTATATCTTTTCAAGACACTTACCGTAAGCATATTTTACACCCCAATTCCATTACGCAATGTATCCTGATGTTTTACTTTTACAATTCAAATTGTTTTCAATGATGGTTCTCATTCCCGTAAAATTAGTCAAGTTTTGTGCGTTTTCAATTCACTCAACTAGATAAACTATTAAATTGTCTAATTTTTCAAACTATAACATTCTTTTCCACACATTTGACATAATTTCATGCATTTTAACGTTTTTGCTAAGGCTGTCAATAAACCTATTGCGTTACTTTCAGAAAATCGCTGCAAAAAAAAAATTTATGTGAAAACAAGCTCAGTCAAATGCAACAGGAAAATATCCTAGTGTAGCAGTTCACAGATGTCACAACCACCTGTGTGTCCACATGGCATAATTCTACAGCCCCATGTGACCCACACACGCGCACTTACACACAAGTTCATGCTCGCTGCAAGTCTCTTACCTTCAAATTGCTCCTCAGTGCACAATAACATGCAAAAAACATTGCAGGTATTATGTGGCATAAGGATCAGTGTGGCAGCAAAGCTTCTTAAAGAATAGGAAATCAAGAAGAGGAAGAAAAGAGAGAGATGCAGATCAGAGGTGGATCACATCCCTCGGTGGGCGAACCCAGCACAACATTGCTCCTCTAAGGTTGCGAGTTATCGTATCGGTCTCTCTGGACTAGGGACTCACACACACACGTGGTCGAAAGGCATACAGGGAGAAATACGCTACGGTTTGTTGCTGTATAAGGCATTTCAGCTGACAGCAGAAAGAAGTGCAGGCTGCCGAACTGTCTTTTCTTTCTCTATCTCACTTTCTCTCCCGCTCTCTTTTTAAACATATGAAACATTTAAAGGGATAGTTTACCCAAAAATGAACATTCCTTCATCATTTCCTCACTCTCATGTTGTTCCAAACCAGTATGACTTTCTTCTTCCTTTTTTCCTTTCTTTCCTTCCTCATTTTGATATATTGGGAGGGGGTTATGAAAGTGAATGGTGACTGGGGCTGTCATTCTGCCTAACATCCCTTTTGTGTTCCACAGGAGAAAGTCAGTCATACAGGTTTGGAACAACATTAGGGTGAGTAAATGATGACAGAATGCTCATTTGTTTGGGTGAACTATCCCTTTAAGACCTTGGAGGCATCTTGGCACTTAATCTTGTCACACAAGTAAAACATTTTCATCATTTCCACATTTTTGCGTACAAACTCAGCGCTGTTACATAACACTTTCTCTGTGGTGGTAAAGCTGTATTCATTAGGCTAAAAAAAGCAACATAGCTTTATGCAGCTTTTCATTTCAACCACAATTTAGAAAGCAATATGCTTTAGGGGGAATGTTTATGGGAGTGTTTGATCCTCATTTGAATATGACAAAACACACTGCATCTAATGGGGTAAACAATGGGTGATGAAGAATGCATAATTCAGAGTGGCGGATATAGGAATGGGGCGGAACGAGGCAGCGACGGTCAACAACTTTGGGGGCGTTCTCATTTAGAATCACATACACGAGTAGTATTCAGCTGGTCATGTGATTCTAAAATGGCTGCCCCAATGAGGGTGCCCCTTCACTTTGTTGAATAAAAAAGCTTTTATAAGGTTACCGATATGACTAGAGTTCTCATCTCATGTGAGTGGCCATGATTTTATATATATATATTTCAAAATTACAATTAATTTCTTTAGGATTAAAACTTTTTTAATGGGGAAAAAATTACTGAGTGCACCTTTAAGTGAATTTAGTGTTTAATATAAATATTTAGTATTTACTATTAATTCAGTGAATAGTCTTGGATAATTGCACTGTATATGCCAATAAAAAGGAGTTAAAATAATTAACTATGTGCAATACTAGTGTTTAAAAGCAGAAGAAAGAAATCTATGATTAAATATTGGTTATGTGGTTATTGGTTATCGGACACTTAACCCTCAGAGACCCAAGCACAGACATTGATTATGTATTTTTATCTCCCTGTTGTGGGGTGAATTTTGTGTGACTTCAGAAAACAATGGCAGTCTATGAAAAATCTAGATTTTTTTTAGCACATTGGAGTTGACTATTGTGTGATAGCAAGCTGTGACATTTAATATGCAATTTTATTCCCACTAAAACTGTTGTTGTGACAGTTCACAGTGTCAGCTACTGATATGTGAATTCCTTTTTTTTATATACAGAATGTATTTTTTTTTTATCTGTATTGTTTAAGAGCTGTAAACAAACATGGCAATTCTGCTGTGCTGTGTCTCTGAGGGTACATATAAATTGTCAGAATTGATATCGGTCATAAAAGACAATATTGGTCAATCTCTAATAACTTACTCCATTCAACAGACCACTGTACTAGCATATAACTACCACAAGAGGGCAGAAGTCTAACTCACTATAATTCATTCATCTCTTTATTCGCTCTCTGCATTGGTCGGGGGACACAAGTTATAAGAATACATTAGAAATGTGGGCAGTTTGTTATCACTTACTGTCTCAGTCAACTGAATGTCAGCTATGCAAGTTTCTAACACATTTTTGTGCGAATGTGCTCATTTAGTTTTGTTCAGAGGAGTTCCACTAAGGTAAAGCAACCAAAAATTAACAAGGAGACAAGTAACAGCCAGTATGTATGCATTTAAAAGGTTTAGGTCACATCTTTTTAGGTATTTTGGTGAAAACTATGCCTACCGTGGTATTTTGGGGGGAAACCTATGTCACTGTGTTTATTGTTATGTTACAAACATTCAAAATGTCCTATACTGTGTTAAAAAGCAATTATGTTCTAATGTCCAGCTGAGGAGGACTAGTATGTGTACGTCAATATGTGTATGCGTGTAAATCAAAGTGCAAGTTCAGAGCTGGGTGGCGCTGTGAAGCGCGGGCGAGTGCCAGCATCAGAGATGCTTTAGAGAATATATTTTTGGTGCCATCCTCCCTGTTATCAGGGAAACTAGTTGTTCCGTGGTTAGCAGCTTTACAGTATAGATAAGATTACAAGAAAACAAGGAGATGGAAAGAGAGAGGGAGCGAGATTGAGAATGAGGGGGTGACAAGAAAGAGGGAGTACCGAGGCAGAAAACTCAAGGGGCGAAAAAGAGAGGTGTGTGAGAGAGAGAGAGAGAGAGAGAGAGAGAGAGAGAGAGAGAGAGAGAGAGCGGAGGCGACTGAACTCACAAATTAGCCACTGGGAACTGCAGCGTTAGGAACCAAAATAGCTTTTGTGTGAGATATAATGCCAGATACAGTTTTTGTATAGGACTTTCACCTATGAAAACTTCTCTCTCCTTGCAGAACTCCTAGAGGCAGAAAGACAAATATGGATAAGCTGAAACCATGAACAGATCGAGAGATGAGCAGGCAAGCTGCACTGAAGCCAAAACACTTTAACAAGCACAAATATATCTCCTCCCAAAGGCAGCTCCTGCTGAAAGAATGAGTCATACACTCTCGCTCATGTGCTCACTCACACATACACACACAAATGAATTTCTCATTCGGCCTCTGTAACACAGATACACACATTATAAGGTGCCACAAAGGTCACATTTAGGCTTGCTGTGTGTCCAAATGGCTCTGGTCCACTATTCTTTTTTTATTTTATTTTTATAGCTAATTTATTATTGATAGTCCAAGAGGGATTGAAAAATGCCAAAAACAAAACTTGGTGTCTGAGCATGTGTGCTATCCATTTAACTCCGACACATCACAATTCTTAAAAAATCAAAACATGTATACTGTACTGTATATACACACAGAGAAAGTGTTAGGACTAGCACAATTACCTTTGATCTCTCTGTGAATATTAATTTACAATAGAGGATCAGTCAAAAGTGTTTAGCTCTAAACAGCTCTTGTGCATTTTAAGTAACTCCATAGCTGAAGATATACTCTCAAATAGCCTATATAATCTTCTTATGGCGTCCAAGCCCCTCTGCATCAGTTGACATATACTCATACAAGCTGTCTGAGGATGGCTAGCACAAACCACTAATCCCAAGTATTAAATATCGACACAGAACCCGTTATACGTGTTTATAATATGAACATGAATTTTTGTCCTCATTTATCCTCTTGTTGTTTCAAACCTGTTTAACTTTGTTTCTTACATGTTACACTAAAGTGAATGGCCAACATTCTGCCAGACATTCTCTTTTATTGCATATTTATTTTCCATAGACTGAAAGTATAGTGACTGAGACAGTCAATTGCCTAATTTTGTATTTGTGTTCAAAAGTAAGTAATGCAGGTATGGATGATGGAATTTAAATTCTGGGGTGAACTATCCCTTTGAGTGACTCCATTTAGCTCCACATATACTCTTAAGTCTAAATAATACCCTTGTGGCTTTCAAGCCCCTTGCATCAGTGCACATACACTCACAATAGCTGTCTGATGGTTCATACTTCAGATAGTAGAAATAAAATCTTCTCTATCCCATAGGCTTTCTGGCTAGTCTGATTATTCTCAATGCAGTAGTGCTAATAAAACAGCCTTCTCGTGCCATGTTTCAAGGCAATCTGCCTAAAACATGAATTAGTCACAGCTCACAATTCCTTTAGTAGAACCATGCTTTAGCAAAGACGTGCCACTGGCAAATATGGGGATAGTAATGGCTGTGTTTGCCCGGGGCAGAGAAGAGAACAGTGTTAAGGAAATGTGATGGCCATTTTGTAGCGGAGTTAAAAGGGTGAAAAGGTTTTCTGCATGTTTGATGCTGATACAATACTTGAAGTTTGGTGCAAAGGACAGCGAGAAGGTCCAAAATGCAAAGGAACCCCTGCATGTGCATACATATATACACATACCCACCTAAGTGGCCCTGGTAAACATCAACATCAGGGTGAGTGGCAAGCAGAGTCAAGGGGGTATTTACACGTACAGAGATCAGCAGTAAAGTTTAACTTTATGTAAATTTGCAGGTAAGACAAAATAGAAATTCATGTTACATTCAGCAATTTCACTGTTCTATAGGAATTGTCTCTCCCCACATACAGGAGAGCAACAAAACAATCAGTACATTTACAAGCACTTTAAAAGTGCTCTTTCAGCTGTACTAAAGCAATACTTTAATACGGCTCCAGCATTTATACATGTTAATTGGACAACAATTGGCCTCAACATTGTATGCTCAAAAAGATAGAGATGATGCGCAATATTTAAAGGGATAGTTCATTCAAAAATGTTAATTCTCTCATCATTTACTCATCCTCATGCCAACACAGATATGTATGACTTTCTTCTGCAGAACACAAATTAAGATTTCATCTCTGTAAGTCTATAGAATGCAAGTGATTGGTGGCCAGAACTTTGAATTTTTAAAAATCACATTAAGGTAGCAGAAAAGTAGTCCATAAGAATCAAGTGGGTAAATCCATGTCTTCAGATGCAATATGATAGGTGTGGGTGAGATAGAGATTCATATTTAAGTAATTTTTTCCCTTTAAATCTCCACCTATGACCAGGCCTGATCAGTAGGTGGCAATATGCTCAAAGAATGCTAATGGACAAAAAAGAAAAGAAGAAGAATTTGGAAGTGAAAGTGGATTTTTATAGTAAAAAGGACTATATATTTATTTGTTTCTCATCCACATATATCATATTGCTTCATAAGATGTGGATTTAACCACTAGAGTCATATGGATTACTTTTATGATGACTTTTGTGATTTTCGGAGAGTCAAAGTTTTGGTCACCATTCACTTGCATTTTACGGACCAACAGAGCTGGGAAATTCTTCTAAATCTTAATTTGTGTTCGGCTGAAGAAAGAAAGTTATATACATCTGGAATGGCATGAGGGTGAGTAAATGACGAGAGCATTTTCATTTTTGGCAACCCTTTAACAAGTCCTCAGCTGACCTGCTTCCTTCAAATATATGATTACACATTGTGTCATATATACTTGGACAGACAGATGAAGAACGTAGCTGTGAACATACTGAATAATGTATGCAAAACCATGTCAGGAATAGTCAAGTTAGTTTGATTAATGGATTAATAATCGCTTACCCTGTTCATAATATGTATTGTGATTATGAATTATGCACTGCTGCAATTTATATAAAAATACAATTTCAAATTTTATTTACACTGGCAATACATCCCATTTACAATCAGATTTTCAAAAGTTATGGCCAATTATGCAGCCCACCAATAACATAAGGGCATCCGGCTGTGTGAACGCCAATACCAACCAATAGTGTTATGTGTGAATGGGACATAACAGCAAACAATTATAACCAAAAATGCAACTACAAGCAATAATATTTATCCAATATTAAATTGTCTTTGCTTTTGCACACGTCCAATCATATCTAGTCACAGTTGTCTGCTCATAAGCATCCAGTGCTGTCTAAGCCAACAAAGCCACTGCAGCTAGCTCTGAGGGTGCAAATTATGAGATTCACTCTTTTCATAAGCATGTTGCATGTTAAACCCAGAATGCTTTCTTCTTCCATTTAAACTGCCCGCAAAATGACAACAATAATCCTCTGGCTTAAGTAAAGTCTGAAATACAAAGAATGCTAAACCCTTGACAGATGCACTCATCTTCAAAATGCTGACAGTGAAGAGCCTGCAAAGAACAAGAAGAGTAGTCAAAGCTTCAACACTAGACTGAGTCAGTCTAGAATTCAGTTCATTCTGCACTGTTTCGCTCTGTGAATCGACTTACCTCCAGGTGTGAGAAGATGAAAAAAACAAGCTGCATAATTGTCCATGTTGACAAAAATAGCACATGGATTTAAGCAGTGCTAATTTAAGCGCCATATTAACATCCTTATCTAATGATACTGTGTGGTAGATACTGTTTTAACCCCATTCTTGTGAAGGTGCAGTGACAAAAAGCAATGAGAGGATCTGTGTTAAGGCCTTGATATACTTCCAATGAAATCAAACAACGAACGGGTGTGATGTCATTTAGAACTAAATCTGGCCAAAAAGAAGGTGTTTTGTGTTCCTTTCAATGGTCCGTACAGTTCACTGGGGCGAACTTTTAGGAAAAATTCTTATCGGCTGCTAAATACCTTTGTACTGGTCCATGTCATCGGTAGGTTTGACCTGGAGCTCCTCCTATCTTGAGGCCGATGGCTAATTTTGTTACATTGTTCAGTCAGTCAAAATCAGTCAACATGAACAAATCGATGTGCAGTTATTAGCGAGCTGGTGGAAATATCTACATCTGTACGATCATTCACTTAGAGACATTTTCCAAGGCCAAGTCCTTGAGATTTTGTTTTTGTTTGTTTTTTTTAGTCTAAAGGAATCAAATCTTCTCAAATACTCTCAAGTGCCCATTCACTCATGTGCTATCTGCAAAAGCCATTCACAAATCTAAAGTAAGATATGCCTCTGTTATCATCGTTTTATCTTTGTTCTGCACATTAACATTTTTATACACTCATCTTTGCAATGGTATCAGTGTCATAATAAATTCCAATAACAGAGTGTAACCGGTGCATATTATGGCCACGTGTAGCATGTTAGCGCATTAGCATTATGAATTCAGAATGTAAACAAGACAAATAAAATAAAAAATGTATGGCATATATTACTTTAAATCATCATTGGGTGGTTAAAACAGCTTCTTTTACTGACCTCATGTGATTTCTACTCAGAATGAGGCATAAAGTTATTGATTTTTATCAATAATTAAATTTTTAAGGTTTTACATGTATTGTCCTCATATTTAAATGTACTTCTAAATGCCTCCCACATGGGTGTGGCAGGTGTATGAATATTCGGAAACAGTATACCATTGCTCAGCTGTTTAGAACTTATTTTTATCCCTAAACGAAGAACGAAGTAGAACTTCTCCAGAAGTATATTGGGGCCTTTAATGTTTTTTCCATGGTAAAAGTGAAATTAAAACCCTGTCATCTTTTACCTTAAATAACGGCAACAGCAATATGATAAAAGTCACTAATTTTCAACAATGAATTATCAATAATAATAATAATAATAACAATATCCAAATGAACAAGCAGGGCTTCAACAGTTGGCACACTGAAACTGCTACAAACAATTCCCTTTCCTCTGCAAATGAAGTACATTCAGTGTAACATCAACAACAAATCATTGTTTTTGTTAATGCTTTTTTTGTGATCAAAAAACTGCAAGTAGCTGAGCTGGTGTCAGAGAGACTCTACAATACAAGTACTAATACTAATATTAGCACTAAGTAATCATCTGTCTATCCCTCCGTGCTTCAACTGGACCAACAGCACGCTTTTATAGCAAGTTACTGTAAGTAAGTTATATATTCTAAAGTGTTTGAATAGTGGCTGTTTTATAATGGCTTCAAACTTGGCTCATCCAATTAGAATTTAGAGCTAGAACATTTTATTTAGTAGAATATGAAAATCTGCCATGACAGAAAAAAAATAAAAATACAAAACAAGTAAATAACAAAAAGGATTGCTAGCTATATCTAAAGTGTCTCTGCTGAAAACTAACACCATGAGATCCAATTATATGCAACACCAAGATATAAACAGAAGTCACTTTGTAACAGCGCAACATGAAAGCCAGAAAAACATTGATTGTTCTTCATTATTCTCTGAACTACAGATAGGCAGCATTTCCCTGTAGAATATTTTTTTTTTCTCAAAGATTCAACAGCTCTGTGTAAAGGTTTAATTAAAAGAAAATGTAACAGAGAGTTCGGCAAAATCAAATTTCAGTCTGACTTGACCAAAGAGACCAAGTGAAAATTAATGTGACATCTCTCTGTCAAGAGTCCAGAAAAGTGCAAATGGAAGCAGAATAATAAATCAAAGGCTTATTTGATGGCTGCTCAGATGGTCAGATGGGCACCAAGTGTCTCATTAGATCCCATGCATGTGTGAATGATGGGTAATTGCAGTAAAATGCTATTTCACGTGCTTTACTGTAGTGAAATTTGCCAATTACTCAGTTAGGTGTCTTTCTATTCTTTAAAATGACATGTTAGGCCCTAAGAGGCCTTTGCAAATCCACTAAATGTTTCTATTCACAGCCTGTCAAAACTGATTCCTCTGACACGCTAAAGCATATCAGGGTGTCTTATTCTCTGTCACTACATCCCTAGGAGCCACCCCCCCTCCTGGGACCACCTGGAACTCAAAGCAGCTCACTGACAGCTAAGATAGTTAGCTACAAAATCAAAACTTATGATGAAAATACTGCATGTACATGTTTAACATCGCATAACACAAACTATGATTCACTTTTGAAGAATTGCTAAAACTTCAGTGTCATATAATACATTACAAACAAGTGATGGGGTGTAATCAACTACAAGTAGCAATGCTACTAGCTAGCATGACTGTAGCTCAGCTGTTTTAAAAAACTGTTTTAGCAACTTTTTCCAACAGGTAGCGATGTAGCGTTAGTAGTCACTTAAAGTAGCATTAGTAGAGCCCCTAAAAGTTGCGACTCTACTAACAAGCATGACTGTATCTCAGCTTTTTAGTAAAACTGTTCCAATAACAAGTGACTTTTTCAGTGTAACGTTAGTAGAGTTGCTAAAAGTCATGATTCTACTAACTATCAAGAGGGTAGCTCAGCTGTTTTAAAAAAAACACTAGATTTTCCAGTAAAGAGCGACTTTTTCCAACGAGTAGTGATCGCACTTGTAGAGTCACTAATATTTGCAACTCTATTAACTAGCATGACTGTAGCTCAGCTGTTTAAAACAACAGTAGATTTTCCAGTAAAGAGTGACTTATTTCAAGTAGTGATGTAGCGTTAGTAGTCACTAAAAGTCAAAACTCTACTAACTGACATGATTATAGCTTAGCTGTGTAAAAAATAGTTTCCATTAAAGAGTGACTTTTTCTAATAAGCAACGATGCAAAAGTAGTAGAGATGCTAAAAGAGGTGTGACTCTACTAACTAGCATAACCGTAGCTCAGCTGTTTTAAAAAGCAGTTGTTTTTCCAGTAAAGAGTGCTAATGAGTACTCCTAAAGAAGTAACAAAGTACTAATGTAGTGTTAGAAGAGTCACTAAAAGTAGCATTCGTAGAGCCAGCAATAGTTGCAACTCTACTACTGTAACTAGCACAACTGCAGCTCAGCTGTTAAAAAAAAACAAAAAACAACAACACTTTTTCAGATTTTCCAGTAAAGACAGACAGATGTAGCCAAACAAATACTACACAATTTTTGCCTCACAATATTATGCGTAACATAACATTTATATTGTTAGCTATTTTTATTGTTTTGATCAGCTGACACTTTTGAAAAGGTAGCTTGACTGTAGTCTGAAGGTTGACTCTAACTCTGATTGCTAACTTATACTTACTGGGTGAATGAACAGGCTTCTTGTAGTTTGCCTAAATATTGACCAAATGAACTGACTTTTTCTCTCTCTCATTAAGGTTTTCATTTGGTGATATTTCTCCTGTTCACAAACATCCCTGAAATTCTTGAGCTAGTAGAACTTGGCAAGTTTAAGAGATTTGACGATTGGTTAAAACTAATTATGGGTGTGGTTTGACATGATGTTCTTTATATATTTTCACTATAAATGCAGGCTTTGTTCTCCTAGGTTGCTCGTCAGCTTCTTCAATTATAAATCAGGCTTAACTCTGCTTTAAAATTTTAGCAGCTTTTTACTTGACAAGCTACAGTTTCAAAGCAGCTACCCCAACACTGTTATAAAATCAACACTAAACTATTTCCTCTGCTAGGCACACGTGGTTGTCGATTTTCCATGAATGCAAAAAAACGGCTTAATAACACTGTTCAACCACTCGGCTATACTTTCCACTCCTTTCTAAATACAACAGCACAGATTAAATTCAAAGACTCTTCAAAAACAGGTCTGCCATTGCCGCCATGTCTCTTGCTCTGACAGTGACAGCGCTTTTCTAAGAACACATAGACTGATCTAAGCGTGTGTCCTGACTGGTATAAGAGATCAGACATCAGCTGACAGGCTGTTCTCATGTCACGTCTTCTCACCTGACAACAGCCGCACTGAACACCTCTTGAGGGGATTCTGCTAAGGCAACGGTAAATTATATAATAATCACTCCACTATGAAAAATACTTTAAAAAAATTTAAATCAGGGCTTTGCTGTAAATGTGTGGTGATTTGTAAACATTAAAGGGATAGTTCACCCAAAAATTTTAATTCTGGCATAATTTATTGCTGTCATTCATTTTATAGGAATAATGTTGGGGTGAAATATTCCTTTAATGGGGTTTTAGGCATAAAATTAAGTTTTACTGTGATTTTACCCCTTGCCCAGTGTAAAGTCACTGTAATGCACACTAACTGCATTATCATAAAAGTATCTAATGTTAAAACATTTACTAATAATTATTCATTATTTCCCTAATTAGAGTGTATTTTTGGCTGCCAAGTAATGTAGCCATTTGACACATTAAAGGAGAAGAATTTATTTCACCCTCATGTTGTTCCAAACCCATAATACATTCTTTCTTCCATAAAGGTATAATTAAATTTGTCCATATGACTTGTGCACTTTATAAGATTTCTGAATCTGTACAAACAACTGTTATGGTGCATTTGTGTCCATTTTGAAGTTTGAAAGATTCAGTCCCCATTCATTGTAATTGCTTTGAAGGAAATGACTAGTACACTACTGAAAATATATTCTTTTGTGTTCAATGGAAAAAAAAAAAAAATCGAACAGGGTTGAAACAACATGAGGGTGACTTTTTACTATAGCTTTGAACGTGGCTTATCCTTTCGTAACTTTTCATTTTATAGAAAAATATTACAAACAGAGCTCCATGTAGTTGGCTTTCTCCAAGTCTTTACAGGATACTAACAGACTGCTGTAATTCTAGCAGAGCTCCTCTAATACGCCTAGAGCAGTTGCAGCACAGACACATTCATTAACATACATCACACATTTCCGAGCACAAATCTCTATCAGAGTGCTAAAACAAATTGTGCAGCAGAGTCCCATCCCAGCAACCACAAACCCTGCTACTGCCACTGTACATTCAGTAGATCACCATTATTACCTCATTAAGCCTCTTGCAAACACACCTCTTCAAAAACTCCTCAGGGTTGGGTAATCATATCGCTTCATGTGAGGTGTCAGTGGAAGAACAGGGGCAATTTTGCATCTGCTACACTGAGCTGCTGTCAGACTTATTTCCCATAAAACTATGGGGAAGGACAATTCTTGGATATTCTATGACATAGTATGGATTATGTAACTATAATTTAAGTCAACAGGGTAGGGTTGCACCAGCTGTACGTACTATTTCACTTAAATTGAGACGTAAAGTTCACACGAAGGGCTTAACTACTACTTAGTTCGTAGCTAAGTCAGTGCTTAATTTGGTTGCACCACCTGTTCTTAAGGCAAGACTTAACTAGTAGGTCATAAGCTCTCCGTAAAGTAATGCGTAGTCGCATATTATGACATTATTCCACAAATGCTGTCGATTGAGCTTAACTTGTATTGAACCCAGAATATTCCTTTAATTGAATAATATAAAAATAGGCCAAATGGAGCAGGACCTCATTTCAAGTGTGCAAGCAATGGTGGATGAATACTCCCTTCAGAAAAAAAAAACGCCAACACCCACATTAGAGGAGGCTTTTCGACCAGAACGTGGAGGCTGAAGGTCAAGTTCACCCTCAATCTTGATGTATCCCAATTATCATTTGATAAATTCACTGCAAGCTGTATTACATTTAAGATAGCTGGCATTAAATTACTGACGCAATTTCAGAAAGGATGTATTACCTACACCAGTAACTTAAAACAATGCCTAAATAGCCATATGGACATTGATTAGCTTTAACCAATAGCCCTAGGTGTCTAGGTGCTAACATCACACGGGAAATCACTGTATTTATACCAAATATCCCGGTACCCTCAAAGACCCCATTCTGCTGAATTACTGACAAAGGCCATCCTCCATAAAACATTTGCATCAATTCATATGTGTTTACCTTTTTCATATGCCATTACTTATAGTGTGTGATGCAAGCAGCCTCAGAGATAAAGGCCCTGTACCCATTGAAACCAGGAATAAATCATGTTCACATAAACAACGATGAGCGTGACTCCGAGGTTGCATTTTTGCTCTAAAATTACTCTTTTACTTAGGTTTAGGTTTGGGGTTAGGGTATACAGTTAATAAAATGCAATCCTTTTGATTGTATTACATAATTTACAACTAAAAATGCTAATTGCTTTACAACTTGCTTTGACGCCACTGTGGATATTTAACCTAGAAACTGGAGCTCAAATATGCCCATACGTTCATCAATATTTCCATGCTTTGTCCACTTGGGGCAGCGGTTTGAAATTCGGTTAGCACAGACCTAAACTTTTGACCTACATTTGCTAAATTCACAGTGAGATCAGTCTGGAGTGATGTCAAACAAAAGGAAAGTTGGCTCAAATGTGGAGCATTTCTTTTCTTCAGAATAACATGCATTGAACAATCCTGCACAATACCACCAGGAACATGTATTAATAAAGTAAACAGTGTAAACTTTTATTTAACGTTGAGATTAAATCATTAGGTTCTGTAGGCTTTTTCTGACCCTTTGTTTTCTAATAAGCTAGATTTAATGCTCTTATGTTTATGCTTGATTACTGTGTTGCTCTCTAGAATTATCTGCTGTCCCAGACACACTCCTCATTTTTAGCACCGGTACATCTTCAAATGCAAGGACAGGATTATGGTGGGTGCTCAGAGAATCAGGAAGGCTTTTCTACAGTTCTGAACTCAGCAGTAATGCAAAGCTCCACAGACCATAAAGCCATCACACATTAACCCCAGGACTAATTATGTTACGTTTTAAAGTAGAAACTCCAATACAAAGATTGATGGCAAAAACAACAACAACAAAAAAAAAAACAGTGAAAAACTGTTATAACGTGTGTCTATAGGTCACATTTACGAATGACTTACACTGAATCCATTATTTCATTACCTTTTATGACCTCCTAGGAACAGAGCTAACCCTTTGCTCCAAACAAGATAAGTAAATAATAGGTCTATGCAACGTTAGCATGAGCCGTCATTATCTAATAACCACAGTTTGGACTAGGGTTGGGAATTGTAATAAATTTGACAATTATGGCTCTAAACTAACTTAAACTAGTTAGACATCCTTTGTCAACCAGCATCACCATTAAGACTTTGCTGGATAAAGAGCTTGATTTTGCTGGTCCATAAGTTGAACCAGTCCCAAACAGCACTATAATCAGCATAAACCAGCCTTGACAAGCCTGAAATTTCATTCTGGTCTAAACAGATTTTTTGTGTTTGTTTTTTAAAGAAAATAATAAAGAACCAAACCAAACATCACGAAACTCCTACAGTTCCACTATTATTAAAAAAATGGAACCCTCAAAGCATGTGGGCAACGTATGTTGCAAATATTACACCTCCGCCTGAATGAATGAACAAGAGATCAGCAGACGTATTCAACTACATCTTAAGCTAATGTGAGACAAAGTCGAGTGGCCTTGTGGGCCAGATAAAATCAATGAGTGTTTCCTACGCAGGTGAACCCTGGATCCCACGCTGTCCAGCTGAGGAGAGGAGGGTAGGAAGGGTTTGCTCTGCTGGGGTGGAGGCAGAGATTGTCATTATATCACCTTTGACCACACCACTAAAAACAGCACCGGTGGGGAACCAAACACATACACACACACACATAAAGTGCATGGCAGCATCAGCTTTCAGCATGTGTGTGGGATGCTATTCTCTCAGCCATAACCTTCTGAGTGCAAACTATTACATAACATTAACAACCAGAAGAGAGTGGAGGCAGACACAGAGACAGAGAGAGAGAGAGAGAGAGAGAGAGAGAGAGAGAGAGAGAGAGCATTTGCAGTAGTGGGAAGTGGAGGAGGGTGCTTGTATCCTTCACCGTGACTTAAAATAGAAAGAAATCACACAAAATATTTACAGCCCAAAAAAAAAAACAAAAAAAACCTGACAACGTTTTTGTTGGATGGAAGATTTCCTGTGATGAGACGGAGTAAAATATCTCTCACCATGTACAATATAATTATCTCTTGTGAGGGAGGATATTCCCTCCAGAAGAGGTTTTCTCTTTCTGTGACTGTCACTTTCCTGGTATAATGATACATTTATGGTCTTTTGAATCTGCATTTTTATGCCTTGTCCAATTCTGAATATCCATGCTGGATGTGAAAAAAAAAAGGTTGAGTTGTGGCACTCGTTGAGTTTTGGCACTCATGTGGGCAATGCAAGTTCGAATCAGGCTCACAACATTTCTCGATCTTGTTCATCCATCTCCTCTGCATAATTTCCTGCCCTCTCTTTTTGGCAAAAACAATCCAAATCTAAATAAATCCTGCTGGCCGGGTGGGAATTCTTTGAATGACACGGGACTTATTGTGTGAATCTCATAAATCATATTAAACCTCAAAATAAAACCAATACAAATGATATACAGTATATTATATATTATTGTATATATATTATATTTAAATATAATACATATGTTATAAATATATTATATAGTATTTTAATGTAGAAAATATAGTAATATCATATACATTAAAGTCGTTTTTGTAATACTGAATTTAATTTGTGATGATTTTAATTAGAAAAATTATTATTTTCATTACTGTATTACAGTAACATGAATTAGACTTTTTTGGCATTGCATTAATGACCATTTGAGGGGAAAATGTGCCATTGAACTGTCATGAAAATAATGTCAAAAAATCTTAATAATCGTAAAATCATTTTCTTAATGTGGAATCCAATTTCTAATTTTGTTATTTTGATTTTATGCATTTATTAATTTCTTCATGAGATTTTTAAAATACAGACCCCTCAGACATACATAATTATACATAATATTGCAACCAGCTTGGCTACAATAGCTGAGTTTCCATCTAAATGATTAGCATTTTATAAGCGCATTTCTCAAAATTCGACTAAAGAAAATAAGAATCGTTGCACATTTCCATCCAGGAAGGTCTCATCTTTCGTAGGGCCAGTAATATCATGCTATCCGACACTCATTACATGTGCACGAGTGGTCAAATCATTTTGACAATTTCACTGATCACTGATCATTGTTTCGCGAATAAACTGTTTCCATCACCTTAATGTGCTATTGTTTCCTTCCCTTTTCTCCACAATTTGGAATGCCCAATTCCCAATGTGCTCTAAGTCCTCATGGTGGCATAGTGGCTCGCCTCAATCCGGGTGGTGGAGGACAAATGCGAAACTCTAGAAAATGTATCTCCTCCAAGCACATTACATTTTATTAGAATTTTGAAAGTTTATTCACATATCAAGCATTTTCATTCAGGATTTCTTGTGCGTAATTTCAAAATGTGCATTAAAATAGTTGGATGGAAACCCAGTAAATGACAAGAAGGATCACATTTACATTGTGCGATAGGATGAGCTTCTGACAAAAATGTTTCTTAGATATGTATGCCTCTGCCCTGAACTGTGTTGAATGTTTAATACATTGTAGAGCAACCTTCTGTTATATCTCTCAGCACAAAATGGGGGCTTGCACAACCTGTACTAACTTTCCTCAGGTAGTCTATTCTTTGAGGCATAAGTCAGCACCAATGGATGGGAGAGACAGACTCCTCGCTGCAGTCCAGAGGTGTATCTGTTCTTTGCATCTAATATGTCAGCTCTTCTTTCTCTCCAAGATAAATACTATCCATTTCTTACTCTAAATGGAGGGGTTCACCCAATGGAGCCTGGGCAATACTTCCCAGGGAGCCACAGATCAGCCAGATCTCTGTCAACAGCACCATTACACTGCAAAATTGCTACAAAACTGGATAGTGCTCCTTTTTTAGCAACAAGCATAGCATTTCCCTACCGAGTTTGCTGTTTGCTTGAGCTGCTGGACTTATCTATATACTTTTTGTGTGCGCCTAGCATTCACATCTGACCGAAGTATACTTTGGGCATTAGGCACATAAACAAGATGGTATTGCTTATACTATCACAAAATCTACCAAAAAGTACCATGGTAAACACCATGTTTTTTGATGTGTCATGATGTACTATGAAGTGCATTGAAGTAAAAAGTAAATATCATGGTATATGATTATGGCAATCATTCATTACCATAATTTGCCATCTGATCAAATTCTAAAGGAAACTCTTATCTAGCCACTTGGAGCATACCAAAAAATTATTAAAAAAAAAAAACTAATATTTCACGAGGCATGAATCATGATTCACAAAGCACAACTTCAAATAATGATTATGTGGGTGACAGTATTTCCACTGTTCAGAGCAAAAATACCACAGGAACAACCACTCAGCTGGGACCTAAAGCTATTCATCATCATCAAAGCACTGAAATTATGCATTTTATCCATGAATCAGGTGAGTTCATACTTACTATCTACAATAGGCCACAGCAGAATAAAAACAGACTATGTGCATCATACTCTTGATACTGAACAATTTCAACATATTCATTGACTATATAAAATATTCTATTACAATTGAAAACATATTATAGCTTAATTGCAATTGTCACAGAATCACTTAGAAAAATAGCATGACCAATGAGACTGGCTTCAAATCTGCTCTACGCCACAAATATATAATTCAGTTTTGATGCAAACATTAGTGAATGAGTACAGTCGAACACTCAGCATTTCAAAGTATCCTTCATTTGACTGTGCGCGCATACACAGGTGATTGGCGCATATACGCTATGACTTCTATGAGATACTGAACTATTTCTCTTCAGGAGTTTAGACCATTAAAGATGACTTTTTATTGCTTTAGACATGAGTTATGCAAATACAGGTATCTCCTGACCACCTCACACACACGCTCTTGACATGCACATCCACTGTTTTTGTTTACACCTTTTGGTTGTTGTTTAGTGGCAATTAAATCATCTTCTAGCGCTTCTTTGTGACAGCAACAGCTCAACTGTGAGTATTGCCACCTTGTGTGTTTAAAAAAATTGGGCTGTTCCCGTTTAGTGCTCGAGCACTCTGCTGATGGTGAAATTTGCATTGTGTGTCCTGTGCACAGGCGCCTAGGGTTCACATCTTACCAAAGTATACTTTGGCTTTAGACACATAAACAAGATAGTACTGCTTACACTAACTCAGAATCTACCAAAAAGTACCATTGTCACACCATGTTTTTTTGGATGTGTCATGGTATACAATGAAGTGCCTTGAAGTAACAAGTATATACCATGGTATATGAATATGGCTATCATCCAGTACCATCATTTTACCATCTGATATCATCACCAGGGCTTGACATTAACGCTTGTCTGCTTGTCCGGGACAAATGTATTTTTGAAGGGGTAAGTGAAAGAGAATTTTATTCGCCATACCGAACAAGCAGACTGATTAAAATGTCAATAACGAAAAAATAACCGGCTATATTTGTGGTAGGCTAAGACTGTGCCACTTATTACAAAATTCATATTCTTTTCTGCTGTTGAAAATAATCCAGAGTGCGTAATTTTATAATTCACTAGCGATCTAGTAACAGCTACACCCTGTTTGATTGACAGGTGGCGTATGTGTGTGTACTGAAAATGTTCATGCTAATGCACGCCTGAACGGTCAAATGCATTACTACCAGTAGTAGTTTTATGTTGCATTTCATTCTGAAAGTTTACTTGAATGCTTGATAGCATACTGCTGTTAAAACATTTTTAAGCTGTTAAAAAAGCACGGAATTTTCTTAATTTGTTAGAATTTTAAACTATTTATATTCATTGTTGTTTTTTATTGTTATTTTATTACTGACTTTTTAATAGTCTTGAATAATTACTTAAGAGCTTGAAACCATTCTTCCATAATTAACTAATGAGTTATTATTTGTTGTGGTATTGAAGCTGGTATTGATAATCGTCAAATTTCACTACAGACTATTGAAATTTTGGTACTGTGATAATGTATAGCCTATATTGTACATGCAATAACATGATGAAAAAAGTTGATTTTATTCCACAGAACTATGAGCATCCCTGCTGTTAATGGTGGTGATGGAGGCTTTTCTTTATTTGACTGCCATTAGTGACAAAAAATAATTACCATATGACAATAGCCTCCTCCCAAGCAAAAATAACAACAGGCCTTTTATGGCTGAGGTTTTTATAGAGATAGACTACACATGAAACCCAATGACCATTCAAATCTGCATTTAGACTCATTTCATTCAGCTGTAGCAGCTCCATGTTTGGAATTCAACGCACAGAGCCAAACTGCCCAAGTTACCGTCAAAAGGGCATTTCCAGCATATGGTTAACAAAGCATGCAAATACAAACATTAATATTTTAGCTCTCAGGATGCTGAACCACAGATGCAATTCTGATTATGAATGAGAGAGAGAGCTAGAGAGAGAGATACAGGTAGCTGTCTAGATAACAGGAACAAGCCCACCAATTTACACTCCATTATTATTCATTCAGACTAGAATAAGTTTAGCAAGCCCACAGAGAACATTAAACTGTACAGAAACCCAAAGATCAAATCACTTATCCTGTATATTTAGAAGCTTGTAAGCAGAGCAGCTTGGGTAGGGTCATATAAACCCCATTAACCCAAGTAGGAATGGTAGACTGGCACTACTCAACCCTCTAATGCCCCTCAAAGGGGTTCTGCTGCACCAACCAAGGCGGGAAAATCTGATAAAACCTTAGCCCGTTTGTTGATGGACTTACCATCAATAATGTATTCCACTAGCGCCGTGACTTATCCAATACGGCTCCAGTAGTGACGAGGAGCTAAAAGCCTTGTTGCCTACAGAGAGTCTCGTTATATGCATGTGAGCCCCCATCAAAGTTTTAGACAAGTTTGCGCATTGATGGCTCAACATAGCTGGGATTAAATCTGTTCGGTGTGCAAGACTAAGAGATTCTGCACTAAACGTACTGTTCGATAGAGACATTTTTATTCTCTTTTTAAAAACAGAAAGACAATACAAAAAGAGTAATACCCTATAGGCAACACATGTATGCAAACATACACACACACACACACACACACACACACATCTGGAATAACAAAAAAAAACTTCTTCCCTTTTATACTCTTGCAATTCTCATTCGCTCTCTCATGCTTCTTACCTTAGTTGTGACAATACACAGACAATCCATATTGAGCCAAACCGCTCAAGCCAGTTTTGCCTTCATCAGCTACACAATAACAAAGACAGAGAGATGAAAGGAAAGAGAGAGATTGAAAGAGACTAAGCCACAGCGGACGAAAGGCACGGCTGAAGCTAATGCTGACAGATTTGCAAGTCCTCTCTGTTTGCAGGCATGGTGTTGCCGTAGTCCTACAGCCCAGCGCCTGTTAGCGCTATCTGCATCTCAGCCACATGGCTGGGGCTCAGTCTGCTGCCTCTGCTGCTGCTGCTGAGATCACAGAGCATCCCTCCTCCTCTGGAGCTGGCCACACACACACACACACACATGCACGCATACTCCTCTGACAGATGGAAGCCAATGCTGAAGATTTCCTTCTAGCCCAGAGCATATACACTAAGGCATAGGGAAATAGCTATAATATTTATAGATTTTTATTATTTTGATTTTTTCTTTTTCTTTCTCTTTCTCTCTCTCTCTCTCTTGGTTATCTGTGGCAAAGCTAAGCCAAAGGTAAGTTAGTTGTGCATGGAAATGAAGTGTAGGAGTACATCTCAGGCTTTTATGAGCAATTTGAAGGGTTTAAGAGGGAGTAAGCAGGTTCATGGTGACCTTGAAAACATCAATCAGGGTTTATTTTGAGGTATCTTGGAAAGCCACTGAACCTCAAGTGAAAAACACTTAACCTGTCTTTGAAGAGAACAATAAGCAGCTGATTCTAGGTGATTTAGAGGGACAAGACAATGTGTTTAACAAGAAGTAGGATTTTTAGTAAATTTATTTGGAAAGTCATTCCATTAGGATATCCTTTAAAATCAATCTGAAATCATACTGACCATATTTACTCTTGTTTTTTTTTTCTTCCAAATTTGGAACTCACCACGTGCCCCACTGAGAGCAAGAACCACATTATAGCGATCACAAGGATGCTAACCCAATGTGACTCTACCCACCCTAGCAACCGGGCCAGTTGGTTGCTTAGGAAGCCTGACTGGAGTCACTCAGCATGCCCTGGATTTGAACTAGCAACTCCAGGTTTGGACCCTATTTACTTTCTTAAAGGAATATTCTAGGTTCAGTACAAGTTAAGCTCAACAGCATTTGTGGCATAATAATGATTACCACAAAAATATATTTTTACTTGCCTCTCCTTTTTTTTAAAAAAGCAAAAATATGTGTTACATTGAGGCAGTTATAGTGGAAGTGAATGGGGGCCAATTTTTGAATGTTAAAATACTCACTGTTTCAAAAGTATCGGCACTAGACGTAAACAATAGGAATTTTAACATGATTTTTAGTGTGATTTAGTCGTTTACTAATCTTTTTATTTTACAATTTTTTTGCCATGACAATGTCATCTCAACAAATCCTAAAACTCTAAAATGACTGTAAAAATGACATGATAAACAACTTTACAGCTAAAATAATACATAGGTTTTAACAGAAGAATTAATGTAAGTGCTTTTATAAAATTACAAGCTTAACATTTCAGCCTTTAAACCCTCCACAAATTGGCCCCATTCACTTCCATTGTAAGTGCCTCACTGTAACCTTGATTTTTGCTTTTTTTTTTTTTTTAAAAGGAGGGATGACTCGAAATTTGAGGTAATCAACAATATGCCACAAATGTTGTTGAATGAGCTTAACTTGTATTGAACCAGGAATATTCCTTTAACATACACCAAATATATCGCAGATTCACACATTTCAATTTCCACCAATCTGAACTGCGTAATCTTTAAGTAATGCGAATATTACGAATTTTAAATTAGTCAAAGTATTTAATTAAACTTAATCAGGAGTATAAATGTTAAAAACATAGTTACAAATTTCATACGTTTTAAACAATACAGCTTGGTAAATTGCTAAGCAAATTGGTATTAATTTAAGTAATTTTATACAAAGTAAAGATAAGCATATTTTTAAAAAATCTCATCGAAACCATTTGATTAAATCTTACTTTAACCAGGAATTTCTTTGAGAGACACATTCCCGGTCTAATTGTGAGTGATTCATCAGCACACGTTATTAAAAAGAAAATAAAAATTGTCTTAACTTATCTTTCTTCAAAATATAATCACTTCTGAAACAAATGCACTTTTCATCGAACATCACCGTTCCTTTTTGTTTTCCAACCCCTTTCCAACCAACTGATTACATCCTGGTATATAACGCCCGTATTTCATGATACAATGTCCAATGGATAAAAGTCCCACCCTACATATTTTTCTCATATTATATCCTGTTTTACTCAGATATGTGTCACATTATGGAAGTTAAAATGTGTTGTGAAATCTATTTCACTTTGACTTTAAAAACAGTTGAAGGAACACACATTCTTAAAGAAGCCCTTGTTAAATGAGATTATAATAGGTGCATAAATGCAGCACTGATGGCAAGATCACCACAATTTTGCCAAGTAGGACCTGTTTCTGGATAAACATCATTTGTTGGTCCTGAAACAGCATTTCTGTCAAAGACACAAAGCCCAAAAACTATTCCTACCCTTACCCAAACCTACCTCTTAAATTAGAGGGAAACGATAGGTTGATGAGAATAGTGTATAAGCCCCTAACCCTAGTCCTTAACCTAACCCAACATTAAAACCAATCTAACCCTAAATCTGATCAGTTGATAGGAATGTTGTTTCAGGATCAATAAGAATGTTGCCCCAAAAACATGTGATTCCCCTCTGAAAAAAGAAAGAACGAAAGAAAGAAAGATGCATACTGATGATTTAAAAAGTGCAGTTGCTGGGTAGAACAGCCCCATCACACATCCAGACACATAGACACACTCTCACTCCATCTCTCTGTCTATGTCACAGACTGCACACATATCAGTCCTTCCTTATCAAAAGTCTTTTTAAAGGAAAAACACTTTTGCTAAATGAAGCTAAAGTACTTATGACTAAAGAAAGTGTCAATAGTACATATTCATTATATTCACAGCTCTATGCCAACTAGAGGATTGTGAGATAGAAGAAGAAAAAGAGAAAGTGGTGTGCCAATACTGATAAGGACTCATCTTACACCTCATCCTTTGTCATGTCCACACCTAAAACAGGCTAACAGAAGGAGGAATATATAAGGGATATGAAAATGTATTCTCTCCTACACAGGTCACAGGGAGGAAACAGCAGCAGTGCTTGAGCAGAGATTGTCACATCAGGCCTGATGCATCATCACACAAAATCTGCTCTTTATTTCAAGACCTACCCTGGTCATTTAAATGAATAAACAGATAGGCTGTGTACTGCAATCATAAAATAACTACTATGAAAAATTTGTGTGCTGTCAAATAAATAAAACAGTCAAGAGAATAAAATGTAACCATCTCAGCAGCACCATATTAGACTGTGGGATGGGACTTGACTAGCAGTGTTTTTTGCTTTAATTTTAAAGCTGGTATGTTCAAAACATTCTTCACTGAACTTCCATTTACAAACCAATTAAAATCGCAGGTATATCAGTAACAGTTGCATTTGGTTCCATTATACCGTATGATTTTGTAGCAGAGAGCAATAAAAACAAGCAATGTCTCACTCAAAAAAGTGATTATCTTTCTTATTTGTAAAGCAGGAATTCCATACAGCTGCCATATTGAATATTCTCATTTCTACCAATAATTTTAGAGAACAGAGCTGCTTTAGGCATATGCCTATGTCCCAGTGTCCGCCACTGACTAGAACGAAAGTGCAAGGGACTTTTAAGGTTTGTAACGACTGGTAAGGGGAGGATTCAGTGTGAAATAACCTAGCATACTTACAGCAGCCACTATTTTCATTTTAGGGAAATTTAAATTTGGTGGGAAAACACTGAAAATGGAGAAAATGTCATAATTGGGCCTAGGTAGCTCAGCAAGTAAAGACGCTGACTACCACACCTAGAGTCGCAAGTTTGAATCCAGGGCGTGCTGAGTGACTCCACTCAGGCTTCCTAACCAACTAAATTGGCCCGGTTGCTAGGGTGAGAAGTAACATTGGTTTAACCTCCAAGTGGCCGCTATAATGTGGTTCTCAGTCTCGGTGGGGCACGTGATGAGTTATGCGTGGATGCCGCTTAGAATAGCGTGAGTCTCCACACACATAGGTCTCCGCTGTAACGCGCACTCAACAAGCCATGTGATAAGCTACGTGGATTGTGGCGAGTCATTACGCCACCACGAGGATTTAGAGCGCATTAGGAATTGGGCATGCAAAATTATGGAGAAAAGGGGAGGAAATCCTGCCAAAAAAGATTTAAATTATTAACAAAAGTATAATCCCAGACTTTGACAAGCAGCAAGTATTTTGTAAACAAAAAATTTTAACGTGGTGGTAAACTGGTGGTAAACGTGGTGGTAAACGTGGCTGATTTAACATGATTTAACATTAGTGAGCCAGCAACACGTAAAGGTTTACTTTCAGTTTGGCTAAATATCCACAAATGCTTTAAATACTGCATTAAAGTTTTGTTGCTCATTCTCTATCCAGGATTCCCACACTTCTTGACCAATGAATTTCCGTGATTTTTCTAGTCGTTCCTGATTAGTGGATAAGCTTATTGGTAACACTTTCTATGAAGTCTACATTTAGAATGCATTATAAAGTTATTCTTAATGCATTGTAATGTATGCATAATGCCTTATAATAAACCTTCTAATATGTTGTATTGTAACAACAGTTATAACATGATATAACACTTACCTATTTATGGATATGTTTTAAGATTACAATGCATTATAAGTTATAATGTATTATTAGTTTCATATTTTAACAGTGCTTATTTAATATCAAAATATCGTCCTACAACTTATGAGTGGTCTTTTACCACTTTAAGTCAAATGACAAATGCAATGGTTTCTTGAAAACACCCAAAAGGCTTTATGATCTGGTCATAATCATTTGTAAGTGTTTTTTTTTTTTTGTCTGATTTAAAATAATAATAATAATAATAATAATAATAATAAAAGCTGCAGTAGGTCTTCTTTTAAACAGTCATATGATATTATGAAGTGGTTATAAGACACATTTGCTTTGAAAATGTTTTATTGTAATACTGTTCTTAGAAAATAAAATATTTAATCAAATTAACAAACCCACATAACATTACTTCAGATGTTAAAGAGTTGTCAGTTTAAACTTGCTCACTTTAAAATGAACATTGGCCTCAGAGTAAACACTCAAAAATGAACAAAGTAACAGCTCTACTAAAGGCTAGGCACTGGCACTGTAAATTATGGATTTTTACTAATTTGCATTATGAGAATGTATGAAGTCACAAGAACGTTTATTGTAAGGCTTTATACATACATTATAATGCGTTAAGAAAACTACAGGTTTCATTATGTGTTATGATGCATCGTAGTCTTAAAAGTTATAACCATCGTTATAACTATTATTATATAATAACCGTATTATATAATTGTATGTTGTTACAGTTATTTATTAGACAATTCAACATATTATAAGGTTTATTATAAGACATTATGCATGCATTAATATGTGTTTAGAACACCCTTATAATGAATTATAAATACATGCTTCACAGAAAGTGTTACCAAATTATGTATAGAGATTACACTCAAAGGGAGCAATTTCAAGCTAATAAAATATTTTCAACATGAAAAATGTATATACATTCTAGATATTTCCATGACTTCTAAACAGCTTTTTAATATTGTATTAATTTCAATGACGTTCCCAGTCCTGGAAGACACAATTATAAGATTCCTTAATATTTCTAGCTTTTCCATGATCATGGAAACCCTGTCTGTCTGTACAAAAACAGAAAAAGTTAGTCCACATACAAGCATCTTCAAACAGTAACATATGTCCAGGTGATGATCAGCAGACAGTCCAGCACAAAGAAGCAGTTCTTGAGGCATGCAATGACCAACTGACCAATTCTTCTGTCCCCTTCTCCTCCATATCTCTCATATTTTTTCTTCTCTCATTCTTACCTGCTGTCTGCACACTGCCTGCCCCTCCAGCTCCAACTCCTCACAAAACAACACCCTGATCATGGCTTTCATTCAGCATCCAGCAGCACAATGGCTACTTCATATACTATGTCTCTCTCTCTCTCTCTCTCTCTGTCACACACACACACACACACACACACACACACACTCTAAGCTCTTCAGCAGATGGGTCACAAAGCCGCTTTGAGTGATCACATAATGAAGCCCGAGTGCTTTAACTTCCTCTCCGCATCACTTTCCCACAGACGCAAGGGAATAATTAAGAAACGGGGTCGAAGGGATATTGAGACAGAAGTTCTTACGCACAAACATAAACTTGGCCAGTGAGCTATTGTTTTAAGGCCAAGTTCTGTTTTGTTTTCAATTGAATGGACTCCTAGTGAATTATGCTGACAATGTCAAGCCTGTTTCCACAAAACAAGGCTCCTTACATCAATTCAAAAGTAATGATATCACTACTCCCGGTCTGTAATGATGGTATATGCACTTAGTAACATGAAGGGGCCGTTCATACCAAATGTTTCTTTGCGTCCATCTGCACTCTTTTTCAATTCTTTGTCTGTGCAAACATGCGCTAAATGGACATATTTGACCATTGTGCCGCATCTTTCCATTTCTTTAGCGTCTTGCGGTGGAGTGGCAGTTTTTTTTGTTTGCTTTTTACAGTAAATGAGACATCAAATATGCATTTTCACTTTCACACGTGATGTACTTGTCACTGGAAACTTGTCATGTCAATCCTGGTTTGGATACAATGTAAGAATGCAAATTTACAACATTTTAAATTCAGGTTTGTCGCAAAATTTTTTTATAAATAAATAAAAATAAATGTTTTTGCTAGAGACTCCATTGAGTTTCATAAAATAAAATTTTTATTTCAATCTGGCCCATTAGCAAAATCTTGAAAAGTGCAATTTGTGCTGTTATGGGCACTGTCAGTTTTTACATCCGTCTGTGCTATTTTTTACTATCTTTAATTTTTCATGCTATATAATTGTGATTTACTGCTTTTTAATGTATTTTGTATATTGAATCTTGTTTTTTTGTTTGTTTGTTTTTTTGTAGATGGTTGCATAAGGAAGAATGGTTGCATGACTTTGTATTGTCTTGTGTCATTCCACCTTGTGGAGGGCCAAAGACAATCGTCCATGATAATGAACAATAAAGATTCAATTCATATATTAAATAGACATCTTTGAGAATTTTTCCAAGAACTTAAAAACACTTCACAAGAGACCTATGTTCCATTTTATTAATTGCACTGCATCAAGCTTTCTTAGCCTAAGAATTTGTTCGATCTAAATGGTCCATTACTGTATAATATTTATTTTTATTATATAGTAAGCTTAATTTAGCCTCAAAGCACCTGTATTCAAGTAGAGAGGACTAATCTGCTATCCATCCAACATGCTTTTTATATGAGGACTACCATATGCGCAATGGCAAACACTTGGATAAGCAATATTAAGGTTTTATTATGGCTCCATTTTAGCAGGAAACACTTACTCACGTGTGTGTATGTGTGTGTGTGTGTGTGTGTGTGTGTGAAACACTTGAGTCACATAGCAGTAGTTTACAGGTGGCACAACTGTGTGTGTGCAGTACGGCTCTCTCATGTGAATGGCACAGTCAGACAGCATCTGGAAGAGCCACAGGTACTCTGTGCACACAAGTGCATGCATAAGAGTGAGACGAGCTGTGCAGGACGTTGCAAATGAGCTCATGAAGACGCCTGAGTGCACCACTTGAGAAATTAAAGAAGTGGAAGGGGTAGTAGATTCATGCAGCTTTCATTTCATCCTCCGTCTCATGCAGTCAAGACTTTTTCACATATCTACTCCTTCTCTATTATTCCAGCTATATTTGGGTTTGTCTTTGTGTCTGCCTATAATTGGCTCTGGCTCTTTTCAAATACATATAAGCCACAGATGTCTCAAACTCAGAGTCCTTGGTTTGGTCTTGAGCATATTTGGGTCACTCGAAACACAGATTGTCCAACGAAGGACTTGTATTGTTACAAAACATAGCTGAACTCAACCTGACCCAAGGTCAGTGCATTTACAGTGGGGAGTCCAAAAGTCCACATAGACAATCTGGGATTCAAAATAAAGTTTTTGGATTTAGCACATTTTTAAAGTATTAAAAATGCAAAACAGAAGCATTTTCTTCAGACTTTGTGCTGCCCTATGCCACATGCTGTAGCCAAGCGTATTAAGTACATGAAAGCATGTTAATTGGCTGAAATCTCCCTTTGCAATGCTTTCTAGGTCAGAGATAGGTTTTGATAATATAAGTGTGTGCTCTTGAATGTGCTCTTCTAAGTCTCCCCATGTATACAAAACTCATTTTAGGATTGAAATTGTATTTATGAGTGGTGCATTATTCAGTTACAGATATTTCCAAATATCCAAACAAACAGTGTCCTTATTGCAAATTATGAGAAAATGTTTTTAAGGTTAGGGACTAATAAAATATGATCCACCTATTGTGGTGTGAATGACAGTGACAGGATTTTGACAAGGGATATGTTTAAATGAGGTGACAGCTTAACTTGGAGGTCCTATTTTCCATTGCCATATTTAAAGTCCTGGTAGAGCCTGACGTTCCCATGCCAATTAAGAGTGGAGGTAATTAAGAAACCACTCTCCAGGAGAGTCTCTCACTAATACCACTGCCACAAATGAGCTCTGCTGCACAGATAACTTCAATAATGCAGTTCAAAACTTCAGCAAGCTCTCGCTCTCTCTCTCTCTCTCTCTCTCTCTCTCTCTCTCTCTCTCTCTCTCTCTCTCTCTCATCGATTTCTTGCAAGAAAACTTTGTAAAGACCAAATTAACTTTGAAAAAGCCAGACAGACTTTATACAACGTACATAAACAAGTCTTGCAGAGCTTTATGGGATAGTTCAAGTTGAGTAAATGATGAAGGAATCAAATTGTAAAATGTATATATTATAACGAGATGTCAGTCAGCATGGATAAGCACTTGAACTGAAAGTTGAATGTCCATGCATTTGTTGATTCTGATAACCCAACTCAAAGCCTCTCATTATTTTATCAGCCTGCACTTCTTGCACTTGTGAAGATGCAGCGTCACCTATCAAAGCATCTCTCGCAATGGACATTAAACATCTGGAGTGGGGACAGGAAAACCAACAATGAGACATCTCTGCCAGCATTACTTATGAGTAGATGTGTAAACAATGCCATATGACAATCTGTATCAGTCAAAAAACTGATCAGAATGTGAGAAGACTGTGTCTGTGTGTTTCTCACCTCTGTATTGGTGTTTTCTGCAGCTGGCTCCTTCACTGTCAGCTCCATGTGCCTCTCCTCTCCCAACTGTAGACAGAAAGAGACACACATTCAGCAGCTGTCCAGATCTTTAATGTTTGTTTCAAACCCAGTTTTTCAAACAGACAAAAACCTCCAACTGATCATCAATGAAGCAGAGCACCGTTATACCTAATATCAGCATGACTGTGATTTATTCACAGGCACAAGGTTGCAGGTAAATCACAGCTGTGCCAATATTCAGTACAACAGCATGATTGTGAGTGTGATTATTACTTTTATAAAAAAAAGAATTTAATATCTAGTAATAATGTTCCATGTAAGCGTAAGTGTAGTTCTAGCAGGAAGATCTTGGGATTCTCATCCAATACATACCATACAGCCTCTGCTTTACAAGCCTGCTCAGCTGCCTCTCTTTGTTCGCATACTTCTGTGTTCTCCACTATTACAATTAATTGTAATAATCTTAAGTCTTTCTGATAGAAATAATTGTAATTACGTGAAATGTTAGTTTTAGGACTTGTTCACAGTGTGCTTGTACTAACATTCATTTCATATTACTTGGCATTTATGTACAAAGAATTTGAGTTCATGGAATTAAGTAAAAATGTTGCCTTTGAAAGTCTGTCCACAAATAATATATAAGGCAAGAAAACCTGATGCTTCCCTCTGAAATTCACAAAAACAACCCTTATATAACAGAGCGCAATAACAGCCAACCATAACAGCACTCACATGCACATTTACACACCCAGAAATTGATTACACACTGTAAAGGCTCCATTTTTGCAGTCTTTGCAACATTGTGTGTTTCTTCTCTCAAGATTTTTAGCTTTATTGCTGCTTTGGTGTATTGTTGTGTTATATTGATGGGGATATTCAGAATAATTGAAAACAGGATAGTCCTTGCTCTTTAGAAGTAAGAGAGTTTGCTGTTCTATTTAGACATACACAGTGATCGTCCACCTGAAGCATTTATAAAACTAATCTGCAAATTCAGGTAATTCATAAATCGTAACGTATTGATGCATATTAGCCAATCAAAACAGAGGCAATTTGCATATTGAAGTGCTAAACGTAAAGTACTCTGTTTACTGGTCAGAGAAGCCTTCTGACTATTTTGCAGCCAAAATAAATAAATAAATAAAATAAAAACTTACTGACATTAGGTTAGGGTAATCTAACACAAAAATTAAAGTTATATATTTAAATTAAACGATTTAAAAATGTATATAAAAACATTTGCTAGAATTTTGGTGCAAATGTATCAACACAGTCTGTAAAAAAGCACGTTACCATTTTTAATGGTCCATTAAAAAATAAACAAATAAATTGCATTGGAGAAACCTGCTGTTTTCAGAAAAAACAACTAAAAACATGAATGGAGTGGAACTACAAAGGTGATCTCATTGTGGCTCACCAATTAGTTTAGGTGGTGGCTCAATCATGGCTAATCTCTAGCTACTAAAGTAATCCATCTGTCACCAACTGAGTTATATTATTCACAAGAGGACACACTTGACCTGGATCACACATTGCACAAACACTCAAAGAACAGGATTCAAACTAAACACAATCTACAGGTTAGAGTGTGATCTTGAAAACGTTTATAAACAGCACAATTTTGTTTAATAATCATTCATATTAACTAATAACTAATAATTATATATTAAAAGAAGTGCATGGGGTTGTTTGGTTTATTTTATTATATGACAACTGTATTAACTTGGTTTTACTTATCAAAGTGTGCACACAAAAGACTTACTACACAGATTTAAAGTTGCTGATGTCATAAGAAAATTATCCTTCTGTCATGAGACACTGGTTTAACAGGACACACACACGCGCACACAGCACACACACTCACAAAGAGACAGCTTCCCCCTAGTGGCTGAGTATTAAAAAAAATGTGTCCTGAATTTACATTGAAGGCTACTGCATGCACTGCTAAAATAATAAACACAGTTATTAAATACTGTAAATTGATACTGATTGATTATTTACTTTAATATTTATTTTTGTATTATGTTGCATTTAAAAAAAAATATTGCTATGTTCTGTTTTGTGGTGTCTATGTCTCTGCTGCTGTAATGCCTCAATTTCAAGTAGTATCGTATCATGTCAAATAAAATACTACATAACACATAAAATATGGAATGTTCGACACAAAGCATATTTAAAAACCTTATATGCTTAGTGGAAATTTCAAGAGCTGAAGTTGTACAATGAAATGTCCTTCTATTGGAAATAAAATAAACTATAATCTCTATAGTATTACCGGTATGCATTTTCTAACTGCTGGTTATATGTGAAAATACTCTGCGATCCGCTGAACAACAAAAATCTCGCCGAAGCCATTTTTCACCCCAGTATAATCTCACTTTCTCTGAAAAATGGAGTCATAATATCACATAAAGTCTCTAGTACACTTTTTAGTACCATTTAATCAGTAGGTGTTTGATTGACATGTTTTATGCCTTTTGTTAGTGCTGATATGTCAGCAGTCCTGTGCAGCACTGCAGTACTCACCAGCATCTGAGAGGACAAAGAGAGCTTCCTGCATACTCAAAACCACACTGAGGAGCCATTTGTATTCTTCACATATCTTCAACTTAATTTATTGCCTTTAATTATACTGTCACCGGCTGGCTATTCCACTCAACTTATCACAGTTGAGTGGAATCAGAGGCCAGGTCCAGGCTTCAAACACAAACTTTCTCACAGATTTCTACAAGTCTCCTGCTTCTCAGATGTTTCTCCTCAGCCAAAGCTCCCAGAAGTTAACATACTTCTTGAAACTAATCACTAAGCATTGAATTTGAATGAGCAGAATATAGTGTATGAGACTACTTTTATGGTGCTTTCTGTAAAGAAACCTATTGAATCTCATTTTGTGTTCCACAGAAGAAAGACGTACAGTCATATGGATTTGGAACAACATGAGACAAAATTGTCATTTTTGGGTGAACTATCCCTTTAAGTTTCCTGAGCTATGAAAGAGCAAACTTTTTGAGCAATAAAACTCTCCTTTGGGTTAGCTCTGCGTCGCTAACATCATCATCTGATTTGCTGTAAAACATGATCTTTAATGTAAAGATTTAAAGGTGTCTGGGAAAACAGCAGATGCCAGAGTTGTGAGAGGCTGCAGACCTTCTTTTTGTCAACTGACTCTGTGTTAAGAAATAAAACCTCCCCCAAGGGGAGTGTCCTCTCTTCAACTGGCCTACACCACAAGTTCAGAAAGATAGGAACCAATTAAATCACTAAATGATCATTAGGGCAACCAGAACACAGAGAGAAAGTGTCCCCACAAAATTACTAACATTATGTGGACCAGCAAACAATCCCCATAGGAAAACAGCTTAATAATGAGAGTAAATAGGAGTCATTTATATATTGAAGTGCTAAAGGTAAAGTAGTCTGTTTAATTCTAAGGGTCAGAGAGAGAGTTGTCATAAAAACAACAGTAAATTCTGACTATTTTGCTGCAAAATTTATTCATTTGTTTTACAAAATACTGAAATTAAAAGTGGACCTTGGGGAAAACTAACATGCTGCAAAGGTGTAAAAAATTATGACTTTAATAATGGATCCTTATAAAATTTCCTATTAGTAAATTATAGTTGGACAAACATTTACAATGGTGAATGTGAGACCAGAGCAAATATTATTTTTGAGTTCACATTTGCTCCAATGGCAAAAGTAAAAATGCACTGTTATGTTTCCATGACTTTCCAAACGAGGGAAAAAAAGAGAAGTAATGGGAGTAAAAGCAACAACGTTCCTTTAAGGTTTAGGTTAGGAATGGAAAATTTACTTATTTCAATATAAAAGCAATAGAAGACAAGTCAAGTCAAGATTTATTTCTATAGCACATTTAAAAGCAACAGAGTTGCACCAAAGTGCTGTACAGTAAAATATAAAACACATAAAAACATTTTTTTTTAAAATTCAGGTGTAAATACGCAAGTGACAACATTAATAAAAAACATGCGGCATACAAAATACAGTATACAGCACAATAAACAGAATACAGTCACCATTTACATTTTGTAAACCATAAAACACTAAGTTAAGAATTATCAAAAGATATAAGTTGTACTCAGAACCGTCGTATCCTGCCGGAGATAGGAAGCAGGGGTGAGGAGCCTACCCCTGTGCTGGACGGGACTCAACTGGTGCTGGCGGGGTGGTGGAGGGGTACTGCACAGGGGTAGGCTCCTCACCCCTGCCTCACCCCGCAGACTTATAAAGTAATGTCTTACATGTGATTGGCTAGGAGTTACCTAGCTAATGGTGTGATGATGTACAGCTGCTAGTCTTCCCGCTAGAACTACCCTGCGTTTACATTTATCCAAACGTGATGTAATAAGAGCATGGATTGCAGTCTCCCGATCTTTTGTAGAAAGAAATTGTTTTAATTTAGAAGTTAAAAGGAGGCCTCCATCGTGATATGTAAACTGAAATTCAGTGAAAGCAATAATAATGCATGTTTGATTCAGATTTATGAATGCAGTTTATGCTCCCTCCATCCCTATAACATTAATTGAAGGGGCTTCATTTTTGCTCTATGCTTTGGAGGGTCTATAAGTTCTAATTTGTCACATATCTGACACTTTTGTCTATGGCGACTTACAGTAAACGGATTACTTGGAGAACTCCATGAAGCAATTTTGGGTTAAATGTCTTGCTCAAAGGCAAAATGGAGATAGATCACATTTCTCCCCTTTGCAGGGTTTGAAACTACAACTACTGATCTACGCCACCCTGACGCTTGTTGAATGATGTTTGCTTTGTGTTATGAGTTTGAGGCTGATCTCCCACACTCAGGCCTGTTAAAACAAGGGTCATGGCTGTCAAGTTAATGGCTCAGTTCCTAAATTTAGTAAACTGCCAATTGAGGCACCATTCTAAGACTTATTAATAAGTGTGCTTCTGATACATTCTGTTCCAAAAATACTAAATTTTTTAAGTGTTTAAGAAGAGTGCATTGTAATGAGTTCCTTGAAACAATCCATCCAAGATTTCTGACTTAGTGAGAGAGATGTTGACTGTAAATATACTAGAAATGTATTAAATTCCAAAATAATCAATAAAAGATCAATCTAATTAAAAAAGGATGTTATTTTTTTATTTTATTTTTATTTTTTTGTGTGTGCGGTGCAATGTTTTGCTTATTCGAATATCACAGTGTTAGCTTAGCAACAACCTATTGCCAAACTATGCTGAAATAAATTGTCTTTCCTGCGTTTTATCAATGTTTGTATTATCCAAGTTGCAGCCAATGTAGAATAGTTTACCAATAGTTGTGTGTGCTATATGATTTTAAGCATGTTAGTTAATCAGGGTGTTAGCTTAGCCAAATGCTAGTGCCAAACTTGATTGGAATCAATTGTGATTCACATCTTCCATGTGTGTTCTGTCAACATTTGTGTAACGCATGAGTTGCTGATTATTTGAGGTTACTTATGAGGTTCCATTTTAGGTGAGATGTTGCCTTGTGACCAGCTGTTTATTTCAATGTCTTGCACATGAACGCTGTAATTTTAGATGCTGCGTCAGGTTAATAAGTTAACTTTGAAAAATGCACCTGCATTCTGTTCAATTTGTTATGCTGCGTCTCACTTTAACAGCGCGTGGTCATATTCAGTTTAAATGGCCCCTTAAGGCCGAAAAACACTCTATACAAGTGCGTTGCTGCATTACAAAATGAGTCAAGCCTCAATTCATAAAACAATGCTAGTATGCATTGCAGTCTCAACATTGCCACAAGGGGTGCTACAGCAAATATTAGTATGAACTGTCCACTTCTTCTGTGAGTTTTCTCTTTCAAGCCACCTACTGTCATGGCGGGACAACAGATTGAAGAGAATAAAGTTGAGCAAGTAAGTTAAAGTCACTGTATTTACCTGAATAACAACACATCCAGTTTAATGGCACACACTTTTGAATGTACCTCTATCATCCCAATGAGTTCTATGATCTCTTAATACCACAGTAACGCAACAGTCAAGTTTAGGATATTCAACTGGAATGTGCATTGGCTTTTTGTGTACTCATCCTTGCGTAAAATATATTTCTGACCTATGTAAGGAACGTAAGTATGCAAGGGCTGTTCACAGTGCCAGCGATATGAAAAGTTCAGAAAGGTTTAACTTTATGCAAATGTGGAGCAATTTCACTGTTCAATATAATTTGTCTGTAACCACAATTTACATACAGTAAATTAATATTTAAAAAAAATATGCGTGGAAGATCGTGTCAGAAATTGTTGGTATTGTGACTGAGTTTTAATCATACATTGATAGAGCGTTCATCTTGTTATTGATATGATGCCTTCATCACTGCTTTAGTTTATATAAAAAAAAGTCCTCTGTAGAATGTACATTTTTAAAAGCAAGAAAACTGATCAGTTTGGATCTGTCAAATTAAAATGATGTCTTAGTTTTGCCATCAATGTCTCAACTGTGATCAGATTTTCAAAAGCTATGGCCAGCTAAGCAGCCCACCAATGATGTTAGAGCAACAGCAGTAGGAAAGGCCATACAGCACAGGGACTAGCGACATCAAGCGACAAGAGTCGCTGGCCGTATAAACGGGGCTTTAGAAGTCAGCTGCCTATGTAGGTGTAATACAGTAAGGCAGATCGCTAGGCTTATGTGTACAAATGGGTATTAATGTCTCACCTCTGGTGGTGTCGAGGCTGGCTGCGGTGCCTCGGTTGGGGACGTCGAGCCAGCAGCATTGTCTTCCCACTGCTCAGCCATGTGATTAACCTCAGCCAGCTTCTGCTCACAGCTCTTCTGAGAGTTCAACAGGGTTACTTCATAAAACTCCTGGATATCTACACAGAGATAAAGAGAGAGGGAGAGAGAAACACTGAAAGCACTGTATGCGTCTTTTAATACCCAAAGGGACGCCACTGTAGTTTCCACACCACATTGTCTAAATGGGCTTTTGGATTAAAAACCAACATAATCTCTCACTGGAGGCAGATCAAATTAAATGCAGGCAATTTATTAGATTGATCCATTGGCATCTACATGAATCCCGTACAGCTTGATAAAAATGAGAGCAAGAGAGACACAGACAGAGATAGAGAGACAGAAAGAGTAGGTGAACACAGAAGGCTAGAAATTTGAGTAGCAGTCACGGTACAGATTTATTTGTGTTTCTGGGTTAAAAAGTGTACAGACACATTTCTAGCTAGCTTAGCTGAACACATTTCAGGTCAAATCAAAATAATGAGAAAAATATGTAGGGCTTTCCAGTAATTTCCATAACAACTAACTAAAGATCACGAGGAAGGTTTTATTAAGCTAAAGTGTGCTTTTGATGATAAAGTCTGTTTGGCTAGTTTAAAAGGGATAGTTTAACATTTAACAATTTTTCCTAAACTGTATGACTTTATTTCTTCTGTAAAACACAAAAGGTGATGTTACATCTATTTATATGTACATATTTGATTTTAAGAGAGGACACAAAAGCCATTATGTTAAATGGGCTAAAGGAGATCAGAGGCTCTGTGAGCAGTGCTGATATTGTGGGTCAACTCTTTTCCTGCCTAGAGAGATGTGCAAAAGAGACAGCAGAGATGGACAGATATTGAAACTAGAGTGCAAGCACTCGCAGAGACCATCTGGAGAGCTCGGTTCACTGCCTGAACACAGATTTAAAAATGACTGTTACATTAATCCACAATGCATGGTGGGTTAAAGTCAACAGCTCTGTCTCGTATGCAGCCACCATATGCTAAGGTGAACGCTACATGTCCTGCCTAGGAATGAGCTAAGCTTAGAGAGAAGAGATAAAAAAAAAGAAAATTTGGTGAGTTTGCATTGCCCATAAGGAATGCGGAGACAAAATGTTACAAAATTACTTTACATGACCAGACATTTTGGTCATTTCCAATATATGGAAAGCATTCTCCATTAAACCACTGAAAAAAGTAGAAATACAGTATAGAATCTTTATTTCTATAGGAGAAATAAAGATCCTTTGATCAGGGGCTTAAACTGATGAAATTATGGAACCTTTACAAAAATGTACAATGGAAACTATATAGTAGTTTCTGCCAAAATACCATGTAATAAAACATGTTATAAAAATCAAAATAAATAACCTGCTGTCAAATCAAAATAAATGAATGGCCACACCTATAAACAGTGAAAACATCTCACATTTTTTTTCCAGTGATGGCTATTTTGTCAGGAGCTATGGTTACCATTGTAGGGGAATATACTCTAGCTATACCCAGTAAAAAGACCAGAATGAACAATGAAGACCAGGAGTGAAAGTTGAGTTTCATTCAGTTGAGAGAGATTTTACTCAAGACAAATTTCCACTGGCAGACAATTAGATAAGGATCTAACCTCAAACTAACTTAGATTACTGAATCAAACATAATTATAAGCATATACAAATTAATTGACATCATCCATTATGAGTACAGAGTTTTGATAGGTGAACAGTACAGATAATTCTACGAACATCCAAACATGGTGTTTTGTACATGAATGCAATCATTCAAAAGATTATATTGTTAAACACCAAGTCAAGATGGTCAGAAGAAACAGGTCAGAGGTGAAATATGAAGTTAGAGTGCTCTTCTCATTTTTGGCATTCAGTCTTTCTGACTTGATTTATGACATGATTCTCACAACTGCAAACAATCCCTGAAATGACATAATTAGACAGACATTCAATTAGACATTCAAGGTTGAATCAGGCCTTTTACAGCTGGAACAAACATGATGATAGAACAATTTTTCCAAACGCAACAGAGCAGAAATATAAAAAAGAAAGTTAGGCTGAAATATACTTTTAGTGATGAATGCTAAGATTGTATTTGTGTCAATATATAAATGTGGTATATTAATGGCCTAAAACTTAAGCACAATAAAACGCTTACTTACTGATAAATAAACAAATAATTCATTACAACTCACATGTATACTTGTTCTATGGGAGCCAGTCTAAATGAGCAAGCACTGTTACTTCATTCCTTACATGGGTCAGACCCTTCAGTAACCCCTCATTGGTCAAATACACAAATGACCTGTAACATTAATAATTAGAACATAACCGGAAAAATGCACATGGTTAAGAAGACAATGATTACCCTTTGATTAAAACAATTACTAGTGAATGTACTCAACTCATCAATATGCCGAAGTGACAGGGGTAAACCATGGTAGAATTTTGCAAGGGAAGACATATGACAGAAAATGCAAACATGCAGTGAAAACCATCCTGAAAACAAGTTTCGGAACATTGTGCTAATATCTAAACCAACAACACGATTGCAAGTGTGATATTGCTTTTATTGAACAGTTCAACAGACAAGAACATATTATTGAATTACTGGGGCTAAGAGACAATATCAAAAAGAATAAATTCTTTGACGCAGACACTTATATTGTACTGTTTATTCTATGTTTTCACTTTGCTCCAAATGTTTCTTAAGAATCGAGAAAATTTGTCTTGAATCATCACTTGGACTAAAATAAGTTAAATCTAAAACTTCTGGAATCAGACAACACAATGAATTATTGACGTTCAGACAACAATTGGTTCGTACATTTCTTCTCTGCCAGTGAAAATTGTTTGAAAAGAAGCCAAAGCATAAGCACAACACTCTACACTGTTTTTATACTGTTTTTGAACTAGTGGTGTTTCATTTGTGAACAAATTAGGGATGCACGATCCGATACCTGGATCGGTATCGGCTCCGATACTGACGTTTTTAAATGGATCGGGTATCAGTCCGACAAGCCAGATACTGTGTGTTAGTCATGTTTGTTACATTCAAGCTCAAAATATGACCTAAAAGAACTATAAAAACACAGTTTAAGTAGTTTATATGGCTCGTGCATTTTATTCAAAGCCACTTGAAGATGTGCAATAAGTAATAAGTAAATATATAAAATGCATGTGCAGCTCCAGCGCATCAGTGAATGGCGCTGCTCTGTCTACACACACCCGCGGCTATTTTTAGCCTTCACGCGGTGCGTAATATTTGAGCACTACTCACAAATAACATCTCAGATGTAGATGCTCAATAGCTCGGTTCACTTATAATATACATTTAGAACAGCACTGGAGGTGCTTATTAGAAGTGAATTAAACTACTGTGAACTTGCCTACAAACAGGCACACTTACAGGACTTCCTGGAGAGTTCAGAATGTCAAAATAAAAGCGTGAGGGTTTAAAAGTTAAAGGTGCATGATTGTGATATATTACTATATTAAAGAGTACTCCCAATTAGTTCCACCCACTATTGTAATTGTAAGATTACATAAGATATTCTAAACTGATTACGCAAAAAACAACAACACTGGTATCGGATTGGGATCGGCCCATACAGAGATTTCCGATATCGGAATCGGAAGAGAAAAAGTGGTATCGATGCAGCCCTAGAACAAATTTGTGTTTCTGAATGAAGCTTTCAAGTAAACAAATCATTCACATTCACTTCCATTATTTTGGTTGTGTTTTTTAACTAATCATATTAACTTTCTCACTAATAACATAAAACGTGGTCATTTGACGCCACCTGCTGGTGTAAAGATCTTCGGAAATTGTCAGTATACAAATCAGTTTGTTAAGCGAATTCAAATAACTTGAGTCAATGAGAACAATCAAAATCTGCAGAATGGTGCAACCACAGATAAGAGGAGTAATACAAATATTGAAGCATCCTAATCATTTGGCACATCTGGAACGCCGCTTGGCCACTCAAATTTGAGAATCAGAACTGTTGTTTAAAGGTAGTTTATATAAAATTTCAGGCAGTGACAGCAGTGTGGCATAGCCTACACAGACAATAAATTAATACCAACTAAAGCCTTCTTCAACCAAATAAAAAGGATACTACACCTATGTGCACTTCCACAGTCAATTCGGGATGGACTTTTAAGACACTTGTAGTTTGGATCTTTTGGTCCTCTTGGTCCAGGCCAAAAAAGAAAATGATACATTTAGGTCTGGTTTGCTTAGCATTCACACTGGCATTTTGAACACCGAATCTAATGACATCAGGAAAAATTCACAACCTGATTGGACAGCTTTTATGTGTATATTTTTTGACTGAACTTGCCAATCATCCAAAGCAATATGTTGGTATTTTTACCAGCTGAGAGCAAACAAAGAGCTAATAAAATGTGTAAAGGAGTCAAAACAGTGCAAGGAATTCCTCCATTGCACACACAAATTAAAATATGCTGCAAGGACGGCTGACAGCGGTTTCGACGCCTGTACCGAACTGTAATGGGCAACATGGCTCCTATGATGAGAAGAACCAGGTATGCTTGAGGTCGGTATTAGGCAAATTACTTCCTGTTTTTGGTCCGTTTAGACGACTTTAGTCCATGTTGCGTTCAAATATCAATCGAACCGCACCAGAGTTCGTTTGAAAGCGGACCGAGACCCACTATTCAGGCGGTCTCGTTCTGCTTGTTTGGTACACATCAAAGTTCGGGTGGCAACGTTCACACTTGTTCAAATGAACCGCACTAACAGAGCAATCGCACCAGAGTTCATTTTAATCTAACCAAACCTGCCAAGTGTGAACACACCCTTAATATCTTAACTAATATCTTAGTTTTGGTTTCCTTGCCACTGTCGCCTTTGGCTTGGTCAGTGAGGGTCTAAAGGGAAATACTTTTTAAGGCATGATTTTCAATCAAGTTATTCATTTAAACTGCATAATGAGGACTTAAAGACATTACAGACAATAAAGAATAATTTTCTGTTAGAGCATTGTCTGTAAAGCTGCTTTGAAACAATGTGTGTTGTGAAAATCGCTACGCAAATACAAGGCATGCTATACTGAAACTATTTTAAACAAGATTTTTCTAATTACAGCTTAATTGTTATAAATGTAGTTTTTACAAACTCAACTGAGAGACTAGTATATGGAATCTTTGTCCTTTTTAAAAACTGTCACATCATAGGACTATTTAATGCTTTATAAAGGATTCAAATGGGAAAAACTTAGTGACCAGTTACAGCACCTACTATTTAAACTTCCCTTTATATGTTGGACATGATTCATATACATTCTGACATTAAATCTTAAAGTTGAAGCAAAACAAATTAAACCAGAAAAATAATTTAGTGTGTAAAACATCAACACATAAACATACTTCACAATAAAGATAGTCTGCATTGGTCAACAAAACCACAAGAGCTCTTTGCATGTGATAATGAATGTAAAGCTGCTTTGAAGACTATATAATGCCCCCAAAGCTGAACTACAAAACATCTTTTTTAATCCTCACAATAGAAGCATAATTCAAGTAGATGCCAGCAGCCCATTCCATCTTAAAGAGAAAAAGCATTCATTTACATAACAAAAAACCTATGACAAGACTCCTGCAGATCCCTGGCTTGTGCAGCATTCCAGAGTAACGTAAATTCAACACAAATCAAAAACACGAGTAAACATGACATATTAAGCATTAGAGTTGGTGCAAAATGTGATTTAGTTGTGTCTGCATCTAAAGTGACAAATTGAAAGTGAGACTTTCAAAGACACAAATTATGCAAATCATGCCTCTCAAAGATACATGGGTGACAATTTGAGAAACAACGAATGCAAACTCTTTATACAACTGATAAAAGACAGAAATTTGAGTACAACTTATATCAAATAGGGTTTGTTTTAAAAAGTAATAATTTCAAATGAACTTACAGAGCTGTAAAACTCCTCTGTTCTCCACGGACATGTTGCACAAAGTGTCATCACTTAACAGCGGGAAGTATTTGTGTGTGTGTGTGTGTGTGTGTGTGTGTGTGTGTGTAGTGCCAGATGTCTGATCTAGCAGCATGCGAGCAGCCAGCTTAATCCTTGCAAAGGCCTCCTGTTCCCTACAATTCAGACAATGACCTTATACACACACGGATATATCTGATCATTAATTCAAAAGCGTTGTCTTCTGTTGCGTTTAAAGCTGTTTAGCACTCTAAAACATGTCCTATGTTCACCACTGAGAGCCCCTAACAGAGACAATACCACTGCCCTTGCTGTCTCTACTTATAATTGTGTAAGAACAGAGCAGGTGGCGGCTTATGATGTCCCTGTGTTTGTGGCTCTAGGCTCGACTGTGGCAGCTGGGAGAGTGTTTAAGACAGTTGAACTCAGTGTGCAGCACTGAACCCATAAAGACAGAATACCTGCTCAGATCACTTTAAAGTGTTAGTTCATCCAGAAATGAAAATTCTGTCATCGTTTACACAACCACGTTTAGTTTCAAACCCTTATGACTTTCTTTCATTCAACTTTCATTGTATGGAAAGATGCTGAGATGGAAGATGCTGAGACCAAGACTCAACCTAACATCTCTTTTTTGTGTTCCATGGAGGAAAGAAAGGCAAACAGGTTTGGAATGACATGGGGGTGCGTAAATGATGGCAAAATATTCATTTTTTTAGTGTAATATCCCTGGAAACATCAGCATGTATAAGGATCTCCCAAACCACCAAGCAGTTCTCATCTGATCACGTTCAAAGAAGGTCTGATGAATGTAAGTCTTCAACAAGAAACATCAGAAAGATTATTTTCTTAAGTTTGGATTAAACATGATATTGGTATCAGAGCTCTACTGCATTTCTTGCATTGCAGTATAATAAGGTGTGGAACAGTTGCTGTTGCATAGCCATTAAAATTAGACATGGCCAATTAGACGATATTTTCCAGTAAACTCTACTTATATATTTAGCCACAAGCAGCAATGTGTAGGGACCAAACTGAACAGAGAAGTATGTCACCTCACAGTCCCCCTTGGTCACAAAGTTATGACTGGTTAAAAGCTGAAGAAGAAAACCCACACAACATGTTCTCTGACTGCCTCTATGCAGGCTGCTACAATGAGCACTTCTGAGAAAGAACTAGTCACTGGATTTGCAGAAGTTAGCAAAATGTAAAGATATTAAAGAGTTTTAACTGAATATTACAGAATGATTTTACAGTGAATTCAGCAACAGTAGGATGAAAGTTTTTGTCCACAGAGTGGTGCCAAAAAAGAGTTGTTTTTGTTTTAAATGATGAAACAGTTAATAGGAATGCATATTTTTTAAATTCTAAACCCTAACCTAAACACCAACCATACTCCTAACCATCAGTGGAGTGAACAAGGAATCTTAGAGGGTAAATGCAAACTTCTTATCATGCTCATTATTGACTGTAACACAATTACTTCCTGGTTTCAACCGGAACAGAACCCATGTCTCTGAGGTTGCTCATGCAATATGCTATCAGTAGCACCAGGGGTTAAATTGGGATTTTGAAGGTGGGGGGAACACCAAAATTGAGTGATGACAGACATTTTAATAAAATACCTGGATGTCTAAATATGGATTTTTTTTGTATGTAATTCATAAAAGTTTTTTTTTTTTTTTTCAGATGAATACATTTTACTGGTTTTCTGTTATGATTTGTCTGTCATTGTATGTATGTCATTAATGAACTTAATTATGAAACTACATAATTACATACAATATTTGGTGTAGTATTTTACATTAGATAAAAGAAGCTTTTATTTTTAAAAACTTCTTAAGAATAGCATTAAGAAAAAAGATAAGAACTTTCTTAAGAAGTTTTTTCGGAAATACAAAATATACTTAACTTTTTTTTAAAAAGTTAGAAATTAAGAAGAAAATGGTAGTTAAGAACAATTTTCTGCTTAAGAACATTTTGTGAATCCGGCCCCAGAAGCAGAACACTCGTCTACATGCAGGAGCGGTCTTGTGCAGCTCTCGTATTCGGCCTCTACCAGCGTTTGCAACTATCTATAGCGAAGTATACTGAACTTGAAATATTTTTGAACAAGTATATTTGCTAAACAGAGACTGTGTCAAATGGATCAAACAAAAACCACATCGGAAAATACAATAAATGGAATGGATTGACAAACTAATATATTTTTTCTTTTTGGAATTGAAGGTGGCGGAACACCGTTCCGGAACATACCGTCTCAATTTAACCCCTGAGTAGCACCATAGGAAAAGGTAAACACATTGGAATTGATGCAAAAGATGATTGGAGATGGTGCTTGTCAGTAACTCGTTAGAATGGGTTTGATGTCAAGGTGCCAGAACATTCGGTAGCAACTTGTCGACTTCCTGTGTGATCATGTTGGTAATTAGTAGCAATTAATCAAGATATCCTTGAGCACACATGCACTGTATATTCCACCGTGTTCTCATTAAATTGTCACATTAAAAAGTCGGGACATCCAGGTTGATATATGTTATTGAATATCTGTCAAATTAAAACTGCAGCAGCATTTGAGGTTATCTTTGATGATGGCACTGAATGTAGCCACCATAGATGTCCAGTATACACACACAAAGGAAGTGGTGCTTTACAGGCCATCCGTGTTCCAATTAATTGAGCTATGTTTCTAGTTCTGCACTGTTGTCGGCTCAACCATGTGCATAATATGTTGGGACTGCAACAGGCAATGAGTCACTAGGAGCAAGCACCAGGTGCACATTATGTAGCTCATATCCCAGCCAAAATCATCCAACAACAAGTCAGCTATGCCCAACATGGAGTTCAGAAACACAGTGTAATTTGCAATCACACATGATTAATCATCTGATTAAGCTATGGGATTAATTAGGTGATTGAAATGAATTAACATGAGAGTTCTCATTTGCTTTTCTTTTTTTTTCTTTTCTTTTTTTTGTAGTAGTAGTAGTAGTAGTTGTCTTGAAATCTGACCAATTGTGTGAAAGGTGCAATTGCTTGAGGTGTCCAAACGGGTCGTTTTTAGACATCTATGGTTTTTTGGCGAGATACAATTTCTTGACAAGATATGGACTGACAGCCATCCACTGTAAAATAATTATGTTTCAGGGATCTCAAAATCGTTGTGCTACCCGTGATTCTACAATGCCTGATTATTTCAGACTGCAAACCCTCTATTCCTCAGCTTTGTCTGAATAAGACTCCATATAGCAATGGGCTCAGACACATTGCTCTATTTGTCAGAACAGGAAACGTTTAACCTCAGACACATTGATATCAATCTGTGAAACATATAAAACATTTTTACAGATAATGTGATAACTAATAATGCTAATGAGTAGTTTTTTTGTTTTTTGACTGATATGGGTTTTTCCAATTACTGTTGTCAATAACAATATCTATATGTCCAGAGTGGTTAAAAGTATAAAAAAAATTGCTTATATCAATCAAAAAACGCTTTTTCAAAATTTTCTAACTTTGTACAGTACATCCATCATCATGTACCAAAACTCAGCGTTGGTTCGAATTACAGAATGTGACTAATATGTGGTTCAGCTCTTGTGGGTTGATCCATCTTCAACAGATCCATATGTTCAGATAGGTAAGATCATGTACCCGATACTGCAGGAGAAAATAACTTATCCACTTGGTTTCCAAGGCAACCAGGAAAAAGAACCATATTCATATTCATATCAGTCTATACATGAACTCTTTTTTTTCCCTTCACAGACCAACCCATAGACATATAGACAGAAGTATACACACATTCACACGCCGCCAATCGGCAGCTGTTCCACTCTTATGTAATGGGTGCATGAAGTGGGCTCCGAACTGCAATCTCCCTCCTCTACAGGGAGTAATTATTCCAGCTCCTTATGCTACCCACCACTGCATACCAACAGCCACTCACTCACACACCTCCTTATCTCCTGAGGCAGATTCCCGCCTCTGTGATTCAACATGATTCATAAAATCACTTTTGGCCTTCCATCTAAATGTGTTACAACCACTCCAGTCATTGTAAAACATGAATATTCTGGGCAAATGTTCAGATTTTATCAATTTATAACTATCCCTTAGTAATCTAAAATGTATTCACTATTTTAAAGGATTAGTTCACCTAAAAATAAAATGTATATTATTTATTCATCCTTATGTTATTTGAAACTCCATGGACCATAAAAGGAAATATTTACACTGAAAAAAATAATTTTCTTACTCAGTATGTTTGTCTGCTTTTCCAGTAAAAAATACTGTATTTGGTACATTTACAAAATTGATATTAAAAAGATATGAAGGATTGTTTTAGAGAAACTGACAACATTTATGCCTAAAACCTGGGCATTGTGAATCACATGAGAACCAATTAAAGGTTGCTGTTCTCCAATAGATTATTGATTAGATTATATTTGAACTAGGTGATACAATCCCTTGTGTGTTGCACATACCTTGAGGCCCTGCTGTTATGAGTGGGAATAATGATGACATCTCAGGGTTTTCAAGTGGGCACTCTCCTTCCTCAGTGTTTCACTGATGAGCCCACTACAGCTCCAGAGAGTTCAGCAATGAAGCCTGGCGTCCCAGGCTCACCTCTGTTCCAGGTCCGCCAGTAGCTTCCAGTCCCATGCCGCTCCCAGATGCCCGGTCTCTGGATTTGAAGTGCCGGCCTTGGGTTGTTTCGCACCTTCCCGAACAAACTCTCTTGCTGATGCAGGATGGGATGTCTGAGGAGGCTGGGCATTAATGGCTGTCCGTATGCTCCCAAACGTAGCTGCTAGACACTTCAGTACTTGGTTGTTCCGCCAGGTGTAGCGGCCTTGTTTAAGGCTTGACTTGCAGCCGACGAGAATGTGCTTCAGGTTTGCTGGGGATGGACAGAGTGGGCATGTAGGGTCTTCGCCATACCATTGGCTGAGGTTTTTGGGAGAGGGCAGGACATCATATGTGGCTCGTATAATGAAGCTGGTTCGAAATGCTTCCATGTCCCACAACTCCTTCCAAGAGAACTTTCTCTTCTCAACTCCCTCCAATCTTATCCACTGCCCTTGCTTTGCTTGAGAAACCTTGCTGCCTGCTCTTGCCGGCGCACCTCCTCAACCACGAGACCTCATCGCTGAGATGGAGTTGCCCTGTACCAGGATGGTTTGCTCTCTCCAAGGCCGAGGCCTCCTCTCCCTTGTTGCACGTGGCCAACAATGTCCCTGTGCTTGAGGGCTGACTTTGCCTGCTGTGAAGCTGCCGATGGGGTCCACAATAAATGATTATTTAAATGCATGGAGAGAGAGATAAGATGCCTTGAAGTATTGTGAAGTGTGTGTACTTTGTGTTTTATAGTACTGGTTAATATGTATGTTCAATGTAATTTTAAACTCTTTGTATATACTTTAGCACTTTGGGCAAATTAGTTGTATTAAAATTGCTCTATAAATGAAGTTGGATTGGAATGAATTAATGGGTGGAAGGTACAATTTTTTTAGTGCATAATTTAAATTTCACTCTGTTCATACAAAGCTATCATCTAACTTCTGAAGACTTGGAATATAGCACACAAGTTGTATGGACAATTTACAGAGTAAAGTGCTTTTATGGTTCTTTTTTTAAGTCCATTTTGGAAAACCTAGTCTCATAAAATGAACGTTACTATAGCTACATTTTGCAAACTGACTTTTCCAAGCCAAATTTACTTTCATCACAGCTTGCTGATAAAACTAACACTACAGGGGCTACAACAACTGTGTGTTTTATTAACTTTCACACAAATCACAACTACAATGGCTCATTATGACATTATAAACACTTATTTTATGCACTATTATTCACACACTGCTATGTTATGATTTCAAACACTATAATGCACTATTTGAAAAATTATACATTTGAACACTAGCACTACAAAATCACCTACATATACACACTTATTCCAATGTGATTAGCTTCTACTGTTGCATACATGTTTTGAATGACATAAGGATGAACAAATTAAATTCATTTTTGGGGGGAACTATCCCTTTAAACTCTGATCAAGTGGCACATATGGTCAAAGATATAAATGGACAGAACAGTCTTGTGAAAAAAAAAATCATCTAGAAATAGCTCCTTTTATTTAGTGAGAGGAAGACTGCACACATCGGATGGTCCACATTTATCATTAGCGTCTCACGTTTAGAAAACTGAAAATGTTGCCGTTCCAAAACACACAACAAAACTGCTCCCACTCTTTACTCCAAATACTGATGATGTGACAGGAAGAACAGCTTGCCTCTCGTTCTTGGCAGACTGCCTCTCTCAGCTTTCATAATTCTGTATTTCTCCACTCCACCAACGGATTGACAAAATAATCTGACAAGATGAGATTTGTCCACTATTGAACAAATAAGTATTTCAGGCCAGTTAAAAAACCTAATTTCACATTATTAGCAAGTGCAAACATGTTTGGGTGTGAAAATAAATAAGTAAATAACTTAACAATAAATGAAATAGTCCAAGAGAATGGATGAATGGTAAGTTTTGCTTATATTCATATTCTGAAAGACACCCAAGGCCATTTTAAAAGTTTGAAGAATATACATTTATCAGCAAGTATCAAGTTGATCCTAAAAACGTTGCCTAATCTTATGAAAAAAATATTAAAAAACAAAATTTTTACTTCATAACATACAGTGCTGTGAAAAAGTATTTGCCCCATCCTGATTTCTTCAAACAAAATCTAACATAAAACAAAGGCAATCAGATTTAACAAACACAAATTACTGTTTTTAAATGATCATTTTATTTATTGAAGCAAAAAAGTTCCAATACCAACTGGGACTGTGTGAAAAAGTAATTGCCCCTTAGTTACTAAATTCTCAAATCTGTGAAACTGCATTCATAATGGGGTTTAGATGGACTAGACACACCTGGTCTGATTACTGCCAGCCCTGTTCAATCAAATTAACACCTAAATAGAACTTTTTCACCAGCATGAAGTTGGCTAAAAGGTCTCATCCATTAACACACTATGCCAAGGTCGAAAAAAATTCCAGATATGATGATGAAAAGGGTGATTGAAATACACCAGTCTGGAAAGGGTTAAATAGCTATTTCAAAGGCTCTGGGACTCCAAAGAATCACAATGAAAGCCATCATCTCCAAATGGAGAACAGTAGTGAACCTTCCAAAAATGTCTCCAAGAGCATTGCGCCGACTCATCCAGGAAGTCACAAAAGCTAAGGACAGCATCCTAGGAACTGCATGCCTCTCTCACATTAATAAAGTTTACTGTTCATGACTCCACTCTCAGAAAGACACAAGCCAATAATACCATCCATGGAAGTGTGGTGAGGCGAAAACCACTGCTAACCCAGAATAACATTAAAGCTCGTCTGAATTTTGCCAAAACACACCTTGATGATCCTCAAACTTTTTGGGAGAATGTTCTGTGGACTGATGAGTCGAAAGTGGAACTGTTTGGAAGACAGGCATCTGGTGTAAATCAAACACAGAAAATTCCACAGAAAACAACATAATACCTACGGTCAAGCTTGTTGATGGTAGTAGTGTGGTGGTGTGGGGATGCTTTTCTGCTTCAGGGCGACTTGCAATAATTGAGGGAAACATGAATTCTGCTCTCTACCAGAATCTGATCATCACTCTGTGAGTTGAAGCTCAAGCGCAACTGGATTATGCAGCAAGATCCAAAGCATAGGAGTAAGTCCACCTCTAGATGGCTCAAAAGAAGCTAAATTAAAGTTTTGGAGTGGCCTAGTCAAAATCCTGAACCCAATTGAGATGCTGTGGCAGGACCTTAAACGGGCATTTCATGCTTGAAAACCCTCCAATATGGCTGAACTAAAGCAGTTCTGCAAAGAAGAGTGGGCCAAAATTCCACCACAGAATATTGAAAGACTGATATCCAGTTATCAGATGCATTTGGTAGCAGTTATAGCTGCTAAAGGCGGCACATCCAGTTATATAGTTTAAGGGGGCAGTTCGTTTTTCACATGGGTGTCATAGGTGTTGGATAACTTTTTTGCTTCACTAAAAAATATAGATGCATTTGAAAACTGTACTTTGTGTTTCTTCAGTTTCCCTTTGTTTAATGTTATATCTCGTTTGAAGATCTAAAAAAATTTAGTATGAAAAATACACAAAAATAGAAGAAATCAGGGAGGGCCAAATACTTTTTCATATCACTGTACTTTAACTCTCCTCCAGCCTATTTTGGATCTCAAAGATATAACCCCAGAAATAAAAAACAAATAACACTACGTGCTGCAGCCATGGAAGCCAGCAAACGAACTGGATCAGAGATAACAGATTCCACTCGACATAAAAAGCCTCGCCATCCGTCTAAAAACCAAAGAGACCAGAGGCGTAGTAAAACAAGGACAAATATTGGAGATGCCTTTGGAAGATGGAGACAGCTTAAAGCCCAGAAATCCTTTAAAACGGATGCTGAGTTGGCTAATTTGCGTGTCAACATTCTGGCAACCCACATTAGCTTCGAGTCTGGGGCAGGGGAGACAACTCTCCAATATTTTGAATTTGGACTGTAGTACCCATTTCGAACACTTGTTGTCAATATTACATATAGCACCTTCAAGTCATTTGAAGAAAACAGTTCTTCTACTTTTTAATTTTAATTGTTATATTAAAATTAATAACTTTCAAAAATGTTAATTATTATTTTTAGACATACTTCAATGGGGTCTCTTGGAGCCCTAAGACATTCTCAAAAGAACATCTGGGTTAATAAATCTGTGCATGCAAATCTTTTAATGTACTCTCTATACTGATTAATCTAAACCCTGATAAAACTTTCACCCTCCTCTATTTGAAAAGAGTGCCACATCTGGAGCTTCATAACAGCTGATAGAACACCATATATTCTATACTCTGACATAAACAGTAATAGATATTATTAACGGAACTCCTTTGCTACAGTGCTGCTTAGTGCTCTGATAAATTTAGCGCAGAGAGAAAAAATGCTGAATTACATCACTACCTTTACTCATTTGTCTTCTCGAAATACGTTTTTCTTGCAGGCTGTTCACTATGACACTGGAAGGCCTGCGTTACCATGGAGACAGGCAGAGACTGCACATCTCTTATGATATTTATCTTAACCCTTGTACTGTCTTTACATTTTTTTACCAAATTGTGTGTTCTCAGTCAAAAATGACCAGCCTATTAAAATTGCTTACAAAATCTGTCATTATGCAATATTATCACCAAATATTTGGATTAGATCTTTTTGTCATCTTGTTTTCTTTCAATTAGCACAGGTTTTGTATTTCTGTTTGGAACTTATTGATCACAGGCCTCACTGACCTGAGTTGATGCACCTCATTTTTGAGTGAAAACAAAAACATTATTTGTGGGTAATTTTGACCAAATTAAATACCATAAGAAAACATCTGTGCTATAACAAATTACACACTAGAATAATAAAAAAAAAAAAAAAAGTAAAAAATGACTGACCATTGAAAATTAATGGGGAAGATCACAAAATAACAAGACTTTTATTTTTAAATGAACAAGGCCATGTGGTCAGGTGTCATGATCAAGGATGTGATCAAGAACCTCATGTTCAGAGAACTGCTTGGCCATTGTCCTGCCACAAAGTGAATGATGAGCAAGGCCCTATGAGGCTTTATATACCTTAGCTGTGGGAAAGCTTCTGTGTATTAGTAAACATTAGCCGTGTTTCCACTATCGGGCCAAATGAGGGCATGCTAGTGCGTGCCCGGGCCAGTTGCGTTCCCACTTTCACTTCTGAGCCTTCATTGTGCCTCCTCAGGGCTTTCTCAGGGCCAATGGCCTTTGGCATGCTGATTACCCTTGGGCCAAACAAGGTCAACCAGGAATTGAGGTGGATACAATGTCTAAAGTGGAGTTTCACCAAACTTATCAGATTATGTATCCAGCACACTACGGCACAGGTTCAGAAACAAAAATAAAAACAAAAGCAGGCACAATACAAATCTGTTAAAACAATGGACAAAGCAGTGCCGAAATAAATTACTTTTAATGGTTTGGTAAACTTTCATACACAGTGTGCTGGGACATCGTCCTGTTGTTAGAAGAGAGACCACTGGGAACATCATGGCCAGGGGTTGTGTTAACCGAAAAAATGTTCTGTCATTTACAGATTTTAGAAAGATTGACAGAAAATTTGTAATGCTGTCCATCATTTTGACAGATAAAAATAAGAAAAACATTTTTACCTAGTGCATCAGTTTTGACATCACTGTCTCTCTCACACACACACTCCGCTGTGTGTGTGTGTGTGTGTGTGTGTGTGTGCTCTGTTTATTGACTGGTATTAAGATGAGTATTAACAGGCCTCATCACCATTAATACCAGGTAGTATGCATCTCTTTTGACCGTTCGTGTTCGGATTTCAAGGAGAGGTCTGAATAATTGACTGCATATATCAATCATTACGTTAGTGTGTTAATGCATGATCAGTGTCACTTCATTCTAAAAAAGCACAAAAAAGTATAGAAATTAAATGAAAGGTTGAAAAAGCAGAGCATTGTTTCTTCCAATTACTTGCATTAAACCTAAGTGCAAGCATTAGCCTACGTTTAGAGAAGAATTTTCAGTTATATTAGAGGAGTACCTACATTAGAGCTTCAGACATGTGTGTGCTTCTCATCTGTGACATCATTGTTATAGGCTATCAGGCACATTGAAGAAGTTCTGTGAACCTGTGCTTTTTCCAATTTATGCATCTAATTTATTTATTTTATAATATATTATTTAAATTAAAAACAGTATGTATGAGTAAAGTTCAAAATTGGTTGAAAGACAGGTAGCTAGTTTCACCCAAGAATTCCTTGGTTTCACCAAACTTGCACTTGGGAAGTCAAAAATATCATTAAGCCTACCCACTGTCATGTATATGCCATTATAATGAATGCTACACCCCTTAATGTAGTACTTTCAAAATTAAAACATGTATGATGGATAAAAATAAACCATTATGGAAATTGTTTGTGTACAGGTTATTTGTGAGTGCCACATTTTTGGAAATGTACTCACTGTACTGCGCTGACTAATATAGTGAAGCTTTTAGAAACCCCACTAGTGCGAACATTAAAGGTGATCCTCACTAGTAAAAATGGTGCATAATTAGGTCAAATCATGTTTAGCTTTAAATCTACTGATGTCCACGTTTCTCTTATTTTTGATCTCCCCCATTCATTTTCAATGGCCGGTCATTTTTGAACGGGAACACCTCAAGTGTGACTTTGTGCCATTTTGTACAAACTAAAAGCATTTCAAACAAACTTCCTGGTAAAAAACTGAAGCACACTAGTGAGATTAATGGTACAGTATTCTTTAATATTGCCAAAATTATCCACAAGTAATGCTTTTTTTTTTTACTAAAAAATTAGGTGCATAAGCTCAGGTCAGTGAGGCCTATGTTCAGAAAGTTCCAAAAAAAAAAATACAAATTCTGTGCTAATTGAAAGAAAACAAGCTGAAAAAATATATAATCCACTATTTGGTTATAATATAGCATAATGAGAGATTTATAAGCAATTTTTAATAGGCCGGTCATTTTTGACTGGGAACACCAAAAGTGTAACTAAGTGAAAAAGCACACAGAAAAAAATGTGTATCCCCTTTTTCTCCCCAATTTGGAATGCCCAATTCCCACTACATAGTAGGTCCTCGTGGTGGCGAGGTTAATTGCGACTACAAGGAGGTTACCCCATGTGACTCTACCTAGCATCCGGGCGAATTTGGTTGCTTAGGAGACCTGGCTGTAGTCACTCAGCATGCCCTGGATTCAAACTCGCAACGCCAGGGGTGGTAGTCAGCATCAATACTCGCTGAGTTACCCAGGCCCCTACACACAACATTTTTTTAAATGAGCAATTATTGGGGGCAGTACCACCGCTCCCAATAAGCAGATTACGCAGTCTGCATAGGACACCAACTCCTTTGGGGGGCACAATCTTACCCTAGGAGGGCACCAGAAAGTCCACTGGCTGCCCTTACTCACACGTTAAATGTTATTCAAGAACCCAAAAGCAGTTGTGGAACACAGGCGATCGTTTCACACTCATATCACACTCTGCATAGGGCATCAATTTGGCCAGCGGCAGCCCTGATTGGGGGGACATTTTGATACCCTGTGTGTACAAAATCCGAAGATTTTTGTCCAATAGGATGACATTAACTAGCATATTCAGGCAAAAGAAAATCCTCTTCAGGTCTGAATGACCAGAACACAACATAAGGGTTAAAGAATATGGCAGGTAAACTACACATCTGATTCACAGAATCAGAGTAACTGTCCTTCATAATAACATCCGAGACCAATACTTAAGCAAAGTTGAAAAGGGGGATTTTTAAGTCAAGGACAAAATGGTTTCAAAAGCACAATAATTTCATTCTCTAATCAAACTGTGGTCTTTGAAAAATCCCCCATTGACACACAGATTACATCAGAAAGACATTACCTTTAAAGTTCCCCTAAAGAGGTTCAATTATTCATCACAGAGCTTGGAAATAAAGTTTCAAACACAAGTTGATTTATAATCGACACAATGAACATTAATTCAATTTCTGTAATTTACTTGAAACCTCACTTCTCCGTGGAGCACAAAAGGCAGAAGATATTAGGCAGAGGCATCCTCAGTCACCAATCACTTTCATTGTATGACAAAATAATATTAATTGTGAATGGGGACTGAGGCTTTCAGTACCTACATTTCTGCCAAACATCTATTTTAATGTTCCACGAAAGAAAGCCATACGGGTTTGAAACAATAGGAGTGTGAGCAAATGATGACAGAATTTTCCATTTTTGGGAGAAGTATCCCTTCAAGCCTGCTATTCTCTGACCACACAGGACTAAAGAGCGCCATCTGCTGGAAAAGTAAAGTTAAACAACTGCCAGAAAACACTACAAAACACCAAAAATCTGTTCATCCAGTACACACACAAAGATATATATACACTGATTAGTCACAACATTAAAACCACTGACAGGTGAAGTGAATAACATTGATTATCTCGTTACGATGGCACCTGTCAAGGGGTGGGATATATTAGGCAGCAAATTAACAGTCACATCTTGAATTTCATGTGTTAGAAGCAGGAAAAATGGGTAAGCGTAAGGACCTGAGTGACTTTTGACAACTGTGATGGCTAAACGGCTGGGTCTGACCATCTCCAAAATGGTAGGTCTTGTGGGGTGTTCCTGGTATGCAGTGGTTAGTACCTAAAAAGCGGTCCAGGAAAGGACAACCAATGAACCGGCGCCAAGGTTCATTAATGCACATGGGGAGCGAAGGAAGAAGGTGGCCTGGTGATGAGTCACATTTTTTAAAGATCATTTGGACGGCTGGGTCCAAATGGCAGCAGTATGTACTATGGGAAGAAGGCAGGCAGCAGAGGCAGTGTGATGATCTGGGCAATGTTCTGCTGGGAAACCTTGGGTCCTGGAATTCGTGTGCATGTTACTTTGACACGTACCACCTACCTAAAGATTGTTGCAGACCACGAACACCCTTTCATGACAATGGTATTCCCTAATGGCAGTGGCCTCTTTCAGCAGGATAGTGCGCCCTACCACACTGCAAAAATTGTCCAGGGATGGTTTGAGGAACATGACAAAGAGTTCATGGTGTTGGCTTGGCCTCCAAAGTCCATCCGACTGAGCATCAATGGGATGTGCTGGATCAACAAGTCCGATCCACGGAGGCCTCACCTACAACTTACAGGACTTAAAGGATCTGTTGCTAACGTCTTGGTGCCAGATACCACAGGACACCATCAGAGGTCTTGCGGAGTCTATGCCTTGATGGGTCAGAGTTGTTTTGGTGGCACGAGGGGGACCTACACGATATTAGGCAGGTGGTTTTAATGTTGTGGCTGATCGGTGTGTATAATCTATCTATCTATCTATCTATCTATCTATCTATCTATCTATCTATCTATATCAGGTAAGATTTTTTGCATATTGTGTATTTATTTTTACAAATTCAGTCAAGCAATTATTTTTGTGACACTTGTTCATATTTTCATCTTTAGCTGTCATATCTTATTGCAGTTATTATATAGTAGCCGAGATGCTGCTTAAATTTTAAATGAACAAAATAATGAAGTTCAGTCAGGACAAAAGGAAGCAATGTCAAACAGATCTGTCTACTTTTGTAGACATTTAACAGGCAATGTGTCAATATATGTGTTTAAAATTAATGTGTAAAGATTTATTTTTTTAAAGTGGTCCAAAATAAACTTAATTTTCTGATAGTATTACAACTACTGATAACTTTCAAATGCTTTCAAGAGAAGCACACATTTTATAGCATAACCAGTTATAGGGGAACAATATTCCCACAAAATTCCACAAGATGGCAACATAATTCTCTCTAAATGAAAGTAGGATTTGAGCCCCACTCCCAATCAGTAATTAAGGAGAGAAGCAGAGTGGGCTCAGCAGTTTCTGTGTGGTCGAGATCTGGAGCTAAAGGCTTGGTAATGGAAATATTCACATTGAATTTGCATCTTTAGGCCAGCATTAATATCTTCCAAGAAGCTCCATTGTCCTTGAGGCCATCTAATAATTTACAGCAATCTGTTTCAGAGGTGGGGCCAAGTCTCCATCCAAAGTGTATGTGAAATCTCATTTCTGTAAAGACTGGCTTATTATAAACAAATTTTATGATCAAATAAACACGTAACTATTTGTCCAAACAGCAAGATTTCAAGTGTGCCGGAGCACACTAGACTTTCACACTGGATTTAATTCATGCACATTTTTTTTTTTTTGGACAACAAAACAAATATGGACAGAAAGATATGATGTAGTGGCAGGTCTTCTGTTTTGAAAAAATAGCAAAGTATAAATAATAATCAATTCTAAAATATACCATACAACTTTGTAGAATTATTTCGATTCTTTTAAAGGGAAGTTGATCAAACACAAAAATGCTGTCATCTTTTACGTTCCAAACCTGTAAGACTTTCTTCTGTAATAAAACTGTTGTTACAGTATGTTAGTCACCATTTACTTTCATTGCACCTTTTTTCCTTACAACAAAAATGTATAGTGACTGAGGCTGTCAGTTCCTTACTGTGGCAGCGGGGGCGTGGTCAAGTGCCAGTCCTGAGAGAGAGAGAAAGCGGTAAGGGCACTTACACCTGAGCTAAATTATGACTAACACCTGTCTCTAATTCCAGTGAGCACGGGGAGAGCGGATAAAGCCACCCACGCCACCAGCTGAAGGCAGAGAGAGTCTGGGTCCTGAACAGACATTATTGTGAAGCTGAAGAGTTGCTATTGTGAAGCTGAAGAGTTGCTATTCTGAGACATTATTGTGAAGCTGTGAGTGCTGCAGTGTGTTCAGTAAAAATCATTACCTGAGTGGAGCAACCTGCCTTCCATGTCCTCCTCCTCTTCCCCACCTTTATACTGATGTCGAAACCCGGGAGTACAAGTACGCCCCATGGAGTCCTCCCATTTGGCCAAGATCCTCCAGTCCCTTGCCAGTATGCATCAGACGAACCAACAATCCCTGCTTGAGCTGCACCAAGACCAGAACCGATGGTTCTTCGAGATCCTCTGGGCTCAAGCAGAGGACTGGCACGTAATCCGGAGCCTCCTTGGCCAGGAGAGAGCCCCGGCCGCGATTCCGGACAACCGCAGCAGGCTGCCACCCCCCCTCTCAAGAACGTAGAGACGACTGTATAACAGGGGAAATCGACTACGGGAATTTGCACAGGGAGATAATGTACTCTTATTACTCCCCACATCGAGCTCTAAATTTCTCGCCAAGTGGCAACGACCCTTTGAGGTCACACGACAAGTCGGGGAACTCGATTATGAGGTAAAGTGAACCGATAGAGGGGGCGCACGTCAAATATATCAACTCAACCTCCTGAAATTATGGAGGGAGGCAGTCCCTGTGACGTTGACTATAGTAGTTCCGGATAGGGTGGAGCTCGGCCCGGAGGTAAACACAAAACCTAATCCTATCACCCCGGTTACTTGTGGAGACAACCTCTCACTATATCAGCTCACAGGAATTGTGAAGTTGCAACAAGAATTTGCAGACATGTTCTCCCCTCTACCGGGTCGTACATACGAGTGGTAGGCAGACCAAATGGCTCCCTGGCCTGAGTCGGGCGGTGGGGGTATGTGGCAGCGGGGGCGTGGTCAAGTGCCCGTCCAGGGAGAGAGAATGCGGTAAGGGCACTTACACCTGAGCTAAATTATGACTAACACCTGTCTCTAATTCCAGTGAGCACGAGGAGAGCATCCTTTTGGGCATCTGGTAAGGATGCCCCCTGGGCGCCTCCCTAGGGAGGTGTTTCAGGCACGTCCAGCTGGGAGGAGGCCTCGGGGAAGACCCAGGACTAGGTGGAGAGATTACATCTCCACACTGGCCTGGGAACGCCTCGGGGTCCCCCAGTCAGAGCTGGTTAATGTGGCTCGGGATAGGGAAGTTTGGGGCCCCCTACTGGAGCTGCTGCCCCCGCGACCCGACTTCGGATAAGCTGTTGAAGATGGATGGATGGATGGATGGACGAGGAGAGCAGATAAAACCACCCACGCCACCAGCAGAAGGCAGAGAGAGTCTGGGTCCTGAACAGACATTATTGTGAAGCTGTAGATTTGTTATTGTGAAGCTGAAGAGTTGCTATTCTGAGACATTATTGTGAAGCTGTGCACTGCAGTGTGTTCAGTAAAAATCATTACCTGAATGGAGCAACCCACCTTCAGTGTCCTCCTTCTCTTCCCAACTCAGCATAACTATTCTCCTATCTACATTTGTGTTCAAAAAACAAAACAAAAAAGTCTTGAATGATGAGTGGTTTGAAAGGCGAGTAAATGAAGACAGAATTAAAACATTTTGGTGAACTATCTTTCTCTTATTAGTGGTCTTATTAGCATGTTACCATCTGAAAGAACTTTACACCAGCACCTTTAATGCTGCCGAACTGGCATGAAGATTGTAGCTGAGCATTTTCTGCTCCCAATCATATAACACATCAAGTTAGAACGGACTGAAAAAAAATCAAGCTTGTAACAGATAAAGGACGGGCAAGGAGGAGGCGGGAACTGGCTGAACAATCAACATAAACTTTAATTATATAAATTAACTTATTTTTTTCCCTCCCATTTTCACCCCAGTTTGGAATTACCAATGTGCTTTAAATCCTTGCGGTGTAGTGACTCGCCTCAATCCAGGTGGCAGAGGACGAATCTCAATTGCTTCCACGTCTGAGATAGTCAATCCACGCATCTTATCACGTGGCTTGTAGAGCATGTTACAGTGGAGACGTAGCGCGTGTAGAGGCTTCATGCTATTCTCCGCAGCATTCACGCACAACTCACCATGTGCCCCACCGAGAGCGAGAACCACACGTTATAGTGACCACGTGGAGTTTACGCCACATGACTCTGCCCTCCCTAGCAACTGGGCCAATTTTGTTGCTTAGGAGACCTGGCTGGAGTCACTCAGCACACCCTGGATTCGATCTCGCGACTTCAGGGGTGGTAGTCAGCGTCTTTACTTGCTGAGCTACCCAGGCCCCTGATATAAATTAACTTAAAACAAACATAAACAAACACAGACACCCATGCAACTCGGGTGCATGCGTGTCTCTCTCTCGAACTGGCACCTCCTGCTAGTCTTTATCCCCCTCCCAGCTGATTAGCCTGATTCAGGACCTCACGGTCTGGCCCGCCCTCCTCCTCGTCACACTCCTCCATGGCCCGACTCAGGCCAGGGAAACCCCCGGCAGGACACACTCCCCTCCCCTCCTTTCCTTGAGGGGGGCATTGGACTCCGCAACACCGCATCCCTCCTTTTTCGGCACCACTCTAACAGGTAAAGAATGGGCAAAGAGGAGGCGGGAACCAGCTGAACAGTCAACATAAACTTTAATGATATAAATGAACTTAAAACAAACATAAACATAGACACACATGCACAGCAGCCACGTGTGTCTCTCTCGCGAACTGGCTAGTCAGGCTAGTCTTTATCTCTCTCCCGGCTGATTAACCCGATTCAGGACCAGCCGTGTGTCCTCACGGCACGGCTCCACCCTCCTCCTTGTCACAAACCTATAACCTCATTTATGCTCACTAAAAACACTTACTCCACACACTAACTTTACAAAATGTCCGCAATGCATTTCCTTGAAAATGTGGTCAAAAGTGCACTAAAAGGCACTGATCTCAGATTTAGGGCATGCATTTATCTCTGACAACCAATGACAAAGGGTTGTACCCCAACTGACCTGTAATCAGGGCCAACACTCAAATGTCCTCACCCAGATTCCATCTCCAATTTAAGGCACAGCTTCCACCACCATGCGAAACACATAAACTGATGTCCACTTATTAAGGGGAATGACAAAACAATACCAGATGAATGAGTGGGACAGAGAGAGAGAGAGGTTTGGTGTTCTACTGTCACAAAGCAGCACAACTAACAACAAAGAACAAACTACAGGAAGACCAGATTATTCTGGGGCAGACAGGAATCACTGCTTAATCTCATTCTACATGCAGACATTTAGAGTCATCATTTAGAGTAAAATATTTCAAATCTTCAGATCCACTTTTATCATTCTTTAAAAAAATGCATTAAAGTCGACATAACTTCAAAAGAGACACTATTACATTCCTAAAACTACAAAATGTGCATGATTCACTGATAAATTGCTCTGCCTTTTACACAACTTTCATTTTTTCTGATGTTATCTATCGCTCTTACTTTTCAACCCCTACACTAACCATCTGGCTCCATTCTGGTATGCAATCCTGTTTCACCTTATACCTCACTGTAATATAGGCTGCAAATACTGGTTCATGTTGAGATAGTTTCAATACTCAAACACGAAAATATATACACAATAATTGCTCCACCCAACACTTCTCAACACAATAATGACAGGATCCTGCAGTTTGTCTCACAAAACCAGATAACTGTACAGTCAACTCTACTTTTGATTAGTGTTTTAGAACTCTAGAAACACTAGAACTCTGGTGAAACTGACTCGTATTGTTCTTGAACCTTAAAAACTAGAACTCTGGCAGAGCTGACTCATATTGTACTAGAACTTTAGAAGAGCTGACTCATATTGTTCTAGAACCTTCAAACCTAGAACTGTAGCAGAGATGACTAGAATATTATAGAACTCTAAAACTATACCTCTAGTAGAGCTGGCTTGTATTGTTCTAGATCTCGAGAAATTCTTGCAGAGCTGACTCTAGAAACTCTAGACCTCCAGTGGAGCTGACTCGAATTGTTATGAATCTATAGGAACACTACTCTAGCTGAGCTATCTTGTATTGTTCTTCAATTTAGAAACTCTAGACCACTGCTGGAGTTGACCTGTGTTGATCTATAACTCTAGAATTCCCATTGAATTGACTGATCCAGAACTCTAGAAACTCTAGAACTCCTGTGGAGCTGACTTATATTTTTCTAGAACTCTAGAAGCTCTAGACCTCTACTGGAGCTTATTTGTGTTGTTCTAGAACTTTAGAGAATCTAGAAATTTAGCAGAGCTGACTCATATTATTCTACAACTCTAGAAAATAGAACCCTAACAGAGCTTGTTTTGTTCTAGAACTCTAGAAACTCAAGAACTTTAGAAGGGTGGTCTCATATTGTTCTAGCAATGGAACTCTGCCAAATAGAGTTGTTGTCACTGTTTCCCTGGCCATACCCTGGTATAAGGGACTCCCCTCCCACAAGAGTAAAAGATCTGATTACAGTTTAGCAGTAGGAGTAAAAAAAAGCATCTCTTGGGACGGTCTCTGTGAAAAAGGAGTGCGCTGTCATGGTTCTTCTATTAAGAGGGCAGCGTCCAACCTTGTTCAGTTGACAGTGACAAATAGGGCCCATTAAAAACCTCTATGGAACAAATTGGCAGACTGTGGTTGGTTTGCCGATTAAGCCGCAGTGGTTCTGTATACAAAGGATTCCAATGAGCAGCTGTGATAGAGAATATTTAGCCAAGGAAATCTCGTCAAAAAGACAGACTCTAATTAAAGGACAGTCATTTTGAAAAAATTTACTTTTGATCCAAACGTTTCAATCTGTCACCAGATTATCTGAACCCAGTGTGATACAAGTAGCAATAACTTTAGTAATAATAAAGGTGTTCGAGAGCATCCCTGTCATTGATAGCAAAGTACTTTTTTATTGCTGCCCAATTTTCAAATTTGAATTGTTGTGCATTGTTCACACTATTATCTAAAACTGCTAAAATACATTTCCATTCTTCTAAAACATGCACCAAACTTAATCAAGCATGACAGGCTTTATCAATCCATAATTATCATTATCAAAACCATTCTTTATAAAACACTTTGAAAGTGATTGGTAACAGGAGTAAACATGTCCAATGGCTAAGATCCCACCCACGGTCCATTCATTATTCATCTAATGCATATATATATATATATATATATATATATATATATATATATATTCAAAAAAATTGCTAATTTCCTGCTATTTATTATGCATTTCCTATGCAACTGTTAACAAAGACTGCTGTTCCATTAATTTATCTGGTTGATTCTTGGTCAGAATAAGATGCAATGAGAGCCTGTACTGTATGCTACAAGTCAAAAGTCTGACTACGCAAGACTACTACAACACAGGTTTGTTGCTTGGAAGAGTTCAACCTATGTTGTCAGGTGTAAATGACTGACTAACAGCAGAGCATATGATTGGTCATCCACATAGAGTTTCCTGGTGAATGGGAGAATAGGGAAAGCAGTTAAAAGGCTACGCTTCTCTACCATGATGGCACACAGTCCAGATTACTCACTCTAATGCCTTCTAAGATGATTACTGCTATTTCAGGAAGCATTAGTGACCCAAACCTATAATGGTGATTTATTGAAAATTAATAGAAAATGGATAAGCTTGAAAGATGTGCATGATTGTTTAAATTAGTTAATTGTTTAACAGATTTGTGCTAATGATACAGTTAGCTTCTGATGCAGTAGAAAGTATGTCTTCAGCTGTGAATGGTTTCAAGGGGGCAGCAAAGTATATGATGTCATGTCAGGATTGTCACCTTTTCCCGTTAATAGAAAGTAATCTGCTATGAAAGTCAGAGAAGAAAAAAAGACATTACAGATATTACAGGTAATAGACAGGGGAGTAAGGGTAATTTGCTTTTGGAAATATTACACTATCCAATGCTAAATCCCTGACCCTGAATCATAATACAACCTTGCAAGCAATTATACACACAACTATGATTAAGTATATTATGATTATTGCATCTAAACAAATTTTTTGTTAATTATGCCTTTTTTCCCCCTGCATGATCAATTCTCAAGCAACTCATTAAATGCTTTATGGAGTATTAAAACCTACATAGAGCTAAATTACAAGCACAGGGCCTAATTCAAAGATCCGTTTGCACGAATGGACTTTGCTCTGCAGAGCTATTACTTGATTTAATTTAATATAAGTGCAGGGAAGTTCAGGTTGGCTCATTGCAAGAGCATACAAAAAAGATAAGAAAGATTAATCATAATTACAACAACTAAGAAAACATTCTAACCAAGCCAGTTTTACATGAAACTTCCCAATGCATGAGGAATGTTACCACTACATTCATTTCTTTAAAACACGTATTTTTAAAGCTTTTTACATTGCAGGGTTAATGGGGGTTCTGTTCTTTTTCAAAGCTTGCATGTAATAACATAATGAAATATTCATAAAAGGCAAATCTAAGGCATTACAATTGTTTAAAGCAATCAGAAGATCATTCATAGTGTCAGACTTCTCAACAACTGGAGCAAAGACATGTAGTTACAAGGTCAAATCTAGTTAGAAAAGATGGTCGGTTGATGTGACTGTTTGTAACCTCAACACTGCTCATTTGTGAGTTTCTTTGCTAATTGTTTGAATGAATCCCGCCTTTAGACCAGAATAAAGATCAACATCCTGGCGCAAACTTTAACAGACTTTGACAGCACATTAAAGGATTTATGATACTCTCAAATCACTGCAGTTATCCTGCATCCTATTCCTTGCATTTACAATAGGACAATGTTATATTTTATAATCAGTCATAGATTCTTCACTCTACATTTCCAACAAAGGGAATGTCTAAACGTTTCATAGCAAGCTCGGAAGATCTGCAGAAACTCAAAAATGTTCTCTTAAGCTCATTATTGCATAATAATATCTATGTCCTTTAGCTTTATCTGACCTTGAGTATGAATAAAGGAGTGAGGTTTCTGGATATTCAATTAGCCAATCTGATTTCCTTCTACAAAAAAAGGCAAAAGCTTGTGGAGATGAGCTTATGAAGAACACATTTAAAATACCAGAGGCATAGGAAAGCATCTCCTGCCACATCAGCAAGGTTAAAAATAACTTTATTTCAGAAGAAAAGCCCTAAAACGGCAGAATATGCCCACTGCTAAAGAATGAACTATGGAATGAGCAAATCACCAGACCAAACACATGCAGTCTTAATGAGACAAAAGATAAAAATGAAAATATATGAATATATTAACCCTAACACAAACAAAAAAGAACATTTAGTTTGCATAGATTTAAGTAAATATTCTACAATCGATTGGAGAACATTTGTATGCTGCTCAACAAATCAAGAGCTCTATTTTGCCTCTCTTGTGTTTTCTTTGACCTATTTTCACACAGAAGGATAAATGAGGGGCATATTCTATACAAAATGTTCTGTTTAAGTACAGTTCAAACAGGAACCTTATTGTATGCTCCTACAAGCTTACCTATGAGAGCTTGGAACAGGCTGCTTTTGAAGATGCCCATGACTCTTAAGATGGCAGTTTTGAGCTGTTGTTCCTCTGGTTTCTTCAGCTTGGAACAGTAGTCCTCCAGAAGGCGTATTGCCCTGGCTGTGTCTTCGAGACACAACAAAAAGAATAATGTTACTCTACTGGCCTAAATTTTTAACAATGTGGAACTATATGAAACATTTATTAGGCTGCAACATAAGCAGGATGGGGTCATACCACATCGTGTATATATACGTATATATAAAAAACTAGCTACATATTTGGCAGCTAAATAAATTGAATCCATTGCTTAATGACTGAGATTTATGGAAATGTATCAAGTTTTACTTTCAAATGGGCATCTCTTGAGACACAGAAATATGTGATTGCATCCAACAGTACTCAAATTCATTGTATAGAAAAAAGATGAAATAAAAGTGAACGTTGACTGAGACTAACATACTATCTAAGAATTCCTTTTCTCATTCTAAGGAAGAAAGTAAGTCAGGATGACAGAATTTTAATTTTTGAGTGAACTATCCCTTTAACTACACTATATTATCATAACGTCACAATGACATATCTATTCAATAATTACAATCTGCTGGTCGATTTGGCAGGAAAGCATCCCCTAGGAACATAAATGTAAACACCCATGTAGAATAAAGCCTGGGGTATGGCTGAAATGATTTGTCAACGTTGTCAATAACAAATTGTCATCAAAAATATTCGTTGTCGAATAGTCGTTTGATCTCATTTAACGTAACATGAGATCATATGAAACTAATGATTGAGGAGAGGAAGATAACACAGCCCACAGTCCAGAAACACTCCAAACTTTCAAAACAACTTCAGGTGATGTAGATCACAAAGTATCAGGAAATTATACAAAAACAAAAAATATGTAAATACAGAAGCACTCTCATTGTGAAATAAAGCAAAGCCAGAGCTGCCGTTCTGCTTAAGCAAAACTTGCACGTCGAGCGTCTTTATAGGAAAAACCTTGGATGCATATATCTTTAATTTACCCATTAATATAGTCCAAATAATAAGGAAGCAGTACATGTAATTAAGTAAAAACTACGAAGCTGGCATTTCTGTGTGCTGTCAGTAACTCTTCTATGAGTCACGTGAAGTGACCCGATCAAAAGGGGAGAGATTGAAAATGCGCCCGGCTGATGCGCTCTCTTGCGCGGAGACGTTCATCCCTTGTGCATGCTTGATGCAGCTAGATTATAACATGATGACTCGCGATGTAGTGAATCATAATACATATATGTTGCAGTGTGTATCTTATTGTGAAGAAAATATGTAATGCGCAGCTCTATTAAGACGAGAGATTTTGTTGAGAGGAAGAGTTAGAGATGGATTGAAGTGAACAGAAAGGTGAGATAGCAAAATATGGTCAAACTTTAGGCTTTAGGAATAGTTCACCCAAAAAATGAAAATTATCTCATCACTGAACCCCCAACCTTTTTGTTGAGAAAAAAAAAATATATTTAAGTACTTTTTTAACATAAAGCATCGCTTCCGGTCAGCAACAGTATGCGCTGGTGACATAATCGCTTTGGCATGTTCACGTGAGAACAGACGCGTGTGTGACACCCGGAAAAGCAGCGCTGTTTACATCTGAGTAGGAGGAACCCTGTAAAGAAGCTTTATTGGTTTTGGAATAGATCTGTGTTTGTATCTGTTTGTTTACTCACAATGGTCCTGTGTGTGTGCTTATCCTGGATGTCTCAGGTTTCCCAAGAGAGAAACATGACATTGTGTCTGTAACATCGCAAATTCGTCACACGAGTGACCAAATATGTATAATGCTGCTGACTGGAAGCAATGGTTTAGAGTTAAAAAGTACTTAATTATTGATCTTTTTCTCACCAAAAGTGATCATATTGCTTTAGAAGACATGAATTTAACCACTGGAGTCATATGGATGATGTTTATGTTGACTGTCTGTGATTTTTGGGACCTATTGTCCTATTGTCATTTTACGGACCTAATGAGCAGAAATATTTTTGCAGTTATCTTCAAATGTGTTCTGCTGAATAAAGAAAGGCATATACATCTGGGATGGCATGAGGGTGAGTAAATAATGAGAGAATTTTCATTTTTGCGTGAACTATCCCTTTAAGGACTTTTTGGTCTGTGTCTAAACCAAAGTGATTGTATTTCAGAAGGCATGGGTTAAATCGCTTGAGTCATTTGGATTTCTTTGAAGCTGCCTTTATAACCCTTTTGGAGCTTTACATTTTTGGACCCCACTGACTTACATTGTATGGACAAAACAAATTCCTACATTCTTCAAAATATCTTTCTTTGTGTTCTACAGAAGAAAGAAAGTCATACGAGTTTGGGACAGCATGAAGATGAGTTAATGATGAATGAATATTCATTTTTGGGTTAACTATCCCTTTATGGCATGTGACAAGACATGCATACATGTCAAAACTAGACAGCATACCAGCCTGAAATATAAATACAAACCAGCTTCTGAGATCATCCGAGGTCCTAGGCGAGTTACAGACTACAAACTTACGGCAGAGTGTAATTACACTATTAGTCAATATATAATTACACAGTTTGAACTCCCTGCTGCATATTCATGGCTCAGACATTATATATTAAAGTAAAAATTAAAGAAAGGATAACAGGGCTACAACAAAAAACAAAACATGAAAATATTTCTAAGGACCATTTTTTTTATCTATATCTATATCTATATATCTATCTATCTATCTCTCTCTCTCTCTCTCTCTCTCTCTCTCTCTCTCTCTCTCTATATATATATATATATATATATATATATATATATATATATATACACAGGGTTGGGAGGGTTACTTTTGAAATGTATTCCACTACAGATTACAAAATACATGCTGTAAAATGTCATTTATAACATATTCAATTAGATTACTCAAGGTCAGTTACATATTCTAAATACTTTGGATTACTTCAGCACTGATAGATTTATTTCACTTGTTTTGACTATAAAAACCAGTAAAGTAAGACAAAATACACAAGTTAAAAATACATTTTCTGAAAAACCTAAATATCTTATGCAGTGTTGTTTCTAAAACAAGATAAATCTAATTTATCTTGTTTTAACGTTTTTTTATATATTTTAAAGGAAAACAATACAAAAATTATTATCAAGAATACGATTTTTGCCCTAGTATCAAAGGTCTTACTAGAAAAAAATAAATTGTGATCCAATGTGAATTTTCTTGATATAAAAATATGATCATGCCTGGTAACATGTGCATGTAAATGATCATTTAGATTTATTTGTATTGCTTCTGCTCCATACTTAATTCTCTGTCTGCTCGTATGAATGTAACACATCATAAGAAAGTGTTTCCCCGCTGTTCAAATGCACTTTGAATCACATCATTTTTATGTATAAACATTTTCCATCTGAAAGGACTAAATATTACATGAAACAAATGACAATAAAATGCAAAGTAATCTCTTCAGTAATCAAAATACTTTTTGTAACTGTATTCTAATTACCAATTACTTAAATTGTAAGTACATAAATACATAATCCCGTTACTCCCCAACCCTGTGTGTGTGTGTGTGTGTGTGTGTGTGTGTGTGTGTGTGTGCATATGATAGGCCCATCTCTCATATTGAAAATAAGTCATAATTGAACTAATTTGATAAAATACTTAATTAAAACCTAATCCCAGCTACATGTCTTTACATATGAAATGTCCTTTAAAGAGCTTGCTGATGCTCAAACTAAGAAAGTATATGCTACTCACTGCTAGACCAATATAACTGCATATTTAGTCCCTGTAACCCAACGTTTACACGTTGTTGGTTATAAGATATATTAGCTATATTACACAAAACCTATCTTATATATTATACTTCACATAATTCTCACCTCTTTTTCTTAAGGGCATAATTACTCCTGTGTGTCCTTGTGGGGTTGTCACGCGTGAAAAGACCAAAACAAAACTTTCGCCCTCATTTGCTGTAAGTGTCTTGAGAGAAACTGTCAATAGTTATAGCGATAAATTAAAGCTCCGTTTGTGGATGTAGATGTAAAGGCGAGCAGAATGGCATCTCTCGGTTCGTATCTTGGAATGCTCAAGTTAAGCTGTGAGACACACGTTGAAACATCTCGTAGAAGAAAACGCAGCGACACGCGCTGAGCGCATGACTGACGCAGATGATCAACCGTATGAGATATAAATCCATAATCCGATAGTAAGAGTGGAGAGTGATCGAGTGCACCTTGGGGTGGATGAGTCCACGATAATGCCAGACTTGGTGTCCAATGTTTCAATATGGTCAGGCTTGGTTTTATTTTCGGTATCGAGGTATGTAACGATTATTTTTGCATCAATATTCGCACAACCAGTGACTCCTTGAAGGCCTTTTGTGTTTTTATCAACTACAAATCCACGACATACTCCCTCCATAACACATCCTATTCATAAAAATACGTTTAAACAGAAAACCGGCCCTGACAGAGATAGCCTATTAGAATGGTAGCCTATACACATTTTTTCTCAACTAAATCAATTCACTAGTTTTGCCCCAAGGGGCCACATACTACATTAAATTGGAGAGATTCTCCAATACATTGTCTTGGATTAAATCCAGTCAGCATGTGCTGATCAAGCATGATCGTGCATCCGAATACCAGTTTAACAACTAAATATGGACATCTAGCAACTGTTTGATGAACAAATAAGCATTACTCGCATGCTTTTATGTAAGTTTGATTGAACATGCTTGTAAACAGTTCCTTAAGATGCACAACGTGTGAGGTATATGCTAAATAGTCCTACAATAAAGTTACTGTGTTTCATGGTTTATAATCTAAATAGCCTATACAATATACAATCTCTACATGTTTGATGATTCAAGAAGGATAACATTATTTTAAAATAGATAGACTTTTCCCAAAGCCCTTGCTGTTTGATAGGAGCTATCCAGTTTCACGTCGCAAAATGATTGAGCTTCGACACTAAAGTAAAACTATCATTAAACATACAATTTAGTATTTAAAATTAGCATAGTTTAAACTAAACAAGGCAGGTGGTTATCCAAGCTGTATTTCCCCCCCTTGATGAAACAGCAGCCGGTCGGCGCGACGCCTGTCGGAAAACACCTGCAAGTTCCCTCCAGCTTTCCGCTCCACAATTGCATCTGTAATTAAGCCAAACTGTCCAAATATATCCTCTTCAAACGTCCACGTTTAACGTAAACAATAAGTTTACTTCCTTCCCGTCACTCTGTCCCTTTTTCGGGGAGTCTCACGGCGAATTTTGCCTAAGCTGGTTTGCGGACTCTATCTACGGTGGGTGCAGTATCACCAACAGCAGCAGCAGCATCATCGCCAGATTCGCCTTAGCAACGAGAGGGTTGACCCGCGTAGAATGACACGGCGCTTCTACCAATGGTGTGCATCCGTTCAGGCAGTTGGCGCACGCACGGACCAATAGGAATCGTCGTGTTGTTCCGGAATCTCAGGGTGAGAGTTGACTGGCACATGTGGTTAGACATGGCTGCGCCCTGGTGACACTGAGAACCGTGACTGGCGAACAGGGTATGGAAGTAGTTTAGCGTTTAATTTGAAGGCTCATCAGTACGTATTCATTGCATAGCATGTTTTGACTCCGTTTAATTCAAGTTTTAATGAAAGTGGCGCAGCAGGGTTTGCTATTTAGCTATAAGGCATCGACAGAGGTCAAAACAAGCTAGCTTATTATGTTTTTATTTATTTAGATTACTATTTTGTCTGTCGTATATTATTCGTAAAACTCATGTGCCGGTACAGTTTCGCGTTTTAGGCATGTTCTCAACAATGTTATCGCTTCAATTCGGCATGAAGGCTGCACGCCAGTTGTTCATGTTTTAATGTCTCTCCTTAGACCAATATGTCGCACGAGATGTCTGTGGAAGACACAAACCAAGGCCAAAAAGTGATGAGGGCCACGATTGTGGAAACGTTGACTAGGAAGTTTGAAAGGCTACCTGATATTGACAGGCAAGTTAATGTAATATGTTGCAATGCACATTTTCACCCACTGCAGAGTTCATGTTTTCCATTTGTAATCCCACAGAAAGCTGTTTTCATATGGCCCCATATATTTGGCTGGTAATGCTGGATTTGCTGGTCTGATTGCAAATAGCTTATATCGGCGTGCACTCAATGTCACCCAGGGGCGATTCACTTCCAGTCTTCCCATGGCTGTTCTTCCTTTTCTTACAACTGCAGCATTGTACACTGCGACCGTCACAAACCCATTAATGTTAGGTAAGATTATGCAAGGTTATGTGAGTAACATTAATGCACCATATTGAAATATTGAGGGACAATGTTTTAATTATAGGTGACCTGAACTGCCCAACATGTACCCTTATCAGAGGTGCAGTGGTGGGAGTGGTTGGTGGTGGCATATATCCTATTTTGTTGGCCTTACCTGTTAATGCTGGTCTTGCTGCCAGGTATGTCCTTTTTGTTCTAAATTGTAGAGTTTAGAAATCACAAATGGACTCTTATGTATCTCCTCTTGTCTTGCAGGTATAACAGCACACCCATGCCAGAGAAAGGCAATGTTTTGCGATTCTGGATGAACCTGAGCAAACCCATTGTACGGAAAATGTATGCAGTTCTACTGCTGCAAGCTTTATTTGGAACCTACTTGAGTTCCAAACAATTCGACATCTACCTGAAAATGCTGAAAATTCCAGATTCTGATGGTGAGGAGCTTCATGATTAGCAGTTAGCTTTGATACTTAAATGTTGTAATTACTTTGTTCCTTATCCACTCCTTGGACCCTGTTTTATAGTCGTGTTCTTGCGTTTGATATCCCCCCAGAACATATGTCATGATGATCAATAAATTGTTCACTTGTCCACTACACCTTTGTACTTATTGCCCGAGTTATTCAGATGAATAAACATTCTATAATAACTACCTGAATCAAGTTAAAAGCATTTAACGCAGTTTCCAATAACAATGTTGTAACTCCTCAAATGACAAACACTGCCTTTCAACAGTTTGGAATGACCAAGACATTTTTGTTATTGAAAGCATTTGATGCTTTGGTTCATCAAGGATACATTAAAATGATCAAAATACTGCTACATTAACAATGTTGAAATTATTATTACTGATTGAAATGGCTGTTTTATATTTTCATTTATTTAAAAAAAAAAATAATAATTGTTACCTATGATAGCAAAGCCCCAGTTTCAGCAGTTATTACTCCTGTCTGCTGAGAAAATACTCATCTAAACTTAAAAATTATTTTAACGTGCTAATTTGATCCTCAGGAAAGAAATGTTTGATCAAAATGGTTGTTGCTTAATGAAGTGTGGAATCAGGAAGTGTCATTTTAAAGTTGCTGAAGTATTGAGCACTCTTACGTTTACTGCATGTCACTTCACCCTTTCAAGTACAATTTTGGTTAAAAAAATCTAAGCAATAAGCCAAACACGAAAAATTTCTCAAAAAATGCAGTCCATTGTTCTTTTGAGAGTTTAAGGCCATTCAGTTAAATAAAAATGGAAACTGGATATGATCAGGTTTGAGGAAATTGAGAGCACATTACATCAAATGGGCAAGACCATCAGTCTCTAATACAATAAACACCCTAAACTAGCAGCTTCAATGACCTGTACATGTCAAACATCAGTATCCACCACCAGAATGAAGAGAAGAATTTGCAATGTTGGCCTTTAATGTTGGTGTGACTGACAACAAAAACAAAAAGTTTGGATGGTAAACCTGTGTCATTGGTGCACGTGGAGGATTCTTGGATGAACAAAGTTTGAATAGCTTTTGATTAATATTTTGTTCATTCTTTATCTATTTAAAGCATTATGGGAGAATGAGAATACAATTTTCTTTAAAAACATACAAATGTAACAGATTCCAAGTAGTGTAATGTAAACAGAAAGGACATTACAAATATTAAAGATTTAAAAAAATAAAATAATGAACCCAAGGAATGCCCATGAACAAACTATTTTGTGTCTGTGTGTTAGGGTTGGGTGATATGTAAAAAGTATTTGAGATAATTGCCTTAAAAAATACTGCAATATCCGATTACATTGTCAACCCTCCTGCCAAGGGTTGGTTAATTTTTTTTGCTTTATTGATTTAGACTTAATGCAAACCATTTATAGAAAAACAAGACATTTCTAAATTAAAATAGCACTTTAAACCAAACTAAAAAAAACTATAAAATACCAAAGTGATAAAACTAAATTTAATCACCTCCCAAAATTCCAAACATTTGCCATCACGCAATCAATCAACACAGATGAAAACTACTAATAGCATACAGACTAAAAACAATTATTAATGTAAAGACAATAATCAAAATAAATAATCCTAACACATTTCCATGTGCTACCAAAAATAATGCTACCAAATGTGTATTCTTATCGAATTAGTGTCAATTATAATATTAATGCCTAAAGAAACTAAAACTCAATCTTAGGTTCAAAGTGAACATGTCTTGCATTACTTTATGATTTAATAACTTTCATCTTTTTAAAACAGACACTAATTCTGAACCTGCAGTTGCATTCACATTGCATGCCGAGTGGAAATAACGCAAACTAAACTACCAGGACCTCCTGAAATGATCAGAGATCATTTGCAGCATTCTCAGACATTATTATTCTTGGAAACAGTTTTCAGATGAATAAGAGAGAAAACTCTTTACACACACTTGTTCCACATGACAGGCTCATACTGCACACCTCTGAACAAACAGCGAATCAGGTGAATTGTTTTTCTTTAATTCATTTATTGAAACACGAAAAACAAACAAGACATTTCTAAATTCAATTGCACTTTAAACTAAATGAAAAAAGGAATAAAACAAGTGAAAAAAAAAAACGAAAAAAAAATATTCACCACTTCCCCAAACCCAAACAGTTACGGTCTCCTCCATCTCCATGCAAGTCAACCATGAGGAAATAAAGCTAATTAAACTCTCAGCACCTCCCGAGCTGATCGGAGATCATTTTCAGCATTCTCATAGACTTTTTTCTTGCAAACAGTTTTCAGATGAATGAAAGAGAACTCTTTACATGCACTTGTTCCACGAGACAGTCTCGTGCTGCACACATCTGAACAAACAGCGAATCAGACAAGCATTGATGGCTTTTCTTTTGTTGCTTTATAAACATATAATAGTCTTTCTTCAAGCACATTTCTTTGTGACTAACAGCATTTCTTGTCATGTGTCACTGAGATGCCTTACAAGAACAAAATTATCAGCGCATTAAATAAATTTGGATGAACGTGCAAACTGGATTCAGCCTCACTGCATTTGGCGGGTGCTAGTGTTACACCATGGCCACCGTTTAATATATTTGGTGACTTCACAGATCGATGATTTTGCATTTCCCGATATTGTCGATCATCATCTGTTTGCAATAGACATCTTTGTAATACATCGTCGACATTTCATTACATTGTCCTATAGCCCAGCCCTGGTGTGTGTGTGTGTGTTTGAGAGAGAGAGAAAAAAGTGGATAAACAGCGGTGTTAAATGCCGATGCCCTTTTGTCAGTGTACAACTTACCAAATTGTCAGATGGAGAACATTTACATTGATTGGCTACTGTTAGCAACTAGGCTACAAGCATACACTTTTTCAGTAGTGCCACACAAAGACCTTCAAATGTGCATGTGTGTGCACTCATTTCCAATCCCCTACAACAATGATCAACCTAGACAGTTCTGAAATGCAAAGTCTGATGGGAACTTTTACCTATTTTACTCACAATTCATAGATTTAAGCAAATTAATTTGACATCATTGAATTTTCTTTTTAGAGACTACTGTGAGTACGGGGTGTCTAAAAAGATGTAAAAGAGATACTTTTGTTTAATGGACAAGGACAACATAACTACAAAAGCTAAAAGCTAATAATTTGCGAGATGGAAAGATCTGAAATTGAACTGTTAGCCTATAAATTCAACAAGATATGTGCTATTCACATGGACTGCAATATGGAATACCTTGAACAAGAAACAGTAAAGTAACACTTTAATGGTTTGTGTTCACCCAAAAACAGATTTTTAGAAGAATATCTCAGCTCTGTAGGTCCATACAATGCAAGTGGATGGTGATCAGCACTTTAAAGCTCCAAAAACCACAGAGTCATAGTAAAAGTAATCCATATGACTACAGTTTATAAATTAATGTCTAAAGCAATATGATCACTTTGGGAAAGCGCATGTTCACGCAAGAGCTTATGCGATACAAGTGGAATAAAAAGCGACACAAGAGAATGCTGTTCACAGGCTTCATTGGTGTTGCTTTCATTTGCACATGCCAGCACGCATATGCCACAAAAGAGGCAGTGTTAACAGATTCTCCTCATGGACGCAAATTGGAGAGCAACCAAAACAAACAATTATAGTGAATAGGAATTAAATATTGATCCATTTCTCACCCAAAGTGATTGTACCACTTTAGAAGACATACATTTAACCACTGGAGTCATATGAATAACTTTGTTTCTGTGCTTTTTGGAGATTTAAAGTGCTGATCACCATCCACTTGCATTGTATGGACCTACAGAGAGGAGATATTCTTCTAAAAATCTTCGTTTGTGTTCTGTTGAAGAAAGTCATAAACAACTGGGATGGCATGAAGGTGAGTAAATGAGACTGTTTAACAACAGCTATGCATTTTAGAACTGCTTGGGTTGATTGTCCTGTCTCTAATTGAGCCCTTAAAGGCATGGTTCATCCAAAAAAAATTTACATTGTCATCATTTATTTACCCTCACATTGTTCTAAACCCACAAGGCAGAATGTGAGTCTCAATCACCTTTCACCTTCATTGAATCCGCTTCTGCAATACAATGAAAGTGAATGGTGGCTGACACTTCCTAAAACACTGCCTAACATCTCCTTTGGTGTTCCACGGAACAGTTAGTCATATGGTTTTGAAACATGAGGGTGAGTAAATGACAGAATACTCATTTATGGCTGAGCAATCTCTTTAAGGAATTTTGCCATATAGACTTGTATTTAATGGGGAGAAATCACCACCACTCTTTATCCACTTTGAAGAGGAAAGATAAGGCTCTTGTAGAGAGCGAAGAAAGTGCTGTCTAAAAAGAGAAGGAAAGTACAGTTAATACCTTTGGGACACAAAGCAATGTACATTACTCAAATAAATGTTTGTTCAATCAAAATTTATTACAATTAATTTCAAAACAGCTGTAGCCATGTGCCTGCACAGTCTTTGGATTTCCACTCCAACTCACAAATAGATTACCATTTTTCAGAAATGATAAGCCTTTGAAAATCCTGTTCTTGAATATACCATTTCTCTTTATGTAGACTACTGTCAAATAAATCCCAAGTACTTTCCATATCGGGAAATTTACATGGATGACGACACATTTGTTGTGCAAGCAAACATTACAAACAGGAGAGTTTTAACACTCACGACAAAATCTGTTGTCTTGGGGTGTAATAGAGAGCCAGTAAATGCGATAACTTACACTCATGTACTACCTTTTTAAATTTACCAGGGCCATGATGTAAGCTGCTGGTCCCGACTCTTCTGCTTTCCCCCACAGCAAAATCCACTTTAGCATAAAGAAAAATAAGGGTTCTACATGAAAAACATTCTTTTTTAAAAAAAAGGGATATTTCAAAAAGGGCTAATTCTTTCAACAAAACGCAAGCTTGCAATACAAACTTGTTGAAATTAATGTTCAAAAGGTTTGAAAACAGGAATACTATTAACAGATCAAAGTAAAGATAAGCCAATGCCCTTTGTGAAATATCACCCATTTACATTTTTCTTTTAAATTATTTTTGTCCACTTACTAATTCCCTAAATGTCTGTATGAACTGAAATGACATACTATGATTAATTGTATAATCCGTAAACAATACAAAAGTATGTAACTCAACTCCCACATGTTCTTTTTAAACTTACACCAAAGAAACAAAACTGTTCATTTTGTGCCTTGAACTGGCAAAAAGCACTGTCTTCTAGGAGTTAACCATGTGCGGTCTTCTATATCTTGATCCTTACCATGGATTTCGGCAATCGAGGATGTTCTGTGATGCACTCATCCAGCATGGCGGACCAAGCACCTAGAAGAAAACTGTCAACAAGTTTAGCAGTAACTTGTATTGAAAGCAGCTTCAACAGTCATGCCATTCAAGACCTGTACACTTTTAAACAGTTAACTCTACATTTGACATCTACTGTCGTCACGTCCCCTCAGTAGTCATTATCGTGCAAAGTTCAGTCTCGTGAAACGCTGAAAATGTAAAATACTTGACCCTACATTTTATGCGACAAGCTTGAACTCTCCGCACACTTGGTGCAGAATTCCACAGAGACATGGTCTTTGTCCACATGCAAGCAGATGCCACCCGCTGTATCTTTGTCTTCCAACTTCACCCTCTTCCTCGGCAAGGCATAATCGTGGTCATTCTCGTTGGACGCCTGGAAAAGCGAGGTAGAAAATTTCATGCCATTCACACCGCTCAATTTAGACAACAGCTGTGCCAGCATGCTCTCATTAGCCAACACGGCTCTCAAGTACCTAGTTTCATTCTCCAGTTCTTCCACTCTCTTATTGAGGTTCCCATTTTCCTGCTTGAGAATCCGGTTCTCTGATGTCAAAGAGCCGACTCTCTGCTCCAAGTCGCTGACGTACTCTTTCTTCTTCAAACGGTTCATCCTTGCCGCCATGGCGTTCTTATTGATGATTTGACCAGAAACATCTTGCAGTTTTGATCTCATGACGTTGCAAGATGATGAAACATCGGTCACCAGGCTCCGATGCATGTCATCGTTGGTCGATGTCTGCATTTCAAAGGTGCTGAAAGAATCATGCACGTTGTTGTTCAGTTCCCAATTTAATTCAGAGCCAAACAGCTCATCCAGGCCCCAATCATTTGTGTCACTTTCTGGAGAAGTCAGTGTGCTTGCATCACTTGCATTACAGGTTTTAAAAGTAGCATTACTCTCCTGGGAGGCACTTGCACATGAGACATTAGCGTTGAGGCTCGTTCTTCCTCTTTTTCTGGTGATCATGGCCAGCTCCGTATTCTTGGTTAGTACACCCGCCTTAAACCTGTATACCTTAAGGAAGTATCTGTAAAAAATTAAGAAAAAAAAGGAAAAAATTATATAGACAAATAGATGGATAGACAAAAACTCAGGCTGCCCCAATCACAAGTTGCTACCTACTATGTAATTAGTCTTGTCTAAGAGTACAATTAATTTGTTAATGCAATTCACACAAAACACAGAAATACAGCTTGTGCACAATGTGCATATTTTAAATTTCTGAGTTAAGTAATTTTTATATTTTTTAAGTAAAAATGCCACGAGGTGTAACTTTCAGAGAATTAATCTTTTTTTTTATACCCTTTTTTCCACAATTTGGAATGCCCAATTCCCACTACTTAGTAGGTCCTCGTGGTGGCACGGTTACTCACCTCAATCAGGGTGGTGGAGGACAAGTTTCAGTTGCTTCCGCTTCTGAGACAGTCAATCCATGCATCTTAACACGTGGCTCATTGTGCATGACACCACAGAGACTCACAGCATGTGGAGGCTCATGCTACTCTCCACAATCAATGCACAACTTACCACGTGCCCCATTGAGTCTGAGAACCCCTAGTCGCAACCACAAGTTACCCCATGTGACGCTACCCTCCCTAGCAACTGGGCCAATTTGGTTGCTTAGGAGACCTGGCTGGATTCTAACTCTGGACTCCAGAGATGTCAATACTTGCTGAGCTACCCAGGCCCCCTAAAATCTTACATTCTGGAATGAGTAGTGTAAAATAATTGTTTATTTATTTTATTTTTTTAAAGTGCTGCTCGCTGCTTTTATGTTTTAAATAATGTATGAAACCAAATTGAACACAGACAATATTTCTAAAAAGTTGTGTTTTATATTTTTAGAAGATTTCTAACAACGTACAACCAAATCACACTGCAGGGCCATTAATAATGAACAAGACGGCAAAATTATATATAAATGTTTATAAACTTAAATTGTGAGCCGTTTCCTGACCTCAAGCATACACTTTGCCTTATATACACACACGTATAAACCTGTTAAAACACGCACACGTTATTTGTTAACCACTTTATACCTCTTCGGGTTAAGCGAACAATACCAAGCAAAACGAAGCATCGAACATACGCCAATCTTAAGCCAAAACTAGTATTATGAATTCTCAGTTGGGTTTAACGCATTAGTCTCTATCCAAATCTTCACTTGACTTCTGTTACAGCAACATATTTAAATATCAAAAGGGTTTTATTGATCAGGCCGCAGTATCGCGCCTTAATCCGCGTGACACGGCGGTTTCATCAGTAGAGATAACTACAAACACGTTTTGTATATTAGCGAAACAACTTACCTTAAAGTGTACACTGCGGGCGTGAGACGACAGCTGGTCTCAAAGATGGTGGAAAGGGACGAGAAAACACGGTTAACAAAGGAAATAAATGGTTTGACCTTGGACGAAGCAAAGCCTACTTTAAAGCACCACCGTGCGCCCGACGACGACACTTCTCCAAGTGCGACGCACTAAAATGGTGTATATATGTTTGTATGTATTCTGTGATATCGCGATAATTTACGTAAGTACTAGAAAGATCTAAATAGGCGTTGCCCAATCCGTTTTAAAATCGTGATGGGCGTTTTTCAACTGCTTTACTTCATTTGTTAAAATCGAGTGTGCTGTCCCCACCTTAAAGGAATTGTTCACCCAAAAAATGAAAATTCTCTCTTCATTAAATCACCCTTATCATGCATCCCAGATGTTTATGACTGTCTTTCTTCTGCTGAACACAAAGAGTTTTAGTCTGAATATCTCAGCTGTATGTCCAAACAATCCAAGTGAATGGTGGCCAGAACGTTGAAGGTCCAAAAGCATTTAAAGGCAGCATATAAGTAATCAAATAAGTAAAAAAAAGTGGTAAAATTAAATCCATGTCTAGCTACATAATATTTGTTAGTGGGAAACAGATCAATAGATCAACTTTCACACAGCCCTCCTATACATGAACAGGAGAGTTCATCTTCTCTTTTTTTTCTTTGCTGATTCATCTGTGTAAAATGTTTTCTTGTGCAGGTCTATGCCTACTGCCCATAAGGATTCACTAATTTCATTAGATGGTTGAAAAACGCCCACTTCTGTCTGAAAAAGCCCACTGTTTGGGAATATTTTAGAAATTTTGTTTAATTTACAACAAGCCCATTTTTTTCTTGTATATTGTGCTATTTTCCTCCCAAAAAAAACCCAATCAATTGTATTTGTTTGTGCTATTCTTTACATTCCAAAATATCATCTTCAAAATAAAAGCACATCATATTATACACACTTTTTTATCACACATCCCAAATGTATCTTTAAATAGGTTTCCAAATCCCTCCAAAACTAAATAGTTACACTTCAACAAAAATTGTATACCATCAAGAGTATTAAATAGTCAGGAAATACATTCAAAATACTTAGTTGATTCTTCATAAACTCTATCAAAAATTTAATTTTGAAACTGTCATTAGTTCCAAAATCTAAAACAAAATCTAAATCCAAAGGAAATCATAAAGTATCGTCTCCAAGTGCTTAATCACTTTAGGTGGCACATTCAGTGACAATTAAATACACAGATCTAGATATTCCTTCCACCTTTGACAATAACACCCTCCCAAAAATGGATGTGTCCCTCATTAACCACAAATTAAATGTATTTTTTGTTTTGTCAATAATTGGATAAATATTTAGTTGGCATGAAGTCAGTTTAATAGAGCCTTTCAGCTGTAGCATCAATTTGTAAGCGTACCAGATGTTGTCCATGGGTTCCCTCTAAAATTTCTAAAGTTAGTTTTTTTATAATAGCAGTTTTAGATTTAAAAACTGTAAAATAAGAAAAAAGTCTGTGGTATACATTACTTTAAGATACTAAGAAGTTTTGTTCTACAATACAAATTGGATACTTTCATATACCAAATGTGAATTTTGAAGCAACCATGTTTTTGCTTTTGCTGTTGTTGCTTCAATGCGCTTCAGAATTCACATTTGAATGTGACTGTCATTTATATTGTAGAACAAAAATCCACATGTCTTTAAGTAATGTTTTTCACAGACTTTATTTTACTCACAAATCTAAACTACCATTATGAAAACCCTAGAAAAATCCAGAGGGAACACATGGCGAATAAACTTCCAGGTAATTTGGGCTTCAACCTAAACAGCTCTATACCTGGCAGTTTCATAGTATTTCCAGATCACCAAAATCCACTTTTTTAATACTAGGTATCTCAGATCAGCATTTGTCATTTTACATAAAAACAAAAGGGCAACTGGACAGGTTAATGTTTATTCAAATTTTAGTTCATTTTACACATTGTAGGATAATTCTTTAAGGTCATTTAATGATAATCAAATGATTACTTTTATCTTTTTGGAATATTAACAGATTTTATATAGTTTTATGGAAGACATGAAACCCACATACTTTACAACATAGGCATACTATATATTTTGTGTTCTCTTTCTTTTTCTTATACAAAATGTCAAGAACCCATTCAGTTTGTTAATATGTTAAATATTACATAATCACAACACAAGTGATTCAGTTCATTCTTCTTGCATATTCTTCCGTTCATGTTCATTTTGTTGTGTTGCCATGCTTCCCAGTTTCTATCTAGACATTCTTGCCATGACCAGCATTCTCAAAGGTAATATGTCTTCCACCCATTCATTCTGAGATTGCATCATTCTGTCCCACAGGGCTGCTTCAGCACTGTTAGAATCCATCCACTCCACATCAGCACCGTAACTTTTACCTGCAAGAAAATCAGATGATACAAATGTAATTGTGACAGTTATTGAATGCAATGCATCTGTTGGGTGCTTTCATTTTCTTAATGGATGCCTTGACAAAAACATCTAGAGTTCTGGCAAACTTGCCACTCATTACTTTCACATGCAAATGAGCTTGCTATTCGTTGCAAATGTTTGCAGCTGTTCACCGGTAGTGGTGAACGTGCAGCAAAGCTCATTTGCTGCAAAGTAAAGTGAAAATTAATGAGGTAATTTGAGGCAAGTTTGTGCAACTCTAGATTTTTTGCAAGAATGGACATTTCTTGCTGTCAACAGAAAGATTCAGTGGTTAAAGGTGGCTTTATTTAAAATTTTTTTACCTGTTCCAAGACCAAGCCTAATACCCCCAATGAAGTGGTTGTTAAGTCGGTCATGATCCCACACGGTGAGCTCCACACAGGCCTCTTTGAGGTCCTCTGGCCTGAAGCCATCATACACCATGGTGTGGTTAAACACCGGGTTAGAAACCCTCTTCAGTACTCTGGTCTTCTGTCGGCTTTTCCTGCTGTTATCTGGGAGGACTGCGCTAAGATGGTAGAATGTACACACATAAACGTCCTACATGTGATGCAACGTAAAACGATTCACGTAAAATCCACAATATGCAATCTTTGAAATAATTTACATAAGATGATCATTACTTCGGGGCAGTGATGATAGACTTTCTTTGACAAATGGATGAGTTATTTAAACATACGTGTAAAAAAGCATTTTCACATCAAATGCAAATTTTCACCACAATTTCTTGTCGCAAAGAGGATATTGAATAGAAACAGTGGATTCCTATGGAGACTTTAACACCGGGAGTGAACTTTTGCATGCCAACAAATCAGGTTTTCTAATAGTTTTGCCAATTTATCAAGTAGTTCTTCTTATCAGTGTTATGCAGAGGGCAGATCAGCTGAAAGGTGTGTTGCGGCACTTACTCTTTCAGAGTGAAACTGTCGGTCAGAGGTGTGAATTTGCCAATGGCGATTATTCGCTTAGCTTTTAGTGTGAATGGGCTATTTGTCTGTAATCTGTCTTGCTTTTCTGCATCTGGTGTGAAAAGGCCTTAAGGCAAGGTCACTTTTATCATTGCAAAGCGAAATTCCACAGGTGAACAAGGCACGGGGAGCATCAAGTGCGTGTGAAACCAACAAAAAACTAATTGCCAAGCAACCTCTTTTTAATGTTGCACTTTATACTCTATGAGAGTCAAGTTAAAAAGAAACTTGCCACTAAACTGACATCCTTGTCCACTGGGAATATTCAGTGTAGCTATGTACGAAGCACCGCACCCACAGAGGTCACTGCCAAACCAAGCAACTTCCTTTCGGTAAACGTGGTGAATTCACCTTTCAAGTTCACCAAACCTGAACATTAGAATTGTGCAGATTACCATTGAAATGACTGTATTTTGCTTGCAGAATTTTGCTTTGCAAAGGTAAATGTGGCCGTACCTTTTGAGGGAAGAAAATACCATAAAACCTAGATCATGCATACAAATGGCATGGCGGCGCACACAGTTGCAGCAGCTCAGTGCCTACCCGGTCGGTGGCTTGTATGGCTGTTTATGTACGCATTATGTCTTGTTTTGTGTACATTGTGTCGGGCGAGTAACACCTTTAGCCGGCACGATCTCCTTAAGATTGGACTATGTTACGAACGGAGTGTTACAAGCGAGTTTCTCCGTCTTCACAAGATTCCTGTCGAGTTGGCGAGGAGCCAAGGCTCTCCGTGGATTATCATCCCGGCGGGGAGGAGGCAAGGGCGGCGTAGAGAGGGAAGGTGGATGCGAGGCTGCAGGGCCGGTGCGCTAGCCAGGCTACGGAGGCAGCCACTCAAACCACGCTACCCAGCCTATTTCTCACAAATGCCAGATCCCTCGCGAACAAGATGGACTGAGGCTACAGACTACAGCGAACAACGTCGTGAAGGACAGCTGTATTCTGCTTTTCACAGAGACCTGGATTCATTCATCCATCCCGGACTCTGCCATTGAGCTAGCAGGCTACACAGTACAGCGCCATGACAGAACAGTAGACTCCGGTAAGAGCAGAGGAGGGGGGCTATGTGTGTACGTGAATAACAGCTGGTGTACTAACACAGTGACTGTGGACAGCCAATGCTCCCCAGATTTGGAGTATGTGACTGTTAAATGCAGGCCCATTTACCTCCCAAGAGAGTTTACTGTGATCATGATAACTGCTGTTTACATCCCACCAGATGCTAATGCTAACTCAGTTATTGGACTTTTACATGGCAGCATTAGCATTCAGCAGAGCAAGTATCCTGACGCTGTGCAGATTATAGCAGGGGATTTCAACCATTCAGACTTAAAAGCAGCATTCCCTAAATTCCACCAGCATGTTAAGTGTGCTATTAGGGGAACTAAGCCTCTGGACAAGGTCTACACCAACACCAAACTAGGCTACATTGCTAGACCACTACCACACCTGGGCCAGTCTGACCATGTGTCCCTGCTTTTGATCCCTGCATATGCCCCTATCAAGAAAACGGCTCCTACCATCACAAAAACTGTCGCTACCTGGCCTGAGGGTGCCACCCAGCAGCTGCAGGACTGCTTTGATAGGACCAACTGGGGGGTCTTCGAACATCAGGACCTGGAGGTGTTCACAGATAGTGTATTGTGCTACATTAAAAACTGCATAGACACTGTCACTGTGGACAAACGCATTCTGGTCTACCCCAACCAGAAGCCCTGGATGACCCGGGAGGTCCAGCAGCTGCTGAAAGAGAGGAATATCGCCTTCAAATCCCGAGACAAAGCTCTCTACAGCACAGCTCGAGCTAATCTGAAGAGAGGCATTCGTGAGGCCAAAGCAGACTATAGGAGGAGGATTGAGGAATGCCTGGACAGTAATGACAGCAGGCAGGTGTGGAAGGGAGTTCAGCATTTTACCAACTACAGGGCCGACCTCGGAGCTGCTGATGGTGACACCGCTCTGGCAGAGGAGTTGAACCTCTTCTTTGCTTGCTTTGAGGCGACACCACCAGGGACAGCACCACCAAACCCCACGGTCCACAGCAGCTAAAACCTCACAGTAGAGGAGCATGAAGTGAGGTGCACGCTGCGGGCCGTCAACCCGAGGAAGGCTGCGGGACCTGATGGCGTCCCAGGACGTGTGCTGAGGGACTGTGCTGAAGAGCTGGCTGGAGTCTTTACAAGGATTTTCAACCTATCTTTGGAACAGTCCACGGTACCACCCTGCCTAAAGTCCTCCATCATAGTCCCCCTGCCGAAAAAACCCACATTTCCAGCCTCAATGACTATCGGCCAGTAGCACTGATGCCAGTGGTGATGAAGTGCTTTGAAAAACTAGTCCGGAGTCACATCATTGCAACATTGCCATGAAGCCTTGACCCCCACCAGTTTGCCTACAGAGCGAACCGATCCACGGAGGACGCCGTGGCCACAGCACTACATGCTGCACTGTCACATCTGGAGCAGCAGGGGAGCTATGTGCGGATGCTCTTCGTGGATTTCAGTTCTGCGTTCAACACCATCCTCCCACACAAACTGGTGGTAAAACTGGGCGACCTGGGGCTTGTACATTCCACCTGTATGTGATACATAGCTTCCTCTCGGGCCACAGACAGAGGGTTAGAGTGGGCTGTCATACATCCACAGCCCTGAGACTCAGCTCTCCATCGAGAGCATTCTTACATACTGCATCTGTGTATGGTACACCAGCTGCAAAGTGGCTCAGAGGAAAGCGCTGCAGAGGGTTATCAACACGGCCCAAAAAAATTGCCAGCTGCCCTCTCCCCACACTGGAAGAACTACACAGCTCCAGTTGCATCAAAAAAGCACAGAACATTATAAAGGATTCTTCACACCCTGGACACTCTCTGTTTGAACTGTTGCCATCAGGCAGATGATTCAGATCAGTCAAAACAAGGACAAATAGATTCAAACACAGCTTTTATCCTACAGTAATTACCACACTCAATACTGCTAATTAATTATGAAGTAATACTGTTACAATTGATTGTAAAAAGGGATGTGCAATGATAAAATGTACTTTTATGTGGGTACGTGGGTATACTTGGGCAGTTTTTTTTATACATGTATGAATGATGTACTGACTGGTGAGCACTTTAAATTTCGTTGTACTGGTGACAATGACAATAAAGGGTCGATCTATCTATCTATCTATCTATCTATCTATCTATCTATCTATCTATCTATCTATCTATCTATCTATCTATCTATCAAATGTATGAAATGATTTGTATAAATACCATTTGACAAAAGGATCAATGGCAACACCTCTGGAAATTGGTAGATTCTTGCACTCTTTCACCCAGATTTGTACCTCACCATTTGCCTTGTTCTTGTGACCTGCAAGGCCAGAAATAAAGGGTCAATTTACCCCAAAATAAAAACTTTATTCACCCTCAGTTCATACTAAACCCTTATGACTTTCTTCTGTGGAACACAATATGAGATGTATTCTTTTGTGAAGAAAGTCATACATGTTTGGAATGAACTAAAGTTGAGCAAATAACAGAATTATACATTTTGTCTTTAAACTAGTACTACTACTAATTTAAACTATCTCTTTAAAAATCAACTGAAAAACATATCCCTATAAAGTCATATTCCATATTCAAATACAAAGTGTTAGCATGATAAATGCACTTTTGATTGTTGTTTGTATGGCTTTAAAACTGATAAAAGTTCACTATCTTACTGTGAGAAGACTGAAGAAAAAAACGTAGAGCAACTCTTATCTCTGCTCTTATCTCTTCACCATCAGCAGAATGTTTAGGGCTGGAGGGAACCTGAACCTTGGTTTAGTAAAAGTAATATATACTTTAGTGGCAGTGCAATATATTATCATACTATACTGTATGTGACACACTATACAAATAGTTTCACTAAAGACCATTGTCTTACCCTTCCTTTCAGCAGATATTCATTCATCTGTGTGTTATTAAAGTCCCATTCCACCAGATCGATCTCTACCTCTCCAAGAAAGCTGTTATGGCCAAATGTGTCATTGTGCCACACAGACAGGTTCAGCTTCTGGGTTTTCAGAGTCTCCATTGGAATCTTAAACTGCACAAGTAAATGACTACTTTGGTCATCTAATTAAATTTTTGCAAACATCACAAACCAGGGTTCTCACAACTTTTAACTAATGAATTTCCATGATTTTTCCATTACATTTCCGTGACTTGAAGTTGTTGTTCATGATTACAAGGATTTTTTGAACATTTCTAACCATTTCTTCCATGACTTTTTAAGATTTTATAAAGTTCCCTGATATTTCCAGGTTTTTCATGATGTGGGAACCTTGCAAAACATATCTCAGAACATTAATAATGTTCATACCCGCAAGATTTCATTGTAAGTTGGATCCAGAGTCTTCTTTCTCACACATGTTTTTCTCTTTCCATATTTTGCTTTGTCAGGTAACAGGTAACATTTAACATACCTGATTTTCAAAACACACAAAGCAAAGACATCACTTTTTATCAGACCATATTAGCTGTCTTTATGACTTGAAAGACACTGTTATTTTTACAGTAGTCACATGCTCCTAGAAAAAAAAATAATCCGAGATATTTTCCCCCACTACTAAACTTACGGGTCAGACCGGTTCCTTTTAGGATCTGCCACAGCGAGGTCTTTGCACTGCACTACGAAGATGTGGAACTCTCCCAGTTTTTGCAAATAGTGAATGGCGAACTGGATTGTGCCTTTGACCTCCACATTGCCAAAATCACTACTGTAGATACTCATTACACTGCCAGTGACCTAGACGTACCACAGGCGGAGACAAAGATCAGCATGGATATCTACTCATAAATGCATGTTATCAAAACAAATGGAGAAAAATGTAGTATAAATATGTTCACATCGGAGCATATCTGATTAGTTAATTAGTAAAGGGGGTGTTAAAGACAGGGGTCTCATACAGAGGACATGGAGGCCACTTCAGAGCACATGCAAAAGTTAGAGGGAGTGTTGCATGTTCTCAGTGTGTCATAGCTTTTCTCTGATGCACAGTCACCATTTCACCAATCCTTCTAAAGTCACATGCACAAACAACATGAGATAGTTAACATTTATGCAGGCTAATCATACAGGGGTGAATGATGGTCACTACAGCTAGTTATATCTAACACACATAAAACTATGGCATTTTAGAGCTAATCCAAAGCATCATGTCAAAGTTTGGGAGTTGTAGTTCAACATATGTTTTAGAAACTACACAACAAATGCTAATCCTGAAGCTCATGGGTATGAGGAGACAGTGTGTATTTTACCTGTTGGTGCATAAATGCAGGTGCAGACAAACTCATCCTCTTCACCTGCGTAGGGTCTAAGAAATACGTTTTAGTGTTGGCAGTGACTGCAGACACTGAGACAGAAAACAAACAAGGAAAACTTAGTCTCCTAAACTATGAAAGAGCATCCTTTGAGCAATAAAATCTTCCTCTGAGCACTAAGAGGTCTCAATTGAATTTAAGCTGTTCTGTTTCAGATACAACTGGAAAGCATCTAGTATCAGTGTTAGAGGAAACAATTCATTCTGAAGGGTTTATGTGTACAGTTGTTCATTTTGCAGAGCACATGCATTGGCTATTTTAAAATCAATGAATTTACTTAGTCATTCTACATCTACCTCGCCATTATATGAATGATTCAGGTGGTACAGGATGCATACTGCCTTTAATCGTTGGCATTTACCCATGCTCTCATAAAATTTCCATGTGTTTTTTAATGCATCCCCTTAGCCATTCCAGACAGTAAAATATACATGAAAGATCAAGGGTCAATAATCAAAAGGATGTTTAATGTCCTTAATACGAATTTAACATCAGGGGCTTGGCTTTTGCTTTTGAGGGTAGTATGCAATTGTACACTAAATTATATTAACCTACCATTTAAACAAAATAACATTATTTTACAAATGCAGAGCAGAGAAAGACATTAAAAATATGAAAAAGCCTTAAAGGGCAGAACATTAAAAGACCTGCATTAGAAACTGAAAAAAAGGAAAAGCTCACCATCTTCAAAACTCATCTCAACATCAGTCCTTGGGTCAGTCTTCCATCTCTCTTCTTGGATTAAATGGCACATTTTAGTTCAATAAATAAAGTAATAGAAGGTAGTTAAATGTTGCATAAATTCAACTCTCAAAGCTTGTTAAGTTTGTAAAGGTTAATAAGTCTCAAGAAATGTCTTCTTCTATCCAGCAGGGGTGAAAGAGTCTGTCCCTCCTAAATACAGAGATCTGTTCAAAAAGGCATTAAACAATTCCCTCCATGTTCCCCACAGACCAACATGTTTTAATATCTTTAAATAACCTTAAAAGGCAACAACCCATACTGCAGAAAAGAGAGCGGTACTTACGTGAAGGTGTGGATGCCAGGTCCTCTAGACTCTTGGAAACAGAAAGGGGTCTGGCACTGACATGCTCCAGAGCAGATCTGACAGGGCTGGCTTCCTCACTGTCACCTGACATAGCCCATATCACAATTAGAAACATCACCTCTGAAGTCTACCATTCTAGTCTACTAAGACCATTAGTAACAAACCCTCATTTGAAACACTAAAATTTAAGGTGGTGAAATCTCAGAAAGTAAACCGTATTATATTCATCTGATTTTGAGAGAATTCTGAATTTATATGCACATATGATAAGCTGCAATCAAATATAAGATAAAAGCTAGCAAAAGCACTGCATTGATTCACTGCATTTTCCTGTGATTTTTGATTGCTTGCTGATTTATGATCAGTGAAGCGGGGCTTAAATTGTTGTAAGCCTGTATGGACTGAAGTGGTCAAAAAAATTAATAGGGCCTGAATAGTGTTTGGACAGTGTAGCATATAAAGTAAAGCAGCACAGTCTATGTCCCACTAAAAGTTGGCACCGAAAAATGCAATTTTATCATGTCTACAAAGTTTGAGCTTTTTTTTTGACTATCAGGTAGGATTAATTTCTTGGGTCAAAATGGGCAGATTTGAAAAATTATAAACCCAGCTTCCACCAAAATCAAAGAACTAATCATATTCTATTCATAAAACTAGACTAGACTAGACTAGACTTTCTACTAGACCAAAGTAGAAAGGTAAGCTCACAGGCTGAACTGGTGCGTGAGAATGACCAGGTTTCAGGTGTGGAGCTTCCTGAGGAGTCAAAGGTGATCTCCTCCGATTCAGACTGGGAACGTCGAGAGGGAGAGCTCTCAATGCTTACTCTGCCTTGGTTCATCCGTTCAAAAGCCTCACCTGTCTGCACCACAACCTGTCCCAGCCTTTCTCTTTCATCTAAGACGGCCTGCTCGGGTACACCAAGATAATGGTGTAAACTTAGGGGAATATAAGACCTGGCCAGATGAGAATTTGAGTCCACTGTCAGCTTTCGTTCTTTGGGCATGATGGGTCTTATATCAGTGTCTTCATCCAAGGTCTTCCCGTGGCGTTCAGTAGATGTATATTTAAATTCTGAGGCTGAAACCTGTGAGTGACCAGTTTTGGAGTAGAATGGACTGCCGTCTTTTAGGGTGATGATATGACGATCTGAAATGTCTTGGGAAGTGGGCATGTGATACCCTTCAGGACAATTAATGTTACTCATTTTCTCAGTGACATTATTTAACGAATATGAGGGCATCTCTTCATGAGTTTTAACCTTATCAGTGTACTGACCCCTGTCAGCAGGACTGATATCTATAACAAAGGTTCTTAGGGGAGAACCATCCTTCCTGGAATTTTTGTTTGGATAAGAGTCCTTGGGATGTACTTTAGGCTGTCGTAATGGGCTAGGTGTTCTGGTCTGACCTTGATCTTTTGGCTGGTAAACATTAGTGGACTGTTGTGTATCACATTGAGCATTTTGTGGGAGGCTTCTGAGGGAAGATGAAGGCGAACTTGGCTTCAAGTGTTTGTCTGAAATCGAATGTGGTTTGAAATTAGAAGTGTTCTGGGTGATGTAAGGTACCCTACCTCGGATATCTTGATGATCTTGGATTGGCACTCTGGCTGGACCCTCGCTTTTTTCCATCTTCTCATTTTGCAGAATCGAATCAACCTCTTTGTTTAAAGACAAACTCATTTTGTCTAGGGAACTTGTTAAATCTGGACTAGTTGGCCCAATGGAAGAACATTTAGGAGACAACGGCGTAAATGAGTCTTTAATATCAGGTGTACATGTTTGTGAGCCTACAATTAGTCGCAGGCCACTTTTTTCTTTCTCCCAAAATGACTTCAGATCATCGATTGAGCCTTTATTATCCTGTTGACTGAGAGACATTTTATGAGTAGAGATTTCCTTCTTCAGGCCAGATATATCCCTAGACAGCGACTCAGAGAGAGGCTCTTCCTGCAACTCGTTTTGAAGAGCATTGTCTCTTGGTGGTGAACTGGGTGACACCTGTCTGACGTCACTCATGACCATGTGTGTTTGTAACTCACTACTTGAGCCTTCTGACATCTTACTGCTGTCCAAATTAGAGGGTTTTCCATTTTCATTTAAGGATATGGCAGACATATCGACACCATAGCGTGATACCAAAGAATACTCGTGCATTGTAGATTCTACTTCAACTGGATATTCAGTGGCATTTAATTTTGATGGGCTGATGCCTGGATCTGGAATCCTTCTGTCTAAAGTTTCATCATTATCATTAAGCAGATATGTTTCACTTTTGTGTATTTCAGCTCCGGTTTTGATGCTCAGTATTTTTGGTCCTCTGTTCCCCATTTCCCAGAAGGACTTAAGGTTGGCCAGTCTACCTGGTGATATCTCACCTTGGTCAAACATCTCTTTCTTAAGAAGATCTTCCCAAACAGGTCTAGTTGTTGCATTGCCATCTTGCATTACCTCTGTTTTTGAAGTAACCTGTTTTATTTCTGTTGTCTTGCTCACTGTGGAAACACAGTCCTGTAGAGATATACTGACATCTGCTTCAGGTCTCATGGTGAAAGGTGTTTCGCATTCCAAATTCACAATTTTGGATTTATCTTCACTTATTATTTCTTTGTCAAATGCTTGAAATACAGGACTCTTGTCTTTTTTCTCTGCTCTTGAAAACAATGCAAAAAAACCCAGACGTGTCTTTGGAGATGGCTTGGTCTTTGGCTGTATGATCGGAGAAGCCAATTCTTCTGATTTGATGTCTGAGGTTCCATGATCATCTGGTTCCTCTTTGTTCTTCTCACTCTGTGCTGGCAATTCTTTCAGCTTACTCTGCTTTGCATCTCGAGAACCTCGGCCAAACCACTCAAGTACCTTAGAAATTGAATGACCCTCTTCCTCTGTTACTGTATGAGTCTGGCTCTCTGTGCACAATGTATTGGCCTTACCTTTAACTTCACCAGAGCTGTGGAAATTGGACACCTGTGAGGTCTGAGGCCGAGCATAAAGCTCATGACAAACTGCTGTGGAGACAAGAAGTTTAAAGGTCTCGTTTTATACATAAAAAAGACATGTAATATTACTTGAGATACAACAACACTTCCAAAAACAAAAAGATATTCAATTGTGCGAGTCTGGACATCATTCGGTAATCAAATAATGACAATGCACATTAAAATTGAGGTAAAAACCCAGAAGGTAGTACATTTCTTGCAGTGCTTATTTACTAATCACCATTTGCAGATTATCAACATACATACATGAGCGTTCATCAGAAGCCATGTACTGTATGAAGCATGCACACAAAAGCAGTTAGTATGAGGGTTTCTTAATGAGATCCATTGCAAACTGTTAAATCACAGACAGATTATATTGTCAAGAAAATTGCCAAGCGATGTTTTTTCAGTAACAAATAACATTTTTTATTTTTTTTTTAATTATGTGCTTGTGATGGTTATTTATTAAATGATTTGTTAATAGTTTCCCCCTTATATATCTGTTGGCTGATTCTTAATTGTTTTGTAATTGTTATAATAGTTTGATTATATTGACAGCGCTCCATTATCTTACCAGAAAGTTACTGGATTATGCTTTTGCCATTGTCATTCCAACAATTATGAGGTATCCAGCTGGACAACCCTTCCCACTTCCCCCACTTTTCTATAGGCTCACTGATCATCACATTGGGATGCTTGTGATTATCTGACTCCAGAGTGTGACATGTAACCTCAGACAATGGGAACTGATTAAGCCAAATTTAAGACCACTATGTTAGTTCCCTTGTTCAAAAACCCCTTTGGAATACCTTTAGTGTAGTTTTATGTCCTGTGTTTATATTTTTCCAATTGAAAACAGGAAGTTTGGGTGGAACTAAAAGGGCTTTTCCCATTTCTTTTTTAAATAGCCAATAGACAGTTACATCACAGTCATGAACCTTGATTTGCTACTTTGATTGCACCAAAATCTGTGAGGTGCAGAGACATCAATAGAGATGTCAATTTTAAATGCCCACATCTGCTAAAAGTTCATTTTGTAAAGCTTTAGGGGTACACTAGCATATAGAGGGTTGCTACACTAATATATATGGATTTAAAAGCACTTTAAGTACTGCTAGTAGCTGCAACCAAAGCCACTGCATTACCGTTGTTTACAATATTGCTTCTATCCAGCTCCCTATCCTGGTCAGACAGAGCACTGTAGTCTATGTCCAACACGCTGTTCTCTCCTTGCTCGCTTTCTTTGGCATGACTCATGGAAGATAAGGGGGTCTGTTTCCTGTCTAACCAACTTGAGGCAGAGTGAACGGAGTAAGGGGAAAGAGGAGGGTTGATGGGGCTGACTGGTGCACAAGAATGGCTGCTGCTGCTGTCGTTGTTTTTGAGTCGCAGAGATTCAATGGAGCTACACCTGGAGCCACTGTGCTTCAGGATGCCTCTGGGGGCAGGCGTCACAACCCGTTTAATAATGTTGTCACTGCTGGCAGTGTCCAGGAGGGAGTCCTGGCAGGAGAACAGCAGCAGTCTCTTTTTGGGCACAGGTTTGGCTTCGCATTGAGTGGCTTTATGGGGGTCAGTGTTGTCTGTGCTTAGGATAGTGTGATGGGGTGTGTAGCTCTTAGCTAGAATGAGTGGTTCTGGAAAATAGATGTTGGTAACATATAAAGCAGTACAACAACAAACAGACACAAACAAATTCTGAATTCATATGGCATGGTTCACCAAAAATGAAACATTCTGTCATCCTTAATTCACCCTCACTCTAAACTTATTTTACTTTCTTTTTTTAGGCAGAACACAAAATGTACTGTTTTCATGAGATGAGATGTTCGTCTTTTCAATACAACGGCAGTGAATAGTACCTCAGAATTTAACTTCAAAAGGACTCAAAAGTATCATAAATAAGTATCAATTATCATGTGATTTAAATATGTCACACATGTGGCATGGATTACTTTTGATACTTTTGTTTCCTTTTTCAAGCTTTAAATTGGGCATTAAACACTGCCATTACACAGAGATGCATTAAAATGATTTATTTTGTGTTATTGATAAGCGATCAAGTCATATGAAAACTAAATGAGAGTGAGTAAATTCTTTACTGAAATTTTTGAGTGACCTATCCCTTTAGTACTTCTGTTATTGTACAATAACAGTGTGATATCTGTTAACTGAATAGATATTTCATGGTAAAGCATTGAGGTGGAACGCATTGGTTAAAAGCTTACATGCAACCAAAGAACATGACGGCAGCATGAGGTCTTGCAGAGTTTGGTAAGCTATTAATACAAACAAAAACTTAAAGCAAAAAAATAAAAAAATTATATATATATATATATATATATATATATATATATATATATATATATATATATATATATATGCTTCATATTGTAACATTGCTACTAACTGGTTTCACTGAAGTAAAAAATATTATAATATGACTGAATCAACTTGACTACAACCAATGAAATTTAATTTAATGACTATGTCAAGTAGATATAGCTCATGGCTCCATTTAAGCACATATAAGCACACTTTTATTAGTGTGCTTATATTGGCCTTTGCCCTTACAATAAAACTAGTCTGACTCCTTGAAAAACAACAGCAGACCAAATATTCATCACAAAATGTACCATCTATGTATAATGTACAGACTGGTCATGCATGGCGGCTTAGCTTCTTTGGACAACATAATTTTTCGTATAATCTCCTTAAAGTTTGGCAGCTTCCTAAAGCCATGCTACACAGTTGAACTTTCTGTGGAAATCTTTTAACCAGACCATTTCAAGGAATGCCACTTTTTCACATGTATTCTAATTTTGCTAAATGCCACATATTACATTCAATATAAAATTGAAACTACAATTTAGCAAAGGGATATTCTATGAAAATTATACAGTACAGTATAGTTTAATCCGAAGTAGTGAAAACCTACAAAGCTCCTCTCTTGTTGTACTTTAGACCAATGGCTGTTATAGGAATAGTTCACCCAAAAAATTAAAGTACTTCATTATTTACTCACCCCATAACTTTAAAATTCCAAAAAGCACATGAAGGCAGTAAAAAAGTAATCCATAAGACTCCAGTCCAGTGGATAAACCCATGTCTTCAGAAGCAATATGCTAGGTCTGAGTGAGAAACAGATCAATATTTAATCCTTTTTTACTATAAACTGACCAGTATGTTGCAATATGCATGAAGAATGTGAATTGCCAAAAAAAAAAAAACATAAGAATGTGGAAGTGAAAGGTGGATTTAATAATAAAAAAGGACATAAATATGAATCTGTTTCTCTTCCACATCTACCATATCACTTCTGATGTTGATTAAACCATAGGTGTCATTTGGATTACTTTTATGCTACCTTAATGTGCTTTTTGAAGCTTCAAAGTTCTGGTCACCATTCACTTGCACATTATGGACCTACAGAGCGGAGATATTCTTTTAAAAATATTAGTTTGTGTTCTGCCGAAGAAAGAAATTCATACACATCTGGGATGGCATGAGGACGAGTAATTGATGAGAGAATTTTCGGTTTTAGGTGAACTATTCCATAAAGTGTTTACAAAACTTTTGTTCCTGATATATTTAGCATAGGATAGATTTGGTATAGATCATGGAATCTTACATTTACATTACAGAGCTTTTCATAATCAAACACTGCATGTTTAACAGTTACTGCATGCATGCAAATCAGTTATTAGAGCAGATCATCCCAAGCAAACACCATTGCTCAGAAGAAGCACGCATAATCTTCAATGGGAATCAGTCAAACAAACTTACTGTGCTGGCAAGAAATATGTTCTGGAACTTTGCTCTCCAGAACATTCACTCCATCACAAAAAAAAACAAAAAACATTTGGTACCTCATTTAATATAGGACTGAACAGAATGCATCAACAGCAGCATAAATATGTAACTTATAATATGTACATTTTACATCAAAGACACAATCTGTTGAAAGCTGAGAGCTTGTGTCTGCTCTCTAATATGTTTTTGGGATATTATAATAAAAATGTAAATACAGTCATTATTGACTCATGTTGTTCAAAACCCCATATGACTTTCTTTACTGCGTGGAACAAGAATGTTAGAGGCCGACAGCCTCAGTCAGCCTGCATAACATCTTTTGTATTTCACGAATGAATGAAAATCATACTGGCTTGGAAAAGCATGAGATTAAACAATGACAGAATTTTTTTTTTTTTTTTTATGACCTATAGCCTTAAAAAACTATTTGAGGATCATAGTGTTAAATAGTAAATTAATTCAGTGATTTGATAGTAAAGATATTCTCACCCTCAGCAGGTGTCTGGCCGGCCTCTTTCACACCATTGATAATTCTATCTTTGTCCCTCTGTGAGCGCATAATATTGAATGGATTCATCCTGGACTACATTGGGAATCAAAAAACAAACAAAACAAAAACAAATATTTATATAAATAATAGTATAATAATTCCTCTGAAAAATATAATTTGAAAATTCAGCAAAATATTAGAACTTAAGAGACTGAACTGTGTGTAGTGCACCTTGATTTGATGACTCTGTTGGCCTTCTGGCATCTGATGTTCCAAACTGTATGGAGGTAATGTCATATAAAAAAGGGTTTTGGTGCATTTAATTAAGTAATGCATTAGATGCATGATTTAAAAACAAGATAATAACCAATTGGCCATTGTAAGCCTGCTTTTTGTACATTTTTCTATTTTAAAATACTTTCTCTGGTTCCATCTTAATGTGAACAGGCTATATAGTAAGCCAATCTTAGGTTGATTTCCCAAAAAGTGTAAACCTGTGGCATAGCAGTACATTCAACATTGCTTTGTTTTAACAAACCTACATACCAACATTGGCTCAACCAATGGCTCATGCATTGATCTGTATGACAGAACAATGCAGGATGGAGGGAGTGTTCGGGAAACATGTTAGAGAACATTCATTATTTTGGCAAATTTGCTGATATAGTTTGAATATTAAATAAATATTTAAGTTCTATCTTCATGGTGTACACTCTGGAACCACTACAAATTCATAAGATTCAGACAGCACTAAGTGGGGAAAAACATATTTGATTCCATGCTGCATTGTGATACTATAATGCCATTACATGGTCTCAAAGAGAGAGCAAAACAATAGCATGTGAGATCTGACCCTCCGGATTCCCTTTACTTCCCTCTTTGTGTCTGATTACTAAATGGGAAAAAAAGAGCGCACTTTTCCAGAGCACTCTAGTTTACATTAGAAATACACATTTTCAAATATTGTATGAACCGGAGATGCTGAAGGAAGAGTGCATTTCTCTTGATATCGTTGAAGCATTTTTGAAAATAAAGCTATTGCTCATTCTGAGCAGTGATTTAAGAGCTGCTAAAGCTGTTGTGTATAGATATGAGGCGATTGATGACAGCTCCTCTAACCAGGCTAATGGGCGGAAGTAGAGTTAGTTCGTTTAAAAGGCAGAGGTCCTGTGAAATCCTTTAATCAAGTAGAACAGCAGCATGTGCTTCGTACCGATAACAAAAAAAGTATTTCTTCTCAGCAGTTAAGTAACTTCTGTTTTGTGCATACTAATATTATGCGTTATTTCTTACTACCTTTTGTTTTTACCATATCTATCTATCTATCTATCTATCTATCTATCTATCTATCTATCTATCTATAACTGGTATCATAATCAACATAATTCACTATTTAAAATTGAAATGACACTGATTTCTCCAAGCTTTAAAATCAATGACTAAAGCAAGAAAAATTTAACTATCAAAGTACATGACATACCACGTTTCATTAAGAGGAAATGTTCTACTTTAAACTTTAGTGAACACACCTCTCATTCTGTGACTGTGTGGATGGTTCCTCAATGAGTCCTGAGAGCTCTGGAGGGATGAATACATCCTTCTTCTGACTGTTCACAAAACTGGGTCTCTCTGCCCATCTTTGAGAGAGCTCCACTACAAAAAGATACTTTGCATTACACATGCACGTGCATACACACAAACTCTTGTGCACACACACACACACAAACTCATTGTTGTATTGTTTATGTCTTGTTTTAACGTTTTTTAACGTTTTAACGCATTTTAACGTTTACAGATTGGCCCCATTCACTTCCATTGTAAGTGCCTCACCGTAACCCAGAATAACCCCCCCCCCCCCCCCCCCCAACTCCACCCCAAGTAAAGGAGGGACAATATAGAAGTAAATTAATGACAAATATCTTTGAACCAAAAAAAAGCACCCTGAATTACACTAATTGAAAATCAAACACATTGCATTAGAAGTGCTTGCATTTTTTGAGGATGCAATTTCCTATGCTTGTATATTTATGGTGTGAATATTTCAAATGAAAAATTCCTAATTAAAATTATTACTTTTTTTTTAATTTCCCCTTTATTATTCAACAGGTAATATTCAGTCCCTTGTATTTCGCTTTGCAAATTTGCCTCTCAAATTTCAGTGGTTAAAATTTGGTTGTAAATTCAACCTTGTGCATCCTGGCATGGCAGGAAAAGCAGTAGAGTGCCGATGCACAATCTTCATTTGCGGCTACTATGCTTCACCACTATGTGGTGCAATTGGTGTTGATTAAGACCAAGAGCTACTGAGAGAGGTCCTGGATGATTGCCAGCGTTGATAAATCAATTAAACTAACATGACAATAAACAATAAAGTCAATTAAACAGTTTCTTCAGTTTGATACGCCACTTTATTATGCGTGTCATTTTCCGTATTAATGTACAACAGTATCTAAGTGAGGCAATTGTCCTAGTATGTGAGGGGAAAAAATAATGAGCTATTTAGACGTCTCTGTCTACCCTTTCTCCCCGTGTTCATCTTTTGGTCCTCTTCAGTATGCATTCTGGTTTCATCTTCATATATCTGATTTGTAACTATTTCATGTAAACTGAAACCATCTGATGTAACCTTATGAGACATATTTGTTATTAAACATTTTCTCTTTAAGCCTGTTTAACTGTGTAAACTATATATTCACATTCAAGTGCTACATATCGTATTGCTGTAAGGTCATAATATGGTTTTAAACAATACTCTCCCACATATTTTGCTATTCTAACTGTACTTATTTCTGTAGTTGGTATAAGTAGCAGAAGGTGGAAATAAACAAGAAATTAACAGTTTTATACCATCTTGCTGTTAAAACACAACTTACAGTTTAATTGATTTATAAAAACTGACTGTTAATAACAATACAGGTGGACTACTAATGAGAACCAAATGAGATGACACAGATTGTGACAAAGGATTATTTGGTGAAATACTCTCCCTGTTGCTCTTGATCTTCATCAACACATGATTGCACCACCTTGTGGTGAAACACAGTAGCGTAGATTGAAGATTGTGCATCGGCACTCTACTGCTTTTCCTGCAATGCCAGGATTAGAGGTCTGCACAGGCCTTAAAATGAAACCCGACCTGTACCCAAGACCGTGTGGCCCGAGTCCCTACCCGACTTGAACGATACCATCAGATTTTAAGCCCAAACCCGTCCCGAACCCACTTACTATCTAATTTCTTCTCCAAGCAAGTACTGTTGCAATAGGCTGTATTTTATGTAAGCATATAGACATAATTCGTAACAGTATTGAAACAGCAAACATAAAAAGTTTTGATAAGACACAGCAGCCCGTCATTATACTTGAGCAGAACGGGGAAAAAAAGCATTGACTTACCGTTTATTTGCTGAAACTACACTTGGTGCAGAACAATCTGGAAAACTATGAAACAGTCCCCTTTATGCAGCCTGAACTTGTTCAGATTGTTGAATCTTTGTGACACCATTGATAAAAACAATCTAGACACAGTGCAAAGAATAAAACAAAGCGCAGGTGTCTCAACATGCATTTTTGAAAAAATTAAGTTTTTTTAACGTGGAATGGTGTTTATATTATGCCGGTCCTGCACGAGACTCTGAAGAAAAAGCGAGACGTGGTGTAAATGTCAAATAAATTTGTCCAGCATAAGTTTACACAGGGAAATAATGGGAAAACAGAACAGATGCACGCAAAAACATGTTCGATGTGAATGCCCCCTAACTCGTCTGTTCGCGCGTGTTTGTAAATGAGAGCATATGTGCAAAACAAGATCGGTAAGCCTTTTTATTTTTTCATTCATACAAACCCGAACCCGACCCAAACACCTACATGAAAACTGACCCAAACCCGGCCCACAACCCAAAGGGTTCTCGGGTCCCGTTAGGCCTGGGTGAGGTTGCCGACCTCTTGCCAGGAAGCAAAAGGTTGAAATTCCAAATGAATTTTAACCACTGATATTTTAAAGGCGATTTTACAAAGCAAAATTTAATGGACTAAATATTACCTGTTGAAAAATAAAGATTGAATAAAAAAAAAAAAAAATAACATTTTTGAACTGAATTTTGGGAGGTGAATATTTAATGATAAAATTGTGCAAAATGTTTTCAGTTGAAATATTCATATCTTAAATATACAACCGTATGAAATTGCATCCCCAGCACTGTTAAGGCAATGCATTTATTTTGCATCAATACAGTGTGCTTTTTTGTTTCAAAGACATTTGTTGTTAGTTTACTTCCATAGGGACAAGTCCAAGTTACTGTTTGTGCTAATAAACATTATGCCACAAATTTTCACAAAAATGATTTGCTGCCAATATAATTTGTAATGAAAAAATAGACGAGCTAAACTTTTACTGTATTTCATTACAAAAATGCAAAGATGTGAGATAAATCTGTCAGGGGTTGCACAGATAAGGTTCAAAATAAGCTACATATGGCAGAAAGTAGTTGACTCAACCATATGACTGAATACAAGTGAATTCCCAGGCCGCAGCTATTCAGGGACAAAGTAAATGCAATGAAAATAATGAGACTGCTCTTTAAACAGCGATTGTTCTATCTGATATCCCGCTACAGAGGGGTCAGTCTGTCTGCTTGCACAACTTACATATCGTCACGGGTTTCCTTTGTCTCATGGATGCTCTGATGATGTCGGAGCTATGGATTTTTTCTCTGTGTCTGTGATACTTTGTCTCGTAGAACCACTCTCCAGTTAAGTACTTCAGCCTTCTCCTGTCTTTCTCAGACTTACAAAGCTGCCTGAGGGAAAGAGAGTGATAAAAGTAATAGTTTCATGCAGATCATTCTCATAAATTACTCTTTTATTTGATTTGATTTTATTTACTCATTAAGCATTTTATTTCAGCTTTTAAGGCATTTTTTTCTAACCATAAAATACACAGCTGTCTATTTATGACAAATACAGGTATGTCCAAATTAATTCTCAAAATGAACAGTTATGGCTGTTACTTTTAAAGGGATGGTTCACCCAAAATTCTCTTATAATTTACTCACCACCATGCCATCCCAAAAGTGAGACTTTTTTCTTCTGTTGAACGCAAATGAAGATTTTCAGAAATATATTTCAGTTCTGTAGGTCCATACAAAGCAAGTGAATGGTGACCAGAACTTTGAAGCTCCAAAAATCAAATAAAGGCCACATTAAAGTAACCATAAGGCTTCAGTGGTTCTGGAGTGGTTCTCACTGGAGTATTATGGATTACTTTTATGTGGCATTTATTAGATTTTTGGAGCTTCAAATTTCTGGTCAATATTCAATTGCATTGTATGGGCCTATAGAGCTGAAATATTCATATGAATATCTTTGCTTGTGTTCAGCAGAGGAAAGAAATTCATACAAATTTGGGATGGCATGAGGGTCCCATTAAAATCTACATAAAATCCAAAAGTAGCTATTTATAATGCATACACAACACAAAACACACATGCAAAATACTTTTCTAGAGTCCATATTACATAATTTATGTCATCCCTGTTTTAAATATCCAGATTTGTTTTCAATCAACAAAAACTAACAGTTTCAATGTAGTCACTATGGTGTCTGCAGAGGCACCAAACCCATACTTAGATAGTCTAAAAGAATAGAATATGAAAAATATCAAATACCAGATAACAGATAAGAAAATGCCCCCACCTTTTAAAAATCTGGGACATTTGTCACTTTGATTATAATTTTTGCTCTAAGCCATGGTTCATTTCTGACACTAATGCTTTTTTATTATTATTTTAAGATATAAAAGGGTGTTCAACTTCATCCAATAAAAATGGGTGTAGAAAAAATAAAAAATAAAACTTAACAGCAACCCTTAAGTCCATGAGCCTATGACCTTTAGATTAGTGTCTACTGTAAGCTTTTACAGTGACATTTATGTGGCCAAATTCCAGTCATTCTTTGAAGCGTAAACCAATTATTCTGGACAGTTTAAGAACATCTTAAGCACTGCATCTCAAATGGAAAAAAATGTACTGACAGTAAAATAATCACACTTGTACTGTGCACAATTAATTCAAAAACAGAGCCACAATAGAAAAACACAAGAACCAGCAATTACATAAAGTGAGCATTTATGACCCCAAAACTTCAATAAGCAAAAGCAACAATGGGAAGATAAAAAAGGAAGAACAATTATTTGAATCATCAACAGACAATAGCAGTAGTTTAATAACTAATTATGACTGCACATGATTAAATCTGAGGTCTCCCAAAAATGAAAATGCTATCATTATTTACTCCCCTTGATGTTGTTCCGAACCAATAGGGCTTTCTATCTTTTGTGAAACTTAAATGATGATGTTAGGCAGACTGACAGCCACATTTACTTTCATTATACGGAAATATTCCAATGAAGGTGAATGGGTAAACTATTTGGGTGAAATATCCCTTTAATTCAGCTGATAACAACCTCTCAAACACACCTGATCCTCTTTTCTTCTAACTTCTTCAGCTCTGCATCTCTCTTCAGCACTGCCAAAATCATCTCCTGCTCTTCTTCTGTCAGGTAGCTTAGGTCAATCATGGTGAACGTCTTCAAGGTGAGTGATGCTAACAGATCTCAGATCAGTCTCAGATATCCTATGATTGGTGCACTGAAAGTGTCAAAAGCATCACTGTGGGAAACCTTGAGGCCTGATGCCTGTTCAGTCACGAATGCTCATTATATCATGGAGCACTTGGAGACCTGCAGCACCTGCATAAGATATACAAAGTCCAAAGTCTTGGTTAAAGGGATGAATTCATGCAAAAATGAACATTCGGTCATAGTTTACTCACCCTTTTATTGTTCCAAACCTGTATGGCTTTCTTTCTTCAATGGAACACAAAAGCAGCCCCAGTCACCATTTGCCTTCATTGCATGGAGAGAAAAAAAACATGCAAAGTAAATGGTGACTGACATTGTGAAATAGTCATACAGGCTTGAAATAAAATGAGGGTGAGAAAATGATGCAATTTTCATTTTTTGGGGTGAACCACTCCTTTAATTCAACAACAGCCAAAATCATTTAGAACCAGTTAAACGGTCAGACCTTGGCTTACAAAGAACTCTGTCCTTCCTTTGAATTCTTCTGACCATCACATGATCCTAATGGTTCCTTATGAATTCTTCAGAAGGGGATTTAAAAATATAATCTACGCTTCATCTATGCTTCCCTTTGCTTTAGAAATTACATGTTGGGGGCCTGGGTAGCTCAGCGAGTATAGACGCTGACTACCAGCCCTGGAGTCGCGAGTTCCAATCCAGGCTGTGTTGAGTGACTCCAACCAGGTCTCCTAAGCAACCAAATTGGCCATAGAGTCACATGGGGTAACGTCATTGTGGTTGCGATAAGTGGTTCTCGCTCTCAATGGGTTGCGTGGCAAGTTGTGTGTAGATTGCGGAGAATAGCATGAGCCTCCACATGCTGCGAGTCTACGTGGTGTCATGCACAGCGAGCCATGTCATGAGATGCGCAGACTGACTGTCTCGGAAGCGGAGGCAACTGAGACTTGTCCTCCGCCACCCGGATTGAGGTGAGTAACTGTGCCACCACGAGGACCTAGTAAGCAATGTGAATTGGCCATGCCAAATTAGGGAAAGAATAAATAACATGTTGTTGCTCCACACAAGCGCTGGTCCATACAGTATGTTCTCAATACAGGGCATGTGACATGGCATTGTCAGATGACTTTCAGAGGATATGGGTCCTTGCTGCTTCCAAGCCAGGAAAGCAGAGACAAGATTGAAAGACTCTTTTATTCCAAAATCAAATTACACTTAACTCAAATTAGGTGGCGGCACACAAATGGCATTAATCTGAACAGTCTGTTGTCTTTTTCTGGAAAACAGCTTAAACTTGAGCCGGGGGGGCATTTCACAATGCATGTGAATGGTGATCAGACCTTTGTAGCTCCAGAAATCACATAAAAGTAATCCATATGACTCCAGTGTTTAAATTCAGATGTGAAAGTGAAACGAAACAGACACCGCATGTGACTTTCAGACATAAAAGTGAAATTGGAGGTAAAAAGGAACTTCTGTTTCTCATCTACACCTATTATATCACTTCTGAAGTGATCACTTCTGAAGACATGGATTAAACCACTGGAGTTTTATGGATTACTTCTTTGTTTCCTTTGTGATTTTAGGGTCTACAAAAGGTCTACTTTTAATATTAGTAAAACTTTTTTTGCACAAAAAATAAAACCTGTCATATATTTGTAAAACATCCTCATTCTGACCCTCTGACAGAAACGCTCCGTTTTGGTGCTGCTTCTCCTTTAAGGCTTCACAGTAAACACCCACTGTTATGATTGTCTCTCTGCTCTTGACTGACATGATCTCTCCTTGCCTTCAGCTGCACAATTGTATGTGGTCTTCATTGCCACATTGTGCGCTTCATAATGCACCACATATTCTCAACTGGAGATGGCAAGTATTGCAGGCAGGCCAATCTAGCACATGCACTCTCTGCTTATTCAAAATGCCAGGACGTCCCTGGAAAAAATGGTGCTGGATGGCAGTATATGATGCTCCAAAATGTTTACATATCTGTCTGCATTAATGGTGGCCTCACAGATGTGTGAGTTACCCATGCCAAGGGCACTGGCACACGCCTGACACATAGAGACACTGGCTTTTGAGCCTGACACTGATAACATCTTGGATGGTCCTATTCCACTTTGGCCCAGAGAACACAATGGCTGTGTTTTTCAAAAACTATTTGAAATCTGGATTCATTGGACCAAAAAATACCGTTCCACTGTTCTACTTTCCATCTAAGACGAGACCGAGCCAAGAGAAGTCAGCAGCGCCTCTGGCCAGTGTTGATGTATGGCTTCTGCTTTACATAGTAAAGTCTTAACTTGCATCTGTCGATGCAGCGGCGAGCGGTGTTGACAAAGTTTTACCAAAGTAATCCAAAGTCCATGTTCGTGATCTCTATTACAGATAAATTATGTTTTTTAAGACAGTGATGTCTGAGGGATCAGAGATCACATGCATTCATAAGTGGGTTTTTATCTTGCCCTTTACTCACCGAGATTTGACCAGATTCCTTGAATCTCTTAACTACATTGTGCACTGTAAAGGGTGAAATAAACAAAATCCTTCCAATTGGTCTTTGGGGAACATTGTTCTCAAAGTGCTGGATTATTTGCTGAAGCATCTGTTGGCAAATTGGCAAGTCTCGAATGATCATGGTTCTTGAAGGACTAGGCTGTTTTTGAAGGCTCCCTTTATACTATGACACGATTGCCTCACCTGTTTAACATCTCCTGTTTCACATCACCTTGTTATTTCAACTTGTCAAATTGTTATTAGTCTTAAATTGCCCGTCACAACTTTTTTGGAGCGTGTTGCAATCATCTGATTTGAAATGACTGTACATCATATTATGTGGTGTTTTCAATTTAGCAAAGGGTAAATATAATTAACGAATCACTCCTTTTCGTTTTTATTAGCATTTTTCATACTGTCCCAATTCGGAATTGGGGTTGTATTACAGTGACCTTGTATATGCCAAAAGATCAAAAACTATTTGATTGCTGACCCCTTTTAAGGAAAGTTTTCAGGGCATATTTTTTTATATCGAAAAAGTTTCTCAAGGAAACAACTGCACATTTACACTTTTTACAGTGCACTGATTGTATGTGGGTTTGGGAAAACTTCAAGGAAACGATTCTGTTCTGTAGCTATTTGTAAAAATGTAAGATTTGTGTTATCAGAATTTTTTCCAATACCAAGAAAGAAAGAAAGAAAGAAAGAGATTATGCATTGTCACAGGGATAACTACAAGAGCCTTAGTTAAAGTACTCATGTAACTAATCATGGTTTGATCTCAAGATGGAATTAAATACTCAGCATTCTTTCCTAAATAGCTAGTACAGGCATAAACAGATTAGGAAACCAGGAAATGAGAAAACATACAATATGTCTGCAGAGATAAAAACAGAAAATTCCAGACATGAAAACTTCACACAGTGATAAATTTTCTGCGAGTAAGTGCCTGTTGAAACAAAACCCAACACTCCACACTCATGAAACTGATAAAACAAGTCAAAATCATAAAGGGTAGTAAAAAGTTGACAAAAGAAAGAAGTTTACCTGAATCTTGCTTCAGTCCAACTCACTTGAGCCCGAAAACAACACAATAAGAGCCTACATGAGACACACCGGACGAGAGCAATCATCCACTTCCACTGGTTGAAGAAATGAGCCTAGCGCATTTAATACTCCAGCTTTAAAGTGAGGTGTGTGTGTGTGTGTGTGTGTGTGTGTGTGTGTGTGTGTGTGTCCCTGTGAGCTAGCTGTGACTCAAAACCTTTTTAACTAGATTGGCAACTCACTTACTGTTGTTTATGATGCGCACACATAGCTGCACACTAGGTAGAGATGCAGGGGTCGCTCATAAAGGCGTAGTCACACTATTTTTACCACAATAAACCTGTAATAACCTCCACAAGAAGACAGTGCAACACTTCTTACGCATTATTAATAAGACACTTATGAAGTGTGTGTGTGTGTAAAATTAAGCATCAAATGTAAACAATTAAAAAACAATTCCATCTCGCCACTCTCTCTGAGTGTTTTAATGAATGAAATCTGTACGTTTTTTAATTAATGTCATATTTAAAACCTGAGCTAGTCAAGCTATACGCCCTAAAGCTCGTGAGAAATAAAGAAAATAACAGCTCTGATGTAATTATAATGTTTGCATTTCTGAATTTATATAGCCAACAATACTGCATTTATATGTATACCTGTAGTGAGGATGTCAAAAATAATGCCATAGTTTTTTTCTCTCTCTCTCTCTCTCTCTCTCTCTTATACATACATACATACATACATACACACACACACATACACACACACATATATACATATACATATATATATATATATATATATATATATATATATATATATATATATATATATATATGTGCCTATGGATTATACATATATAATAGAATATGATATAATGTACATTTATTTTATTAATATCTATATGTATTACATAGAGTAAAATATAATACATTACAAACGTATAATATTATGTATTGATTCTTCGATACATACTGTATATTGTTGATTCATTCCTTATATATTTTCATAAGGTGAGGGGGAAAAAGTTACCAGTAATAATAAAATTATATTTAAAAAAATACAACATTTAATTAAACTGAACATTCAACAAGTGAAAAAATAAATAAAAACTATCTAAATACTCAAATTTGAGTTTACAACATTTATACGTTTTCTTTTACCTAAACAATTACATTATCTAAAAATCTATTCTATTGATGACTTGAAAACACATATTTCCTAAAGGAAAAATATATAAAGGAATATATATATATATATATATATATATATATATATATATATATATATATATATATATATATATATATATTTATCGCCCTCATGCTTGTCAGTTCAATATAATGGGTTTTGTCGCCCCCTGTTCACCGGCATATGTGAGTTCAAAGCAGCACTTTGCTTCCATAGCAACACGTAAACACACCCAGAAAATGTGCAAATAAATACGTAGAATAAAAAAATTAAAAACAACAAACACTCGCAGCCCACAGGTGAGACTGTTTTTTGTTCACTTTCTCAAATAGTTTTACATTTACACAATCTGTTCGATAGTTAAATAAATGCTGTTGCTTTTGTTTGTTTGTTTTTCAAAAGAAGGATTCAAGAATAACTTCTAAACATAAGTGAAAATGAACGCATTAGATAAAATCCCTCTAGCAGAGTCGTTCATACAGTTACAGTGAGTACAGAGATATATTACGAAACATAGTTTCAATCTACATAGCTTTTCACTGTATCTTTACTGTATCTGTATCTTTGTCATGTACTCATGAAAGAAAACAATCACTTTTTTTTTATTTTTTACTCAACTAGAATTCAAGTTAAAAGAAAAGAATTCCAAGATTTTAAGGAAGAGCTTCACCAACTAGAAGACAAGAAGCAAAAGCTTATGGAGCTGGTAAGAATGATGCCTGCTCTAACACAAATTCATCTTTTCATCTTTCAATGTGCGAGATAGACCCTGTGTTTACAGTGTAATTATATGGAGGAGGTGGAGTAAAATGTGTCTAATAAATGTGTTAAAAACAAACAAACAAACACATGTATCAACAGCAGGAGCAGCTGAGAGAGGAGCAGACAGGTCATGTGCATGAATTGAATAATAAATTGAAGGAGCAAGAGAGGACACTGGAGCAGACACAGCTTGAATATAAAGACCAGGTGGAGAGCGCTGTCCAAAGCGACCAAGAGCTGAAATGCAATCATGAGAAAGAACTAGAAGGTACTAGAGTGACATTAACAAAGTTTCAAGCATGGATAAATAGAGTATAGAACGGAATTTTAAAGGTGACAATAAAAAAAAGTCCATGTTGTGCATTTCTGGGGGGAAAAAGAGGGTGATTTTGGGTGCTATGACCAGATTTTGTATTCTAGTGCTGGCTTGTTTGACAGGAATGTGTGTTAATATTGGTTATGCGTGTTTGTGTGTGAGAGAACTGCACTGTCAGCTTGCAAGGCTGCAGGTGCAGGTGGAGGAACTGCATGCAGAGAGACAAGAATGGCTGCAGTATCAGAATGAGGGCAGCATGGAAAACCAGCAAAAGATCCAGAAACTGGGGAAAGATATTGCTTCAACACAAAGTATATTCCAAGAGGTGTCAGGTGTGTTATCCTTAAAATTCAGTTATTTTCCAGTAAGCATAAAGTGAGTTGCACTCATAGAAAACTTTGTTTAACTGTTTAAAATTGTAATATACAGTAATTGGATTATAAACAGTGTTGGTGCAATCAGATTACAAAGTAATTTGCTACTGTAATCTAATTACTTTAGGACCAAATAGTAGTGTAACAGTACATTTTAAATTCTTGTAATTAGATTACAGTTACTGACTTTTAATCAATTCATTTTAAGTACATTACTATGGCTATATATTTCAAAACAAATATTAATTGTCAAATAAAAAATAAAAAAATACTTTAATACTGTATGTACATCTCTATGTGTTTCCATGGCAGGAAGGGTGTATGTCCTCTAACAAGTCAACAGATAAGGAGAATATATTATTTTGTTTAATGCATTGAGTAAAAAAGTGTTTTTGGAACTTACAATTAAAGTAATTAGTTATTTGATTACTTTTCCCATGAATTATTCAGCAATGTAACTGAATCACAAATTTAAAGTGATACTTCACCCCAAAATGAAAATTGTCTCATCATTTACTAACCCTCAAGCCTTCCCAGATGTTTGTGACTTTCTTCTGCTGAAAATAAACAAAGATTTTTTTAAGAATATTTCAGTTCTGTAGGTCCTCACAATGCAAGTGAATGGTGATCAGAACTTAGGAGGTCCAAAAGGGAGATAAAGGCAACATAAAAGTAACTCACTTGACTCCAGTGGTTAAATCCATGCCTTCTGAAGTGATATGATAGGTGTGGGTCAGAAACTGCTAAATATTTTTGTATTTTTTTACTGAAAATCTACACTTTCGCTTCCACATTCAGCCACCTACTGATTGGGGCTTGTCAAAGATTGAGATTGTTAGTAAAACAAAAAACTTAAATATCGAACTGTTTTTCACCTATCATATCATTTCAGAAGACATGGGTTAAACCACTGGAGTAATTAGGATTCATTTTTATGCTGCCTTTATGTCCTTTTTGGACCTTCTGGTCAGCATTCACTTGCATTTTATGGACATACAGATCTGAGATATTCTTCAAATAATCTTCATTTATTTTCTGCAGAAGAAAGTCAGTCATACACATCTGGAATGGCACAAGTGCGAGTAAATCATGAGAGAATTTACATTTTTGGGTGACCTATCCCTTCAAAGAAGTATAGTCATTTGTAGTGGATTACTTTTTAGTTACCCAACACTGATTATGAACAAGGTTGAACCTAGTGATAGCAGAAACATGTGAGAGAATTATATTCCCAATTTACAGTATATACAGTACACACACACACAGAGAGAGATAGATAATATTGTAAAATTATTATACAGTATATTTTCATTTGTACACTCATTCAGCAGCCCATATATTAGTACATACATGAGATGTTTTTATACAGTATTTTAAATATAATTTTGCAGATTATTTTGTAATTATTATGCATCCAGTTGTCATCACTATATTGTTTGAGAGATATAAATATTTTTACTTTTAAAACATTAATTTGTTACACTGCAGATCCATTTCATATCAACTAGTGAGGGCAAAATATGATTCAAAATGGCAAAGAACTTAAATCAGTGTTGACTATTCACAGCCACTTTGAAATCAAAATTTTTCCCTTATACCAGGGGCCCTTATACAGTGTTATATCGTCTACTAAAATTTTGAGATTGATCACACGGAGATTGATCATTCCACAGAGAGTATTGATCAACTACCCATGTACAGTAGGCCCTACTTACGACTGAGGAAAGAATATGTGTCTTTTTCAGAATATTTTCAGAGGTCTATGACAGAGGCTGTTGAAAAAATTGACAAAAAGACAGAACAGGCTTTTGATGAGACTATGCAGCTGGCTGTTGAGGTACAGCAAACATGCTACTGTGCGGCTCAACGCAGACTAAAGGGTCGTTCACACAGCACAATATTTTAAGTCTGGTATCTTTAAATGTTGCGGTGCGTCTCACTGCTTTTTTAGCATCTTATGCCATGAGCACAGAGTTTTTGAATGCTGTGTCTAGTTATTGACATTTCATTTCAATCGTTGTGCTGAGACTAGCTTTTTTTAACACCATAACTCCTAAAATGTCACAAGTTGTTGTGCACTTAAAAACAATATTTTATCCTATTTTTAAGTTTTACCCATTCAAATTTAAAAACTAAATTCCATCAAATTGAATTGTTAATTTTTACAAATTTAAATTATTCAAACTTAAAATAGACTATTTAATTTATTTATTTAATCAAAGATTACTCAATTAAATTTGATGTACTTTTGCTATGAAATTGAAATGTGCAAATGTTTAAATTACTTTAACTTTATTTACTTAAAAATGGGCTTGGGTAGCTCAGCAAGTAAAGATGCTGACCACCACATCTGGAGTCTCAAGTTTGAATCCAGGGCGTGCTGAGTGACTCCAGTCAGGCTTCCTAAGCAACCAATTGGCCCCGTTGCTAGGGTGGGTAGCGTCACATTGGGTTAACTTCCTTGTGGTCGCTATAATGTGGTTCTCGTTCTCGGCATGCGATAAGAAGCACGGATTGACGGTCTCATATGTGGAGGCAAATGAGATTCGTCGTCCTCCACCACCTGGATTGAGGCGAGTCACTACGCCACCATGAGGATTTACTTAAATATTTAATATTTTCTTTAAAATCAGTAATCTTAAATGTGTGGTAGTGATGCTCTCTTTATGTTTTAGACAGCAATTGAAAACCAGGGCAATCACCATAAACGGAACATCAAACTGTTTGATTGCCTGAAAAAAGAGGTGTGGCCAATATATTGTAACATACATCAATTTGTACTTTCATTGGGTGTTTGAAAGATAATACAATGTAGGCTATGTAATCTCCAACACCAGATTGCCATCTATATTAAGGAGATCTCAGTATTGGAATCCACTGTCCAGCAATTAGAAAATGAGAACTTGGAACTTGTGAATAAGCTTTTACAAGACCGCCTGGATGATGCCCAGATCAGGTATGGGTTTGATACTAAAGCTGTTAAACTGCTCTGGACTATTGCAGGTCTTAAGGTTCAAAAGTGACAAATCTATATATTCAAAGTGTTCTGTTACTCCTTCTAGCCTCGGGAATGCATTTCATGAACATATTGCAAGGCTTGGGTCCTTTGACATCCAAATGGACAAGGCCATAATGAAAATAAGCCCAGAGGAAACACCAGGTAGTCCAATTTTGTTTTTCTGTAGTGGTAGTTCTGAAAATATGAAGATATGACCCCCTCCCCCCGAGCAGTGCTTTGTTTATTATTGGGTTTATTATTAAGCGTTTGCATTTTATGGCCAATAGATGGCGGCCTATCAGTAGACATACTAAAAAAGCAAACAAAGGTCTTTTTTAATTAGCACATTAGACTTTTGTAAAGTATGAGGTTTTACACACATCATGAACAAAAACTATATGTTTTTAGGTTGTTTATTAATGGTGGTCATAGCATATTATTTAAATGTGCACATAAAGCTCAGGCTTAGATCTTTATGGCTTAATACTAGTTAGTTTGTAATTAACTCTGTACTTAATTTGGTTGCACCATTTGTGCAGACCTCGCTGGGTCATTCTATAACTTGGGGTACATTTCAAATCTGTAGGATATATCTTGCATACTTTTTTATACATGTATATTACAAATACTTATTTTCTTAGTATATACCTAATTCTTTTTATCCAAATCACACAATGTTATGTTGGAAAAGAAATCTCATTTATTCCAAAAGAAGGCAAATATCAAACAAAACCTTAGTATTTAGCAGTTTGATTTTGTAGAGTTGGTCATTCTACTTTGCAAATTTGCATGAAAATGACCTCAAACATGAATTATTTTCATATTCAATGATCTAGACATTTGGTTATAGTACAAAAATAGTAAGCGCCAATTGTGATATACCTACTTTTATGTTTGTTCAAAAAATAATTGTCAACCAAGTTACTCATTGGAAAAACCCACTTTAAAAAGGAATGGTTTGCCCCAATATACCAATACTTGCACAACATGGATTCAAAGTAACATTCTCTCTCTTTTCCCCCAATTATTTATTAAAAAGCCAAGCCTGGGTCAGCAGTGTTTCTCAAGTATTATTGCTTCAAACTTATAAAAGAAAGAATGACAAAAAAAAAAATTAAAAAAATTATGCAATATTTAAAAAATGCATTTCCAAAGATGCATGTGCTTAGAGGCCTCCTTGTTGAGCAAAGACCCAAAATGTTTAAACTTCAACTATGTTACCAGTAAGCCATGTTACCCGGTAAGGGTTAAATGGTAGACCTTAGGTAACATGGTTGATATTTTAAGCACATGTTCTACAGACAGTTTTTAAAAAAAATGTTTGTGATGAGAGGGGCGTGGCCTGGCGGTGAGGGTGCATGGCCGGCACGGAGTCAACTGATCAGCGGGAGATCGAGATAAATGGGAGTTCAAGAGAGAGACCCACACGGCCGCGGTGTGTCTCTTATGTTGTTTTAAGTTTAGTTTGTCATTAAAAGTTTCGTTGACTGCTCAGCCGTTTCCCGCTGCCTCATTTCCCTCATTACATTGGTGCTGAAACCTGGGAAGGAGGAGGGATGCACTGCCGTGGAGTCCACGCCACTGCTATCCACCAGGGGAGGAGTCGGGAGTCGGAGGAACCACTGCCATCCACCAGGAAGGGGATGAGCCATTCCGTCTGCCAGGGGTCGGAGGACTCGCTGCCGTACGCCCAGGGAGGAGCGGCTGTTGTCCACCAGATGGCAGAGGAGTGGTTGAGAACCAGGCGACGACTTGTCCAGGGACCAGCGAGCAAGTTCTCTCTCTCTCCTCCAGCTTCCCAGGAGGAGGGGTGGACCACCGGCTGGCAGAACGGCCTGAAGGGCAGTGTCTCCCCTCCAGAGACAAGGGGGAGGGGGGAGTAGGTCATTCCAGATGGTGCCCTGGCCTGAATCAGGCAGGGGAGGAGTGTGACGAGGAGGAGTGCATAGCCAGGCCGCGAGGGTGCACGGCCGCGTTGAGTAACTGATCAGCGGAAGAGCGAGATAAAGGGAAGCTGGAGACACCAGTTCGAGAGTGAGATGCATGCGGCCACTGTGTGTGTCTTATGTTTTAAGTTGAGTTTGGTATTAAAAGTTTTCTTGGTTGCTCAGACTGTTCCCGCCTCCTCCTATGCCAAACCCCTTTACAATGTTCAATTTAAAAATGTGTATTTTGTCAAATAAAATTTTAAGGATTCACTCAACACTAGCTGAACACTCATTCAGAACATTATGAAATAATTTTTATTTCAATAACTTTAAAACGGTAACTTGATATCAAATCAAATCACTTTATTGTCACACTACTGTGTACACGAGTGCAACAGCAGGTGAAATTCTTGTGTGCAGTTCCGAGCAACATTGCAGTAATGACAGTGACGAGACATAAACCACTTCACAATAAACAACATATTTACACAACACAATTTACATAACAAATGTACACATACCTACACAACAATTTACATATCAAATGTACACAATACACACAATGTAGAATACACATACACTAGATAAGGGTATAAATATATATATACACTAACTGAATTGGGAGCGAGAATATATTGACAGAATGAGGATTAATAAAGTGCAGTGCTGATTGTAGATCGTGAGAGATCATGTGTTCAAAAGTCTTATTGCTTGTGGGAAGAAGCTGTCATGTAGTCGGCTGGTGCGGGTCCTGATGCTGCGATACCGCCTGCCTGATGGAAGCAGTGAGAGCAGCCCATGACTCGGGTGGCTGGAGTCTTTGATAATCCTCCAAGCTTTATTCACACACCGTCTGTTATATATATCCTGGAGGGAGGGAAGCTCACCTCCGATGATGTTTCTGGCCGTTCGCACCACCCTTTGCAGGTCTTTGCGGTTGTGGGCGGTGCTATTGCCGTACCAGGCGGTGATGCAGCCAGTCAGGATGCTCTCTACAGTGCTGGTGTAGAACCGTGTGAGGATGTGTTGGTTCATTCCAAACTTCCTCAGCCGTCTCAGGAAGAAGAGGCGCTGGTGAGCCTTCTTCAGAACGGCCTCAGTGTGGACAGACCATGTGAGTTCCTCAGTAATATGGACACCGAGGAACTTGAAGCTGCTGACTCTCTCCACCGGTGCTCCATTAATGGTGATGGGGCTGTGTTCTCTGTCTTTCTTCCTGAAGTCCACCACAAGCTCCTTGGTTTTACTGACGTTGAGGGAGAGGTTGTGCTCCTGACACCAGCGTGTCAGAGTGTGCACCTCCTCTCTGTAGGCTGTTTCATCATTGTCAGTGATCAGAACTACAACCATCGTATCGTCAGCAAACTTAATGATGGCATTGGAGCTATGTGTCGCCACACAGTCATGTGTGTAAAGGGAATACAGGAGTGGGCTGAGAACACAGTCCTGCGGGGCTCCAGTGTTGAGGGTCAGTGATGAGGAGATGTTGCTGCCCATTCTAACCACCTGACATCAAGCTTGGAGGGCATTATGGTGTTAAATGCTGAGCTGTAGTCTACAAACAGCATTCTCACATACGTGTTCCTTTTTTCCAGGTGGGATAGAGCAGTGTGTATTGTAGATGCAATAGCATCATCAGTGGAGCGGTTGTTACGGTAGGCAAACTGCAATGGGTCCAAAGAGGTGGGCAGAACAGAGCAGATGTGATCTCTGATCAACCTCTCAAAGCATTTGCTGATGATGGGGGTGAGAGCAACAGGACGCCAGTCATTTAAGCAAGTGATTTTGGCTTGCTTCGGTACAGGCACAATGGTTGATGTTTTGAAGCATGTGGGGACTACAGACAGGGAGAGGGACAGGTTGAAAATGTCCGTAAAAACACCAGCCAGTTGGTTCGCGCATGCTCTGATGACGCGGCCCGGAATGCCGTCTGGACCCGCGGCTTTGCGAATGTTCACCCGTCGAAAGGATCGGGTTACATCCGCAACAGAGACGGAGAGTGAACCATCATCTGTAGTATCGGCCGCGAGTGCTCTCTCCGCGAGGGCGGTGTTGTTGTTATCCTCGAAACGAGCAGAAAAAGTATTAAGCTCGTCCGGGAGAGAGGCAGCAGTGTTCATGGCGGAGTTTTTATTCTGTTTATAGTCCGTGATGGAGTTAATTCCCTGCCACATACTTCTGGAGTCAGTGGTGTTGAACTGTCCTTCAATTTTGTGCCTGTACTGGCGTTTGGCTGTACTGATGGAGTTACGGAGGGCATAACTGGCTTGTTTACGATCCTCCGCGTTCCCGGAATTAAAAGCGGTGGTCCGCGCAGTAAGTGCCGCGCGAACATCGCCGTTAACCCAGGGTTTCTGGTTGGGGTAGATCCGTATAGTTTTCGTCGGAACAACGTCCTCTACGCACTTCCTGATGAAACACGTTACACTATCAGCGTAAACCTCGATGTCGTCATCGGAGGCAGACCGGAACATCTCCCGCGTGATCAAAACAGTCCTGTAGCGCAGAGTCTGATTGGTCCGACCAGCACTGGATCATTCTGAGGGCGGGTGCTTCCCGTTTCAGTTTCTGGCTGTAAGCGGGCAGAAGCAGAACGGAAGAGTGGTCGGATTTGCCAAATGGTGCGTGGGGGAGGGATTTGTAGCCATCCCGGAAAGGAGAATAGCAATGATCCAAAACCCGGTCCCCTCGTGTGTTGAAGCTGATATGTTGGTGGTATTTTGGTGCTATTGTTTTAAAGTTGGCTTTGTTGAAGTCCCCGGCAACAATGAATGCAGCCTCAGGGTGCGCGGTTTCCTGCTCACTTATACTGCCATACAGTTCCCGGTCTGTGTCGGCTTGTGGGGGGGGGGATGTACACAGCAGTGATAATGACCGCTGTGAATTCCCTCGGTAACCAGAATGGTCGACACAGAAGCATGAGATATTCCAAATCAGGAGAGCAGAACGACCTGATAAAATGTACATTCCTCTGATCACACCATGATTTGTTAATCATAAAACATACACCTCCACCTCTGCTTTTACCTGAGAGGTCTTTCGCTCTGTCCGCTCGGTGCACGGAGAAACCCGTGGGTTCGATGGCCGAGTCTGGAATCTCCACGGACATCCAGGTTTCCGTAAGACAGATAACACAGCATTCTCTCGTTGGAAGGAGATCCACGCTCTCAGCTCGCAGAGCTTGTTGTCCAGAGACTGAACATTTGCCAGTAGTATACTGGGTAGCGGGGGGCGATTTGCGCGACGTCTTAATCTGATGAGAACGCCGGCTCTTTTTCCTCTTTTCCTTCTGCGTTTCCGCGGCCGGGCAGCCCAAACAAAGGGCTCCGCTGGCGTGTTTGTAAACAGCGGCTCGGCATTGAGGAATGTGAAGTCCGGTTTTCGGTGTGTGATTGCCGAACCAATGTCCAAAAGCGTTTGTCTGTCGTACACAATAAGGCAGACAACATCCAAGACAAAAAAACAGAACTGTAAACAAAACAAACAATAAACTGCAGTGTTTTGACGGAGCTCGCGACGCAGCAGCCATACTCGGCGCCATCTTGAGTGAGTTTATATAAAAATTATCATTGACACAATGACAATCTGTGAATATTGTCCCTTGCCAATTTTGCTACTGTACTTTTACATGTCCGGTCAACTGTGTTACCTGTATCAATTTTGTTAATGTGTGTTTTAACATAACATTACAGTTATGTATAATGGCAAGTAATTTCCAGAGGTGTATTTTGCCCCTCAAGATAATGTTCTTCCAAAGTGTCACATAAAAATTTGACTTGCTCACGAAAATCTGACAACCACTAAATTAAATTTGTGAAACTAGAGAGGTATTATCACTCTAAATAGTTTTACCTTTTTAGTGCGTAAAGAGTGCCATTCTGTAACATCTAGGCTAAGTCCATAGCCCAGTCTCAGTAGTTTTCTTAAGGAGACCTGGCTTATTTTCTAACTGATCGGGTTTTGTAATGCAGAGTCTGAATGCTGCCACTGGCACTGTACGGCCCTGCCTAATGGCTCCCAGAGTCACGCAAGTCTTGTCGTTATCGTTACAGTGCATTACGGAGCTTCTCAAGTGTTTTTATTTCCTATTTAAACCGCATGTCCTCAGCAGTTTAAATAAATTGTCTCAGAGTAGAAGCCTTATTCTGATGTCTAACAGTTGCAGTGTACACCTACTCCCAATATCAATCTTACATTGTCATTTAACTTCATGCCATCAGCTACCAAGTCACTCATAATGCCTATGCTTCTGCAGAGTTGGTCGGCAGACCCCAGTGTCCCCTTCAGCCCCTTGCGGAAGCCGAGGAGGCTCAACAGGAAAGAGATGGCACTGATTCTGGCAGCATGACCCCTTCCACTGCACTTGACCTCAGCAAAATACTCAGCAGTGAGGCTAATTTCAAGGTAAGCTATTAAGGACTCTTACAACAGAAAACAGCTCGATTTTTATTTGCACTTAGGATGGTTGTGATGTTAACACATCAATGGAACTATGATTGCATTTTTACCTTGCTAAAAGACAAATAAGTAACAATGTCTGTACAGTACATTTAGATGAGCTACTGGCAAGCAAGAAATAACTCCGTAACACAAAATACTCCATGCATTGATTATATACTATGGACTTGTTATCTGGAAAACTGTGTGTACCAGTAAATTATTTTAGAGTAATTGTGCAAAATATATGAGGTGCGTTACAGGAGACCTTGTTTTTGCACTTTATTTGACACGGTCAGCCTTAAAATGTGACTATCTTTTGAAATGGTATTAAAATGTATACATAAAATATATAATTAATATCAAAATACTATGCACTATCAATAAAGTTATATTTGTAATAGCTTAAAGTTAAACTTTTTTTTTTTTTTTTTTTTAATACAAGGGAGTAGTCAAAATTATTGTTTGTGGTAATCAACCTTATGCCACAAATGCTGTTGATTGAGCTTAACTCAACTTGAACCCCAAATATTCCTTTATAATGAGCTCAAACTAATTGGAAGATTCTATAATTGTTTGGATACTACTGAAAAGCGGTTAAGGCTCTGGATTACTGACTGAAAGCCCTAGCACAGTTAAGATACCACTGTTGGGCCCTTGAGCAAGGCCCTTGACCCTATCTGCTCCAGGGTTGCCGTTTCATGGCTGACCCTGCGCTCTGACCCCAGCTTATGCATTTAATTGGCTCTGTACCTGTACAATGACAATAAAGTTAAATCTTAATCTATTCAAACACAATGCTAATAGTTTTATCACCTATTCACGCAACACAGAAAGAGGAGGACATAAATAAACTGTCATATATTTTTCATTCGCAATGAATGTATGACTAACAACATACCATCTCATGCCTTCTATGCTTCTTTTTATAATAAACGTTATCAGGCAAAATACCCAGGAATGGCTGCGCCAAAGGCAAACCGAATCTTAAATCGTCCCTTTCAGTAGGTCATTAGCGAGATAAGGCTGTCTGTTATTTTCTCTCTGCTAGTTCCAGCCCTCATGGGCTGGAATATAGATGACATGAGTAGGGCAGGGGAACAGTCACTGCCCTTGTTGATGAAGCCAAACAGGAACCGGCTTTGAGTGGCTTTGCATTTGTGTTTGTGTGAAGGAGCTGATGCATCAAAGCTCATTGGAGCAGAGGATCCTGTGTGTGGTAGGTAAGGCTGCTAACCTGCACCCACCGGAACTCCAGGATCTGAGTGAGGAGATGCCTTTTGGCTTGTCCCAAACGGAGAGGTGGCCGGTTACCTCAAAGATCATCCAGCAATTTCAAAAGCCACAAACATCAACACAGAGTGGAAAAACAGACATCAGTGACACCTGCTTGCCACAGATTTAGGTGATCAAAGCTTGAAACTTTGGATAAATAAATGAGAACAAAGATGTATAAGCAGGCTTTTTTTTTTCCATCACTCAAGGTTTGGCTAAAAACAGGTTAGAAAAATTCCAAACGAAGGTCTTCAAGGGATATTTAATCAAAATACTAAATTTGTGTCATAATTTACTCACCGTCATGTAGTTTCAAACCAAATGACTTTCTTCATTATGTAAACACAAAAGGAGATTTTAAGCATACAGCCTCAGTCAACATTTACTTTGTTAATGAATGCTATTCAGATCAAACATGTACTTGAGCATAAAATGTAAGACGCAACATAAGAAAAAACAACAGAACGCTGGTGTCTCCGTACATGTTTTTCAACGTTGATGACAGGGCTGTGGATTTAATGTGCTTAATTTAGTAACATTTTTTAAAGCATAATTAAAAAAAATTAAAAATTAATCATGCCCTTGTACCACAATAAGACATATTCCTACAATTGAGCTTAAAGTACCGCCTTTGTGAGTTCAGCAGGGGGCAGTAAGCTTTCTTTCAAACACAGGTGGACAAGGGGGCCTGGGTAGCTCAGTGGCTACCACCCTTGAGTTTCGGATCTCAGGGCATGCTGAGTGACACCAGCCAGGTACCCTAAGCACCCAAATTGTCCCGGTTGCTAGGGAGGGTAGAGTCACATGGGGTAACCTCCTCGTGGTCAATATAATGTGGTTTGTTCTTGGTGGGGCACGTGGCGAGTTGAGCGTGGATGCTGCGGTGGATGGCGTGAAGTCTCCACACACACAATGTCTCCGTGGCAACACGCTCAACAAGCCACGTGATAAGATGCATGTGTTGGCGGTCTTAGATGCAGAGGCAACTGGGATTCGTCCTCCGCCACCCCGATTGAGGCGAATCACAAGGACTTAAAAGCACATTGGGAATTAGGGTAGCAGAAGTTAATCCAACAGCACATGAAAGCAGCATAAATGGTGTATTCTGTGCAAACTACAAAAGTGTATTGGATATTTTCTCGTTTCTGCCTGTGTATAACATTCAGGTGTGTAAGGGTTCTTTTATCCTTACTTAAAATCGAAAAATGAGACTGCACACTAAATTCTGTGGAAGCTGCGCTTTATTTGAAAATCACCCTAATTCTGCATTATTTTTTTGTCATATAAACAAAAATAGAATCTGCAAGGATGACTGCGGTACATATGCTAAGTCAATGGATAGAATCGCCCACATATCCGAACCATCCTTCATTTGCTGTTGTATGTACACGGAGCACTGATCAACAGCGTCCCCTATCTTTACGACACTGGACCTACAGCTTATGTTCAAAAACACTTCCATCCCCATCCCGATAACAGCAACCTGCGATCCTCACATTCACACACACATGCACACACTCAAACATACACAATACACTTCTCTGGCATGGGGAAAGATGGGCCGAAAATGAAGGCGACTCTGCACATTCAGGTTGAAAAGGCAGCTGTATAACTGTCCATGTACAATAATGACATGCCAAGCATAAAGCAATACAGATATTCCCCAATGCAATGCCGCAGAATCACAAATGTAGTGCTTTGCTAATCCAATAAATGCTCCCACCCCGTCCCAACTCGAAACCCCGGGGCACAGAACTGACTATGTGGCGTAATGATTTGTATATTTTTTTTTATCCTACAGTATGTCCTTTACGAATGCAAGGTGGTGAGCGTATCTGAGCTTCAAAGAAATTGCCTTAAACATACAACTGCTTTAGAGAATACTTAGTGCTGTATCAGTCAGTTTATAGATGTCCACCCCCCCCCCCCCCCCCCCCCGTTTTATATTATAGATTTTTCATATTTCAGTCACTCTGAAAATCCGGATTATACAACCAATCATACCCAATGAACGCATATTCCTCGACAAAAAAACAAAATCATTCATTTCTTCTCATGTCCTCAGTGAGTAAATCATAAATAAATACAGACAATACACAAGGAATGTCTACTGCAAACGTCATAACATACAAATTAAAGTAGAAATCATAGTAGAAACTGATGTTATAATTTCTAATTGGTGGTGGTTAAATTAGGTAATGATTGATAGATCATCAAATACAGAAAAATTCCACCCATACCCACCCAAATCTCTTGTTTTTGGTAAATAAAGTGAAGCTGATGTGTAATAACCCATGACAACTGGATTCTCTCAAACTCTCTCAACACCCTTGTGTTTGATTACAGACGGCAATCAGTACAATAACAGCACACAGTTTCTGCGTTACACAAATTACAATTTGAGCATTGTGTCTTCCATCTGACATCTCAGCACAACCCCACCCACCCATCATATTCAGCAATGCCCTTCCCACCCTGCCCTCTGATTCCTTTACAGGTTTGTACTGGGGCCAAACACTCAAGAGTGCAACAGCCAACTGGAGAGAGATTAAAAGGTTTGAGATTTGGTGTGTAATTCATCATTGGGAAGCATCGATCCTCCTTCGCCTACATGAACTGCATCTGAAAGCAGAGAAATGCATATTACTGATGCCGTCTAGTGTAATTTTAGGATGATGCTGGCTTACTTCGCCATTAACCTGCTGTGTCTGATGCTTGTAACTACAGACCACGTTATCCTCGATCATGATGAACGAACATGACATCAGTGGTTTTGATGGTTTTTAAAAAGTTCTTCAGGACATTAAGTTTGGATGTTCGTTGGATGACTGAACTTCCTGATTTCAAAAGTGCCACAAGATGAACTGAATATGTAAATGTATTCAATAAAGCAGCCAATGACTGATGAGAGTTCATGAAGCAGCAACTCAAGACAGGATAAATGGCTATGAAAATAATTTAAAACTGAAAGCCCAGAAGAAAATACATTACTATATGGGAACATTCATGCAAGACCTTTAAATTACCTTCAAAAATAGGATAAAAAATAAAAACCACAGGTTTGGAGCTACGCCCCGTATAATATAATACAGCTGTAATTTGTAAAAATGTTTTAGGGGTTTATTTGTACAGATGCTAAACTTTTACAAATCATCAGAGCAGGCTGCATTTACACTGTCAACCAATTCCAATTTTTTTTTAAAAGACATCTGGGACAGATCCGATGAAATCAGATTTTTGACATCCAGTTTGGGCCACTGTTTAAATGTGGTTCTTCTCTGACCATAATCGAAACACTTGTTTCCAATTCTCCTCTGGTTAAGATAAAAAAAAAAAGAAAAACAAAAAAAGGCACATTTTGTTTTATATATATATATATATATATATATATATATATATATATATATATATATAAAAACATGAACTAAAAGTATTATTGATAGTTCATGTTAACTAATGACATTGAAATTCTTTAAAAATAATTTTTTCTTTTCAAAGTATTGAAAATAAATGTTGACATTTCAATGTCTCTAAAAAAAATTATACATTTTAACTTTCAACAAACTTGAAGTCCTTCTGAAATGAAAGCCAACACTTTGCAAGCACTTTTGGCCAGCATTTTCCCAAAGACAAAAAAAGACGTGTCAGGATATCAGATCCATGCATTAGGCCTTGCAGTGTAAATGCAGCCATAGTGACATATATAGAATAGATTAGTATTACAGCTTGCACGTGGAGAATTCAGGTAAATGTAAAACATTAGGTTTTGAAAGTAGATACGCACTCAAAACACTGAATAAGCAAGAAGCAGCTGCCTATCACACCCACACACACACACCCACACACACACACACACACACACACACAGCATGCTGTACCTAAAGTCGCTCTAAAGGAAATCCTTCAGAGAGAGCTGTGCAAAAGGGTCTTGTCCCGGAGCTCTGAGAGGACTTGAACTGGAAGGACTAGAGGCTGTAGAGAGCTAGTTCAAAGAGAACGAGAGAGAATGAAGGGGTCCAGGGACAAACAAGAGGAAAATTCACAGCCAGACAGGCTATAGAGAATGGAAGAGAGAGTGAGAGAGAGGATCTTTGCAACCTACAAAACCCCATTGAGACCCAGATCTCTTGGTTTGCAGGGCTGTGGTATGGTACTGATTTCCTTGCTAGCATTACTACAGAAATGAAGGGATGGTGGAGGGCACGATATGTATTTCAAGCTGAGAATCTGGTGCAGGTGTGGCATACATATCCTTCCCCAGAGATGTGTGAATGCCACCATGCTAGCCTTCATATTCAGAACAGCACTGCAATGGCACGTTAATGTGAACTAGTGTATTCTGAATAGAGGCTTTGATGTTCTAGAGCTGCTTCTAGAGCATTCGGAAGAGAGCATCATCAGTCAGAGTTTGACTGATGATGCCATATCAAGAAGGGTCATGGGGCTGGATAGCATGAAAAGGCATTCAGCTGAAATCTATGGATAAGACTGTGCTAGTGGTCTAAAACTGACAAACCTGATTGGACAAAGTATTTTGGTTGTATTCAAGGGTCAATTGATAGTAGAGAGGTCTTTGTAAACTCGTTGAATGAAAGGTCATACCTGTGCGCCTGAGACTGGGCCAAATGGATTGGCTGGCCGCATCACAGGCTGCGTGTACATCATGGTGGGCTGGGTCATCATCGTCATGGAGCCCATTTGAGGCGGCTAGCACAAAAAAACAAAACAGGTTCAAATATATATTGAATAAAAGAGAAACAAAACTTATATATCATAAATGAATATCATAGCTTGTGTTTAAAGAAGGGCTGTCAATTGATTATCATGTATAATCAAATTATTTACATGATATGCTGACTAATGAATCAAGTTAACTGCATATCAATATTTGCCGAAATGGGCCCCCAAATCAAGATAAATCAATACATAATACAAATGATTGTAAATGTAATAATTCTGACAATTCAAAAGACATTACATTATTGTGGCAAACGTGTAAAACATTGGTTAGACAATACAAAAAGTGCCATTTGAGGTCAAAATATGGTTTGTTTTATTTCTATACCATTGAACATAAGGATATAACTTGCCTCGTGTCCACAATAATCCACTATGCAATTGAGTTTGTCAATATGTCCAAGGTAGACTGGGCTGTTTTGAAAGGATGCACTGTGGTTGCATGTTTTACTGGTTTTCAATGTCTCTAGTCATACACACAGCAGTTTTAAGTCAAATGTAGTTTGAACCTTCACAAAACGAGTCTCCAGACATATTCTGTTGTGCTCCATCCAGTTTTAAACAGATGTTTTGTTGCCTGTACAGCTGGAGCGGTGCTAACTGCCCTCTTCTGACTGTGACTCACAAATACATTCTAATATATATATATATATATATATATATATATATATATATATATATATATATATATATATATATATATATAAAAAATTCCTTGCACTGAATTAACACATTAAATTGACAGGATTAGTTTGAAAATAAACAGCTGAAGTATAGGCGGAGTCATTGCACCTCACAACTAGTCGAGGCATAATTTTCAAGTGTACAACAGCAACATGGAATTGCACTACATGGAATTGTAAATATGATAAATTTTCATTGTGCCACAAATTCATGCCATTGGTAAAAAAAAAAAAAAAAAAAAGGTTGGTCTGGATTCCCAAACAAAGCAATCTTTTTGATTGCGTCACAGAGCCAGTCTTTACATGGACCATGTTTACATGAACTTCAAAAAACAATTTATTCCAAGGTTTTAGCAAAAAGGGATTCTGAAACATCATGTTAACAAGAATGCTGATTTCCTTAAGCCGTTTAAGAGATTAAAAGAAAGTGGTTTAACACACCTAGGATTCACTTGGAGAATGCAGCTTATTGTTGACATGTAAACACATCAGCAATGTTCTGATGGGTCTGATTTTAAGAGTGCGCTTGCGTGAATCGGACCGGGATAACTAACATCATAGGATGGAGCCCAACGTGTCAACACAGCAGAAATTCAACATTTCTGGAAGTACAGTGGGAAAAAAAAAAAAAAAAAAAAAAAAAAAAAAAAATCACATACACTATTCAACTATACCCATTAATACACACCCATGTAAAATGTTGACTGTCCCTAACGTCCACGTACATGTGCTCGTACACTGGGGAATCTCAGAGTTTTACATAAGAGGGAAACCCCACTATTGCAGTAGAATTGCCTACAAGTCGAGATGGAAAGTGAAGGAAACAAACACAGCACCAGAGACTCAAATAGCAAAGTCTTCTGTGGATTCCATGTTTGTTGAAGGGAAATTACATTGCTGTGGAGAAAGCTGCTTATCGACCAAATAGCAGGTGTATGAGAGTAAAGAGTACCCCGCTTATTCAGTGCCTGTAAACAAGAACGCCGTTTTCTCGCAGTTACCCACTTTCTCATAATAAGCCACTTTCTTCTGTCCATGTAAGCATTGTCAATTTTCAAGGGAATCAATGTACGAATTGCATTTTACCATTAACCTGAGCCTTTCTGTTCCTTGATGGTCTCCTCAGCCTATGTTCTCTAATTATAATCTAGAGTAAAGGGAATGAGTATTATTCAAGGTCCGCAGTAGACTACTGCAATTTATATAATGAGGATAGGATAACTATTTACTGGTCAGATGAGGAAACTCAGCCTTGACTTTAATTGTAGACCACAAGCTTCCCCTCAAACGTTAATCAAGAACATACAGATCTCTGAAGGCCGCCATGGAGGAGAAAGCGATGTAACTATCCTTTCTAAAGTGATAAATAAAACACATACTGCCACAGAGGGAGAAACAGAGCCTCTGTAACATTGACCTACATTCAATGAAGAGGTACTTCAGCTCCAAAGAGCTCTTCATAGTGTTCTGTACACCTACACTACACCAGTGGGAACTGACAACATCATTGCAGTCTCTCAGAATATACAGGAGCTGGAAAGCCAACTCAAACTTGTGACACTTGTTCCATTCAAAAACCTATCCGACTCCGTAGGCAGCATTTTAAGGAGTGCTCAAGACATGAAGGCTGTTTCAAAAGGTCAATTTGTAGGCCAAACCAGAAGGCTCATGGTTTGTTCCAGAGAATTCGTTGCTCGGAATTCTCCCACCTCCTACTTGAAAATAACCATTGGAAAGGGGAGTCAGATCAATCAAACCATATCTCAGTAAGAAGTGTTGTTTGATGTAATTTTCAAGATGTTGGAGACTAATGTAATTCTGAACAGGCAAGTGTAATATAAAATAATATGACACCTTATTTTTTTGTCAGCTGTTTTTAAGCAAACATGCATTTTGGTTTCATGACTTTTCAGTTTTTTCACACAATTGGTATAAGAGCATGCAATTGTCTTGTTAAATTATGGCACCATTGCGTGATATACATGTCTGATTGACTGGAACACTTATAGGTTGGAAGTGGGTAATTCCAATTCAAGTATTCCCCTATCCAACTTCCTCTGGAATGCAACAATATTCGCCATGGGTTCCTTGTGGTATTTGCTATGGTTTGATATACAGTATTAAAAGTAGAGTACATTAAGGTCTGTGGTTAACATTACTGGAAGAGACTTTTCTGCAACATAAATTTCACACAATCATTCCTCAAACAGGATTTTTTTAACTAAATTTTTTAATTTTAGCCAAATTTGTGTAGGAGTATCGCCTTGTTCCTCTCGCGTTTTCCGCATCATACAAATAATACTCCACATGCCTGTGGGAATGCCTATGTAGAGCATTCCAAATCATTCACTTCTGAGGTTACATTCCAGCTATACTGGTGCAATACTGCTGTCCAAAGGCAAAATGGGCCTCTTGAGCCACTTTTCCTCCATTGGGCCAAACCATTCGGTGTACGGAACGGTTGCATTAGCATTTCAACTTGAGCACGACTCGGCACGGCATGATTATAAAACCGTTCTCGGCTCAGAATTCTCTGCACGTTTAGCTAATCATACTCAACCATGCTGGTAGAATGGCTTTAGAATGTGATGCTCGTTTAATTAATCTTCATGTTTTATTATGATGGTTTAACTAGTATTATTGACTACATGTCTTTTTCTACACACCTTTTTTTGTCAGGGGAGTATTTTAATTTAATACTTACATAATATTTTGTCAATAAATATAATCTGGGAACTTTTACCCTTCTACGTGTTCATGTCCTGTGGTAAACACAAGCCCTCAGCAAATTATGGTAAACCTAGCACCTTTTTCCTCTTTATTTTCCTTTTTGCGACATGGTCCATGTCTTAGCTGTTTGTTAGGACAGTAAAACCGGGGGGGGAAAAAAAAAGTCCTAAAAACTGGAATATGCCATCATCCTCCATAGCGTGCTTCACCATCCTCTCACGGCTTCACCAAAAGACAGATCTGTAACTTACAACAGTGGAAAAAGAAACCTTAACCACACCAGCTGGCCCGGATCGGCACAGAATGGTTTTGCGATGAGAACTGTTTGGCCTTTAGACTTCTAGTGGCTTTAGATTCTGCTCTGTCCTGTGACAGACAGGTTTCTCTAAACTATGCTCAGATTCAAAAGAAACCGAGTGTGGAAATTGCAGTAAATACAAAACACTACAACCAAGTGTGAATTTGAAGCCATTGAACCCATTTTTCTCAGTTTCAGTACAGGTGTAGTTACGGTGTTTTTCTGTAGGGCAGAATAGAAGGCAGCTGTGAGTGCAGACAGTATTGCTCACTAGGTTTTGGAAGGAAGATACTGATGGATGTACCAAATCTACCAACCCCCATTTTCCACTCACCATTCCATATCCCATCATGCCTGTGGGCGTTGTGGCAGGAAAGGCCATTACAGAGGGAGCCTAAGAAGACAGGTTTGGTGTTAGAACAGAAATAGCACAGGTATAACATGACATCAGTCTGTTTAAGTGAAAGAATGATTCTTCTAAACATCTTAAGTGAGAAAATTCCACTCATGCGGCCAAGACATTACAACTGCCTCAGACAAGCCATCTCAGTTTCCACATTTACACATTCACAGCTCTGTGAGCAAAGGCAACTTTGTGCGAGTGGACTAACAGAGCGCCTTTTAAATTATTTAGCAAAAAAATTCTTTGCTTTCACCATAGAAAGCTGCTCACATCTGGGAAACATTAGATATGTCTTTACACACTCCAACCAGGAATATAGTCAAGGAGATAGAGAAAGAACGAGCGAAAAAGAAACAGAGGGTGTGTGTGTGCATGTGTTGTTGTTGTTCTCTTTGAAGGAAGAGTGATTAGTTGCAGGTGCAGGGCTCTGCTACTGGAAGAGAGAAGCTCTTTGTGAGGAAGCGGTGAGATTTTAAGGACTTTAGAAGCCATAGACTCGCTTTTATTTCCACTGATGTACTCTGCATGGCCTCTTAATTTTAGCTAAATGAGAAAACATTGACCAAATTACCAATAAATAGAAAAATAAACATGTTTTAAGAGAACACAGACTATGGTGACTAGTACCAATCCTTTCCATTTCATATCTCCCTATATTCCTTTCATAATCAACAGATGTATTGGTCACCAACTAATGAAGTTACAAAGTGTATAATTTACTTCATATTAAAGCTGTTGAAATCAACCAGTTAATGAACATGATTAATCTTCATATGTTTAACACATTTTTGTGTGCGTGTGTGCGTTTTATGCAATTAAAGCATTTACCAATTTGACAATAGATTCTGACATTCTCTTTAGAGCTGGTTGGAATAGGGCAGAACCTTTGCAAAGTGTCCTGGGAAAATATACTGATGCACACACCACAAACACACAATAGCGATTCTGTGTCAATGATCAAGTGATGAAGGAACTCCGAACCATCATTTTTGTACAAAACAAAACCGAATGTGATTTATGACAAATTAAGTACTTTACTGTCTTTGGCATATCAAGTCTCAACTTAAAAGCCAAACGATACGATACATAAGGGACTGTAGCGGCAGGCTAGCTTGTTAGAGTTCTCCCATGGAAGGTCTCTCGACTATGACGGGTAACATAAAAACCCCCAACATACCTACAGAAAGGTATCTTCAATAAAACAGGTGTTTGGCAAAAACAAAGAGCTATACAGTAGCTTTTAAACAAGTCAATGTCCTAACATCATGTTTATGTACTGATAAATCCAGCTCATCATATTGTATAAAAGAAAAAATCATTATCCAGTGGAAGGGTTTCCATCAGAATGTGTAGGTACATTATAGATACAAATAAAACTGTTGGAGTTCAAGCTGTATGTATGTTTAGTGTAGGTTTGTACTAAAAATTAACTCAAGATTTTGCACATCGTCCCGTAAACCCTCTATTGGAAACACTCCCATATCTTCATGCCAAGTGACTTCAGTTGTTTGCTGATGGTGGTAAACAAATGAAATTGATGAGAGGAAAGGGCAGAGGAGGGTCAGAGCTTTCTGCCATGCCAAAGTGTTGTCTAGTTAGATCAGCTGATGAGCTTCTGCACACACACACACACACACTATACTGTGCCTAGGCGGTGTGGTTAATAGTCTCATGCGTTTCAGAGGATTGTTCAACTTGACTTACGTATTGTGGGAAAAGCATGCCATTCTGTTTATCCCCCCAGACGAGAATGGTTACACAGTGCAACAGACACAATTAAAAGGTGTTCAAAAGCACAATAAGACAATTCACACTGTAAGCACACATATTTGAGACAGACAAGACAACCGCTTTTTTTAACTATCCGGTGAAGTGTGGACAACAGCTCTGTTCCAAAACCTTGTGAGCTGTCTACCATCATTTTTAGCATCATAGATGCATTCCAAATATGAAGACTATTCTAAACAGTAGACAGCAAAATTAGGCAGTCTTATAAGACTTAAGCAAAAATTTAAGGCAGCATTGTATATGTTCTCCACTTTTGAGGCAAAACTAGAAATGTTTTTTTATTTATACATCATATCCAGAGCCTTAGCAAACAGAATGGTCTGTTCTCTTGTGTGCTTTACAGATCGTGTGGCATGTGATTGGCAGAGCCTATACAGCTGAGCCTATATATTATTTCAATTCAATCACATATGAGGTTACATTTCAATCAGGATCAGGATGCTGCCTCAGAAGGCATCTTCTTATGTAGACAGTAGATGGCAAGGCAACACACTAGTGTTTGAAACAGAGCTTGTGTTTCAGAATCAGTGGATTATCTTCAGTTATTGTCTATTTATTGGCCGAAGAAAACTTTTTCAAGCATTTGGCTCAAAGCAAGCATATATTTTTGCCCTCACCATGGTGGCAGGGTTCCATGTTGTGGTTGGAGCCATCTTTGGTTGCCAGTTGTTTCCACCAGTCAACTTCTTCTCTCCTGGCTGACTCCAGTGGATGTCACTGAGAAGGAATAGAAGAAACAATCACGATAACATCACTTTTGAGTGTGGATGAAATTTTGAATTATGATTGAGACGAGAGCTGCTGTAAAGATTCATACTTTTTCGTTGTTCCATTTCCAATACCGAGATCTGTTAGAGAGAGAACACACAAACTGTTGAGGATTATTCCTGACATTATGTAATCCTAAAAGTACTTTATAGAGGTGTGATCACACTGCACTTTGCGCTCCATTACCTTTAATTTGCAAATATGCGAATGTTGGAGAGCAGAAACACAAATGGTAACAGGAAATCTTCATAAGAAGAGATTTTGGGTTTAATACAGTGGTTCTCAATTTTTCTTTTTGAAAATGATCAAAAAACATCTAAAACTAAGATAAATAAAAAGTGATACTGCTGCAGGAACAACGTTAATACTTAATAGCTCACCTAAAAATGTTAATTTCTGCCAACATTTACTCACCCTCATCGTTCAAAACAAGTTAGACTTTTTCATCCATGAAACAAGACTGAGGGAAGAGAATGGGGCTGGGTATTGATACAGATTTCCTGATTCGATTCGGATTAAATATTGATTAATATGTCATATGCATGCATAAGGTCCCTTTTGCATACATATGAAAAATGATCTCCTAGCTAATGCTGTTAATTATACAGGGGACCTTCTAACTAGGCACATTAAGAAAATATAAATTTTACTAATTACATTTGAATATTTTTTTCTTCATTTTGGCCAGAATTAACTTTTTAAAAATTAAAAAATCCATGTATTTAATCAATAAATATGATATTATATTTAATATATTATTTTTGTTGTGTTTACTCTTTAATTGCATAATTAAACAGGTATTTACATTGATTTCTAGAACATGTGCTTAACCGGTGCTGTCTCTTTAAAAAATTAGACATTTCTGTAAAAAGCATCTGTAAATTAACTCATGTTAATGAGAGGACTCTAATGGCTTTGTTTCATTGGAGTTATGCGTGATTAGAATTATAATTTTTTTCATCAACAACTGACTGTAAAGAACAGGAAAGATATTAATAGACATTCAATGACAAAAGGGTTGCACGGTTCTCATCATTTGATACACATTACATGAAACAACTTTACTCTCAACATGCAGTGAAAGGATCTCATCCAACACTATACTACACAATCACTAGTGAGTGAAATCTAAACATTTTCCAGCCAGTTGCCAAATAAATACCTTTTTATCACATATAAATGTAACATTCATTCATTCATTCATTCATTCATTCATTCATTACGATGCATCGGTAAATCAATATTTTTACCAACTCCTAGTTACAATTTATTTTAATGTGTGAAAGTGAATGAAATTTGAGTGGAGCATTCTCCAACACCCACTTACTATAAGGTGTCGGCGCACCCCACACTTTGAGAACCACTGGTATAAGTAGTAATAGCAGATTAATATGTCTATATACCTATATCTATACATCTCTATATCTCTATTAAATGATGTACACTCCCATGAGATGAAAACTCTTGTAATATCAGTCTTGGAGAAAAAGCTGCTTTATTATAAGCATGATGCAGTGCACAAATTTCCAAAATATAGGGTAGTAGGGAAAGAGTAATTAATATTCATGAAGCAAAACCTGATTGAACGTTTCATTAATATTCATCAGGAAAGTGCTACCTGATTGGTCAGAGAAACTATAACCCAACCCTAACCCTACCTCTGAAACTTCAACAAATCAAGTTGCACTTTACTCATAAATGGGTAAGTCTTCCTCTGCCATCCTACCTTTTGGAAAACATTAGCGCCACCATGTTGAAATCACATGACCTACTGAACACAACATTAAACATACCGTTTTCTGATAATTACTACCAGAAAACAGAGGGCTGTTTGTTTTATGCTATAAAAACAATACACTTACTGCCCACAAGGTTGGCCAGAGAGGAATCCAAATCATCAGAAACCAGTTTGCCAGATTGTTGGGCACTGGGCGTCGGGCCCTGGTTGGGAGAGGCCACTGTAGGTTTCAGAATGCAACCTAAAATATCATCTTAAAGAAAAAGAGCAGAGGGAGTGGGAGAGGGATAAAAGACACAGACAACACACATAAACAAAGAGCTTGTTTAAGTTGGGTGGAGAGAGTGAGGCAACTGCCCTCAGAGCAAATTATGCACAACTGAAAGTGAAAGAATGTGGGTAAAATCTTGTGTAAAGTCAACTCACCCAGACATGCAGTGCCATGCAAAGCCAATGGTCCAAACAGATCATACAACACAGTGAGAGAAGAGAAAGAGGACAGAATGAGCAAACTCCCAAAACATTACTGTGCACTTATGGTGGGCTCATCTTAATTGACACATGGGCACAAATTTAAATAGAAAAGATAGATCAAAGAAAGGCATTTTTTTTTTTTTAAGAGAGAGGGGATCAGGATCAGATGTTGTTGTGAGCTGGATTAGAACTCAGTGGCAGTTTCAATCATGGTGCAATTATGATATCACGATGCATTGAATCCAATCATATGCATCACATTGTGAGGTATCTTATGAGCACCATATCAACAAAAAAACACTTTGATTTCAAACCAATCAAGATTTTTTTGTTGTATTTTCTCCCAATCTGGAATGCCAAATTGTCACTACTTCGTAGGTCCTCATGGTGGCGCGGTTACACACCTTAATCTGAGTGGCAGAGGACGCAGAAGTCTCAGTTGCCTCCGCTTCCGAGACCGCCAATCCGCACATCTCATCACGTGGCTCGTTGTAACGTGTGCTCATGCTACCCTCCGCGATCCATGCACAACTTGCCACGTGCCCCATTGAAAACGAGAACCACTAATAGCTACCACGAGGTGGTTACCCCATTTTGACGCAACCAGGCCAATTTGGTTGCTTACCTGGTTAGAGTCACTCAGCACACCCAGGATACAAACTCACGACTCCAGGGGTGGTAGTCAACGTCAATACTCGCTGAGCTACACAGGCCACCCCCACCCCGCCCCAATCAAGAGTTTTGATCAAAACAGCAAACCAATGAAACCAAGATTCAAGTACATTAAGGCTAAAGGTTGTCTAATGGAAGCCTGCCGTGTGATTGTCAAAGCAGCCTGTATTAGGTTTCTGAGTATTGAGATATGCATGTGGAGTCCTAACATGCAGTGTTCTGTTTAAGTACACAAAACAGAGATCCCTTTCTGTCAAATGTTGCAATAAGAAAATAAAACCGCAAACTTGCATGAGAAAAAATGTTGTTGTGCCAAATTTTACCCCTCTTAGACCCCAAGGGTTAGCCGCTTGTAAATCCTGATCCAAAAGTCTTCTACGAAGGTTTGAAGGTCTGTGATCATGTGCACAATATCTTGATTATGATTAGGTCAGTGGTGGCTCAGTGGTTAAGGCTCTGGATTACTGACTGAAAGGTTGGGGGTTCAAGCCCAAGCACCGCAAAGATACCACTGTTGGGCCCTTGAGCAAAGCCATTGACACTCTACTCCGGGGGCGCTGTTTCATGGCTGACCCTGCGCTCTGACCCCAGCTTAGTTGGAATGTGCAAAAACAACTGCATTTCATTGGCTCTGTACCTGTACTCTGCACAATGACAATAAAGTTGAATCTTAATAGGTTAGCAGGCTAATCGGTTAGCAGTGTGCGAAGCTATCAGGCTAATCGGTTAAACAGGCGAACTGAAAACCAAGAAAAATGCTTAATTTAACCATCCATAGCTTCAGTTTTATAAAGCGATGTGTGATATGTAAATTGAAAGACATAAACTGATGTACTATGATGGTCAAGACAAAGATTAACAACAAGATTAACAAGCAATATTGTACATTTTCTACCCAGGCACTATATCAAGTACCTAAAGAAGTTCTTTCAGACTTTGGAATCGCTTTGGGGTCCAAGGGGGGGGGTTAGATTTTGCACAGCAACATCTGTATAACCACTTAATATCACTTCTATTAAAGAAAAACTGCTATATAACCATTTTCACATGCTAGTTTCACCCTATCAGCTCTAAGCATAGTTCATAAAGAATGACCAACTCTACAAAGACTGCAGGGCACTCAAACACGATGGCACTTAGTGGTGAGTTGGACGTGAAGCATCAAGTAAGGAGAAAAGCAGTGAGGTAATTCATGGCAAGTAGGTTAACTTCACTTACCAGCCGATTCTGTGCAGTTTGTAGCTGATTTATTGCCGAACACAGAATCAAAGTCGACATTAAGGCCTGTCAAGCTGGGAGGCTGGGTAGCGGGAGGCACAGAGAACCCTGTGTTAGAGAAACAAGGTCAAGAAGAGAGAGGAAGAAAAAAAAAAAAAAAACAGCACAGGCTGGCTTATCAATTTCACATGTTTGAGTACTGGAGAACAGGCAGAAAACAGAGCAACTTTGAAACATTGGTTAATGTTTTCTTTCAGTTCATGTGCGATGCATCATTGCCACCATTCACCATTAAATGGACTGATATAATTTTAGTAGACAGACTCACTTCCAAAAGTAGTCAGGTGTTTCACACGGTTAGCCAAAAGGCAACTGACTCATAGTTCCCAGAACCATTATAAACATGTTTGTACATGTTGAAAACACAGACAATTGTCTCTGTTCTAATTCACAATCCCTGTAAACTCAAAAGTTATTGTTTTCAGTTTCAACTAGTATTCTAAACAAGTATAAGCCAGTTTATAAAGTAACAAATTTAAAGTGGCATTAAAAGGCAAGTGAGTAATTTTAGTGTGCAAGTTTAATTTTGTTCGTAATGTGTCTATAACGCAAGGTAGATAATATGCAAGATCTTTTATTATGCAGAGATAACTATAATTAAGCCATTCGTACATACTGTAGTGCTATAAAAAATATTACTCTGTTGCTCTCTCAGTATCCCGTCCAACCCTTCATTGGCTAAACCAATGGCATGAGTTCTATGGTGTGACCATCTGTTTTCTGACAATGGTAGACAAGGGGAGTGTTTGGAAACTCAGTTTGACAACAGTCATTATTTTTGTTTAGTTACACTAGTGGTGCAGAAATACCAAATTTTACCATTAGTTAATGATTGACAAAAAATGCTTGGAAACACGTGGCAAACTTAATCCAATTGCAGAGCGTCTGAATTGATCAGAAACCTGTTCCTACCAGCTCAAAAAAAGAAAAAAGTGCACCTTGAAAAGAAAAGGACAAGAAATGGCTAAATGAGAGAGAGATAGATAGAGATTGAAGTTGCAGCACCTACCTCCGAATAGTCCAGCTACATCAGAGGGCTCTGAGTGGAAGAGAGGAGTGTTAGGGTAGGCAGCTGGAGAGCAGAACGAGTCTGACAGGCCCAGAAACAAAGCATAAGAGTAGTGAAGTGTGACAGAAAAACATATGTAATAAAAACCTAAATTAAATTGCAGGAAAAATTTCAGTATAGACTAATCTATATTCAGGTTAAGGAGGACGGAATTATGACAACCCTGCAAAAAAATCCATCTTAAACCTGCCTAAGCTGGTTTGCTGATCTTAGCTGGTCTTCCTGCCTGATTAGTCTGTTGGCTGGCAGGGGTTTTGGGACACCGGTCAGCAGGTCTGATCAACAAGAAACCAGCTAAACACCAACTTAGCCAAGGTGGAAGACCAGCTAGACCAGTTGAATACCATCTTGGCCAGGCTGTGAGACCAGCTAGACCAGTTTCAACAAGCTTGGTCAGGGTGGGAAACCAGCTAGACGAGTTTAGACCAACATGGCTAGGATGCGAGGACAAAGACAAGCTTAAATATGCTTGGCCAGGTTGGGAGATCAGAAAGGTCAGGTGAAGACCTTCTTGGCCAGTCTAAGAGACCAGCAAGATATTAGTAAACCAGTCAAGACCAGCAAACTAGTTTAGGCTGGTATAAGCTGTATTTTGTTTTAGCATGGAAAATTGTTTAGGGTAAAAGGTATTCCAAAGGGGAAACCGCAGAGGCCTACTCTGCAGGGCACAATGTCATTGTTTCATGAGGTCAGAAAACATACGTCACACTTATGTGACGTCTGTACCTGTGAGGAAGAAGCCCATCCGAGCAGGGGGCTCGACGGGTGATGCAACGGACGAGCTCGAATCAATAAAGGGATTGTAATTATCTGGAGAACCAAGAAATGACATTTGACATTTGGGAAAAACTTTAACTTTTAACTAAAACTTAACACTCTAAGGAGGGAGGAATACAAATTATGAATGGAGAAAAACAAGAAAGGCAGCAAAGCACTTAGCGAAACCAAGGAAAAATTTAGTATTTGTTTTTGAGTTAGGTGGTCCAGAGAACCCCAAACTATTTTGTAAGGGAAAAAAGAAATCACCAAACTAAAAAAGGGAGCATGTTTTTAAGCAGTTAATTTTGGCTTTAACAGCAGCAATTCTCAGGAATACTGACACTTATGTATTCATATTATAATAGACCATAATAAAGCCAGCACGCCAAATTACAGCTGTCCAAACACAAAGACGCTTTACAGCAGCAACAAACCATCTGTCTGTCCCGGTCTACAACAATATTGTTCACTTTGGGAGAATAATAATGTCCCCAGCATAGAACAAACTCACAGAAGCTAAACTTCCTTTATTGCTTTACACAATCGCAATCAAAGAAAGTCATAGACAGGCCAGGTTTCAAACCTAGGCTGTTCAACAGAACACCACTACTCTTATTTCTGCTGAATGTAGAATATATCATGTGCATAGTAAACACATTTTACGTATGCATAGAATAGCTGGATTACCGATTACATTTGCCAAAATGTGCAGTATAACACAAGGAATATTTTAATTCCAAAAATGCAATGCATTAGACTTTTTACATTTACAGTGTGATGAATTACCAAAAAAGTTAAATCCGCTATGATATGTATATCTTTTCTTGACTCATTATTTGATTACAAAGAGTTGAGGCATTTTTACACAAAATAGAATTTAAAAAAACTAATATAAATTTTTATTAGAAAATTACTGGACAGGGCACTCAGAGAATTAAACAAGCACAGAGTAATTGCACGATATGTTGTGACAGTAATGTACCATAATTCTGTTTGAAATATTTTGTTGTTGCATAATGTATACCTTTGAACCCACTATTTTTTTTTTTTAAAATCATAGGCAGTATTCAGTGTATACTGCTGAACATTCCGAACATAGCCCTAGTGAGCTACCTACATAGACATTTTGAGCATCAAAACAACAACTGTTTCAACTGCTGTCTAGGTAGGCAGCTCACTAGGTTTTGAGATACAACCTGTGTGAACTTGAGACTCGGGTATCAGATAATGTAAGGGCTAACTAAGGTCACAGCTTTTGTTCTGCACTGCAGGTCTTTGCATACTTGGTGCCTTGGAGCTTTCCGGATGAAAATGAGAGTGGAGGGAAAACAGACCAGTGCACAGCAGGCGAAAACCAAACTAACAGAGTACTACATGAGAAAAAAAGAACAGCCATTTACCACCAAACATTTCATGACTTTGTGTCCTAGAAGAAAAACTAACAGCATCTGAAGACACAACAGGATCGACAACAGGTTTTGTAAGGAAAGGATTTAAGTTTGGAATGGAGTCGTCAATGGCTTCTGTAGACGTGAAAGGATCTACATTGCCAAAGAAAAGACACAAACAGAAAATAACAGGAAGAGGTTAGAAATACAAAAAGGCAGAAAAAGAGAAAGCATGCAAACAGAGACTTAAAGAGAGACATGAGGTGGAGGCCATTTAGTCTAGACTTTAGAATGCATTCACATACAGATTTTTTTAGACTTCAAATGTAAATAAACCACCGCAGCACAAAACTTGGAGACACCTGACATGGGTTGTAAGGAATATGTAACACATAAATGCATACATTTAACATAAATGGAAAGGAATGATGGGTTTTTTGAATCATCCTAAATATAGGCGGTCTCTAGATATCAGACTAAAGATGTAATTTTAAAGCTTTCAAGTATTCTTATGTAATAAAACAAGGCAAATACCAAAAGTCAAATCATTAAAGACAACACGAAACCACATTACCAATGCATTTAACTTCTCTAATGTGACATACTTCTGGGTCAAACAGTATATTCAGCTGGAAATGATGTACAGGACTTGATTTTGTCCATCAAGATTTGATTGGATCGGGATTGTTAGACTATGATGTTATTGGCCAACATTACTTTTCGTTTAAAAACAATCCTGAAAATCCAATGTTAAATTCAAAAAGATGTCTTGAAAAACATTTGACAGTACTCAGTCGGTAAGGCCTGAAGTGAACTCGGGCAAAAGAGCTTCAATTACCATCTACGTAAAACGTTCTGTGAAAGTTGCTGAGTGTGTTTTATGGTCCTCGAATCTGATTGGACGAGAGGTGTTCCATGAGCACTGATGGTTTGACACCATTAGCACTTTGACGCTTCACTGAGTGTATCACTCCACTTGTGTTCGTGCCGTTCTAAACTAAAGTGTAAGAGCAGTGCAGATGTGTTCAGAGCCATCTGTCTCTTTACATTTAATTTTGTGACATTACACATTTTACCCAGCAGGTGGAAGCAAAAGACAAATATGAGTGTGTAAATTGTGTGTAATATGAGCCAGTTGGTGATGTGAAGTGAGTCAGCGTCACTCAGCATTTATATTCAACAGCTCTCTATGATCACTTGTATTAATACTACACTACTAAAGCTAGAAAATAGCTTTAAACGGCTTTAAACGAACAAATAGAGCATTGAGGCAAATCACAGCTGAGAGACACAACAGACTGATTAATTACATAAACTCAAGGCTCTTACCTCTTACCAGAATTTCCACATTATAGAGAAAATACTGTTCAAAATGGTGGAGATTGCAGTTTCTATAGTGAAAAATTCTGTAAACCAGCTACTGCGAAATAGGGTGGATTTTTACCAAAATTACATTATCTTCAGAAAGCTGACTAACCTCACTCACACACACACACTTTCACACACACACTCTCACACACACTTCCGAGGTGGCTTGGACGCATCATTTGGTTTGAACCAGCAACGGCAGCAGATTCACTCTTAACGGCAGCAAGAAAGTAGTTCCATGCACAAAGGCATTTTATTATTATTATTATTATTATTTTTTTTTTTTTGGTGACCGCACTCAGTTTTTCCTAATTGTTTTAAATTTACTCGTTTATTTAACTGTTGTATAAGCAATATCACACTCGCAATCATGCTATTTGGCCCTACATCAGCACTGCTGTTATTCGGCCAAAGGCAGAGTGCTGTAGGTAATCACAGCAGTGCTGATGTAGGGCCACATCGCACTCTTGCGACTTACTTTAGACAACTGTATCGTACATTAAAGGGATAATTCACACAAAATTACAAATCTGTAATCATTTTACCCTCATGATGTTCCAAATCCGTATGACTTCCGTAAAACACAAAAGAAAAGAAATAGAGAAAGGGGCTAACTGACAGAATATAATCTACAGTTAGCCCCTATCATTTTCTGTATGTTCCACGGAAGAACAAAAGTCAAACCGGTTTGGAACAACATAAGGGTGAGTAAATATAATCAGAATTTACCATTTTTGAGAGAACTATGCATTTAAAGTTCAGAGACAACATTCCTAGTTCCATTTTCAATTTCAGAGGAGGAGAAGACAATGTTGATAGAAGCTTGATTATTCTCCGATGCATATTAATGCAAATCTGTGAGTTCCTGTGGTGTGACCCACTCACCTCCCCATGTGTTGGTTAAAGGCAGGCCGGTGGAGAGGGGCAGGGAGGACTGGAACGCTGGCTGCAAGTCCAACAGATCGTTCGGAACCTTTGGAGTACTGGAGCCAGACAAGCACCAAGACACGCACGCACACACACACACACACTGCATTAATGTCTTTCATTAAAACGGCAGTCTAGGGGCCAAGCATTTCACAGTCATATAGCAAAGACAAACTTGGCAAGTTGATTTGAAGTGCTTAAAGTTGACTTAAGAGTTGGAGGAAATTCACATGCAGTCTAAACCTCCTTCACAGCCAAATCCTGTGCAGGAATTCACATAGAGTGCAAACAAGAAACAGGAGATGCTTTTTTGTTTGATTGTTTTTTTTTTTTATAGCTAGACTGTCCAATTTTACAGTTATGGTACAATGGAGACTGGACACCAAAATATATATGTAGGCATACAGTACGAGCACAAGTGATTTAGGCCACTTTATGGCGATTCATAGTAATTTTAAAGCTTGGCAGCCTCAGTCATCATTCACTTTCATTAAATGGTAAAGAGTAGACTAGGATAATTCTCAAATATTCACCTTTTGTGTCCCATGGAATACAAAGTCTAAAAGGTTTGTAATGACATGAGGATGAGTAAAAAAAATTACTAAAAATTAAAAAAGTAATTATTTGGTGAACTATTCCATTCAGTGAGTCACATCGAGTCTCTCTTACTTGTTAGTGAAGCTACTAGGTGTGGAGAACAGGTCAATGGCTGGGGAGGTGCTGATGGTGCCTGTTGCTGTAGAAACCGGTGAGGCAGCTGTAATGGAGGACATGGAGGGATTCTTGGAGAGTTCCTTCAGACGCTGCTCCTGAGTGATGAGAGGGCCAAATCGTGCACCATGTTAATTGGATGCTCAAATGCAATTATGCTTTTAAAGCGATAGTTCACAAAATGAAAACTCACTCTCAAGTTGTTCCAAAATTATATGACTTTCTTCAAATGGAACACAAAACAAGATGCAAGGTAGAATGCTAGGGATTAACAGCCACAGTCACCATTCACTTTCATAGCATTGATAAAAGATGTAATGAATGTGACTGGGGACTGTGGACAACATTCTGTATATATGTATAAAAAAACAAAAAAACAATTGTTGCACAAAAGAAAAAAGGTCCTACAGGTTTGAAGGTGAGCAAATGATGACAATTTTAACTTTGGGTGAACCATCCCTCTAACAATTAAAAATATATATTTTGTAGAGGGCTGTGACATACTTTAAGAGCTTTTAATCGAGCCTGCTCCTCTTCCAGGGCGGCCTGCTTTTCCCTCTCATCAACTTTGGTGAAAGAGATACCAGTGTTGGCCAGTGAGGACACCGCGTTGGACAGGGTACTGGCTCTGTGTGGGGGGAAGAGATGCTCAGACAGAGGAACTGATCCAGTAAACATGCCAGTGTGAAAATGCTTGGCTGGCATAAGTGGATGTTACCACTACTAGCATTAACAGAAAGCACATTTTTACTCTTTCCGCTACAGGATCCCACTGTGACTCTGGACTTCCTCAAAAGGTGTCTGTGTCAGCAAAGATTGTATTTTTTTAGCCAATGTCCAAACTGCAAGTCATCAAATTCATGTACATTCTTCAAACAATCAAAACACATTTTAAGCAAACTACAATTAAACAGCATTTTTTTTTAAAAAAAACACAGTGGGGTCCTGACTCCTGAGGCCACAAGTAAAAATTATTGTTTTGCAATTTTCAAAAAAAAAAAATTTCCATTACAAATTATATTACAAGCATAACAATTAGAGTGAAAAGTCAAATTGAAAAATGAACATGAATTTTAGAATTTCTTTGTATTTGGTTTGTCCCACTTTTGCATTAATGACAGCATGAACTCAAGTTGATGATGATCCATGTTATTGCAGCATGATTTGAGAATGTTTCAAAGAGCATCTTGCGCGTTTCAATGGAAACAGGGAAATCTGACCTTTGGACAAAGTACTTAACATGGCCATATGTCACATATTTACTTATATTTTATTAGTGACACAGAAATCTTAAATATTTCTTATTTATCCCTCATTCATTTGAACTTTTCAGGTTTATATTAGGGTTTAAATACTAGATTCTCCATGTGGACTCTGACTTATATTGACTACTACATAGTAGCAGAAGTCTGTTTTCTGCATATGAATCAATGCAACACTCTTAAAAACTGCTTTGGGAACTTTTAACTTGACACAAAACTCCCTGAAAAACCTCTCCCACACACACAAGCTTGGCACATTCGAAAGTCGCATACACTTGCAGAATTCAGAACTGGAGCAAAACAACCCCCTCATACATGGGAAAAGTTCAAAATTAAGCATTTGGAAATGACTGTACCTGCTGGCAGCTGTGGAGTCTTTAACCTTTTTCCCCTCTAATGAAGCCAAGTGCTGCTCCAGGGCATCCAGAAGGCTACTGGGGGCCTGGAGGAATGGAGACATTACATTAGCTTTCAAGCCAATGAACACTACGGACCACAGGGCACAAACATGCAGACGCACACACAAATATACGTACAAAAGATGCATCCGCACAAACAAGGTGCGCATGCAAAGGTACATTAAAATAATCATGAGGAGACCAAGCTGGCTCTGAACACACAGAGAGAAAAGAGTGAGGTGCAGGTACTTACACAAACTGTAAACTGAAAATGGGAAAGATAAGGAAAGATACAGAATATAAAAGTGGTACTTAGAAATAGAAAGTGTAAAGTAGAAAACAGTGTAAACAGACCCTGAATGTAAAAGTTTGTAAACGTAAAAAACTTAATGGGCTCAGGCAACAAGGACATGCCAATGTGAGAGGTTTAGAACTGCCACAACCCAATCGGACAGTGCGTTTACCTTATAATGTGCAGACTTTATTAGTTTGTCTACAATTCAAGTCAATCTGCAAACTATTATTCAGTTTGTGTACAGTACAGTTAAAGTCAGTTTGCATTATAAATGTACAGCTATGGGTGGCCTGTGTAGCAAGTTTGAATCCAGGGCATGCTGAGTGACTCCAGCCAGGACTCCTAAGCAACCAAATTGGCCCGGTTGCTAGGGAGGGTAGAGTCACATGGGGTAACCTCCAAGTGGTCACTAATGTGGTAATCTCTGTCGGTGGGGCATGTGGCGAGTTGTGCAGCGTGGATGCTGCGGAGAATAGCACGAAGCCTCCACATGCGCTATGTCTCCGCGGTAACACGCTCAAACCACGTGATGAGCAGATTGACGGTCTCAGAAGCGGAGGCAACTGAGATTCATCACTATGTCACCACGAGGACTTAGAGCACATTGAGAATTGGGTATTCCAAACTGGGGAGCCATTTTTTTTTTTTACAGCTATTATTAAGTTTGTATACAGTTCAAGTCCGTCTGCATTACAATTTACATCTATTTAGATTGTGTACAGTTCAATTCCATTTGCATTATAATTCACAGCTAGTAATTAGTTTGTGTATAATTAGTCAGTTTGTTTTTGCAAATTCTAATACTGAAACTATTTGCCCTAAATTTGTCTGGCAAAGAAATCGTACTATTTAAAAGAAAATTAAGTGTTTTTTTTTTTTTTTGCCTTCTACTGGCACGTCGAAGGACCAACAGAAAAAAAATACAACTTATTGTTGAGTCCTCAACTCATCTACAAATTATATTAAAGCAAGGATCCTTAATGCCCAACACTTGCATTTTTACAAACCATGTTCATATTAAGGGGACAGTTTTTATTTTTGGGTGAACTCCCTCATCATTTACAGTATTCTCCCTCATGCCATCCAAGATGTGTATGACTTTCCTTCTTCTGCAGAACACAAAGATCTTTAGTAGAATAATCGCAGTTGATTCTAAAAATGCAAGGGAATGGTGACCAGAACTCAGAAGTTCCAAAAAGAAGAAGTTCTTCTAAAAATCTTTATTTGTGGTTTGCAGAAGAAAGAAAATTATACATATCTGCGATGGCATGGGGGTGAGTAAATTATGAAAACATTACATTTTTTGGGTGAACTATACCTTTAAAATTGCATCTCCTGAAGACGTCAAAAGCTAGTTGTCTTCCAAGAAAAAAATAAAATAAAAGCTAAATATTTTGGTCATCTCTCAAAGTGCAAAGCCTGACCTATAATACTTTAACAATGTCACACCTTAATTTGCTGTATAAATCAAGCACTAAAGAGAGTTTCCCCAACTAACTCCCCCACCGGTGTCATGCTGAGATGTCTGCATGCACTTAGCACAACAGGTCTGCATTCTGCAGCCGCATATTATCTGCACAAGCAAATTAGCTGCAGTTCTAGAACTCCCAGATGGCTTGAGAATCATGTTAAGAACTGAGAAATTGAGCTGAACCGAGATTTGAGAGTTCTATAACTTGTGCATGTTTTACTCTAGTGTATGTAGCCATGCTAGGTTCGGGGGACAGAGTGGCGGGTTGTGCCAAGAAGAAGCCAGTAGCCAGAAAATGAACACATTCAGTCCAGAGTGGCATAGAGCTACATTAGGTCAATGTGAGTTTCTCAAAACCAAGGCCAATATATCAGTGTCCTCACCTGTGACAGGTCTGGTATGTCCCCTCGGTCGATGCCAACTTGCTGTAATGAGCGAGAACGGAAAGAGTGCAATCGTTAATGCGTGTCCCATGTGTATCAGCTTACTACATAAGCCAAGACTCCCACTGTGCAGGATACCCCATCTTACCTCCGCAACTTTGAGAAATTCTGAGATTCTCGTCATTCGAGTGAGGAATTTTTTGTAGATGTCAAGGCCCTCTTTACACTGGGCTTTCTTCATGTCAAAGTATTTCTCTGCAAACACAATAAGGAATGAAGTCAGATTTTTAGATATCTTGCTTTTTGGAGTTATGCATGGCATTTGTCATCACAGCTTCACCTGGAACGGTTTGCGCTAGCATGTCACACTCACATAGGAACTATCATATATCATGCAAACATCAAACAAAGCCAACAAATCTAGCTTGGCCCCATTTCTAGGAGTTGTCCAACACAAGCACAGGCATCTATAGGTATTGAACAACAAACTAACACCCTGTGGTAAGGTGATGTCACAATGTACTGAATAACCTAGTTTCACCTTTCTCTTTAGCTAATCATTCATACAAGTGTAATTTGTTCAATCCATTGGCATTTTTACTGCCTTGAGTAGTGAATTTGGAAATTCTTTGCCAAACAAGAAAACATCAAAGCTGAAATGTGCAATATTTGCACCACTAGTGTAACCAAGCGGAACTGCAAAAATAATGACTGGTATGCTCAACAAACAGAGGATTGTTTTAATAGTGCCACACTGTTTACACGTTTCAGGGAAATAAACCTACAAATGACTTATGACTTGTGTATTAAGATGGGATCCGAGAAAGTATTTTAACATCGAAAAACCACACACTACATCTTAAAGAACATTGAAATATGCCTAACCAAGGAAGGGTTCCTTTTATGAGCAACAACTCCCATGTAGTAAACAAGTAGAGTGACAAGTCAGGTCACAGTCCAGTTCATCCATCGATGAGTGGGCTGATATTATCAAACCAGCACTATGACAGGTTCAAAGGTTTCTTTAAAATGAACCAACAGCAGAGATAACTGGTAAAAGCCAATAAGCAGTGCAGAACCAGAGTGATTTTGGAAAGCTCATGTAGGATAACAGCTCACCGAGCAAGTTGATGATCCCTTCGTTGTAGGCCGCAAACAGGCGGATGGCGTCTTTAAACAGCAGCATGAATGCACCGTTAATGACTCCGTTCGTGAGCTCATTGGCATTTACCTGCCGAGGCAAAATACACCAAATTCAATATGGCCTAAAACGAGCATGATTCAAGAACTGAAAACCCATGCAATTATGAAAAACAAAGAGAAAAAGCCATTGACGAATGCTATTTGTAAATAAGCTAAGTGTATCTTTTTGTTATAATGAACTCACATTGAAGTCGAGAAGTGCGTCCATCTGGTTTTGGATAATGGGGATGGTCTTTAGTAGCTTCTCTGTGCTCATGGTTCTCATTACGCCATCCGCCCTTTGATTACAAAAGTGGTAAATACACAACTATTTTTCTATTGGCTAACGTGCTTAAATTATTTTGATTGACAGATAGACTTAAAGATGAAGTGTGTAATTGCAATTTCGAAATTTGCAAAAGATAATAACTTCTCAAACACTCCCCCAATTTGCCATCGGTCAAAAACAAATAGTCCCACCCTACCCTCACTTCATTGGTTGTCCCAACACCGCATGTATTTCGACAAAAAATTACACACTTCAACTTTAAGGATTAGAAAACAGACATACCCTCTTTTTACTTTCGTGAAGTCAAAAGCCACTTGTCTGTATGAGACTGCCTTCTCGTTCAGGTAGCGACTGTACCTCCGGATGAAGGTGGACATGTCGTATCCTACAAGAGAAGAGAACATGTTGTCTTTTAACATGTCTGTCACAGTGACCCTTCAAGCTCTGAACTCACTATGTTCTGATATTAGAAAATTTGAGTCACTGATGTTTTAGTGGAATTCAGAAAACACCAGTTCAACATAATCTAGACTCATTCCATGGCTGAGAAGAACAAACATTCAACTTTTCCTAGTGTACAGTACTTGGTACAACACATGAGACACAAAACCCCAAAGTTACAGTACATCTGACTGTACTAAATATGACAGATCACTGTGACGTATACTAGTTTATGCTGCTAGTCATATTCCTGCTAAACAATGCATAAACTTGATTTTTACATTTTCTGATATATATATATATATATATATATATATATATATATATATATATATATATATATATATATATATATATATATATATATAAATAAATAAAAAGTGGTTCTTGAACAAACTATCTATGTATTATTACAAATACTATTAACACATTCCTAGAAAAGTACTGTAAAAAGGCCAGCATCTGGATAAATGTTAAGTATGGTAAAAGGGAACAACCAAAAAAAGGAACTTTTAATCAATCAAGTCACTTTCAGAAAATAGGCCCAGAGTCCTTCTTAAAAGACACTTTCTTAACTAGGGAGGCTTGCTGTACCGATTCCCCAGCTTCCTCCTGTGAGTGCTGGCTGCCAGGCAGCTTGTTAACATGGGAAAAGCCTTGGGTAAATAAGCCCACTAGTGCTTTATTTTAGCTGAAAGTTGGCTGTGCTGCCAAACAGGTCCCAAAGGGGGAGTTCAGGGAGCAAGAGAGACATACAGACAGAGAGAGAGAGACAGATCTAAAATGCCTCCACTGCCTAGTCCTTCAAATACCACATCTCACTATGACTAACATAAAAAAAGTGAGAAAATCTCAAGTGGCCTCAAATATTCATCATGTCTGTGTTTGTCTTGCATTTGGATGCTCATGAAAATGGATGACACAGCTGGGATGTGTTTGGAAGAACAGAATGACTAATGAAGTGTTGGCCTGAAAGCACCTACCTTGTAACCCACTTTTGTCCAAAAAATTACTGAGGTTGAATAATGTGTTCCTGGAGGCCAGATATTGTACAAATCTCTGTAAACAAAGGACAAAGAGTTTGGATTTTAATTGATTTATTCTGAAGTTAGTCACCATGCAAATAACTAAACAGTACTGTCAAAGCCACAAGGGTATAAATGAGTGATTGAATGAAGCAGATGTACAGGTTTAACTACTTAAGCTTGAGCCCTAAAAAAAAACCTAGATTAAACTGAAAATACCAACAATAAGTCTGAGTTGAGCCTGGATTTGTTAAGTCAGGCTATACTAAGCTTAACAATAAGGATGGCATGGGATCAATGTGATCGTTTTGTCAACTGGCTCAAAACTGTCACTTGCCGTATTTGGACCAAAGTTTACATTCTTCCATCTCAATGATTTTATTTTATGTATGTATATGCTTTGCCAGCTTAAATATTTGCTTTCTGTACTGTTTTGAACATTGTTGTTTAGGGAATTCTGTTGAATTCTGCGGATTTAAATGTCACCAAGATAACGTAATCTAGCAGGATGACAAAGATTAGGTTGTTGAAATTATTAGTCACGTGACATGGAAGCATCAGGTAAAATGGGTAGGCCATCATTTTCCACTTAGCGTTTCTGAAGTTTAGTTAATTCAAAGTTATTGTACAATTTCCAGTTATTATTGCACACATAACATTTATTTATCATTTTAATGTATATTTACTGTAAATATTAATGTATTCTCTGTATATTATAGAAAATATTATTTAAAAAAAATAATAAATCACCACACACACGGCCAAAAGTTTGGAATAATGTACAGATTTTGCTCTTATGGAAAGAAATTGGTACCTTTATTCACCAAAGTGGCATTCAGCTGATCACACTGTATAGTCAGGACATTAATAACATAAAAACTTACTATTATATAGTACTTTATATTACTATAAATACTTACATATTTTTTCAAATAGTGATGGTGATGCATCAGTAATGTCCTAACTATACTTTGTGATCAGTTGAATTGGAAAAAAAAAAAAAATGTTTTGGTAAAAAGTACAAATCTGAACTACTATCCCGACTGAACCGCCAGAAAAGAAATTATAGTTAAGCTCTGTTATAGCCTAGGCTAAAGGAGAAATGCATGTACAAGAGTGTGTGTGCATGTTTGTGGCCTGACCTCATTGCCATAGACCATTAGGTGCTGTGTGGTGATAAGGGATTTGAACACGACCACCCAGCTGGTGTTGGCGGTGCGCTCGAACAGCGTGTCGGCCAGCTGAGGGATGTTCACATTTATCTCATTGGTGCAGTGGATCAGATCTGGTGAGAGAGGGTTTATGGAGGTCAGCGTGTTGATAAATCAAACTGTCAGCAATGCAGTGCATTTTATGTGCTCTAAATAGTGGAACTAACTAAACCTTTTTCCATTTGTTACCATCTGTTTTAACCCTTCTAGGTTCTCATACAAACAATTTGACCCAATTCATTAATACACATTACTGGTCTTATTATGAACAGTCAATCAATCCATATTATTCTAAACAACAGAACTCTGTCACTTAATCTTAAAAAATGTAAAAAGTTGCTCCGCCTCTGAAAACTACTTTCCTTGTTAGCTGATGTCGCCAAGCCCTTTTAATTTTCAACTTGCATCTCCAACCTCCCACCTACCTCATTGAGAGCACTGCTCACAATCAATCAATTCCAAATGGAAAAATTATAGACCTACATTTGTTTTCTCATAATTATCTCGTTTCACTCAAAAATATTTCATATTAAGGAAGTTAAAACAAGTTGCCATTTCACTTTAATCTGAGTTTTTGAACTAACCAATGTCACATAGTGCTGGGTAATCCAGATCACAGAAAAATCTCACTGGTTCTATCCCAAACCACATAGCTATATATATATGCTAAACATCAAATGTGTACTGATTGGCTTTGATTTGACTGCTTTGTGAAAGCATCTTTGTTTTGCTTTCATTGAGGACAAACAAAAGTTATTTCATGCTAATGCTACACCTGGTAAAATGTTTAAAAATCACGTTTGCCCTCATACTTTTTCCCCACATGTTTGCCATAGTTACCCATTTAGCAACATCTAGTTGAGGTGACTAATCCATTTAGTGAGAAATTGGACAATATTTCCAACTGCTGGTTAGCGGTGTGGTTGGCGTTACGCTAAGGTATCAAAGAGTTAGCATTTATAGATATTGTGCGAGTGAGAGACATGCATTGATATCTAGTGCTTTATTAGGTCTTTGGCTGAACTCCACAGCCATCTGTGCTGAGAGAGAGAGATCCCTCAAGGCTCCCTCTCTACACCACAGACACTGCAAGACTCTTTCAGGGCTGCGGATTTTCGTGCCATTCATGAAGCCTCCCACACACTGGAGCCCATCGAGGGTAAACACCACAGCCTGCCTCCTGGGAATCAGATTTGATGTAGCATAAACTTCAAAGTCGCTTATGATTTCTAGAATTAAAAGAAGATTCTTGACATCCTCCCTAGTTGCTCTCCTTGTTACATTCATTAAAGATCATGGGAGAAGTTGTGATGTCCCAGGATCTTTTTGTATTTGCATGAAAAATAAGAAAGAAAACAAGTCAAGGGTTTGGAATGGGCAGGGTTTTTCCAGCATAGAGAATTACTAGGTTGTAGACAGCCAGAGTGTCTTCATGGAAAACACTAACAAGCATTGCACTCAGTGGATTGTCATTTTTAACTGCAAATCTCAGCGATAATAATAAACAATTCTGTTGTCGAATAGTCGCTTGATGTCATTTAACATAACATGAGATCATATAAAACTAAAATGATGATACACGAGGAGCGCTGCAACTCAAGTGTCTGATAGAAACACCGATCACAGCTTGGCGATATATCTTCATTTCATCCTTAAAGTTCATATAATACGGGAGTGTGACATGTAAAGAAGCGCAAACTCCAAAATGTCATTCTCTGTACGGTCAGAGCCAGTCGCGGAAGTGACCCAATCTGAGTGGGAGTCGAGACCGGGGGAGATTTAAGTTCTGCCGGCTGATGCGCACTCTAACAAGGAGACACTCGTCTCTCACCCCCCTTGTTTGCAGCTCGCAACAAGTTGCATCATTGATGAGATCAATCTTATGTGAAAAATAACACCAAAACGTGTCATTTGACAGCACTAAGACTAAATTAAAAAAACAGCTGGCAATACTAACACGTATTCAGTTGCCAGGTCATTAGGATTGTATTAATGCAAAGCCAACGTTTACGTGTTTTTAACGTAAATTTTTTTTAATCGGTATGGTACCACCGCCGCCTCATTTTGAGCCAGGAAAAACCCTGGGAATGGGTAAAAATGACAGAATCTTAATTTTATGTTAAACATTTCCTTTAATGAAAGGAACAACTTCCCCTTCAGATCATTTCAAAGAAACAAGTGTAACAAACGCCCCAACTCATTGCCACCAATATTAGTGCGTAGTCTTTTGAAGTGGGGATGTGAAAATATGCTGCGTTCATTAAGACAGCAAACATGGGTGGTCTACAGAATGCCCTCTCTTTTACAGATAACATCCACCATTTAAACATGCACAAAGGCCTGGCCATGTGACAACAAAAGACTTTTCAGAGCCAACACAAATTGCCTGTTCGGAACATGATGGCTCTACGAATGCACATGTCCACAGGGCTCTAACCAAAGATCAAAGCAAGCAGACAGGAGATGGTTGTGTCAATGTTAGATGGTGTTAGCACCCTAAGTAAGGTAACTGAACACTGCTGGGTTTACTGTACACTGCCATACTTGAAGCCAAATGAGATCTCTTTAATACTCTTTCTTAGTCGAGACCAACCCTGTTGGTTTCAGCCCATACCGCCTGTTTCTCTATCTTTCTAGAATGGGGACAGACATGATGGGAGCTATAATGGTAACAAATGCAAACATGTGATAGTCATATGAGGACCAGCAACAAAATCCTCACGTCATGTGACCTGCTCTTCCTCAAGAAGGGAGATTGGAATCTGGGGCCTAATTCACAATTTTAAATAAATAATAAAAAGTTTGTAATAAGGTTTCTGGATATAAACAAGAATAGTAATAAATTATATGCAAAAAAAAAACATGTCAACAAAAATGTCAAGCACACATTTTGCAGTGAATAATAAAAGCAAATTCAAGCATTAAAATAAATATAATAAATTAATATAGCCTACAAACAGGTAAAAGTTCCATAAGTCTCAGGATTTTTTTATGATAGGACACCATTATTTAGTTAAAAAATAATAATAATAATAATAATAATAAAGTTAAATTTATACAGCGCCTTCTCAAAGCTCAAGAACACTTATTCTAAATTTAGCACAGTTTAAAGAACAACCTTTAATTTAATTTCATTAGTCTTAACCATATAATTACCTTAATCGCTGATGTGAATATAATTGTGGTCAACTTTAAGAGATGGCTAGACAAACCCCTACGTGAAATCATCACTTCAAGTCAGGAATTAAAATCGCGCTCAGGTTTATGCTATAAATAAATCAAGCATGGGAATCATGTGTGAATCATGCGATACATTAACATAGACATTTAAATAAGTGCAAAGTGTACATGTCATATCATAGATAACATTACACTTGACAAGCTCCAGACGCACATAATTTACAAAAAACCATGGATATCTGACCTGAAATCACACCGCACACAATTCATAAGGTTTACACTTTAGAAATATTGGCTGCACGGACTCATAAATTCATTGTAATTTAGAATATATTAATTTATCAGTGTCGCTTTATGCTTGTGTTACTTGGATTATCGGTCAAACTTAGATTGTTTACATTATTTGGATTAATCCATTATTTGCTTTAAGTCATTATTCGTGCCTTTACGAATAGGGTATTCGGCTTCGGGCACATCCACAGTTTACAGTGATTTTTTTATACAGCCTGCAGTTTTTTCGACTGCTTAAAATTACTTTGTCTTTTGAGTAACAGTTGCTGCAACAAACACACTGTCCTCAAATCACAGTCTCACAGTTTTGTATTTGAAAACCGCAACATTAATTTTTTTTTAAATAAAAACCAGTATCGGCGAAAATAAAGTATCGGTACTCATACTCTGTCTCCAAACTTTTTTTACCATTCTACACACAGTATTTAGTAAGTAGTAAGCTATTCTATTCCAAAAATAGCCCCTTTTTTCATCTAGACCAGCCCAAACACTTAGTCAAGCTTGGGGGCAAATGTAAATCTTAACCCAATTATACAATAAAAGAACCACAATGTGCTGATATTTATGTGCATTATCTGAAACGATTGCAGGGTAAATAATGCCAAAATGTGCAGTGGCAGTGTTCTTCTAGATTAATATTATACTACCTTTGTTTGCATTCATAAAATATATTGAAGAAAAAGGCTAATTTTAAATCTTGATGTGTTTGCTTCTATGAAAAACAGATTAATACTATGAAAAAACCTGTAACCTATACAGTATATTTAATAATGACTTTCTTAAATACTCATTCATATACTGACCTAGCTTTTGAGACATGCAAAACAACACCACTAAATGTCTGTTTCTTTGTGGTTGCATAATGTATTTGCAAACCATATGAAGCATCATTACCAGGAGAGCATGACTAACATAAATAATTAACCAGGGGAAACTGTTGGTTGTCAATGAACTTTTGATTTCAAAAGGACATTGATCTCAATGTTAGCAATGGGTTGGGACTGCATACGGGCATACACACACTACCAAACATTTGGACACACCTAACTGAATGTGTTTCTCACCATCTTAATCTTTTGTTATAAAGCTTACGCTTAAAGATTGAAATGAGTTTTCAAGACAAATATAAGCTGTGCCTCTATAAAGTACTTTACAAAACTGAGGAAGCAAAAACAACAAAGAAGTGCCCAGTGCACAAAGGAAATCCCTCTAAAACCATCACAACAGACCAGCCTAACCAGCTTGGCCAGGCCTGGAGACCTGCTAACCATCTTCAACTGGTTTGTGCCATTTATCAGCAGCGATCAATAAGGAATAACATGTCCCTAGCCTTCTGAAGTCTTTCTCGTGGAGAAGGACAGGAGGACAGGATTAAACCAACTTCCTACCGTTCACGACAGGAGACTGAATCAACACAAATTGCCAAAACACTCAAATCACAAAACAGGCTGATGACTGAGATATTTATACTCTCTGGCTTTTGAAGTTAGGGGGCAGGATGCAACAAGACAGATCGAGAACAGACTGAAAAAAATGGATTGAAAAGCAGGTAGAAACGAACATCAATGGAGGAGAGTGAGGCAAACAGGAGTACATTTCTCCATCAGGGCTCTGTTCCACTTCAGGCAGAGACATTTTTGAGGGCAGAGGACAGGAAACCATTAAGTGAATGATTGCTACTCTGATTCGACGGCTTTAACTCGCCGGCAGATAGAAGACAGCAGCCTGCTCTGCGTCGCTTATACACAGTAAACAAATACTTTGAGTGTATCTGCAGTCTATACTGAATGGATAGTAAAAGACCAATAATATGGCTCAAATGCAACACCAAAAAAAAACTTGACCAATTTTAGCTTTCAAATATTATGTACAAATATTTAAATGACTTGAAAGTTTCCTCATACAAAAACATGTGGTTAACATGTGTCCAAAAGCATCAACCATGACAAAAAAAAAAATGCCACATCTACAGTGTGCCTTCACAGAGCTCACTGGCCAGAGGAAGAACATAACGGAGCTGGAATGCAGACCCTACTACACAGCACTCTAGAATCCAGAGAATGCAGAGAAAATGGAGGTAGAGTAAGAAATAAAGAAAACAAGTAGAAAAGAGTGAAGATGACAGCTGCATCGAAATCAGGGAAACACGCTACTTAAAATGCAACTTAGAAGCCAGAAAAATCACTGTGAACTTGTAAACGATCATAAAAACCAATATTCAGTAGACAGGAAGTCTTCACTAAAGTAAGAAACAGCTGCTGATGGCATACAGGGCCTTGACTACAGCTGAATGAGTCTCTGATGAACTTCATTTAAAAAAATAACAAGCCCCAAACATGACAAATTTTATATCCCATTGATGGACACATTCTATATAGTTTCTTCAACGGTTGTCATTATTCAGACAAAAGCCAAACAACTACAACCCTTAACAGTGTCTTACCCGGGCATTGTGCAAAAAGCTTAACACGGCACAATCCAACATAATCACTCAGGAAGTCTGCATGTTGTTTCTGACAATTCCAGTACACTAGGATTGGCCACATTATGTTGAGTCAGTGACAAGCGGCATCTCCTATCAGACATTTCTGCATTGGCTCAAACATGTTTGCCTTCCCCTGTGGCATGACCGGAAGTGCATTGGGAGATCAGGGTTCAGATCCCCTTTTGAAACCTTGAAGTAATAATCGCTGGTAATCAGCAATGAGCATGATTTTCCCCTCTAACATTAATTTTTGCCCTCTACTGATGGTTAGGTTTAGTTTTAAGGTTGGCGGGTAACAGTTCATGAAATGTACAATCCACTTTACAGTGTTTCAGCCTGTACAGCTGCAAGCAACTCACTTTTGGCACCACTCTGTTGAGATTTCATCCTAAAATGGAGCTCACACTTGTCCATACGCCCAACAACACTTACCGCTGTGGCCACTGGGGACATGGTTTCACATTTCAGTGAGCACACTCAGATTACACAACCCATTCTCACTCCCAAGGCGTCAAATACTGCCGCTTGTGCAAGAGCCCAGCGCGTCAATCTACAGATGCCAAAAGCACCCTCTGGCGTCTGCATCCGACTCAAGCAGTGGGCAGTCTAAAAGGGAGGTGTAACTGCCAATATTCGGATAGTATTGCATGTGTTTAACTGTTTTATTATACTTATATATTATATAATACATTTTATATACTAAATATATTAGTGTGGTTATATTACACGAAAATGTCGATTATTTTAGATCCCCTAACTCAATCCCATTCCTGAACTTAACCAACTATCAACAATATAAATCATGAATGAGGTTTCATGTTTAACATCGTTGATAACTGTTTAGGTTTGGGGATGGTTATATTTAGTAACAATAATTTAAGTTTACATTACACACCTTTTTTCCACCATTATGCCTAAACCGAACCAATTTTCAACAATATTAAAAGCAGATAAAAGTACAGCCACAATCATTTATTTAAAAAAAATTATACAAAAGTCACTATAATAATTCCAAACCATACGATAGCATTGTGAGAGGAACAGAGAGAAAACTCCCCCCCTCTGTGAAGGCAGCGGATCCAATGCCAGTCACACATCTCATTGAAAAGATACATCTGAACTTGAGCCCATTGTAATCGGTCACAAGACATACAAGAGCCAATTGTGTTTGACATCGCGGTGACGCATTCCCATAGCAGTGATTTTTGATGTTACTAGAACTAGGGATGCACAGATACCAATTTTTCTCTTCCGATCCGATTCAAATATCAGAAATCTCGGCCAATACCGATCCGATACCAGTGCTGTTTTTTTGCATAATCAGTTTAGAATCTCTTTACATTATTGTTTGGAACTAATTGGGTGTGCTTTATAATATGTAGAGACACAAACCTCTAACTGCACATTATTTCAATATAAATGTATAGCTTAAGAAACAATTTATTATTAACTGACAAAACACAGCCTTTTGTGATTCACAGAGCTATCTCACACCTTCAAGTGGCTTTGAATAAAATGCATGAGTCATATAAGATAAGATTCAACTTTATTGTCATTGTGCAGAGTACAGGTACAGAGCCAATGAAATGGAGTTGTTTTCGCATATCCCAACTAAGCTGGGGTCAGAGCGCAGGGTCAGCCATGAAACAGCGACCCTGGAGCAGATGGGATCAAGGGCCTTGCTCAAGGGCCAAACAGTGGTATCTTGACGGTGCTGGGGCTGGAACCCCCGACCTTTTGGTCGGTAACCCAGAGCCTTAACCACTGAGCTACCACTGACTAACACACAGTATCGGATTTGGGTCGGACCGATACCCAATCTGTCTAAAAGCTTCAGTATCGGAGCCAATACCGATCCAGGTATCGGATCGGTGCATCCCTAACTGGAATGAGTCGAGAGTTGAAAGTGTACGGCAAACGCTGGGGAACCGCGAAATAAACTTACATTTGGGTCTGTTCTTCACACAAAGATTTTGGTATGCATGGAATACAACCAGAACTGAACGGGTCACTTCAGCAGAGGAGAATGTGTATATAAAACAACGATTTAATCATTAACCACTGTAAAATAATACATGTTGCTAATTAAACATTACAATTGTGAATATACATGGCCGGTTTCAAACATAATAAAAATCATACCCCTAACACAAGTCAGAATAACATAATTCTACCCCAACATATAGTATGACGACGCTAAAAATCCGATTCCCTTCACGTCAGTCTTTGACACTGAACGTTTGTCATTGAAAGCAAAGTGCTTGCCGGATGCGTCGGAAACTGACGCCAAAGGGTGCTTTTGGCATCTGTAGATTGAACCGCTGGGCTCTTGCACAAGCACCAGTATTTGATGCTTCTGGAGTGAGAACAGGTTGGATTACAGCTAAAGCTGGCACCACACTAACAGACTGCAAACACCTCGATTTTAGCATGGGTGTCACACATGCAGACTGCCAAGATTTCGCTTTTAGCTGGCGGTATGACACACCTGTATTGTTGCAGAGTGGTGACAGAGACCAACTCTGGCAACTTTCCCTCTCTAATCCCTATCATATGGCGCTCTAGGACGTGATTCATGGAGTAACTTTACCTTGTGAAAGTGCGTGATTGTGTATTTATTTATCCCCTTGAGGCTTCAGATAGAACACGCATGTCCATTTGCAGCTTTCAGTGAGTAAAGAAATTACCTAAAAACAGACTGTTGTGCCTCGCTTTCTGATTTCATTAGTCATTTTAGTGTAGGAGAAAAAGGCAGGAAAAAAACATGGTGACATCAATATGGATTACAATCACAGTTTGTGATGATGCGCAGCTAAATGTGATGCGCAGATGACAATGTTCAGATCAGCTTGACATCGGTCACTTGAGTACACAAGACCCTGCCTCGGCGACAGAATAATTTTTTCAATCAAGCCTGATGAGCATTTTCACTTTTTGAAGCCATTAACTCAGCCTTGAGTCCCGATGGTCAAGTGATTAATGATCTTCTGCTGGAAGACACTAATGGGTGCTCTGGCACTCATCTAGTGGCTGGCGATTATGTAAATGAAGCGCATACCTGAAGACCACTGGAATGATCAGATAGTGTGGCACCGTGTTAAAGTCAACCTATTGTTTCCAGTTTCAATGTGAGATCGGCTTGCACAATCATAGACAATTAGACCTTCTTCAGACTGCCACAAAAAATTTAATTTTTCATATCCAGATGAGTTTTTGATAGTCTGGACAGCAAAAAACAACATGGAATCTGATTTTTCTGAATCTGATTCAAACCACATCGGGAGGTGGTTTCAAATGCGATTGAAATCAGATTTTTTTACAGATGTGTCTCAGTCCGGATGCTCTGGCTGCTCAATTTGGATTTCAAATGGTCTTTTGCATCACTCTTAACACACACTTTTTTACGTTGACGTAAAAAAAAATAAAAAAATATATATCTCGGTGACTGCAATATTCGCAATATTTACCTCGCCTCAAATCCACATTTTTTCCTTGTGAGTCTGGACAGGGTGATTATTTGGAGAGCGAGATGATTCACCTCCATTTTTCCCGCATCTGTTTTGAAAGCATTGTCATAATGGGTACGCCAAAGTCATTACCAAAGTAACCCATGCAGATAGGTTGGTTATGTCTGAATGCGCAAATCTGATTTGACCACTTGCAATTAATAGTGCGGACAGCCTGCCTGAAAAGATCTGATTTAAGAAAAAATCTGATTTGCCTTAAGTTTGAACATAGCTTTAGAAGACATTATTTAATGTACTGTACGGTTATGATTTTACATTGATTTACATGGAATAGATGGCTTTCACTACTTATCGCTTTGTACAATCTGATTAGGACACTGTGTATGCTAATTTTTCCTTTTCTCAAACGACCTTTTAAAAGAAACATGAAACATAGGACTAAAATCACCTTAAAAGAGTTAAGCTCAAGCAGACACTTATCTTTCAAGGTCATTGCTAAACCTATGTAAAAAGTGATTAAACATATGAATGACAATAGAGAGAACACAAATCATTTTTATTTCAATGCACATTTTTATTTCAATACAATACTACAGTATGTACCAACCAACTAGCTACAAGGACAATAAACAGAATCACTTGGACTGATTCCCCACTGGAATTTTCCATATTTATACATAGTGACGTTTGAAATGATGTAACATGTTTATTGTGAGAACTAACTCTGATTAGACTTGAAGAGTTTTGACTCTTGAATTCCCCCTGATCCAGACTGCTCTTGAAAGAAGGGCAACTATGCTCCACTATCTGTGAGAATCTCCCGTTTAATTAGTTCCTGACATTTCTCTGATTTAAGGAATCACTTCCTGTTGGCCATTTACATTACGAATAGTTGGCGACCTACAAGAATACAGCAAGCTTTGTCCACTGGGTTCATCAAGGACACAAAGACATTTTGCAGTCTCAACTGTTATGTTTGAGAGGTTACCGTGATCAGGAATGCCAATCTAATACCGTACAAAAATACAGAGCAAAACTAATCCTACAGCTCTGAGATGCCTGGTGAGTGTTGAACCTTGCTGAATGCCATGCTCTGGTTTATGCCCTAATTTATGTGTCATTACTCAAAAAGCTGTTATGAGGGCGTAGTAACCTCCCTCTCTCTGCAGTATATTGGTTGTAGTGATGGGTTGTGTAATATTTGAACACTTAAAACCTGTAAGGTAAAGAGGCACTTAGCTAATGACATACTGGGCTCAATAAATTAAAAAATAAAGTCAAGTAAAACTATTTAGTAAAATGAGAGCAAGGCATAAGTAAGGTCCTGAAAAATCTCATTCACTAATAATTCAGTCCAAGTACACATAGGTGCGCAGAATGGGTTTTCACATGAAATTAATACTGATACCTACAAACACGCCTACTATACAGTTTTACTATCAATCTAATTCTGAGAACTTTTGATGAGGTAGTGTGTTCCCACAGTTAGTAATCAGTCCAAACCATTTTTTTTTTGTGTGTGAGTGTGGTTTAAGTTGGTTCTAAATTGTAAAAAAGCCCAAAAATATATATATAAAAAAAAGTTTAAGTACTCCTAGATGAATCATGATTGAAAATGTTTGTACAACAGGTTAAAACTGTATTGGTCTCCATTCACATACAGCAGGACAGAGTCAGCACTCTTTCTGGATGACTGTCATTTGATGCCTTTCAGGTCACATGCTACATACTGCAATCTTACACAGGTACAGACGCACATACAACTCAACAGCCGCTCGCATGATTTGCAGCGGATCGCTGCCAAAGTGATCTGACACCATATAATGGTGCAGAGGGGTAACTTTGTTGCAGCAGATTACATATAATGGGTGTTGGAACCACACAACAGGAGCAAACAGGCTGATGGGATGAGAAAGCTCAAAAGGTACCCGATACTAGAGGTCTTCACGGGTCCAACCGCGCCAGAGGACCTGGGACACATACGGGTTCGGGTCATATTTTAAACGGTCAGCCGGGTCCAGGTCAGGTCCCATTCTTGTACTTCGGATCTGTTTAACATCTGCAATGACATGATGACTTTACCAATTGACGATTGGCTCTTTTATTTAGAATGCGGGACTTATTCCGCCATATCGGTGTTTGACAGATGATGTAAACCGAAGTGCATTATTGGCATTGGCGCAATTTTTGAGATATTGTGGTTGGAGTTCGTTTGCTTTTTATATCTAAAATCTATGGTCAGACACGTCTCAGAGAGCACAGTTGACAGCAAATTAGGGATGCTAACGTCAGCGGCTGTGGCATTGAATGACCAATCTTTGTTATAGTTAAAAAGGGCAAACAGTGGAAGTTATCGTATTATGCGCGATACAAAAAAACTGCAAAGCGTCAAAGTCACATTTATCATCTGCCACTGTGACCTCAATTGGACTTTTGTAGCTGAAATAATGAGTGAAATACATGCTCTTTCAATCAGCAAGAGAGGAACAACAAGGATGTTATTATGCCATCTATCTTGGCAAAGAGGATGGATTGCATGTATCACGGTCAGGTACATTAGGTAAGATACAAAGGTTTATTTTCACAACTTGTAAATGAACTTGACAATAGCAATTAGCTGTGGGATCTGTGCCGATCGGGTTCAATCGGGTCTGTGTCCCCCTGTCGGGTCCAGATTTAAAATAATAGACTGTCCAAGACGGTTCCGGTTAGTACATTTACGGCATTTCTCGGTTCTGCACGGGTCCGGGTCCAAACTTTCAAATAATAGACTGGTCTGGGTCGGTTCCGGATAGGACATTTCCGGGTCTCTTTGGGTTCGAGAACACATTTTTGGACCCGTGAAGACCTCTAACCGATACGCTCAACATTCCATATGATGACACGCTCGACCTGCTTTCCAACCTCCTTACCTCAACCTACATTTCAGTTCTTTTGGTATACGCACAGACACAACTTCGAGGCTATAGGCTGGTTCAGACTGTCATTTCTGTGCCTGCAACCTAGAAACTGGGACTTATATTGAGCGGATACAGATAATACAGCAGGAACAGCAATCAAGAAGAGAGCACTTCAATCAACGATTACAATGGACTGATCCCATTTTCCCATCTGACAGTTCATCAGACAGGATGCATTTCATGTCCTGAATAATTTCAGCCATAATGGGGCAGACAAACTATGCTAGAGATAAACAGTCTTCAAAACAACAGTCTGTTGCAGTTAGGGATGTGCAATGGGGAATGAACATTTTCAAATTCGACTAGTTGTGGGTTGCCAAAACAAGTCAACTAATCGGTCTTAAGGAAGCCTTGTACAATTACACTGGTTTTGGTTCACTTGACCCCAAATGAACATAACCCTTAAGGGTTTTTACATAACACACATTATTGCATAAAAAAAATAATAAAAACTAGACACAGTGCGATAGAACACTGGGGTCTCAAGACACTATTAATTTAGTTTAACTTGACATGGCATCTAAAAAGTGCAACACTCATGGCATGAAACACTTTAAAAAGTCGTGACGCGAAGGTCAAAGACATCCATCTGCACGTGTATTACTGTCACGGTGGAGCTTTTAAGAAGATTCATTTAAAGATTAAACTTCTCAGAGAGAGCTATGCCAATACTGCACAGTGTCTCACAACATGCTAGCTAAAGTCTCTATAATTATAAACAACTTAATAATAAAGAAGGCCTAGTAGGTTGTTAGAGGACTAGTCACCTAGTTGACCACCATAACCCATTCTTAATTACAGTCTATTCCTATTGCATGAAGTTGAGAATTAAGGCTGTCGACTTGATGCGTTAATTTAGTGTGATTCATTTTTATATATATCTATCAAGTAGGGCTGAGCAAATTTTATCGATTCTGCGATATAAATCGATATTTTTTTCCCAAGAAAGTATCGATTTTTAAGCCGCGAGTATCGATACATTCAATCGCGTTGCAGGAAGAGTGATTTGGTCAGCCAGTCGCTAGTGTCGCTGTAGAGCAAGTTACCCGTAATAACTTTACACAGACGTCTACCTCTTCCTGTTTACGGAGTCAGAGCGAGGAGATTCAAGAAAATGGCGGCGAATATAAATCCGGCGGCGAATATAAATCCAGCACCATCGTGCTTAAAAGCAGATGTGTGGGAGCACTTTGGGTTTAAAAAAAAGAAGGAAAGCGACGACTTGGACTAAAGCATCGCGGTTTGCAAGCTGTGTGACACAAACGTGAAATACTCTAGAAATACCACCAACCTACGAGCACACCTAAAAAGTCACCACCCGGACAAGGTAATGCTAACGGAGGACCCCAAGAAGCTGCGGCCGCGTGACCCAAAACAAACCATGCTGAACATCGATGGCGGTTGTTCCCACAAGTTTCCATCTGCTTCACCAAGGTCGCAGAAAATTACCGAGTCCATTGCCTACTTTATTTGTCAGGATTTGAGGCCGTATTCAGTGGTGGAAAACGCCGGCTTTAGGCGCATGGTGAACGTGATGGAGCCCCGCTATCATATTCCAACCCGCGAACACCTCACCAAGGTTTGCATTCCTAGGCTGTATGCTCAGACAAGGGCACACGTCAAAGCCTCCCTGGCCAGCGCAGAGAGAGTTGCCCTGACATGCGACGGCTGGACCTCGCGCACAACTGAAGCATATGTAACCATCACGGCCCACTTTATCAACGAGGAATGGGAGCTTGTTACGTATGTTTTACAAACCAGGGACATGCCCGAGAGCCACACAGGACACAACCTGGCAGAACATCTGAGAAAGGCCCTCGCTGAGTGGGGAATCACAGAAAAGGATCCAGTAATCGTCACTGACAATGCGTCAAATATGACAATCGCAGCTGAGAAGGCAGCATTCACACTTCATGTCAAATGCTATGCTCACACACTAAATCTGGCTGCACAACGTGCCCTCAAAATCACAGCAGTCGCACGCCTGCTGGGAAGGGTGAGACGCATTGTGAATTTCTTCAGACGGAGCACCACAGCCAACCATATGCTGAAAGAGAAACAGAGGCTTCTACGACTACCAGAACACAAGCTGATGACGGATGTGGTTACCAGGTTAGTGTCATAGTGTGTGTGGTTACTTTTCAATAGTTTATTTTGTTTTTTATTACTAATTTGTTTTGTCGTTTATGTAAAGTAGCATTCTGTGCATCCATGCTGTAAAGTGTGAAGGGCGCTATAGGTCTATAAATAAAGGACATTTCTTTTATTTAACTACAGGTGGAATAGTGCGCATGACATGTTGGAAAGATTCCTGGAGCAACAACCGGCCATCTGCGCAGCCCTGCTCTTGAGTGAAGTCAGGAAGACCGAGAAGGATCTGTGCACACTGACTGAGTCAGACGTGACAACAGCTGAAGTAGTAGTAGTCAGCGCGCTGAAGCCCATGAAGGAGGCTACACAGTACATGTCCAAGGAGAAGACCCCCACATTGTCAGTCGTCGCACCCCTCCAGGACACACTGATCAACGGACTGAAATCGATCGAAGGTGAATCTGCAGTCATAAAAGAGATGAAGGCTGCCATGGCTGGGGATCTTCAGAAGAGGTACATTGACCTCAAGGCAACTCTCCATGCATGTTCAGCGATGGATCCAAGATTCAAAAGTCTTCCCTTCCTGACTGAAAATGAAAGACAGGAAGTTTATGATGGACTGATTGTAGAGGCTGCAAGACTGAGCATGCAGCCATCAGAGGTAAGGCAGTGATTGCATTGTTCAAAGTTTAAAAGGCAAATCCTACAACATAAATATTAAATAGTTTAAAATCATAAATACTATAATGTTAATAGGTTTAAAGGCATATATTAAATATAGTAATTAAAAGATTTATACAATAAAAGCTCATGAATTTTATTCCATGTTGACTTATTTAATTTAGTCACTTTGGAGTGTGGATGAAGAGGGGACAGCAAATGCTCGTGCTGATGATGATTGGATGGCATCTAAAGAAGATGAAGACGATCTAGATGAAGGAGAGCAATTCAAGGAAGGAGAGAGCAGTCAAGGTCAGTATCACCCATTGTTATCCAGTGAAGCACACTGTGATGTCTGAACCTCTGTGTAGGAATTATGGAATGTGCTTAACTATAAGTAATGCGTTTTTGTTTTTATTGTTTATTTATTTGAAGGTCAGCGTCCTCCACCCAGGAATCCAAGGCCGTCTTGTCCACTGGCTGCCTTTCTTGGTGAACGATACGGTGGTGGTGCAGCACGACCCAAGACAAATACCCAAGAGGACGAGGCCAAGGAGCAGATGACCCGCTACAAGGAGGCAGATCTCCTGGAAGTGAAAGAAGATCCACTGGTCTGGTGGAAGGAGCACCAGTATCAGTATCCACTCTTGTCACAACTTGCTAAAAGGTACCTCTGTGTCCCTGGCACTAGTGTTTCCTCAGAGAGGGTCTTTTCCTCCGCCTGAGATGTCATCACTGCTCAGAGAAGTGCACTTCTCCCAGAGCACGTTGATCAGATTGTATTCCTGAACAAAAATCTGAAGACAGTGTAGATCACTTGGTCTGCAGTTATGTGGAGAGGAGAGTTTCTGTTTAGTGTGGTCACTTAAGGCCTTAAGCTACTCTGCTAAGATGGGTACAATTTTAAGTTGGCTTAAATGTTGCTCTTATGGACTTGAATTATTGACTGCCTAGGTTTATTTTTATTTTCTGCTGGCTAGACTGGCAGTGGCTACCTCACATACTTGTAGGCCTACAGGCCTTAAACTACTCCGCTAAGACGGGTAGATTTTAAGTTAAATGTTTAAATGTTCTTCTTAGTGACTTGAATTATTGGCTGTTTTGGAGAAGCCATGGCACTATGTTTACTTACCTGGTGGCTACTGGCTACCTCATATGTAATGTTCAGTGTCAAGCTAAAAAAGCTGTCAAAGAAACTGTTCAGAACAGGCCACTGGCTGCACCTTTCAACTCTCCATTGTTAATAGCAAAACTGCACTTTATTTACTTTTCAAAGGCTTGTAAGCTACAGTTTGCACTGTTTCAATAAATGGAACTAATTTTCTCAACACATCTTTGATTCATTTTGTCCAGCATTTGCAAGCTGTAGACTCTCTGTCCAGGCAGAGACATATATTGTGTAATTGATGTTTTTAGTTTTCAGTTGAATTAATTCAATCCAAGTACATGTCACCAAAATCACTCTGTCCCCTTTAAATCTTTCAGAAAATTATGTAAGTGTATCGAATTATATCGAATCGTATCGTTGGCTGAATATCGTGATATATATTGTATCGTGAGCTGAATATCGTATATCGTATCGTATCGTGAGATTAGTGTATCGCTACAGTCCTACTATCAAGATCAGTGGTGGAATCTCAAGATTTTCCTGTATTCTATTCCACCTGTTGTGCTTCCACTGTGAGCGATTCTCATTCAGTGGCTGTGCTGCTTGTGAGGTTTGATATATATATATATTAGGGCTGCACGTTTTCAAGTTTTTCATTAACCGTTAACCGAGGCCCTTAACGGTTAATACTCAGTTAACCATAGTGTGCGCCTACGGAAGCTAAAAGAGGCCTTGCATTATTATTTTTTTTCTGTCTCGTTTTCTCGTGATCTCGACATAACTAAGGTTGTTTTCTCGTGATCACAACTTAATTTTCTCGTGATCTCGACATAACAAAAAGTTGTTTTTCCCTTTAATTTTCTATACAGTTTTTAATTGACCTACAATGTATGAAGGACAATGAGAGATCCTTGGCAGAAAAGTACAATTTATTATATATAAATGTAAAGTTAGGCACCTTTCACATAGGCTAAATCAAACATATTACTAAACGCCAGGCAGCACATCACAAACACTTAATAAACGCGTTTTCGTCAATATAGCAAGACTCGCTTTCTTCTGCACTCAACAGGCGTCAAGAACTGCAATATGCGCGCACTCGGATCTAAATCGCGGCTGGCTTGACCGCAGTCATGCAGACGTCCCGGTCCATCAAGTTGGCTTGCAATGAAATTAACCAAACGTGCAGGGTCACTTTATTGTCTACGACAAAGTTGTAGACGTGATAGTCTTCTAAGGTGTTTGACACTAATCTGGAAGTTGTCAATGACATCCAGATATCCTTATTGAAAACAACTTTTTTGTTTTGTCGAGATCACGAGAAAATTAAGTCGTGATCACGAGAAAACAACCTTAGTTATGTCGAGATCACGAGAAAACGAGACAGAAAAAAAAATAATAACGCAAGGCCTCTTTTAGCTTCCGTAGTGCGCCAGGGATGGAAATTAACTTTTTTGTCCACCGGCCACTGTGGATTTCAAAATCTACCAGCTACTCAATGTTTTTACCAGCCACTTTCTTGTTTTTAACCGACAATGTGTAACTGCATGTGAAAATTAATACTACAAGATCTACAATACTTAAGCCGTTTATTTAATCTCAAGTCTCAATGAAATACTGGCATTTTCTCTTTCTCTCTTATAGCCTACACACACAATCCATGAACTGATATTCATTTCAGTTCGCATACGAGGAAAACACAATGTTACGGACGTGAGCGCTCTGAAAGCGGCACTGAAAGATGCTTTAAAACTTCCACAGAGACATCAAACAGAAAGCACAAAACCTTTCTTTAAAGTGAATTTCGTTTTGTATTAATTGTGTCTTAATTTTAATCAATGTTTCATCAACCAATTGCCTGGATTTAATAAATAATTAAATATAGCAGACGATATAATCACAAAGCGGAGGCGCAGGCACGTGAACTGGAGCTCGTCTCATAAATGAACCGAAACTCAGTGTATAAGGTAGCCTTGCCTCACAAATAATTCAAAACTAAAGAAAACAGACAGAGACTGCTCTCTGCTTATGTAATCCTTAAGAAATGTGCATTTCTCTCTGGTGCGTTACTGCGAAGACCGCGAGTCAGCATCGTCAACTTCATCTTTGCAAATGACACGGACAAAGAAAAGACTTGTTTATTAATAAATAATTAAAATATCTCCTTGCTATATTTTACATATTCATAATCATTACTTTTGCCGGTTCTTTGTGACAGATTTTAGGAGCTTTATTGGCAGCACCACACCGCCACTCTTACATGAGCGCGTCACCGCACCCACCAGAATAGCCCTGTTTTTTGGTTAAGGATTTGTTTACTGTGTGTGTGATTCATTTAATGGAAAGCACACTCACTGAGTTGTCTTGCTAATCAGTGTCTCCTCGTTTATTCAGTCTCTGGTGGTGCAAAAATGTATTACAACTAAATTCAATGCACGCCATTGACGCCACTTAACCGAGCAAAATGTTTCACTCGGTTACGCAATTTTTAACGGTTAATCGGTTAACCATGGACACCCCTAATATATATATTATATATATATATATATATATATATATATATATATATATATATATATATATATATATATGTGTGTGTGTGTGTGTGTGTGTGTGTCAAATAAATCAATTAATCATGCCCCAGAGGGGCAATATAAATATATATATATTTCCACTCTTTCAATGAGTCCAAAAAAATGCAGCAATTATGATACTGAACAAGTGTCCAAACGTGTCCGTCTAAGGAAGGGGTGGGCATTCATCAATTTGGTATTTGAATATTTAAGTTCATAAACACCAATATTCAAATATTCTATTATTTAAATGAAGGCAATTAATGAGAAAGAGTCGTTGTCAAAACAATCATGTCCTGTGTTTATATTTAAACAAGCAATGTGTAAAAACAAAAAAAGAATAGATTGAAAGCATTTAAGCTCATGCAAAGCAAAGAAAAAGAAACTGCTAATAAGTAGACTGAAACAGTTAGTGTACGGGACGAGTATAATCATTTGGCATATAATAGTTATGTTTATATTGTATCTCATGTCATGTTTTTGTTGAGAAAAACAAGCATATCCACGTGCTCAGTAAACTAAACTCATTTATACACACCAGTTTAAATGATGGAACGTCCCTTACCTCAGCTAGCAAAGTCTTTCACGGATGCCATGGTTGTTGTTTACAGAAGCGTCACAGGGATTACTTTGATATGGGGACGCTGCTTTCTGATGAGCTTCACGTATACGTACACCACACCAAGAGTAAAGTGTACACCACCACTACATTTAAACAGGAACCCAGCTTTCTCACAGTAAGCCACATTCTCACAATAACCTGCTTTTCTGGTGTCCATCTGAACATACTGAGTGACAACCATTTGCTCAACAAATGTGATCAACTTGTGTTCATACTCAACAGTGCATTCTGTTATAACTGTCAGTTTTAGTTTGTGTGTTCAGGATGTAACATGCATCTCACTGTACATATGGCAAGCAAAGCAAAACTTTGCAAAATTCGAATAGTATTTTTACTATTCTAATAATTATTGCAGAACAAATGTTCAAATATTTGACTACTCATGCACATCCCTAGTCTAAGGAACGCACATGTACTTAGAGCTTAAATAGTGAAGACGGAATGCACGAATGCATACTGTGAGAACTGGACACATTGATGAACTCAATTAAAAACAGATGTGTCAACTGTAGGCTTGTTCAATGATATGATAAAACAAACAATCTACTGAGTTTTTAAAGACACTTTTTGTACTGTCTAATCAATCATTTATCTGCCACAATAATGCAATTTATTTCAAACTGAATATCAATCTATATAATTGATTTATTATAGGCCCTACATATTATATTTCAAAATATTTAAATTACTATGCATAATATACTATACATTATTTATATAAATTATCTTTATTTTGGGGGCCTTTCTCAGCAAATAATTATGCATGCACTTAATTGCGATTAGTTCGATGTGTCATGTAATAATTCAATTACAATTTTTGATCGACTGACAGTCCTATTATAAAGCTAATGCAAAGCACATATTTACTTCCAAATCAATTCAGGCACATCAGTTTCCTTGGTAGCTAGCTAGAAGTGGCTGTATGTCTCAGAACCATAAATAAAAAGTGTGTCTGTGTGCCATTTATTCTCAGAAGATTGTAAAAAGTATCTATTATATTGCGGAACTGACTTCTATGAATGAGCACCCAGAATAAACCTTGATCGCACAGAAAATGCTTACACAGCTCTGAGGGGACGGAAGGCCAGCCAACATGACTTCAACAAGTTGTGGAAATACAACAATGGAAGGTCTGGTGTTGGTATTGTTAGTGTGTGATCATCTTTCATTAGACCAGACAGCTAATCAGTAGTTCCAATCTCTTATGGTGAATGAATCCACTAATGTAATGCCAAAATAACCAGTTTACTTACACCAAACCATTATCAAATGACATGCTGTTGTGTACGCCCGTATTTAAATTCAAGAGCCATTTAGAACTTTGACACAACAACAGAGTAAGATCAAAAGTTCAATCTACCAACATACATGGATTACACACACACACACACACACACACACACACACACACACACACCTCGAAAACTTCCAATTATACCAAATGCAGAACTTAGAAAGTCCCATTTAAATCATATTTTATTTGAAACCCATTTTAATGTATTCGAACAATAATATGAATGTGACCTTTATTCCATTTAGCAATTAGCTTGAGCAGTGCAGTGCTCAGCATTTCCTACCTTGCTACTTGTTTAACATGGAATACACACTAAAGCCTGACTGACTTAAAGCTGTCAATGTCAGATGACCAGAATTAGATCCCTATATAAGGACATAAAAGGATGTAAATGGTACCTGATCTAACCCTCTGGAACAACAATCTTAAATCGGTCTGTTTAGAATCCGTGAAAAAGCTGCAGAGTTGATATTAAGGCTCAGAATGGTGTGATTTTGCTACAAGGCAAAAAGAGAAAATAATTCTTCTTTTTTTTTAATCAAACATTTAAAATCAAAGGGTTTGTTCACCAGAAACGTGACTCATATGACTTTTTTTCGCCTTCCATGCAACAAGGAGATGTTAGGTAGAATTTCATCCATTCACTTTTGAGTCCCCATTCACTTTCATTGTAGACTGTAAAAAAATTGCAATTCAAGAATGGTGACTGAGGATAACATTCTGCCAACCATCCCAAGAAGTTATATTGGTTTGGAACTCAAGAATCTGCATAAATGATGAATTACTTCTCATTTTTGGGTGAAATGCCCCTTTAATTCAATAAATAGAAAAAAAAAAAAAAAAAAAAAAAAACAGTTTCTTCTTGGCTTCTATCAGATCAGAGTTTGAGTACAAAGGATTTTGTGATTAACTGATATTAAAATACCAGCGGAGTTCTTGTTTTTTTACTAAAAACAAAAATGTCCCAAACCAAAACATGAAGCATCATAGAAACAATTGGTGGCCATTTATCAGGCAGCTGGTCATTTCAGGGATAAGTTTGTTCAAGAGGAATGTTCTCCCTTCCCCGGAAACCCGGCCTAAATCAAAGAGGCTAGGGACGAAGCCCAAGTCATATCTAATGTTCAAATCAAACAGAAGGAGAGTGAGACACGCTGCCATTTCTGTCCCAAAGGAAACCCCTGGCAAAGATCGCAAAGCTGTGCTAAAATACCTACAAGACCTCGTAACAACCTATCAAAATGGACCTCTGAGTCCAAAACTACTCAAGAACCATATTGTGGATTCAACAGAGTTTAAGTTCTAGAATCCTCAGATGGACACTAAGAACTCTATACTGCAGTTAAGCCAAATTCTGTTTGCTTTTAGACTTCTTATTTTCACAAGCTCTCGAGAACATATTTTTGAGGGCGAAAGGGCATTAGGTCTGACATGAGTGCTGACAGACCAGTTTTATTGTCAAGACCCAGCTAAAAATTGCTTCTTCAAGGGAAATTAATACAGTAGGTTGGGAGTGAATTCAAAAGACTATATGCAAACATGCACAATGGGGTTAAAGGGCATTGATATGGTAGAGCCTCCTTGATATTACTCAAATGGTGGTGCCATATCTACTGTACTGAGTCTTTCCCTGACACACACACACACACAAATCTAAATGCGAGATATGCAACACATCCACAAAGCAATACAGATACCAAAAATCAAGCATTTTACTAAAAGAATGAGTTTACAAATCCAAACCTGCCAAAAGCATCAGTAAAACGGGTGACAACCAAAGAGAACAATGAAAGGAATATTCCAGGTTTGGTACAAGTTAAAGGAATAGTTCAGCCAAAAACGAAAACGCTCTCATTTGCTCACTCTCATGTCATCCCAGATGTGAATGACTTGCTTTCCTCTGCTGAACACAAATTAAGATTCTTAGAAGAATATCTCAGCTCTGTAGGTCCATACAATGCAAGTGAATGGTGGCCAAAACTTTGAATCTCCAAAAATCATATAAAGACAGCATAAAAGTAATCCATGCATCTCCAGTGGTTAAATCTACATCTTATGAACTGATATGATAAGCGGGTGAGAAACAGATTAATACTGAAGTCCTTTTTCATAATAAAGCTCCACTTTCACTTCCATATTCTTCTTTTGCTTTTTGGCGATTAATATTCAACACACGAAATCGTAACGATTCGTACAACTTTCTAAATTTGGCTAATTCGTATGATATCGTGCAACTGCACTC